>OY744515.1:3312500-3475000 GCA_963556195.1 Sepiola atlantica
TATTAATATTTTATTTATATATTAATTTTTAATATTTTGTAATTTTAAAGAAAATTCGAGCAGATGTTCTAACCTCATTTATTTGGGCGGGTTTAGCATGAGAAACACAAGCGCACAATCTTTCATCGCTCTTACATCGCAACACACACGCCAACACACGCAGTAAACGCAATTTGTTGTAAGCACACACAAACACCTACATAAAGCAGAATAAGCCAAGGCCGCTAAACAGACAAAATATAATATATAACACATACAATATATATATATATATATATATATATATATATATATATATATATATATATATATATATGATGTCCTCTCCAGTCGGGTTCGACGTATGATATTCCGACAACCCTGTGTTTGAGTCGCAAATGACTCTTCAGTCATGCGAATTGTTTGTGCACAATTGTAAATCCTTTGACTATATAGCTGGAAGAGCAGCATATATCTTGTTTATTTTACTAGTTTCACCAAGTTTTACAATTTTCGATGCTCCATTATTCCTGATGCAATTATAACATGCCCTTCTCAATTTATCACGATCAATTTTGTTCTCAAAGGAAACATGGTTTATATGTGTGGATATGAGGTTACTTTTTTGCTTCGTTTTATCTAAGAAACGGTCGACCCATGGTTCGGATGACCACCGTCTGGTTGACCATACATGAATATTTTTAGAATTCTGTTGTCTTCCATACGTATCACGTGACGGGTCCAACGTAATTGTGATCTCATCAGAAGAGACTCAATACCATCTGAAAAAGTCAGCATTTGTCATCCCACATTATTCCACAAACTTCTTGAAGACATCCTTTGTGAAAATCCTTTAACTGTTAAACTTGCTTCCTATACAAGGTTCACGACTCTTAGCCATACAACAGATTTGCAAGTATTAAATCTCTGTAGACTTGTATCTTGGTTTCAAGACTTATCACTCGGTCTTTCCAGAGACGATGACAAAGCTTCCCAACTGCACTATAGGCTTTAGCTATTCGGTCAACTGTTTCATCATCCAAGGTTTCACTCGCATTAGCTTTCCTACAAAGATAACTGAAGCTTTTTCACATTCTTGAGGTGATCGCCGTCAACTTTGATTGGCTTTTCAGGAAACACGGTTCAAGGGAAGGCTGGTGAACAATTTCAGTTTTTGCGATACTAATTGTTAATTTCAATTCTTTACACGCTGCAGAGAATCTGTTCATCAGTTGTTGAGCTTCTCTGAAAAACATAACTACATGTGCAGAATGCCAGTAAAAGTAAGTCACGGAGCATACCAGTGCGAATTACAGTTTTGACTTTGTACCTCTGACGGTGTTAAAGGCAGCCACTCGTTTTTAATTGAATCTTGACACCAACTTCAGTTTTAGAAAATGGGTGTTTAAGCATTATTGAAAAATAAAGGGTAAAATGTACCTGTGCCATAACACATCCTTTTTTGCGCAAAACTTTCCAGAAAACAGTTCGGTTAACAGTGTCAAATGTTTTGGTGAGGTCTACAATCACCATATACATTTCCTATTTTTTCACGAACTTTCCCATTACCCTGCCTTAACGAGAAAACCATGTCAATGGTGCTCCGGCCTGCACGACAGTCCCACTGTGACTTATGGTAAATATTAACTGCATGGTGTATTACCCAGTTCAAAGATCCTATCAGCTATAGAAAAAACAGAAATTCCACGGTGGTTGTCTCATACCTTTCTATTACGTTTGTGTTTGTACAAATGATTAAATAGTGCATCCTTAAAATCTTCAGGGACCATTCACTGTCTCCAAAATGTAATGAATAGTCCAAACACTTGTCTGACAAGCCTCATTCCACCGTACTTGAAAATGTCCGGTGTAATTGCATTATGACCTGGTGCTTTTCCTGACATGATTTTCTTATTATCTGCCAACACCTCTTAAAAGGCTGGTAAAAATGACAGCTCTAGAATTTCCGGTCGATGCAGGATTGAGGCAAGGACACTCTGGTCAGTGCAATAAGTATTGTTGAGGACAGTATCAACATGTTCTTCTGTTGTTTGAAAATCTTAGCCTTTTCCGTCAGGAGGTTTCCATTTGCTGTATTAATGGGTGACACACTATTTTCATGCGAACCAATAACTTTCTTCATACTTTCGTAAAAGGCTCATGCGCCTTCCTATCGAATGCGTCCTGACGAAAATCAGTGTGTATACCACCATGCCTCTTTAATTGCACGTAGGTTTTATTAACCTTACATTTGCAGGTTGACTAATCCTACCTTTTTCAGACGAGTTGTTATCCTCAATCAATTTTTTGTATTAGAGACTGTACTTCATGATAGTTTTCATCGGACCAATCCTGGTGCTTCTGAATAGGCACATGAGCAACTCACGAGATGTTGAGTGAGTAACCTCACGCCATGTTTTCAAGAAAGATTCAATGTCACAACTGAGTTCAACCGTGTCAAGTGCTGCATACAGCTCTTCAGCAAGTGTTGCTTGTTGATCAATAAATTTTAAAAACAAGGTATTTATGTGCTTTGAAGCAGAATATGTTTCACTCTTCTGCGATCTATACGAATTTGTGTTTTACTACGGAGCGACGCGTGATCTGAGAGGTAGCATGTTTTATGAAAATATATTTTTAATTTAAAGTCGTTTCTATCTTGTCTTTTGTTATCATGCAAACGAACATGTGCCTGTCTTTTGAGCGTGGATGTATACACGTAGGTTTAAGCAGTTTTTCGGTTGAAAAATGTGTCTTTGATGCACATGTAAAATTTCTTGCAGAAAGAAATAAGTCTAAGTCCGTTTGAATTCATATGTCTGATATAATGATGCACGAAAACCCCCTCCCACGATTTAAAATCACTGCCAACTTGAGCGTTAAAATTTCCCATAAGAATAGTCTCATACTAATATAGAATTCCCGAGATGACATTTCTAAGATCATTATAGAAGTTTTCCTTTTCTTAATCAGAGCTACCTAAAGTAAACAACTAACAAAAAAATCACGAATGCCGTGCGCTAGCTGTGAAGTCAGTGTCATAATTCGGTCAGACATGCCCTCAGGAGGCGATGGAAAAGTACGAGCCCAGTCAGACTTGATAGCAAAGCCAACACCGGAATGCCGTGACTCGACTTTACTCATCACACTCCAATAAAAATAACATCCTCCTTTGATTTCAGTCAGTTGTGATCTGCCCGCAAGACTAGTTTCGCTGAGTGCCGCTATATCGATGTCATAAGTGTTTAGTTTAAGACATACACGTGCTGTTTTGCGCTCTGGCGAATAATTGTTATCTTAAAGTGTGCGCAAGTTCAAATTATTTTGACTGCATTAGTCGATACCCAGACAACGACAGTTGGCTGCCAAGGTTGATGTGAGCATGTAATGTTAGGACTCCTTTTCTCGCCCCTTCATCACCTAAGGGGAAATCAGTGCTGATCCTAAATTTTTCGCCAATAGAGGTCACGAACCGAACAATTGCTCTCACGATATATACGAGGACGGCCATAATCCATCGGCGTGCCAATGTGAAGTGATGGAGCTAGTGACTCCCACCAATACCCTTTACCTGCCCTGTCGCCTTTACACCACTGCCAATGGACTAGCATTGCATGTTGGACTTATAACACACACATAAGTTATTAAAGCAAATAAGAGTATAGTTTAGAGAATTGAACTTATAGTGAAATTATTTAAGCTCAATATACAAAGAAGAGCAAATGTAAAGATGAATGAAGAAAGAGAGATAAAGATGTCCGAATGACAAATCAATTCCATCTTCGATTGTTCAATGCAATGTGTACTCGATAAAAAAAACATGTGTATTTCTCTTTCCTTAAGCCAGGTTTTCAAAGATTAAAATCTTGTCATCAGAGGAATTACATAGATGGATAAGTTGGCAGGGGAATAGCCAAAATGGAAAGTAAAAACGTGTGCATGAAAAGGTTATCAAAATATAGAGTCTGCTTAGTTGGGTAAAGGTAAATAGATTTCGTGGAGACTACATTAGAGATTGTCAAAATATAGTAAATCTAACAAAATGATGTTCAGTTCAACCGTTTGAAGTTTCAGAAATAAATATTGTTTTATTCACTTTAAACAGCCGTGGAAGAAAGTTTGGACCTAAAGAGGTCTGGCTATTTATAGCTCTTATCGAAATTAATCTGCAAATGTTTAGCAAAATAATGATTTTATAAAAAAAGAAATATATACTAAATAAACAGCTCTATTTATTATTGAGCCACGAATATGAACACAATCAAGATACACTGAAGTTTTACCCTGTCGATGTAAACTTAACTTGATATATATATATATATATATATATATATATATATATATATATATATATATATATATATATATATATATATATTTCAGAGGAAACATTTTTTTTAAATGAAACGGGCGAGTGGAAAAACAAATTGCTAACATTTTCCGTAAGGCCTTATCGTCTGATGCTCTAAGTGGAAATGTCAGAATGATAAAGTAAAAACTAAGAAAATTGAATGAGATATGAGGGGAATAAATTGTTTAAGTTGGAGTAAACGATTGAGAGAGGGGGAAAAAAAATTTCCCAGCGGTATGGTGGCTTTGAATCATTAAATATCTCCAACTGATGCTTCAAAATGTTTTGTTTACACCGGCTAGGTCAATAATTTTTAATAACTAACGCCTTAATAATATTGAGATGGTAGGTCCACCTAGCACTGTGTAAAACAGAAAACCACCCATCGGAATAGTTGTCAGACCAACTATTTGTACTAACGAGGTGATTACTGATGGATGATTCCTGTGCCTGAAAGTACCCGGATGATCTCGAAACCTTGTGTAAGCGAATATCATGGGATATTCTAAATTCTATTCTTTTTTGTTTCTCCATTAATGACAATTAAAATACACAGATACTTCCGCGTTTTATCCTCGCAGACATATCTTTTTTTTCTTTATTTTCTGTATGTTTTCTCTTTTTTGATTTGATTTTACTCTCGTGTAAGTTCCTAGAAATGAGTGGGACCATTCCTGGGGTTTTTACTTGAGATACAAATATATTCGAGTGTTCTATTAAATCTCCTTTTTACCTCTCAAACGTTCAGTTAGTAAATAAGTTAATAACATTTATGCCCATCTGCATAAGTGGCCATTTCACTATGTAATAATATATATTTCTCGTCGTCTTTGGTCTTACCGGATTTTCAGACACTGATTCATCTAGTCTGTAGGAGTATTCAGCTTAGTGCTGTTACTAGGTGTAAATCTACTTGAAGAATGTTCGCAATTCCTCGTATGAGTCACTGTTTAGTCATACCGATGTGATATTATCTTGGCTTCGACTCCAGTGATATTTCGAATATATAGTCAGTGTTTACTTGTAGGCGAGACTATTCTCATGCCAGATTGTCTTGACAACCCCCTGTACAGAGAAACATTAGATACTCGAGGATAGTGTCTCATAGGCATTCGACTTCAACTGAAGTCTAAAAATCAAGGAGCCCGATCCTGTTTCTTTATTTGCTCCCTATATTAGATACATATATATCCAAATGTTAGATTAAACTTGTTCTTACCTCTCAAACGTTGAGTTAGTACATTAATGTTCCTCTAACTAATTGACCAGTGAATTTTGTTAGAGTATAGTTTGTGTAGTCTCTAGGTCTTACTGGATTACCGAGCAAGAATTCATCTTGGAGAAGTATTCTCATGTCATGACAGACCCTTGTACAGAAAGTGAGAAGAAACTATGATAGGTAATTCAAACCCTCCTTTAACTTTTATTTTGCTTTTACTGCAGTAAGTACTAAAATATCAAGGGGTCCTTTTCTGATACTAACACTTGATTTCGATATGAGATACTTAGATATCCGAGTGTGAAATCAAAAGTCTCATCTACGTCACAATTGTTGAGTTCTTGAAGCAGCGAAACTCCCTAATCTTCCTCTCCCCAGTTAACTATGTTGTGCTATATCTTTCTTTTGGGCTCCGAGCTTTCCGTATTCAAGGACAAGAATTCATATCGTCTGTTGGAGTATCAAGCTAATGGTTTGAACATGTACAATTCCTCGTATAGGCCAGTGTATAGCCGTGATGACAGGATGATATTTAGGCTTGGAATACTATCTAGTACATTTAGTCAGGGTTTACTTGTAGCGTGAAGTATCCTCATGTCAGGTTGTCTTGGGAAACCCTTGTACACTTGTCTGAAGACACTCGAGGATGGTGTTTAGGTGTGTTTGTATGTGTCTGTTTAAAGATAATATATTTGAAATTACAGATCCACATATAAGACATGGACACTGTTTCTCTCTTTTGTATGTGAATGTGTCTCATAAAATAACTCTGATGTAAGACTTACATATCCATTAAATATCTTTTAAAATAATTGTTCAATTTTATTAACATTGACGATAATAGCATTTTACACATACTTCTGCCGTGTAATCTTTATTTTTACAAAATGTTCTCCACGCCAGTATTTTTTTTAATGTACCTTCCTTGTATGAACAAGCCATAGGGGGGTATCATTGGCAGGATTGATATTGTTGTTGAATCTAGAAAATCGAATCATGTGTGTTAACATCGGTAACGCATTAACCCAGTTAAGAAACATATGCACCCTAAGTTATTTCTGCCATGTGTATGATATGAATTGCGTTAAGTTAATTAATTTAATGAAAGTGTTATCATAATTTTTGTATTTCCGTATCGAATAACAATATAACCGATGAACTTGAACACCTGTCCAGCCAAGGATGCGCAAGCTAATATATACTAATAATAGATGCATAATTAAAAAAAAGATAATAATTACATTAGTTACTGTGTTAAGAACTAGTGCTAGGTGTATATAAGATCATCTTAGAGAAATAAGCAACACACTGAAATAGAAGCAATAAACAGTGAGAGCCATAGATCTGACAATGGGAAGCGCACAGAAGCGAACGGGAGAAGAGAGGTAAACACGTGATAGAAATAGAGAAATGAGTGTGAACGACAAAACATACTTGAGCTGCGAAACGAAGACACCGAACGGCGTAGATAACGAAGGTCACAATCAATCGTTGTTATGACGTTAAGAGACATTACATGCGCATAACTGAAAATCCGTTGATAATTGTTCATTATTGTACACATTTTCTTCGAATGTGACATGTCACAACATATACATTTGCAGAAATGGATATGCAACATCTAAGATGATATTGCAGGGATTTGCACAATTACTTCCCACACTCATTCAGCTCTACTCAACGTCCAGTTGTCAATATGAAAATATTATTATTATTATTATTATTATTATTATTATTATTATTATTATTATTATTATTATTATTATTATTTGTACTCACTAGGAGTTCTCACACAGATCATCGTCAGTGATTGCTCACCGACAACAACCAGTTGTATTTCTGAGTGACAACAAGCCTCCCCAGATCTACAGTATTCTTCACCTTTTTTCAATAACGATGCGCTATCGCAACAGCCGCTTACCATTGATTTCTCGCTGGTAAGGACAATTGGTCTTCTCTGGGATTTGGGTGGCAATAAGCCTCTCCAAGGTCCCAGCATTCTCTGCACTTTTCCAGTTAAGGTCTGGTTTATGCTGTCCCTCCTCGGTCTTCTCATCCTCCTCGACCCTCTACAAATATTTTGTCTGGTGTCAGCCTAGGCCGGCACCATTTAAAAAAAAAATAATAAAAAATTTTTTTTTAATTAATTAAAAAAAAATAATAAATAATAATTTGTTTTTCATTTTTAATTTTTTCCTTCATTTTACTTTCAATTCCTTAATTTTTTCCTTTTCTCTCAATAATGTTAAATTCTTTTTAATTTAAAAAAAATTGGGGGCGGAGAGAGGAAGGAGCTTATAGTGTTTCTTTTAATTTCTGTTTATTTGGTTCATTTTTGTGTAGTAATAGCTGGGGCCGGTGTAATTTATTGGGGAGGTGGGAATTATGAAGTGTTGTTTCTTGCAGTTTCTGTTCCTTGGTTCTTGTTGTGGTGTTCTTCATGTGGTTTTGTTTTCTCTCTGTTGTAAATTCCTTGCGCGTGTTGGTTTCCGCATTCAAAGAGGTTTCCTTAAGATTGCAGCTGTTTTGATCATTGCCGTGCTTTGTATGGTTTCGATGGTCCCTTTGATTCCAATTTCTTCCAGTCTTTTCTCCAGGTTTTGGGGGGTTGTTCCTAGTGCTCCTACGATTATTGGTATTATACTAACTTTCTTCATGCTCCATATTCTTTCCGTTCTCTGGCTACTTCTGTGTATTTACTTCGTTTTTCCGTGTCTTTGATCTTCCCTCTGTGGGCTGCTGGAACGGTGAAGTCGACGATTTTACAAGATTTTTTTCTTTTTGTCTATTATAATAACATCAGGTATCCTTGCTTGTATGAGTTTATTTGTTTGTATATCCATATCCCAGAGTATTTTGTGGTTTTCATTTTCCCGTACTGTTTCTGGTTTATGTTTGTACCAGTTGTCTACATATTCGAAATTCAATTGTTTGCACAGTAAATTATTATTATTATTATTATTATTATTATTATTATTATTATTATTATTATTATTATTATTATTATTATTATTATTATTATTATTATTATTATTATTATTGTTGTTGTTTTGTTGACGTTTACACTTTTATAAGGCAACCCAATTAATATATACACACACTGGCAAATTCCATTAACAATACTGATATTAGGTTTCTTATGTTCTTCAATTTCCCGGGTGACAGTGATGTTCCGTTCCTGTTCGTATATATATATATATATATATATATATATATATATATATATATATATATATATATATATATATGTGTGTGTGTGTGGGTGTGTGTGTGTGTGTAGCATGAAATATATTATTACTGCTACAGCTAATACTATTACTACTACTGCTAATTATTATTATTAGTAGTAGTAGTACACTTCAAACACGTTACTTACATATTCCAAAGACGTTAGGCGGAATTGCACTACATGTAGCACGATGTCTCTTTTAGATGACCGATGTGTTAGAAGGTGTAATGTTAATTAAAATAGTCTTACTAATACTACCTATCCAATCGCTAATAATATTAATGCTAGAAATGACAACAACTAGTCACTATTACAGCTTTGAGTATGTTCTCATTTGTCTGTATTTTTGCTTGCTTTCCACCGGGCAAACAAACATCTGTGCATGAATGTTTCAGTGGTTGCGAAAGGAGAAACATTCCAAATAAAGGCCGATAATGAGAGAAATGGTGAGAGAAATGGAATGCTAGATATAGATAAACGGGAGAGATAGGAAATGGAATGAAAAGGGGAGAGGACTAGGATGTGAAAAATGTATATCATGTCATGAAAATGTATTTTAACTTTGTGAAATATTTCGTCTTTGTTCACTGGTAGCGCTTGATTGTTAATCAATGTCGAAGTTAAACGGATATATATATATATTTGAAAATATATATAACAAATACTGACCGATCGAGTGAAGTGGTTTTAGCACATTTTACAAGTCCCAACGGTATTTAAGAAGTGCCTTTAACCTGCAACCGTTTCTGTTGTCGCTATTCCAATTATTTAAAAAATATATGTCTTGGAAAATCTCAAAAAAGTTAAATCAGAACACATTTTGCGAATCTTTGAATATCTTACACGCATTAATTTATAAATTCAGACTTTTCTAGTTAAATATGCCCCCCTCTCACCCTATAACATGTTTGGTAAAAACCTGCATGATCAAATAATGCAAAGATATTAGTGGATAGGAATATAAAATGTCGATCAAATAAAGTGAAGACAAGATAGAAAGAAAACAAGGAATTTCTAGAAAGAACCAGTAAAACCTGAATGAAGAGACAACATCACTAAAAGAAAATATGTGAAAAAATGAATGGGTAATATAGTGAATGAGTATGTATATATCATTGTTACTACGCGTATAGTATCATTATTCGTGTTTATTAGAGCTGGGGAATTATACAATACTATAAACTATTTTGTTCTTCTTTAATTGACAACATGTTATATTTTCACAAATAGATATACGTAGCAAACATAGTGTGATCTAGTTTCTTTAACTTAACTTTATATAATGCAAAATAGACCTTGCAAATATATAACGCAAATAAACAATAAACACCATGGTATATACCTGGTAAAATCAGCTAGGTTTTCAATAAAATTGTTACGATCCGATATTATAATTATTATTTATTGTTTGGGATTTTTCACAAGAGTCATTTTCAGTGATGGCTCACTGCCAATAACAAGTGTTCTTCAATGGAGTCTTCCTGACAGCAATCTTACGAAATTGCCAGTTCGTCTCCTCTCTTTCGATCACCGTTGCAACCATTCTCACAACAGAAGTTTACCAGTTATTTCTAGCTGGCAACGATCGTTCGTCTTTTCTGTAATTAGTGCAGCGAAAAGCCTCTTGAAGTTTTCAGTATATACCGAATCCTTCATGCGAGAGTGTGGTTGATGCGCTTCTTTATTGGTCTCTCCATTCCTCCTAGCCATTTAGAGACCATTTAGTATGTTGTCAACCTAGCAGAGTTTAGTCTCTATGTCCACAGAGTGTACAGTTACTGTTTTCATGGGGTTTGCCTATTTAGGCTTTATTATAGTTCGTTCTGATCGCTTTCTTCTGCTGTCAGTAGTGATGTGTTTTTTCTCTTCCAGTACAATTTTCGCAGCGACGCAAGGCGTTTCCGTGCGTTTTATAAATCACCCATACAGCTGCGTGGCTTACCATTTCTATTTACTTTCCTTTTTGTTTCCAATTTTACTGATCTCTCTATTATTATTATTATTATTATTATTATTATTATTATTATTATTATTATAATTATTATTATTATTATTATTATTAGTAGTAGTAGTAGTAGTATTAGTATTAGTAGTAGTAGTAATATCATTACTATTGTTTTTAATATGATGACCATTATGATTATTGTTATTATTATTATTGTATGTGTTATTCCGTGGCGTTCGAGTGACAACAAGTATCCCCAGATTCCAAGGATACTCCATCTCTTTCGATAACCATTGCAAATCATTTGCGTTATCGCAACATCCGCTTGCCATTACTTACTCTCAGACAACAACGCCCTTGCTATTCTACCGATAAGATAGAGGACGTGACACGGTGTCATTCCTATATGGAAACGCGACTCACGTCCCCAACAGAATTTAAAATAGTGTTGTCTTATATACTGGGTCACTCTTCATTCTACTTTGATTTCATTCGAAAATGCATAATCTGCGCATATCTTTCAAGATAGTATTCTTGCATAAATTAAAATAAGTCTCTTTACTTCTATAGTATACTTACTGTTTTTGTTATTCTTCTTCTTCATCATCTTCCGGTTCGTCTTCGTCTTCCTCTTCGTCTTCTTCTTCTTCTTCTTCTTCTTTTTCTTGTTCGTCTTCTCATTATTATTGTTATTATTACAGAGGAATACTATTTTTTACTATTGTTATCTAGAAGTAACGAAGCATATAAGTGATCCATCTAATTTATATACAGGTGTATTGTGCATACATGCACATGTATGTGAATTACTTGGCGACGCTGAAAAATAAGAGTAACTATTTCTTTAAATGCTGATGGAGATAGTAATAAATATAAGCCCACGGTTGAATTAATTAAAAGGGATATGAATAAAATATGCGTTGACAGTCAGCAAAAACATATGTTACTCGTTCAATTAATTATAAATAAAGTACAATTTTAATAATTTCTCCAAAAATGACCCAGTTCTAGCACTGTATTGTGTACACTTAAAATATATAAGAATACGCATTCGGTTTACACACTTTGACTAACATACATATAATATATATATATATATATATATATATATATATATATATATATACAGGGTGGGCCAAAATAAGGGTCCTATCTTTAAATTTGAATAACTTGAATTTGAATAACTTCCACAAAATAAAAGTTAAACTCACCAAACTTTATGTGTGTGTAGACTGACCCTTCCGAGATTTTTTGAAATAAACAAAACAAATTTTAGCCGAAAAACACTTCTTAAAACTTACAAACACTAAAGTACTGTTTTTTACACTGTTTTGAATTTTTTAAGCAAAAATAATGTTTTCTAAATGAGGGTACGTTCCTTAGGGCTAATACGGCTCATGCTTGCTTCGGAAGGGGTCCTTTACTTATTCTAAAAAATTTTTTTAAAAAAATCAATAAATAAAAAAGTTATGAATTTTTAAAAATAGGACCCTTATTTTGGCCCACCCTGTATATATGTATATATATATATATATATATATATATATATATATATATATATGTAATTACTATTTTATGGATATACACATGTAATATATTGTATATGCACATTTTCAGTATTTACTTCAATAGTGCTCAATGCGTGATTAGATCTGAAGAGTAGTACGAAAATATATCAAAGTAAGCTACACATATGGGTATATGCTGATTTTCTTTGGAGATGAAAAATGGACGATTTGGTTTAGCTTTCCTCGTTTTTTTCATGCGTCTGTTTCCTTATATGTTTGAACCGTTGTTATATAAAACAATAGAACTGGCACTAAAACCTCATATAGATTGTTATAGTGCCAGTATTTTTGTTTTCTTGTTCGTTTTTCACAAAGTCTGTTAGAGTGTAGATAAACTTCAACCACCTAATATATCCTGCCACTAGCTTACCCAAATTACGTGAATGATCATATTTTTTGTCAAGATACTCTATTTTTGTGCCTCATATCAATACAAATGGAATACACCGTTATACGTAATGTTGTTTCATTTAATACGATAAAATTATATACATTATATGTTATCCGTGATTCTTGAGTACTGTTGGATGGGCTTTATAGAGACAAGAGGCTATCAATGTCACGGCATTTATTTTAATCAAATGTCTCTTTTCTTAACTTTAACAGAACCAACTCTAAGTAGATCATACGACCTGACGTTTGAAAGTGAATGTTACAACTATATAAAAATAGGCAATATGGTGTCATCATCTGAGTGTAAAATATGTGTTATCAATCCCCAGCTACACTAGGCCTTCGTGTTATTATACACACATACATGCATGCATATACAGTTTGAATTACGCACGACACACACTCATCGAGTGTCATCGCTGTCTCTGTACAAGGGTTTCTCAAGACACCCTGACGTGAAGATATCTCACCCTACAGGTACACCCTGACCACATATACAAAATAACATAGTATTCAAATCCTAAATAAGTTATTATCGATACGACTTTACCCGGGCTCATATGAGGAATTATGCACCTTCTCCTTGTTATATTACCTCAAGTAACAGGACTTAGCTTGATACTCTCAGTGACTAGATCTATTTTTGTCCTGGAATCCGGAAAGACAAAGAGACAAAAAAAACATATGCCATAAAAAAGTAAACTGGTCATTTAGGAAAAAAGTAAGGTTTATTCGCTGCTTTATTAACTCAACGCTTGAGAGTCAGAGGACACTTTTGATGGAACACTCGAATGTCTATGCATCTTAAAGAAAACCAGTGTTGACACCAGTAAGAGTGCCGTTGATTTCTTAGAACTTACTGAAGTAAGATAAAAGAAGCGATATATATATATATATATATACATACATATATATATACATATGTATGTATATATATTTATATATATACATATATATACATATGTATGTATATATACATATATATATATATATATTTATTTGTGTGCATTTTTCGTACAAGTAAGGCTGTTGAAAACGTATCACGAGGCAAAGAAGATCCATGTAGTTATTATCTATCCTCCTATTGTCTATGGAGACCCTAACACGGTATTTTCCTCATCAAACTACAACCCGTCACTGTTTCCGCTGTCCTCTTCAATCTGTCTTATCTGATAAAAGGTGGGCGTTCTCTTGCAACACTTGTGTGTCAGCATCTGTCATAGCACTTTTGACATGTGCGTGATAAAGCTTCCACACGCAAATGGTGGTGCTCACTCATTATTTATCTATTTCGCTCAATTCTCGATAGCTATATAAGTATATTCCTTGTTCTTACAGCAATATATATATATATATATATATATATATATATATATATATATATAGATATACATATATATATATATGATGCACATGTTTGTATATATATATATATATATATATATATATATACATATTATATATATACAGAAATGTTTCGTATCTCAATGAATTACTTCATGAATTAATACACATGCGACATTACATTTATTACAGAACTTATTCCAGCAGTGCTCAATGCATCAGTAAAGCTTTTTGCTTTCACACACACACATACACACACACACATATACATATATATATATATATATATATATATATATATATATATATATGTGTAAATATGAAGGTGAGAATTCCGAGGCAGAAGCAATGTAAGTTGAAAAAACGGAAGATGGAATAAACAAAAATAAATTGCAAAGCGACGGAAAGTCTCAGATCAATTCATGTATATTTGAAACTTTATATATAGAGACAGTAAATTGTAAAATTAATGGGCTTACTGTTAAATATTTAAATGTCCGGAATGGTAGAGGCGTTAATCATTTCGAGAGTAACAACCTCTCTTGTTCAAAAAGAAAACAAAAGTTGGATTGGCTGTGTCAGTTGAAGAGAGCCAAGTGGACGCTGACATTCAAAAAATAGGAACATGAGATTCGCAGAAAAATGACAGGCAGAAAATGCAAAAGGTGAGAAATGTAATGAATTACTAAGACTGATTAATTTCGTTAAGCTTAAATAATATTTGGATTCAATTTATTTCGTTGTTGTTGTTCTTTTTTATGATTATTATCATTATTATGATCATCATTATTATTATTAAATTTTTTAAATTTATTATTTACTTTTTCTTTATTATTATATTATCATTATTATTATTTATCAATAATAAATTTTCTATATTAAATATTTAAAATGTAATATTTATGTTTAGTGTTGCAATTGTAAATATAGGTTCGAATAGTCAGGTAAAGATTAAGGGAGATAATTAGGGATTTGCATGAAATAGTTAAAGGGGAATAATTATGTCAAGTAAAATAATGCATGGTCAGATAGATAGATATAATTATTCTATCTTAAGTCTTCATCTGTTACATTATACTCAATATAGAGTGTTGGAATAGGAAGATGTTGGATGAGAAAGGAAGGGAAAAGGGTTTATATCTAATTAAAATTAACATCTATTATTACATAGTGAACGAATTATTGCATAGTGAATACAACTAATTAAGTGTAAGTATAATATATCGGAATAACGTCTAAATAGTGTGGCTGCCTTATTCTATGAATAGGAAGTTGTAGGAGATGTTGGGCAGAGTATCGGCAAGAAATATGAGGAAATATGGGTGTCGGTTAAGGGGAGGGTGCTTGAATAAAAGGGTAAAAGGAACACAATGAAAGTGGGAGTGTGGAGATCTTAATGGGTTAGGTTGATAGGTGGTCGAAATCATTGGGGCCGGGTAGAAACAAAGGAGCAAGGAGTATACAGCATGGCCCAAGGTTAGTAGAGTTGAAATTATATAAGAAGATGAGTGGGTTTAAATAATAATGGGGGAACCAAGTTTATGTATAGAGATAGGAATTGCTTCCGATATTCTAAGATTACCGATGTTTCTAACTGAGGCAAGGATACGGACATCGATAATGCCTTGTGTGTTGCCAAATGATTAGATGTGTTTATAGAAGAAATGCGGGTGCATAAGTGGTCCTTGATGGGTTGGTGCAGAAGCCTAAAAGTGTTACCGATGTTGAATTTATGGCACTTAACACATTGTAGTCTGTAAACTGCGTGAGTGCGAAAGCAAAGCCCTAAGTTGGGAATCGGGCAATTGGGCATGGAACAGGGTTTTGAGATGTAGTTACTGTGTGTGTTAGTTAGGTGTTGTCGAAGGGTAGTGCCTGTGTGGGTTAGTTGAATATCAAGGTTCTGACTACGTATTGCTGTGCGGATCGCGGATGTAATGCTATCTCTAAAGAAAGGGAGTTTGAGGAAGCAGATGCTGGTAAGGGGGTGTCTGCATTTGTTGGTGTTACTGAGGCTGGCTATGGTAGCAGGGAGAAATCTGTTGGTTAAGAGTGTCTCCTGGAAGGGCATAGTGTGTGTAGTTTTATCAGTAGTAGAGGAGCATTTACTTTGTATACGAGCGATCTCTGTGTCTGCATAACTTAATTTTGCTTTAAGTGGTAAGGCGGATTTAAAGTGGTTGATTAGTTTTCTGCAGGCGGATTTTCTGTAAAAGCTAGTGTGTATTGATCCATCCTCAGAAATACTAAGTTGAACTCTAAGAGTGAGAGTGAGCCTGAGGTGTTGGGATGTTCGATAGTAAACTGTAGGTGGAGGTCAGCATTATTGTATTGAAAATAGTTGTGGCTTCATCACGAGCTGATGTGAGGAAAAGAATATCGTCAATGTATCTCGTGAAGAAAATTTAGGGGTGGCAGGTGCTTAGAGTTTGTTGCTCGAGGTCGCACAAATCATTGACAATATGGCTGTGTACAGTGTCATAATGAGTATGTGACTGCAAGTTATTCTGATACAGCCAAGTGAATTTCAGTTTAAGTCTGTTTTCCTGGTGTGAAAACAGTAATGTGGTAGGCTTGTTTAATAGCTGTTTGATTTGGAGTATATATATATATATATATATATATATATATATATATATATATATATATATATATATACATTTATTTATCGGCGTATATGTGTTTATGTGTATATAAAAGCAAGAGATATAGACGTTTGTGGCATTTATAGGGGATGGAATGAAGGTTAAAAATATAAAAACGAGAGGAAACACAAATACATGAATATACTAAGCCAGCTTCCGTCCAAACGTATCAGAGTAAATACGTGTTTACACTTTTTAACTTCATTCAACCCAAACAAATGTCACAAACGTCTATATTCCTTGCTTAAATAAAGTTTTGTACCACAATTTTTTAAAAAAGATATGTGTATATATTTATATGTATATATATATATATGTTTTATGTGTATATATATGTATATATATATACATGAATATATAGATATACATATATATATATATGTGTATATAAATATATATAATTGGTTTACTTAATATACATTTATCAATAAATCTATCTGTAAACTAAGTTTAATCTTTTATATTCTAGTCCTTTTATTTCATTGTTGAACTCGTTATTAATTACTATATGTATATCAATCTTTTGGTATATATATATATATATATATATATATATATATATATATATATATATATATATATATAAATAATAGATACATATTTATATGTATATATATATACATTTATACATACTTACACACAAAGTCACATATATATGTGTGGGTGTACGTGAAGCAATGTTTTAATATCAATATATTTAAGAAAATATCGTTTACATTTAAAGGCGTATATATATATATATATATATATATATGTATATATATATATATATATATATATATATATATACACACATATATGTAAGTTATAACTAAAAGGTACACTTTTAGAGAGTTGGACCTATTGTGAAATAAGGAAAGCTCAATATACTGGATAGATATATCATTGACTTACCGTATATACATATATATATATATATATACATACATATATATATATATATATATATATACATATATATATATATACATATATATATGCCTTTAAATGTAAACGATATTTTCTTAAATATATTGATATAAACAAATTGCTTTACGCACACATATATATATTAATATTTATGAATAGATATAACCTATTTCAATACCTACAGACATCGATGTTTCATGCTAACGCAAT
Source organism: Sepiola atlantica (assembly GCA_963556195.1). Classification (NCBI taxonomy): domain Eukaryota; kingdom Metazoa; phylum Mollusca; class Cephalopoda; order Sepiida; family Sepiolidae; genus Sepiola; species Sepiola atlantica. The sequence goes on from OY744515.1 coordinate 3,330,293, forward strand.
CTTCAGTGCAGGAAGATAATTCTCAACGGTCGGCGGGCGCGAAACCCAATCACAAATGACCACTGAACAGTAGTCAAGAGTTATAACCCCTCGGCCATAGACAATTAGGGAGGAATTTAACTTTGTAAATAGCGAATCGGCGACTAAATTTACACAAGCAGTTAGAGTGATCAACTGACGTATTCGGAACGTGCACGCAGCTATTAGTACTGCTTGTTATTTAAGTCACTCAGAGTGTCCGGCCTTTGGTGAAGGGGGCTAGTAATAATATTTATAAAATTGGTTCATTTGACCAATCGACGTTCCACCCATATGGTTATTGATTTAATTATATAATTAGTTTTTAATGGGGAATTTATTTTCATTTCATGCTGAAGCAAAATAAAATACCTCGACTTTGGATATCTTAAAGACCATATACATGAACCGTGCTGTTGTTCATTTCCTAAAAAAGTATTATTTAACTATGTTTAGCCACAGTAAATTTCCCCAACATTAGAATATATAAAATAACACTACGTTACTTATAATTTTTTTTATTTTCCTTTAAATCACTATGATGTCAATATGACATTTTTTCTTTGGTTTCTGTAAAGAAGATTCTAAAACCTTCGGTAATTGCTGCCCGGAAGGCGTGTAATTTTTACTACTATTTACATACACGCACACGCACAAACATATGTATATGTATATATATATATATATATATATATATATATATATATATATATATATATACTTACATGATATATGCTATGTTATCTTTATCTACATTGTTTAATTATTTACTATCAATAGTTAGAAATATTCTAATGTTTCTTTCTTATGTCATTAAATTTAATGCTTTAGGATTTCATTGTCTCATATAACTTTTCCTCTCTCACAATACTCCTCTACGAGCACATCATTCTGTGTAAAGAAAATAACACCACATATAATCTCAAATAAACCTTACCTAATGCTATTCTTACACACTAACGCGAGCATCTGAAAAAGGAGGGAATGTATTATCTATCTGTATGTTTTACTCATAATTAGAATTTATCTCTTAAAAGTATGAATGATGCGAGAGTCAATATTCAAAATAACGACAGTTGTCTTTCTTCTAGTTTAAAATAAATTTCACTTGCAGTAAAATACTCTTTAAAACATTAAAATAAATGTAACTTTTAAGTTAGCATCTGTGATATTATTTATTATCTTGTATTGAATTTTTTACAGTAAACATTTATTCTTAACAATTTTTAAACCATGATCATGCAATTCATTGCAAACTAGTTAAAGTTTCTATACTTTCTATACACCGGTCTGACAATCATATAATTAAAATGAGTATACAACGTGTGACGGACGTATATCAAAGTTAAATGCTTATTATATATATATATATATATATATATATATATATATATATATATATATATATATATATATATATATATAGGTAGAAGGATAAAAAAGAATTAGAAAAGCGACGGAGACAGATCTTTTTTCAATTCAGTTGCTCAATGCTAGGTAACTCCGCAAAAAAGTAATTTATTCAATTATTTTTTTCCTTAATCCAGGCATTCTAAAGATAAAAATCTTATCATCCGAGGAAATTGCTGGGATAGATAAGTTGTCAAAGGCCAAGATTTAAAATTTGACAAAGTAAAATTAAGATTGTTTGGGAAAAAACAAGGAAAAAAGCTGTCCGAATGCAAGCAAAAAACGTCCTTCGGAGAATGTGATTTGTAGGTAGGTCGTTAGAACGCACGGGAAAAAGTTTAGAGGTGTCAAAGTTAAATTCAGAAACCACCATCTTCAGGTGCGGCTAAAATTGATATACTTCAGAGGGTAAAAAGTTCAATAGAAGGTCTGTTCGTGGATTCACAATGCTCAGTAATTCGTGATATATATATATACACAGAGAGAGAGAGAGAGAGAAGGGGTTGTGTAGCATCAGTGCAGTTCCAACGAGAGAAAAAAAGTATATTTAAAGAATTGTGGTTACCAACGCTAGTAAAAAAAACTTTTTCAATAATTATTTATTATCTTATCATTTTAACAGTTTAAGTTTTTAAAATATAATTTCATAACGCGTTTCGAGCATTTATCGTTTATTCATTATGCTCTCTTCAGATGCAAATTCCATTTGATAAAAGTGTTTCATTTGAGAAAACGTTTCATTTTTCTTTCATTTAAAAGTGCATGTTCCATATATATACATATATATATATATATATATATATATATATATATATATATATATATATATATATATATATATATATATATATATATATATATATATATAACAGCATTAATTTTAAATAAACAATATTTAATTATTTTTACCTAACTACGCTAGCGGTTTGAACTTTCGCTCTCATCAGTGCAATGATGATGATAACGGACGGTTTCACGGTCCTTACCCCTTGCCACAGAATAAACCCAGTAAGTAAGCATAAACACCATCAGGCAATGGGACCTTACCACATCCAAGAACAGAATGTAAGTCATATTTATGCGAATGGCGACATATCTAGAAAGACTGGCTAAAGGTTCTACGAACTTTGTCGGATTATGCTTTATAACAACCTGTCAGTCTATGTTTACCTTCCCCGAACAGGGCTTACACATGCACCCCCCACACACATATATATATATATATATATATATATATATATATATATATATATATATATATATATATATATATATATATATATATATATACGTATATATATATATTTATTTACACTTTTATTTGAAATAATTTAATAACTCATGATTTCAAAAGACATAATCTCTTAGTAGTTATAATAGTCGATAATCTTTTTGCAAACAGCCTTTACGCACGCACATGTTATCATCCTATTTGCAAAGATACAACTCTAACCGGACACAATTACTGGATCCATCTAAACAGCATTACCCACACGTGTACAGACTTACTTAACGTATTAATACATAAAAAACATCTACGTGCACATAAACATACGCAATATGTTTACTAACAATCGGCAGAGAGGAAGCACCGAATTATTTGCATATTGAAACATGCACACTCCCCATATTTAGAGGCACACCCAATGCATGCACACCTGATAACCGTGGTCAAAAGACACAACAGTTACGTAACATACACACAGTCATCAAAGTGATAGAAAATGTTCGCACTTTTACATAAAATAAACCTATCTAGACACAGTGTAATTGTAAGCCCATACATACATTATCACAATATTGAGACACACATCATTTAAACAGACAAACTCAGCATATTCATAGATTGCGCACTTGCTAAAGCACGTTAGCAACATGTTTAATCAACCAACAGAAATGTAACACATAGTCATTCATTTTCACAGAATCATGATATTAGTTTGCACACATATACACACTAATCAAATTTAAAGAACTCTTGTGGATGGTTGTGTATGCCTGCGATTGTGCGAAAAGTGTTTAATAGGACGAAATTGCCATCAATTCTGTAATAATCCACGATTACGTCGTTAACTGGTCAGTTCTACACTAGTGACCTAAGATATAATCAGTCAATTTTGAAGACGACAGCGAAGCTTTTTATAATGCTGAATGCAGAGTATAAAACGTTACCGTTTATCAATCTTTTCAGCGTTGATAGCAATAAATAGCCGTAATCTTCATAGAGATACAACTGATCGACAGCGAGGTTAACGTATTCGCTGCATCGCTTTTTCTTAACAAGCATACTTGATGAATGATGATAAAGAAAATGGTTTCCACAGTTCAAGTTCAAAATGGCTACATGGTCAAATCTTATATGTTTGAAATATTTTACGATTACATTTTAAATAACCCGGAGTTTGATGCTAACATCTTATATTTGTTTGCTTCGAAATACACGTAATTGTTTGTTAATAATAGTATTAATGACTTAGTACCATAATTGTGAGTATTTAACTGACCTAACTGTTTACAGAGGCTTGTAATCGAGTTTACCTTTTTTTGGTTCTTTGTTTGTTTAGAAATGTTAAAATACTAAACACAAATTTCTTCAGAGTCCGTAAATTGTTGTATACATTAATTAATTGACTAATTATAGTTGTGCTGATATCTACTGGCAGCGTGTGCTAGGAAGCGTGTACACTCATTGTGACGATAGATTTCGTAGATCAAGTTTTATAATTTGGCGGAAACTTGATTGATCGAATTCGGATACAATATTGAGATATATAAAAATAAATCCTATTGATTTCATGGCTAGTGTCGGTGTACAGTAAACAACCAATCAAATTGCTACGCACCACTACATAATTCAAGAGCGGATTTTTTGATTAATAAGAAAATACGTCTCGTTGGTATTCATACACGCCGTACATGGAAGTGCATTTAAACACATATCCAATTAAGTTAGCGATAGCATTCATTTTCATTTCTTTTGAGTCGTCAATTGTAAACTAGTCTGCCAAGTATATTTGCTTCAAAGATTGCGAGAATAATTCTACAAGGGAAGTTTAAGCTTGCCCCCTTTAGTATTATGCTATGTTGGTCCCAGCTCCACCAAAATAGGAGCAACCTATTTTATATCGTTTAATTTATAAGTGAACGCAAGATAAGTCCTCACTACAAATATAATATGTAATATTCTTCACTCACGGACTAAAACTTTGCATGTCTTTAATGAAAACAAAACGAACTCCTTTTCAACAACACTGCAACAACACCGATACATATCACGTCGAATGAGCTATCTCAGCTGCCAAAAATCAAACAGTGGGTCTTTCCCAATTCGTCTGTCTTTAAAGTAGTGTTTCTCCTGATATGCAAATGATACAACCTATACACAATCTAACTACGAACACACATTCATTTTCCCACTGACAATCCAGTGTCCGACATGCAAAACAGTCACCTGTGAAAAATCTCACCACGGACACTACATCTTTGCTTCACTGAAAAACTAGTGCGCAGCACGCGATGCAGTCCACACGCTTCGAAGTTGGCAACCCTTCATGTTCTTCTCCATTGTTACAGGAGGAAACATTTTATCTTTCTTCATATTTTGAATTTCCGATGGGTAGTAGATTCATCTCAAAATATATAACTTAACGTAACAGAGTCATTCATTGTAATTATCGACACATGTTCACATACGTGTATATGTTACGGAGCCGTCGTTGAAACAGGACAAACCAATAAGAAACATAGTGTCCATACCGGAATTTATTCATGAAAGGTTACTGAAAGCCAACATATACTATCTATGTTCTTCCTTACAGCCACGTTCTCACATAAGAGCCGTTGTTAGTCTTTCTCTAGTCTATCGTGATTTCCAGGATTAAGAAGTCATCGAGACAATGATACGTTATTTGAACAAATAGTAAACAAAACTCTGAATAAATACATTTTGTAGAGTGTGTTGAATACAATACTTGTGTCTGAAAAAAACGGCAATGGATGTGTGAACCATGGGTGAAAGATTGATCGGTAGTTTTAACATGCTATCTTGGAAGTACTAGATGTAAAACTAATTTCCTGCAGAAATTGTATTTGTTTTCTGCAAATGCCCCTTTTTACAGATATTCTTCTTCACAATGACGATGGGTTGGGCCTTGCCTGCATCGGTTGTTCGTGACAATAATTAACAAATAAATATGTGTTCCAAAAATATATGTTATTGTTTATTGTTTAGGATGCATGCTTCCGACAGAAATCGCCAACATATTAGCGGCTTTTAAGAACCACATTAAACGTCTATCTCGTAGCGTTCCCGGGCCAATTCTACTGTCTAGTTGAAAACATCTTAGCGTACGATATGACCCTATATTTCCACTCGTCTCAATGGTCCTTCATATAACCCTGGATATTACTTTTGAACTGCCCCGTGTGACAGTGAAACGCAGCATTTACCTTCGGGTGAGAGGTGGATTTATATGGTGTGTGTGGTTCAAGGAATATCTTATGTAACGCACGCCACCGTGATACTTCGTTATACATTCAAAACCAGTATTACGTTTCCGAATGTTCTATAATTTGTGTACGGCATGAAGATGGTAACTAATGTAATTATACTAAATTGATAATGCCATATACTTATACACACAATGGCTATCCTATGCTTTTGTCAGTCCTGCCTGTTTGCAATGTTTATCTTCGTTGTTCCTTCTTCTACAGCTTTCTATTTGTCACTCAGTTTTTTAGTCGTATCTAACGTATCAATTGACGCATGTCTTAGGATAACGCGTTTAAATTCATATTTCATATTTTTCGGCATTTTCATTGATATTTTGGTATCATTAAATCGTACTAATGTTTAGAAGAAATTAATAAAAAAATATATACGTTATTTAAACTATAGGCTACTATTAAGACCCGATGTTCAGTAAGTGTAGCTCTATAAGTTACGATAAGAGTTGACCAATATCCTTTAAAACCTGCAAGGATGATACACTTCGAAAAACGATTAAAGTTAATTCTATGTGCATGTTGAGTATTGTTTTTGTGCTATGGTTTTGTAAATATTTTCATGATTAAAGCCAACCAAATCTAAGAGTTTATGTCGACAGCTTATCAATGACATTCAAAAGGAAACACAGAGTTGCATGCTTGTTTACATGTCGAAAACAGAAATGTTTGGCAAACCGAATGGCATCGTATGAGATATATGTATACTATTCCAGTTTTGTTTAGGAAGTTATTGATATCATGACTTTTTGTCAATAGCAAGAATTGTGTGTCACGTGTCTTCACATTGTTTATTACAGAATATATTGAATCTACTGTGAGAAAGGCATTTACTATGAGGGCTCGTTGGATATCTTTTCAACATCGTTGCATGTAAAGCGTAAATGGTGCAACCGCAACTATTTGTTAGACTAAGATGATGCGGATGTCGGATGTTTTAGGGAAAGTATAACGTGCGACATCTTGGAGTTGAGCAACGCAAAGCTCATTTGGGATTAATATTTACCAAAAAAAAAACGAATAGAACTGTCAACTTGCGTATGCGATTGACTCATGCATGTGCACTCGTTTTGTAAGGTTAACTACCTATGCGCATTATAATTAATATTGCGCATCTCATATTATACCAGTATTATTTATGGTAATTATACTTTTATAGTTACAATAAGTAAAATGAACTATATATTTGTCACCAATCAAGAAGATTATACCGGGTCACTAGAAGTTTGTGGATTGAATTTACATAATATAATGAATGCAGGTCGGCTAAAAAAATCAATAAGACGGATATGATATAAAAAAAATCAGCATTATCCACAATAAATGTATCTATTATTTCATGAACTATTTTGTAACCTTCTGTTAACAAGCTTTACATGAATACGTCTGCTGAAGAAGTCATTACTGATTTAAAAAAACAATATATATATATATATATATATATATATATATGAAGCAATCCAACAAAAGATATAAGCGTCAACGAATATCTTATAATTAGTGAAACATCCGGATAAAATTTGATTGACACCTTATTTTATAACTTCATTTTATATTATAATATATATATATATATATATATATATATATATATATATATATATATATATATATATAATCTACAGACTCATTGATTCATTTCTTATGAATCAAATAATAAAATAAATTGTATTGTTGGATATCTTTCTTATTATAATTATTATTAGAAATATATCGCGTACTTACGGGAGGGACCACGTGAAGGTTGCCAACATTCAAAGTGAAAGTGTCTCGGTAGAATGAACTTTATTCAAACTTCGCACAGCCATGTTGTCAGTTAGTGTCGTTAAACGCGAAGCAACCATCACCACAAAGCTGTATGCTTATAAATAGAAAATATTACAATAATATTAATATGAATGGGTTATATACATAATGACCGTTTATTCTTGGATTGTTGCTCCTTATTTGAGTATCGGAGGTTGCAAGGCGACGCTATTCTGGCGTAAACCATTGTAGACGCGAATTTAAATATCCCTTTCAAGCTGTTTTTAACCCAAGTTTTGTTTTAAACTTGACTCAGTACATGATGCACTATGCCGGATTATGTCATAGTAAAATGCAACATTCTCTGTATGGGTTTCTCCTCCTAGGAATATTCTAACAGAGGTAGTGACGATGCCTATGATGCCCAAGCGTTAAGTCGCCGTGGCCAAATATTAAGATAGTTTATCGACGTACACATATTCTAACCGCCTGTTTGCATGGCTTGTTGCACTATGCGAATTTTTGCCAAATTATTGGATGTGATTTAATTTTGAAAACAACTAATAATACTAAGGAAAACTTTATTTAAATCAATCTTAGTTGTTTTTTCTTCTTTGTTAACACTATATCTATAACTTCTGCCAAAGAATTTTGGTGATTTGCATAATTTGGATCATTTAGATAACTGTTCTCACAACGTTTTGGCCGATGTTACCTCCGACTTTCGAATTCGGGAATTTTTCTGTCGAACACGGGAATCTACAAAGAATTTCGAACGAAACCTTTGTTTAATACATAAGGGTAGCGTGATCTTATTATACCCTATATATTAATATACATATATGTAGATAAATATATATTCATTAAATAAGTTCAAACTTCCTTGTATTGCCCGCTCTGAGTATTGAACCTTCAACCTTCAGAAGACGGCACCTAAGACTGAATTTTACTTTGTATATTATCAGTTACGTCACGGGTCTCTGCGGACAAGAATTAAGAACCATGATTCTAGTAATATTGAACACAATCTATGGATGTGTACAGTATAGAAAAAAACATATACATTCCCTTGTGAAATTTTAACACACATTTTTATAAATATTATTTTGTTTCGATTATAATTACGGATAATCAGTAAATAAACATATCGTGGTATCGTAGTGTCTTCTGTATGAAACAAAATTACTATCAAAGAGTTAAGTATTATGATGAGATATCGTATTCTACATTGCACCAATGAACGTTATTCCATTAAATCTATGAAAAACCTGGCAGAAATAATTGTGACAATAACGAGCTTCAACCCAGCATGGGCGTTCATGATATCCGCTGGCGTATCATACTAATTCCGTTGGTATGGCACCTCACGCCAATTTTATTCCCGGGGTAAATTGCTGGCAAGACACTTTATCTCATCGCCCGAGTAGACGCATCGAACCATGCGTTTGCAGGTTCGTCCAGTTACATGCTGCGAACGATCGGAGCAATTATAAACGGAATTACGCCGTGAATGGTCCACTGGAAACTGGTGCAATACATTGGAGCATGGAGCGCGCCGCACTAAATGAGGCCTGCAGTTTTGCGCAGTTGATGAATATCGCTAAAACGGAGACAGGCGCAATAGAAAGTTCAGTTATTAAGGTGGCTAGAATAAGGTGGGTTGGAAACTATGATGGATAATGTTCAGTGATTATTCAGTGGAAATGCTTAAAAGAAAATGGGTTATTGATAAATGTTACAGTATGTTGCATAATTCTTCACACAGTAGAATCCAGTTTGTTTAAATTGATGAGATCCAATTAAAAAAAAATATTTTAATGATCTTTTAACTATCCGTCTGCGAGGAAGTAGTAGTGGTATTTACATTATTTGCATATTTCAAACTCTTATTCTCACATTGTTATAGTTATATCGGTTCGACCATTGCACTCTCCAGCCCTCTGTTGGTATGTTTTGTATTTTTTCTATAACTCTTAATCTCTGGTAAACAACACTAAATTAATTGATATGAAACATCCCAAAAAGCATTTGACGCTTAATGGCACACTTACATGCCAGTAGATTAAATAAAGAATACGTTCTAAATTCCGGGGTTCCATGACAATATTCACTAAGAGTAAGGGTGAAGAGACTGAAGGTTGAAATGGTGTGAGCATAAATCAATGTATACAAAGGTTAGAATATTGTTTAAGGCATTCGATGTTTTGAATACAGTTAAAATACGAACATGCTAGAATCAAGATAAGCAAAGCCAACTTCATTTATATGATTCAACAAATTGAAGTAAATAACATTAATCACAAGTTTTTGTTGTTGTCTACTAATCAGATATTATTCGCAAACGTCCGCCATGTCGTAATATTGTCTACGTTGAAAGCATCTGAGGTGCCTCGGTGATGTGTATGAAGACGAGAGGTAACGAACTGGGCGTACCTATTTTGGATCAACTCAGTTCTATAGTGGCATTGTCATTTATTCTCCTCTGTACGTAGTTAATTCTATAAACACTGGTAAAGCAATGCCACGAAAAAGATTCCGACGATGAGAAAAATCTCATCATGCTTATTCATACGGATGTACATTTATCGAAACATTCCTTTTGTAATTATTAAAACGGATATGATTTCATATAGAAACGTTAATATAGATGTTTTACCAAGTATAGTAATATGATCAATATAAGTAGGGCAAAACAATTAAGCACTAATTCATGTTGACATTTAAACCTATAGGAAATTGCAGTCTTGATTTAGTGAGTAACTATAACTACACGTCTCTTATATTGTTGTAAGTATGCTTATATTTACTTTATATTTAATTTTCATTAAAAATAAAACTACCAGCAAGTTTTAATTATAAACGTTTACATGAAAAGTTTTGACTTTTTCAAAATGGTGACCGGAGAGTCAGTCTATTGATTGCGGCTTGATAATGTGAATTCGGAATAGCGGCACGCTGACTCATAGTCGATTTTTTTCTGGAGTGTCAATTTACTTTATACCTGCTAGTACGTGAATTATTATTTTAAATATTGTTTCTGTCTTCCAAGTACATTTACGTATTTCAGTGTAATGTCTTTTTGACAATATAGTCTATCACTATTGATCTATCACGATTTAATCTCTATGATATATACAACTATATCACTTTGTTTTTAAAGCAGATAGATACATACTAATGTCACTTTCTGAATGAAGCAGGTAAAAAATCGCAACTTGCTGATTCATAAAAGAATAGTTGTTTCTAAAAGATAACGTGTCTGCTGTCGCACCAAACTTTAAAATTCCCCACAAAACATTACATGGTTAGTTCTAACACTCCTTTTCATTATACGATTGATATCTTCTATGCAATGCTGAGTTGATACTTCTGGTATCCCGACACTCCTGTCATTACATAGCTTTAGATTACATACACACCTTTATATAAGGGGAAAAAAACAATTACACTCAGCAAAATCAGGTGAAAATAAACAATGTGTACGTACGTCGAAGACTCCTTCTGTCTGGAAGTGTAGTGTTCTTAATACGTTTTCAGAACGCACATTATCGTGACAACGAATACAACATGCACATCGGAAGAGTGTGTTACGTTTTAAGGAAACAAAAAGATAACATTAAAGTATTAAATTACTAGTAATATAGCATTTCAGGTAAGATAATCTGAGGCGATTAATACTTTGACTTATAGTTCAGATATCACAACGTATAACTAGATTGAACACACCTTTATGTCCTCTTCTATAAAAGTTCTCAGGAAAATCTACCAATCGTAAACATAAAGGAGACGATCAATGAGCACTTTCTACATCTGATGCGTGTTCTGGGGATTAGTAAACTAACGATACATCTTATAATGTAGAGTATGAAGAGAATGTGGATGTGTGTCTGTAACAAATACTACGTCACTATATATGTCACACTTCTCATACATGTTCACTTTATATTTCCGAAAATATATTTCAAAAGTGTTAAACACCAATAAAATAATCACTGATATTAATTACCCCGTTAACGTGCTCTGCGTTAATACGTAATTATCTATCTATCTATCTATATATATATATATACAGGGTGGGCCAAAATAAGGGTCCTATCTTTAAATTTGAATAACTTGAACTTGAATAACTTCCACAAAATAAAAGTTAAACTCACCAAACTTTATGTGTGTGTAGACTGACCCTTCCGAGATTTTTTGAAATAAACAAAACAAATTTTAGCCGAAAAACACTTCTTAAAACTTACAAAAACTAAAGTATTGTTTTTTACACTGTTTTGAGTTTTTTAAGCAAAAATAATGTTTTCTAAATGAGGGTACGTTCCTTAGGGCTAATACGGCCCATGCTTGCTTCGGAAGGGGTCCTTTACTTATTCTAAAAAAAAAAAAAAAAAATTAATAAATAAAAAAGTTATGAATTTTTAAAAATAGGACCCTTATTTTTGCCCACCCTGTATATATATATATATATATATATATATATATATATATATATATATATATATATATATAAAACTATATATATATATGTTTTTTTATGATATTGCACGATTTAGTTGACCCCTTTTCCAAATGATTAATTTTACCAAAAAAATAAATAATGTGTTAATGATTTTACTAAGCACATACTTATTATTGACGCCCACGCACCGATTCTTTTTAAAATCTATAACTTGATATGAAACAACATTTGCACTTTCCACTGGTAATCATTTTTACTACAACTATTTTAAAAGCTTTTCCGATGTGAGTCATTGTTTGGGTCGGCGCAAACATTAGCAAATAAATGTGCCCATATTACTAACCCTGTTGCCTAGACTATACACTCCAAAATCGATATGTATTCTTTAATAGCTTTGTAGATTACATTTTTCATATATATATATATATATATATATATATATATATATATATATATATATATACATATATATGTGAAGCTGACTTATCATTTCATTATATAGAGATGTTCTCTATAATTTTCTTTCAAATTATAGCTACACTTACTTCAATAGTTTATTGCGCGAAATATTTGCATCTACGCCTAACAGCTGCCTAAAATTGTTTTCATTCATAAGATTGCATATATCTATACAAGGAAATGTCTGCAATATTCTTAAAGATAGTCGGCAGATGTGGAATTTAATGATGGCAGCAATGTTCCTACTTTGGTAATTCGTCATGTCATCTACATCATATGACACTAAAGGAAACCTTGTGACGATTAAGACAATCTAACTAGAATCTATATACCAAGCTTTGTACGAAAGATGACATTTCTAAGATGTTTGTTGACGTGATACGGCCCAATTGAAGCGTAACCTTCTTTTAAAAGATAGTGTTTTGCTTGGGCGATTCAGTGCAGTCTATTAACTAAATCGGATTCTATATGTAAAAACCCTAAATACTATCATTAATAAGAAGAGAAGAGCGTTGCATGCGTGTTGATGAAGAGTAACATTAAAAGAATATGAAACTCAGTCGACTTCGCATGAGAACAGAAAATTAAATGGAACATGAACATTACAATTGAAATAAAAACACATTTAACAAAATATCTGAGGAGGAAATTATGTTAGCATGCACTTGATAACAGTGCTTTATTCTTATCGAAATTACATTTTTCTTGGTGATAGCTTGATTGTCCAAATAACCTAAGACTGTGCACACATCGACTGCTGTGGAAGGCATGCAATAAAAGTAATTCTCATCTGAGTCAAGATGAAATTGAAGTATCTTGTTGGTTCCGTTTAAAGAGGATATCTTCCCAACTTTTTGACGGAGGTAGGTTTATGGCCGATCCTATTAGAGTCTCACATGGGAATGATATGATTTTAGCTCGGGGCTATTTTATGCCTACCCAAAATACTCCGTTTTGGGGAGCTTGATTTCCAAGATAAACTAAGCAAATGTCTAATTTTCTCCTCTCTTGGTCAAGTAAAAAATATCCCGCAGACCAAAATGAATGTATTTAATCTGTTATCTACGTCTTCAACTTTTATTCCTTTGTGAGGTGTATTGGTTTGTGTCTGTCTGTCTCATGCGCTCCAACTGTGAAATACCGATATGGTCGATCTTACATATTGTTTTAACCTTCTAGTATAACATTTTTAGAGGTGCTGAGATCACACTATACGATTGTATTGTGTCTAACGTTCGACCACATTATGCAGGTAAACAATCGACCTTGGGAACACTCTGTAGTATATGTTTAATCCTAAGTCCGCAAAGGAAAAACCCTTCTCGACTGAAACATATTTTCATTGTTGTGTCACTCAGTGTGCGATTTTTGAAGCTTGATATATTTCACATTTGACCAGTTTCCTAACAAATATGAAGTTTAGACTAATCAGATTTTTGAGTTGCCATTTCTCGTCGGTCAGTCGATCTGTCAAGCTTACATTTATTTTTTGTAAAGCTTTTTCATTCCTTAACAATAACATTTAATAGACTAAACTTAAGATTACTCATTAGAATGTATTTGCATTATTGAGACAACTGTTCTTATCTTAGATGCTATTCACACAATGTTTTGGCTGGTGCAACCTCTGAATTCAATCGGGTGCGCATTGTCATACTCGGGCATCTCAGTAGTGACGAATAATTCAAATAATACAAATTATCAATCCTCATATCAAGATTTTCGAAACATTCGTCTTGTGTTAAGGGCGATCTAATAACCTTAACGCTTGTATGTTTAGCTTTCCTTAGCATTATCCCAGTTTAATAATACTAGACTAGCAGCGGCAATAATATACACGTTGACTGTTACTATAATATTTTCTTCTCATATCTCGTATTTGTTTCGCACTGTTTTTCCGCATCGTCTCGTCTACTTCTGGTGGGTTGTTTTGAACACTTACTCTCTTGCGTGATTGACGGCAAGTGACCATAAAATCAGATAGAACCCCACATGAATAAGTTAACAATTGATTAAATGTCCCAATTACACGACAAATGATGTAATTGATCGGCCAAATTAGATTCAGTTGTCGATAGAATTTTAGCGAAGTCATACATTATCTATAGCAATTAGTAACTGACCGGATATCATTCTTTCTGGAAACATATTTCCATGGCATATCATAATTACAAAATCATCCTTCATTTATTTTGACCTTTGACGTCTTGTTTAAACCTAAATTCTGTCGTGGAATGCATTCCAAATTCAAAGATTATATCATTATGCCCGAGTGAAAAAACACATGGGTATATCGTCACTTCTCCGGACCTGAGAGTAAACATACATATACAACAGTATATAAGTATATTACACACATATTTAAAATAAGAGACACAAAAAGATACTAACACAAACTTAAATTGTCGCAGTGCCAAACTTGATTGTGGCCTTAAATAAGAATATTTGTAAATTAAGTACATTTTTAACGATAACTAGTCATCTATTTTTCAGATGTTCTGCTTGAGAAATCATTCTTTCTGTGCTTAGTATATAGTACATTTATCCTATATCAGTCACTTTGCCTATTGCTCTCTCCTATTGGGTACAATTCAATCGAATACATATACAGATCAATAGAAACGAATGAAATATTACTGTGTATACAATAGTAGTAGTACTTTTGTATTGTTTTTTTAACGAACATAGATATGCCGAGACATAGGGGGTGACAATTATGACCTGTCCGAAAAAAAAAATTACTTTTCCAAAACTAATATGTTAAAAACGTATCAGTCATCACATAGCATAGTTAACACCCCAACACACACACACATATATATATATATATATATATATATATATATATATATATATATATATATATATATATATATATATAGGCAGCATTTTTTCTTTCAGGAAGGTATTGTTGAATATAATAGAAAACTCGTGTCTAAATATTCTTTTGTAGATTATTTCAATAGTCCTAATTAGGATCTTAGTTTCGGATGGAAATTGGCTGATGAATTCGCCATACTTTGCATCTGTCTTCCAAGTACTTTCGGACCCATCTGGGCCCATCTTCAGGGTGAATGAGGCTAATCAGTCTAGACCAGTTGTAGTATTTATAGAAGGTGTTTGGTGGGAATTATGTACTAAGTACGAAACTATATTGGAGCTATACACATTTTAGAATATTATTACATATATTATAGTGAATTCTATTAATTAGGGTATTTTTTTTGTTTTTATATATAGGGCTTCTAATATATGGAGTGCTTGTTTGTTAGTAGTAATTTCTAAAAAAATTGTATTTTCTACTAACAGTTTTCTGAATTCCGATCGGGGGCAGGAGTGGTTGTTATTTAAGTGTTGGGATATGACGCTAGTGTCAGATAAATGCATCGTCAGATGCAAATTATGGCGAATTTATCAGACAATTCCCATCCGAAACAAAGATCCTAATTCGGACTATTGAAAGGATCTACCAAAATATATCTTGACACGAGTTGTCTATTATATTCAACAATATATATATATATATATATATATATATATATATATATATTGCAACATAAGTTGAGAACTCCTAATTATATATATATATATATATATATATATATATATATATATATATATATATATAAATGGTTTCATGTATCCACATACAACTTTATTAGGAGACATAATTTTTTATGTATAAATTTTCAGTATTTACTCCAACAGTACTCGATACGTAAGTAGAGCTAGGTAGTAAGCTATGAAAATATATTTATAGAAATTAAGCAACACAGACGCTCCCGCTTTTCATACCCGGGGGAAATCTGCATTTTAGCCTGAAAATTCCCCCGGGAATGAAACGCAGGAGCCTCTGTGTAGCTTAATTGTCATTAACATATTTTCATAGATTACTATAATATATATATATATATATATATATATATATATATATATATATATATATATATATATATATTATATAGGATTGTAGATATATGTATGTGGTGTATTTTACACCCGCCCTGATGATTGACGAACAGTTGGTGAATAATTATTAGACAATTACTATGCTTATTTCCTTCAATTTAAAATCGTTATTGTAATTAGAGTTGTATATTTTTCCTTTGCAGAATACATAATTAATATACTTACATGATTATTCAGAAATATTTAATAAGATAAGAGGGTGATGTATTTCGCCTGAAGCAGTTAGCGGATCATTTATAGAAGGTTATAACAAAGCGGACGTCTGCAATATTTTTAGAAAGAAAAATGTATACTGAATACAAGGCGATCTTATTTAATAATAAATGATCAATTTTATTTGCTTATGGATATTTGCTCGGTCATTTGCATTACATGTGTGGCACCGCAACACAGCAATATTTCGGGGTACACTCCTTTGTCTAGTGTTCTATTTCTGTATTTTAGATTAGTCTCCAGCACATGTGTATGGCTTTTATGCTGAAAAATAAATACACACATTATTGTGGTTGATGAATGAGAGGTTCACGAAACAATGCAAGAAACAAGATCCGCTTTACCTTCTGGTTTAATTGTAAATTAGATTTTTTCTTGATCATGTAATGTGGAAATATAATACACATCGAAACGATTCACTGTTTAAAAATAATTAAACGCAAGCTGTTATTGTACCCATAGCTAAAAGGAAAGAGCTGATTCGTTCTCCCAAGAGCATCAGTACATAATTATATCACAATAAGTTGAATTGGAGTGAAACTCTACATTCTATAGTCTGCGACTGGGCCCGTTGCGTCAATAGAGCGCACTCGCTTCTCTACTTGAGAAAAGTTGCAATTATTGACTAAGCCCGTTAAATATTTAGCGGGAAACTTGAAATATATTTGCGAAAGAAGAAAGAACGTAGTTGTAGAAATAGTATGGATAGTACTAAAAGGAAATTGTGGAGTAAGAAGATGATGAGTAGAAGTGGAAGTTGAATGAATCGAGGCAGAAAAACAAACTATAATTGGAGCTCAATAAAAAGTAAATAAATGGCGTCAGAGCAGAAGAAATTACTAAAGTAATTCGTTTTTCTTTTCTATAAAGAATGTTAATTCTAAAATAATAAAGAGAAATAATGACATGCGCTTTTCATTAGAACTAATACGGACTCTAATAACAAAGGGAGTCGCCATTATAATTAAAAAAATATCAGCCAACTTGTCTAATCCAGCAGAGTTTTTGCCTAATGACCAACTTTGCCTGTTTATTTGCCTTCTTCGCAATTTTCACGGGATCATCAGATTCCATGCAACTTTTCGACATATCTTCATGGTAATGTCGTAGCAATGTTCAACAACCGATTTAAAAAATATGAGTAATAAAAACCATCGCTAATTTCAATTTGCAAATGATTATATTTATATTTTCTCACTAGGAGTTCGCACCCGAGTCATTATGAGTGATCGCTTACTAGCAACATGAGGTTATGCTTCCCTGGAATCTGAGTGACAATAAGTCTCCCTATAATTTGCAGTACTCTCTGCTACTTTCGATACTCATTGAAAATCAGTATTCGTTCTGAAAACAGACGGTTACAATTGTTTTTTCGGTAACAATTTCCTGTGAGTTTATCCTAAATCTGAGGTGCAATACACACTTTGAGATTAAAGAACACTCCGTGCCATTTTAATGTAGGTCTGAATAGTGAACTACTACTTTTTTCTGTCTATCCACCTTAGCTCTTCCCGACCATTTTGTGTTGTATGAGCCATATGTGTGTTTCTCCGATGGAGGGATGTAATTTATGGGATTTCTGGCAGCTTCAGTTCCCTTGGATTAGGGTCAATGCTTAGTCTATTTTCTGTTTTGTCTGTATTTTAGCTTATCTGTGGCTGTAGTCATTTTCTGGGTATATATGTCGGTTTCTTAAGTAGGGGATGCTGTTTTAATGCGGTTATTTTTTCCCTTTTGCGGAAGTGTTCCCAGTGTTACTACACTTATAAAAGTAATTTCCTTCGTACTTAGTACATCTTTTTCAGCTCACTGGCAAATTCCATGTATATTCACACTTTTTTTTCTGTATCTTTAATTCAAACTATGGGAACTACTGGAACGGCGAAATCTAAGATTTGTCAGGTTTGTCCTTCTTGTTTACTATTATCTATCAGATTCCTATGCTTGTATAAGTTTGTCAGTTTAATCGGCGATGCCCCAGGTGATTATATGATTCTCATTTGTCAATCATGCCCCGTTTATGTATTTAGCTGTTACCTGCATGTCCAAAGTTGATACGCTAGCATAGCCTAAAGTGGATACGATTTCCAATGAGTCTTATCACGTGTTGTATTCTTCTTCGGCTATTTTAGTGCATTAACTCATATAAATTAACATGTTTTCTCACTGCACACATAGTCTACCTTTACCCTGGTTAGGATCTTATCCTGTAGTATTGTTAATTTTAAAGTAGAGTCCTTTTCGTCGTATCATCTACACGTTTTCGTGCGTCTCTTCTTTGGTAAGTCTTTTATTTGGTGTATGCCATTCCGTCGCTTCACATTTACTCTTTCTATTGTGATCTTTCTAATTCCACTGCACATAATGTTGATCATTTTTTCAGTCTTTTCAGCGCTAATCAACTTTTCTATATGCTGTCTCATTATTTTTCTAATCCAGTATTAAACTTTTCACACAAACTTGTATACTTATCTGTTGTCTTACACCTTCTTTTCGTTTTCACACAGAGTCGCTTAATATTATCCTTAAAGTGTAGTGCATTATTTATAGACAGTAATTACCTAGTTGTTTGATACAGGTGAGTAAGGTATTTTTTGTTCAGCCTTAAAATTGTATGGATGATCTAATTATTAATACTCCCTAGGTATTTATTTAATTCATCATGTTTCTACGAGATACTTTGCTTTCAAGTAGTTTTCCTGTTCTTCTTTAGTATTCTTTAACATTCTTATCTTACGTATTTGCTGATGTGATAGCGCACACTTTCAGAATTCAGGGATAAGTATACGTATCGTTTTTTTCGAATCGCCTCTTCATTTGCCACGTGTTTACTTTCTGTTGTTTTAGGTGTTCTATTTTTCGTAATTAGTAGGGCATACATATATATGCGTAATTCATTCGAATGTCCTGACCGAAGATTCTTATATTTTCTAGTTTTTGCTTTTTTTTTAAATAGTTGCGGATCCTAATATATATATGAGCTGGTTTATTTCTAATGTGTTTTTGGGAATTCTTATCCGTCATGAACTTCACGGGTATGTTGTTGAGTCGCATTGACGCTATGAGAAAAGTAAGGAAAATAGAGTCTCACAAAATAATGAATCTGTAAATTTATATCTCTTTCAGGTGTTTTTCTTCAGAGTATTATTCATAGTAGTAGTATTAGTATTATTATTATTGTTATCATCATTATTTTTATATAATCATTATTATTATTATTATTATTATTATTATTATTATTATTATTATTATTATTATTATTATTATTATTTGTACCTACTAATAATTATCACACTTGTTATCGTAAGCGATCGCTCACCGACAACAACCAGTGTTGTTCCCTGGAGTCTTAGTGACAAAATCCTTTCCAGAGTACTAGTATGATCCACCTTCTTTTCGATCATAATCGTAAATAACTTAGAGTATTGCAACAACCGTTTACCATTGATTACTCGCTGGCAACGCCCATTGGTCCTCCCTAGGATTGGCTTGGCAATAAACTCTTTTGTATGGCGTGAGCCAAGCCGGTGTTATTTGTTTTTGAAGGAGGGTCGGTTTGTTTCTTGCAGTTACTGTTCCTTGATTCATGCGGTATTTTTCCTCCTATGGCTTGTTTTTTCTTCCTGTTGTAACATTGATGTGACTGGTTACCATCTGTAGCTTATGCGGGTTTGTTTCCGCATCGAGCAGTTTCCTTAAGATTGCACTGTTTTGATCATTGTCGTCATCTGTACGGTCTGTGTGATCCCTTTTATCTCATTTTTTTCAGTCTTTTCTCCAGTTTTTTGGGGAACTATTTTTGATGCCTCAAGGATTATTCGTATTATATTGACTTTCTTCATGCTCCATATTCCTTTAACTTCTCTGACAAGTTCCGTGTATTGGCTTCGGTTTTCCGTCTTCTTTATCTTGATTCTGTGGACTGCTGGAACAGTGAAGTATGCGATTTGGCAAGATGTTGACTTCTTATCGATTATTATAACATCCGGTCTCTTTGCTTGTTTGTACATCTATATCCCAGAAAAGTTTGTGTTTTTCGTGTTAAGTACAGTCTCAGGTTTATGCTTGTACACTTTGTCTGCTTCTTCAATCGTGTTCACATTTTCAAGTGTACTGCTTTCCCCACGCAGTCATTGCTGTTCCTGTATTCTTTTTGGATGAGTTAGATGCATTCACTTATTATAGGATTGACTGTTTCGTCTCTTTGTCCACACAGTTATCGTTTACTTGTTTCCTGTTTTAGCTTTAATGAAGTTAGTCTTAATTGCATTTTAATGTGTAGCCGTCAGAATAAATTCCGTTTCACCTTTCAAGTATCCTTTTCTTAGCCATGTTCTTTGTAAATAGAATTTTTCAATGCCCGTAGATTTCATGGTGTCTGAGTCCGGAATTCGTTAATATTTATAGCTTTCATGTTCGCTTAGCGTCGTCATCTCTTGGTTTGGCTGTTCTATGCCTTCTGCCGTGTCCAGTATTCCTAGTATCGTCTCTAGCAGTGCACATTTTTTCTATTCTGAATTCCATTTCAATGTTCTTACTGAAAATTCCGGCCGTATTATTCAGCTTTTCCAGTTTCTTTTTTCTTCTGAAAATAGTTTAGGTCGTCGATCTACATCAGGTGGTTCATGTGTGTGTAAACTTGTATCCGGCATCACATTTTCTGAGTATGTAGTTCAGTATTGATTTACGCCTCTCCAAGAGTTAGGCACAAGGCCAGTTTTTTATCTAACGCCCACAAGTAAGATGTGACCCAAGGTTAGGTCGGGAAAGTGGGGTTTAAAATTGGCTGGGCAGCCCTGTCGGCATTCCCCGGTAGTGGCGCCTCAGGCAGTAAGCAATTAACTTACACCTCCCCAAAGAGGGAAGACGAAGCCTGGGAGGGTGGACCGCCTAGAACTGCACAGGACAGACCCATAGACCGGCATAAATCAAGCCCCGAAGGCCAAGACAATACCAGTCTATGGGGTGTAGATACTACAGATACTACACTTTGATCTTAGCTAAAAGGCCAAGAAAGTTCTATGTAAAAGTATGTAGTTGAGTAGGGTTGTATTGCGCATCTGTTTGTAGCGATTCCGTTTTTCTATTTAAATCTCCTTTTCATAGTTATGCCTGGTTTCATGTGCGTAATTAATTTTGTAGGTAGACTTTTTATTATTATTATAAATTTTGTAATAATGTTATTGACATTTATTCGTGAACATTGCCCATTGACTACATGCATGCAATATTCTGGCCACGTTTAGGCTGATGCACCAATCACTAGTGTCTCACTTTTAGACAGGGGATAAATAGAGCTTTTCCTCTAATATGTTCCACATTGTCTATCAATCCCAGCCCCGTTTTCACCGCCGCGATGTTCTATATTTGTGCTTGTTTTACAATTAGTTCAATGCAATGTTCTTTGGAAAACTTGCTGCACTTGTGTCCTTCAAACGTTATTACCCTTGACAAAGATAACAATCAGTCAAATCCAACTACTTAACTGTAGATTGTTGAAAAGTGATATACTCTAATAGCTTCTTTTCTCAGATGTATTGCCGTTGGAATGCCCTCCCTGCTCAATATTTTGTCGACTGTATTTGCATGTATAAATTAAAACGAAATCTGAACAAATATGTCACTGCACAGTTTTCAACTTAGGATTCCAACTATAAATATACCCCTAATTCACAATAGTCCCCAGTGTCTTAGTTACAATGTATCCTGTTTAGGGTGGATATATGAAATATTTCCTTTTAAATAACATAACTATAGCCGAATACATAATATTAAAATGGACCAGAATCTGTCGATATTAAAATGATCCTTGCAGATATGTTTGTCAAAGAAACTAGAAACATTAGATTTTAAAGATGATGAAAATTACCTGATCGCAGAAGGGGAAAAGCTACCAAATGTAAAGACAGAATAAGCTGTTGTTTAATTAACTAACATAATAAAATCAAATTTAAATGAAAAATCTAAATGAATAAATACATAGCTGTTGCTCAAAACGAAGAGATACTACACGCAGAGATCACCTCAGAGATACTTTTTGTCTTTCTACTGATAAGTACGTACATATGGTAACCGAACAGGTGAACGCAGACATTGAACCAAATGCAAGATGCGAAACTTCTACATCAACTCCCACTCTCCACAATAGTTCACCTTGGAATTTCCAGTTGCTATTGCTCAGATCCAGCAAGCATTCCGACAATTCGGCCGCCATAAATCTACTACAAATAGACAGAAACTTATTTAGTTAAGAAAAATGTATAAATGTTATAGGTTAAGCAAAGAGAAGGAATACAAAGATGACCAGAAAATTAATGTAGTCGCAAAAATATTGTACTTGTGATTTCTGGAAAATCTTAAATGGCTTCTTAAAAACTTCACAACTATCCAACCACAACGGTGTATTTTGCACGGCAACTGACAAGGCAGGACTACGCTCCGCCTTAAACTCCACTTTGGACCCCGAAAACCACTACCTCTAAAACTTTCCCACTTTGGACTGAAGCCATATATAATGACCTGGTCATCACCTCATCTCATGTTCGGCACATCATAAAATACATTTACACCTCCAGAGCATGTGGGCCTGGTCGGATACCAGTAATAGTAATGACACAATGATTTTCTTAACTGGTAATTGTCCTATCTAAACTCTCCAATAAATGCCTTGCTGAATCTAGCTACCTTGATAGCTGTAAAATTGCCTCTGTAGTAACAGACTTCAATAATTCTGGGTTACAACAAACTCTCAGAATTATCGCCCATCATTTTTCTCCCGCTTGTTGCTAAAATCTTTGAATCGTTAATCAATCTCGCGATAGTCCGGCTCCTCGTTAATGCTAAACTTATGTCTGGCCATCAGAATCGATTTAAACAAGAACATCCTTTATCAAGGTCTGGCATAACGGTTTCTCATACAAATTAATTGATATGGTATTACTGGGGTGGTATTTAATACAATTATATCCTACCTAAAAAAGCAAGATACAGGTAGCCCTCGTTAGCCGTACACTCCAACAACATCATATTAATGCAGAAGTACCCCAAGGATCGATCCTTGGACCTATTCTTGATTTTTATAAACGACTTCCCTGGTTACACTGTGTTTGAGATTGGTATATTTGCTGACGACACCACGCTCTACTCTCGGTATGTGTGCAAAACGGACGCGACATATCCGATACAATGACTGAATCCTTAGAAAGTGACACTCCATCTGAAGTTGAATAGGGTCGTAAATAGATAGTAACATGTAATGTTGCTAAGTCAAAACTCTTTTCCTTCAACAACTACAAGACACCTCTTCAATCACCGACTGCCATGGTAAATGACACCCTACCTTCGAGTCCAACTTTCAAACTCATAGGCCTAACATTAACAGGTAACATGAATTGGAAAAAAATACATAGAAGACATTGCTAAGGCTGCTGCAAAGATAGTGCACTCCATCTACCGTGATAGACAACTTCTCACACCTAGCAGTATCCTATATATCTACAAAGCCACCATCATCCGAGGCATAGAGTATTGTTGTCACATCTGTGATTGTGCACCGTCCACAAGTCTCTCCCTCTTTGACAAAGTCTAAAAGGAGTATCTAATCTAATAGGTTTCTCACAAGGCACAAAGCTCCAGCTCTTTTTCCATTGCCGAAATGTTGCATTCTTATGGCTCTTTTACAAGTACGTGAATGTAATGTGCTCTGGGTAACTTGCTTCTCTGGTGCCCCTTCAATGTAAATACACTCGATCAACCCAACAATCAGCTACATCTCATCCATTTACTGTTGAGGTCCAACGATGATTGAACCCCTTCTACTCCACTGCCTTTTTGTGTGTCTTGACTGTACCGAAATGCAGAAATTTAAAACTAATGTGAACACGCATCTCGCTGCACAGCTTTCAATTTAGGTTGCTCACCTAAACCTTTACCCTAATTCTCAGCAACCCTTCATTTCTAAAGTGGCAACTTGTCTTGTTTAGAGTGAACTTTGTCGAAAGAAAAACTTTAAAATAAATGTAAGATGTCGATAAGTAAAGAAAATGGAAAGGATAAATTATATAATTTTCACCTGTCAGACTAGATGTTGCTTTTATTCAGTTGACCCATTTACAAGTGCGGAGCGCAAAAACCGTTATAAGACAAGAGGCTTAACACCCATTTGTTGTTTCGAATAATTTGTTGGGATAGTGTTATAGAACCAACAGATCTTATTTGTTAGTAACGAGAATTAACACTATGGAGATATAAAAGCAACCGTTAAATAGAAATCCATGTAAGTATACTGATGATTCTCCTCAGTAATCAAGAATACACGTTTATGTGTAGCTTACTTGCCATAATTATATATATATACATATATATATATATTCTATATGCGTTTTTATGTAAGCATATGTGTACACCCAGGGCGCGTGTGTATAATAAGATAGATGTATGCAGCAATTTGGTCGCTGATCATTTTTAAGCAAGTTAATTGCATTTTCTTAGTTTAAAAACAATATTTCAAAATCTTTCTGTTTTCCAGAACATTTATGCCAAAAGATTTCTGTTATATTATCTTCATAATAAAAGCGCTACGTAGTACGAGAAGAGTGTGTCTGATAGATTGATAGATAGATAGATAGATAGATAGATAGATAGATAGATAGATAGATTGCGAGAGAGACAGAGAGAAAAGAGAGAAGAGAGAGATTGAAGTGCTGTTTCTGTCGCTATTAACACACTATCCTTATCGTTATTATCGGGAAGATCGAAACCATATAAATATGGAAATCACAAATAAAAGTCGAGCAATACTTGCAAAATAAAGTACAAGACAACATGACTTAATAAAATGTATTTCACATTATGACTGGCATAACTCAAGCAGACGCACAGTTTATATCTTATAAACTGAAATGTTTATATCTACTTAATAAAAAAGTGATTATGTATACTTTGAAGACTCAATCGGATGTGAATAGACGGTTGAAATCATTACGGATTACGGATTAAGTTGGTTCGCCCGATCGCTATCGCTTCGCAATTTTATTCTTAGTTACGGCGTGAAATAATTGGAATTCATCTATGTAACAGAAAACAAACCTATTCCATAGGAAAACACATACAATACAAATTAATGAAAGACATTGCATAACAAATCGACAAAAAGACAAAACTAATAAATAATCGATAAGTACTCAAAATTAATACATAAAAAAGACAAATATAACTAGTGATATTGCTACCTAACCTCAAGCCTTCATTCTCCGTGCCTTTATATCTCTATCTCTCTCACCTACAGGCTTTTGTTGTACAACAACGTGATTTTATTATGAAGCCTGTCTATTTTATATGTATATTGTTTATGTTGTTTATGGGTTCATTTATAATTCTAGAATGCATTATCAAGACTGTGCCAACTTTCTTCATCAGTGAATATGCAAGCAATTTTCTAGTCCCTTCCTTTTCAGTCATTTCTCAAAGTTAGAAACAAGCTGGTTTCGCCAGATCACTATGGCTTTGCAATGTAATTGAGTTTCCTTACTTTCTATCACTGGAACGAAAATCTTCGATAGGAAAAAAGTCGAAACTAATCGATAAAAATAAAACCAAATTCACACTTATTAGACGAAAAATTAATCCAACCTAAAACTTTAGCGCCCCTATCAATTTCTGTCTTACACCCCATAGTTCCCAAGACAAACGTATGTCTACATTTATTATATGTATAATGTATCTTCAACGAATATTGTTTTTAGTTCAACAAAGGAATACATGCCACCATAATACGTTAGGAAAAAATTAAACCCGTCGCTTGTGAAATTATTCACTGGTCACTTCTTTGTCAGTTATATTTTTTACTGCCGACACCTAGTTTTTTTGGCTTAGAAACGATCGGTAAATGATCGATATCATTCAATATCTTAAATAGTGTACGACCCTTCTTTTAATTTCACGTATAATTTGTTGGACATTGATATGGTGGGTACAACTGTTTGTAAAACGAATGACCATATTTAAATGATGCCTTTTTTTATTTAAACCTTTTAAAAGTTAATATCCGTAATCGAACATTAATTATTTCTTTAACTGTATGTTTCTGATATATATATATGTGGGTAGTTCACTACTTGAACAATACTCGCAATGTCTATCCATTATTAATGCAACCATGCTTTTACGCAGTATTTTTTTCATTGAAGATCATTTCTTCTTTATTGTTGTAAGGTATGTTATAGACACTGCTCTGGACAATAACTTAATTTTATGCTCGATCCGTTCACTCCTGGTATCTCAGTCATATATATATATATATATATATATATATATATATATATATATATATATATAATTGTGTGTGTGTGTTTGTGTGTGTGTGTGTGTGTGGCTATTTGTAAACACATATTCACTTGTGTGTCTATTAATATATTAATTTATTTACATTCATTCATATTCGCGTACATTTGAATCATGTTTATGACCACTTGACTCTTGACTATTAGGAACAACTCCTGTTTTTTCATCATTTCAATGGATTCCCCCCACCTCTTTTTCCTATTCTACCATCACCCACCTCCCACCCTACACTCACAATCCTTCATTACAATAAGGTAGACCGAAAAATCGCTACAACAAAGAAGTTGTTCTCTTTTTAAGAACAACTTTTAAATTGTGTTCATACATAAAGGACAATACATATTCGTAGAAGTCAAAAAATAGAAAATAAATAAAATATATATAAAAATACATAACTTTAACATTGATCATTATACATACATATATATATATATATATATAAATATATTTCTATAAATATATATATATATAAATATATTTATATAAATATGTGTATGTACGTATGTATATATACATATATATATAAATATGTTTATATGTATATATGCATATATATATATACACACACTATTAAAGTAATTAAATGAATGCACGGAATATCAGCTAATGAGAAAGCCTATCTTGGGCGGATTGTGAATCATATAATATGTTCTCGATAAGGAAATAGAGATGAGACAAGGATTAACTGCTTAAATGGCTAAGAGGATTAAGATTCGGCAAGATAATTTAGATGGATTAACAGAGCTCTTATGCTTTGGGATTCAATCTTTTGTTACTTCTTAAAATGTTATTTTTAATCAGTATAATTAAACGACAAAGAATACAATGAACTTTGCGAGATTGTTAAAATGTCGAACGTGTATGTGCGAAAGAAATAATTCGATATTTCGTGTTCTTTTAAATGTCTTATACATACACACACACGCACACACATACCCCCGCGCACATTTGATATACTCAATTAGTCTGATTATTAAATATGAAAATGCAGTTAACAATGTGGCAAGACAGCCAGCAGTCTTCAGCTGGAGTTTCAGACTTCCTCATGGCTCTTTACTATACACAGAGTATAATATATATATATATATATATATATATATATATATATATATATACTTCTTTTCGCAAGTAAACCAGAATTAAAATGTTATTATGAGTGTACAAGCCGTGATTTTGTTCAAGTGCATTTTCTACGTATATAAATGTGTTTGCTAGAACCATTTATTTGTCAAGTTTTATAGATCGCCAATGCTGTTTATTTTTCTCATTTGTCTTTTCTGCCATTTTTTTTCCGTAAATCTCTAATTTGCTTTTTTTATTTTGTCAGTTCTTTTGTAGCAATAATAAGCTGTTCTATATTTTAGTGTAAGATTTATTTTTGTTATTTAATTTCACTAACACCACAGTCTTCTATAACTACACATTTTCCTTTTCAAATTAATCATTTATATTGCTTTGGTCAATATCTTTCTCCAGGTACAGTGCATTGTCATTAGTTCCCTTGTTTATTGTTCCATTTACTTGATTTCTTATTCTGTTAGCTTACTAAGTGTTCAGAGTACCATTACTACTATATATTCCTTTTATTAGGTTTATACTAGTTAATCTAAATTTAAAGAGCGTTATTGTTATTTTCATAATTCTACTCCTGTCTTCTCTTTCATTTATTCTAATGTCATGGTGTCCGCTTCTAGAAATCTCAGATGTTCATAGGTAGTATGTTCTACAAATGTTCTCATCAAATCTCGATTAAAAAATACTGTTGCCTCCATTATTCCTTTCATGTAGGGCATCATTTGCCATCCCAAATTACATTGGAATGGTTATATATTTTTCCTCTTCTTTTGTTTTTCTTCGACTTCTTTTTTTACTTTTATCTTTTTCTTCTTACTATTATTATTTAGTAGTAGTGCTAGTAGTATAAGCATAAGTATTGACATTATAATTAGGATTATGTCTTCATTAGGAGTTCTCACACATTGCATTACTAGTAATGACTCATTGATTCTTATCATTTATAAACTAAGACTTATAAGACTATTCATTATTTACTGTAATAAAGAAATATTGCTACTCGGCGCAATGGTCAACTGTGATATCGGCCCAAATTTATAGGTGCATCTTAAGTGGGGAATTGTGAATAAATATTTGTGTGAAAGGAGCTTTAACTTGTCAGAGAGTGTGAAAACCACTTTGTTAATGGCGCTGTTGTGTACCCTGTCCAACAAGAATATACTAATAGTTGACGCACCAGCCCAGGGGGACTGCACTACTCCATGCATAGACAAATTTTTACATCATGAAGGTATAGGATATATACTGGTGTAGATGGAGACCACATTCTTTGCAGCAGACTAGAGAGTATATTATATGTATTTATTACAATTTTATGTTGCCTGTGAATGTTAGGCCAATACTCAAGGAAGAGTTTAATCAGTCATAAAAATCAGTTCTTTTTAAAGTTTCTCATAATTGTTGAAAGAAAATGAACAGTAGTTTATTGGACCACCAATTTTAGACACCTTTTATTTACTGAAAGCAATTT
This sequence comes from Sepiola atlantica, assembly GCA_963556195.1. Taxonomy (NCBI): domain Eukaryota; kingdom Metazoa; phylum Mollusca; class Cephalopoda; order Sepiida; family Sepiolidae; genus Sepiola; species Sepiola atlantica. Next base: position 3,359,956 of record OY744515.1, read on the forward strand.
TCTAAGGAGTCAGCTCTTGCCTTAGATATGCGTTTGATCGATTTGCCCACATTTCGAGAATAGACTGTAGTCTTATCAGCAAATATACACATCTCAAACACGATTGTATCTGGGACGCCGTTTATGAACATCAAGAATAATACGGGTCGAAGTATCAAGCCATTGCCACATGCACATTAATGTCATATCGGTTGGATGTACGGTCATCAAAACAACATGTATTTTTTATTTAAGCTCGGAACAGTCTAATGATATTAAATATCCGTCCAGTAATACCGTACGAACAAATTTTCATGATAAATCCATCATATCTAACTTATACATGCGTTCAAAAATGGCAGTTATTATAGCTGAGGTTGAACGAAATTGCCTAAATCAATACCGTCGGTAAGTAAGAAGTTTAGCATTTCGAAATAGTTTAACTTAATGAATGTTTAAATGAGGATTATACGTTGAAAATACTTTCTATGAAGACATTTTTAATAAAATAGACAGGAAGGAATGTTAGATAATAGAATCCAGGTTCGAGTGAAAACGTTTAGAGGCCAAGCGGTTAGAATGTGACATGAGGCGGAAGATATCCGGGCGAATCTCTGTACCTTGCTCTTAAACGGCAAGATTTCAAGCGGAGAAGTTTCTAGCGGCTATCCCTACCCAAGAAGGCAGGGCAGCCAACGCAGCTGGCTTATGTAGCGAGACGCGTTGTCTGTCTTGCTATTTCGCTGTTTCCCGTATATGAAGACATCCTGTTTCTATAATTTCCCGTTAAAATTTTTGTAAAATCTGGCTATAGCTTTCTACGTGATTTCATGTCTACGAATCTAACACATTTTTGTTTAGGATTGCGGCTGCGACAAGAACAGCGACACGTGGTATAATGGATGTATACGCTCGTCGTTAAACCATATTACAACACTGTGAATGTATCTTGTTAAGAGAGAATTAGTTTGGTAAATTAATCTATAATTTGTATCCTGACTTGTAAATGTTTATGATCTGATATATCTATATCGTATTTGATCTGATATATCTATATCGTAATTGATCTGATATATTTATATCGTAATTTATCTGATATATCTATATCGTAATTGATCTGAAATATCTATATCGTAATTGATCTGATATATCTATATGGTAATTGATCTGATATATCTATATCGTAATTGATCTGATATATCTATATCGTAATTGATCTGATATATCTATATTGTAATTGATCTGATATATCTATATCGTATTTGATCTGATATATCTATATCATAATTGATCTGATATATCTATATGGTAATTGATCTGATATATCTATATCGTAATTGATCTGACATATCTATATCGTAATTGATCTGATATATCTATATTGTAATTGATCTGATATATCTATATCGTAATTGGTCTGATATATCTATATTGTAATTTATAAATTTTAAGGACATTGTCTACACTTTGAATCTTTAATGATATGTCATTTTGCTAATACGATTGATTTTCAGAAAAGCGTGTACATAACACTTAACCTGACTGAACGTTTATATCGGCAGTAAATCAAACTATCAGAAATTATTATTCATATTATAGCTGCAGAAATAGGCTTTTAAGTCTGTAGAATACTCGAAAATCAAAAACCGTAAAATGATACCGGATCGTGATTTCGACAACAAATTCAGAAATTAAACCGCCTGAAATGATATTTAAAGTATATATTAAAAACAAGTTCTTTTGAAATGTTATATATATATATATATATATATATATATATATATATATATATATATATATATATATATATGTAAAAGGATGAAAAGGTTTTAGAAAAGCAAAAGTCAAATAGTATTTCTATTCAGTTGCTCAGAGCAAGGTATATTCCGCAAAAAGGCAATTTATTCAAGTTTTTCCTTAAGCCAGGCTTTTCAAAGATCAAAATCTTATCATCAGAGGAAGTCGTTGGGATAGATAAGTTGGCAAAGGCCAAGATTTAAAATTTGAAAAAGTAAAATAAAAATTGTAGGGAAAAAACACAAGGACTTTTTTACACCGGACTTTTTTGCAATCGGACATTTGCTTGCATTCGGTGTTTTTTCCCAACAATTTTTATTTTACTTTTTACAAATTTTAAATCTTGGCCTTTGCCAACTTATCTATCCCAACAACTTCCTCTGATGATACGATTTTGATCTTTGAAAAGCCTGGCTTAAGAAAAAATTTAACTTGAATAAATTGCCTTTTAGCGGAATATACCTTGCTCTGAGCAACTGAATAGAAATACGATTTGACTTTTGCTTTTCTACTTCCTTTTTATCCTTCTACATATCTATCTGCTCTATCCTGGATATTGAGCTGTACACTTTTCTACAATAGGTTTTACTTTTCCTAAAAGTTCGCTTTTAGTTCACCACTTTATATATATATATATATATATATATATATATATATATATATATATATATATATATATATATATATATATATATATAACTGTTGTGGAATATAATAGACAAGTTGTGTCTATTTTTGTGTAGAACTTGTTTCCATTTGCCGAATAAAGATCTTTGTTTCGGTGGCGAATTAGCCTATAAAGCAGCTATAAATGTAGGTCTTTCAAGTACTATCAGGTTTATCTGAGTCCATAATCAGTGGGATCAGGTAAATACTATAATATTAATATGAATAGGCTGTTTTAGTTCGAATTATATCATGCCGAACTAAAGTTAGAACTATACACAATTCCCAAATAAACAAATATCTTAATTTGCAGATGGAAAGAATCTACACAAGCATATCGAGACATAAGTTGTCAGTCCTATTCAAAAACATTTCTATTGCAGAAAAAATGCTACTTAAATATACACATATACATATGTACATATATATACATATATATATATATATATATATATATATATATATGTGTGTGTGTGTGTGTGTATGTGTGTGTGTGTGTTTGTGTGTGGATGTGTGGAATTCGTATATTAGTAGAGATACACCCTTTTATTAATGAAATATATGATCAATGAGTTCGAACATAGATTTAACTGTTATGTAATTATATACACATTTTTTAAAATGTGTCTTACACTTTAAGCTATGATGAAATAGTGAAATCCACAGTAGAGCTCATACATTTGCTACTGAAATAGAAGAAGGCAACGTCCGAACCAAAACTGAGATTTATTTTCGATGTGAGCAACTTATTTTTCATCAACATCTCATACAAGTCAGTCTTGAATTGTGTTGCTTTGCTATACTCGAAATACGATTAAACTAACCTGATATGTTAGATGCATATATGTGTAGAGAATCTCGTCTTGTGTGATGTTTGTTGCGTTTGTATTTTTCGGTAAGTTCTTTTTACTGATAGGGTACAACTTACCAAAGCCCGAGAGCCACTCGAGGATAGGTTTTGAATAATATTGTTCGTTGGACAATGATCGCCGTGACGACTTAATTTTCATAGAGAACAGCTCAAGAAGTATTTGTTAACATTAAACTTAAATACGACCATGATGTAGTCGAATGGAAGCAGATACCTTGTATATTGTTCCACCGATGAGATTTACTAGGAAAGCAACTAGAGAAGACTTGATATATTTCGTTTTCATCTTAATTAAGACAACTGAATAGTCGGAGGATGAAAACAGCTTACCCCAAGAGTCATCGTAGCATAGTCATTAATTAGATATATTTGTAAATAAATACGTGTTTGTATTTGAACAACCAAAGTTCAAATACAGCAAAATAATTCTTAATACTAGAAATAGTTTTGTGTATTTCTTTTCCTTTGTTTATATCCTGGAAATACGATATATGAATCCAATTTCTTTACAATTGACACTAATATGATTCCTGATGGCAATATGTATTCACAAACGGACAGCTTACAAGAAGAAGACATTTTTCGCGTTAGCCCAGCTCGTCCAACAACTATGTTATTCCAGAGTGTTACAGATGTCACTGATAATATCTGCCTGACAATCGCGTCGTACGTTTATTGTTTTTTGCGACAATCTAATCACCGAAATGCCTTTATATGTCCGCCCTTTCTGGTGGTCTGTTTTATGTCTCTGATTTCATGCCACGACAATAGAGTCATTTTCTTATTCTGTCAAACATTGCTTCTATCGTCTTCTCTCTTTCAATACGCTTTCTCTCTTTATCTTGCGCACGCTCTATATATTTTTCCATTTCGTTTTTTGTTTATCTCGAAGTATGTTTTAAGTCTTCAGTAAATATTCGTTTTTCTCTATGTTCCTTTTAAGATCTATATATAATTACGTATGTTTATCTATCTATCTATCTATTTGCTTAATATTTCCAAATTTACCCATCATAGTTTGATTACCTCTGACTCATTCGACTTATTATACTTTAATTTAGCTATATTTATATATCACTATCTCTCTATATGCATCTTTTTCTCTGTGTGTGCGTCCTACTCTCTGTCTCTCTCTCTCTCTCTCTCTCTCTCTCTATATATATATATATATATATATATATATATATATATATATATATATGCTCATCTGTCTGATTACAAAACTAAATTATAATATCTATCTATCTGTCTCCACCATATAACTCAGTACTATTTAACACATAGTTTAGTCATCGGCGACAAAACCAGTTTTACTACATAGCTTGGTCTAGTGTATTCTTCACTGATGAGGATTGTGGCTCGACGTTCCACAGCAGAAATAAATACACATCCTTCAAAAGTAGATGAATTTATTTTCGATCAACGCTCAGTTAGCATATCTTTATATATCTATAATTGAATAAAATATAGAATTGCTGATGCTAGTATTTGAGTGCTATGCATTACCACCGAAAAATACGTCCCGTTCAGTCTCTATTTACAGCAAGAAAGAAAACTCGGCAACTTTTGCTCTACTAACGTAGAGTATAGCTTCTTTTACGAGAAAAATTCAGCAGTCGAATATATAGTGCGAGTGATTATTTGCAAGTTATTCAACGTGGCTTCATTGCTTGTAACTTACATTTGTCAAGCAATTGCAATGTTGTAATATGGTATATCTATGTACCCATGTAAAATATGTTATCGCTATATATGTTGTATATGTATACATATATATATATATATATATATATATATATATGTGTGTGTGTGTGTGTGTGTGTGTATTAGTAGATTACATAAGAATGATGCGAATTTCCAATCTAGATAGGTGTCGCGGTTGATCCAAAAGGCTGTACACATAATTTAGTTCAGGAGAGGTTTTATATAATGCGATCTAAAATGATTAATTTTGCATTTATGTTACATAACTCTACAACTAAAAGGGAAAGTTTACTAGGTAGCGGTTATGCATGCAGGTGGACAATATTGCCTTATTTTTATTTAGTTAATGCAATACATGATCCTGCAATTTATTCGGAACAAGTCAAGAAAAAGCGACAGGCTCTTGGGATCCGCGGTAACAAAGAAAGAACAACAGATCCAAAATTACTGATTAGATAGGGCATGCCCAGGAACGAAACGAGGAAACTGAAGTGTAGCGGCAAACAATTGTATATGACCACAGGGTTAGGAATCTATCAAGGAAAACAACTGCAAAACGAATGTATCTCAAAAACACAGGTCAAACACCCATAATACGTGTAGCCAGAACTTCCAGGAGACACACCACAGTGAAGATTAGCCTGCAGTTGAGACAGAAAGCCGGAACAGAACCATCCTAACAAGACAGCTAAGGTAAATTGTGCAAAGAGTAATGTTTTAATGATGTAAACGCTTTGATCTAGAAGTTCCAAACATGTCAGCGGGCTGTTAAGGAAGTACCGAGCTAAAGCTACGGATATTAGCAGAAATCGTATATGAAGAAAGACGAAGAAGGTTTGCTGTCAACGCGAAAGCATTGCGATAACAAAGTCAATTTAATTAACCATCAGGGATTGAAATAACAATCGCAGGGATGAAGAATGAGAAATGGGATTAAGAAGTACATGGATAAAAGCATATCAAGGAGAACACTTTGGACTGAAGCAAGTGTATGAAGATGGAATGAGAAGGCTTAGGGATGAAATGAAAAAAAAATCAGGTGAACTGAGAGAAAAAGGAAAAGGAAACAATGCAGGTAATAGTTTGTAAAGAACCCACACAAATGTGCTAAGGGATTGTTACCAGAGAGTAAAAGCGGAAAGTTGGAATGTTCCAGGGGATAAAACAGCATATTCTAGTGAAAACTGAGATAAGTATATACTGTTAACACGAGCTATAAGAAAGCCAACAAGACTGGACGTACAGTTTGATCTAAACGATATCTAGAAAATGGATCATCTTTGTAAAAAGGCAAGAGCTAAGAGTTGATCCGTCAATTATGGTATCAGCTACAAGGTATATTAGCGCTGCGAACGCCTATGATAGATAACACATAACCAATGAAAGATATCAATGATTCAACTTGGGAGTTGAGCTCTAATAATACTTTGATTTTCGCACTGGTCCTTACGCAGCAGAGACCAGATCGTGTAGTGTGGATCGAGAAAAATATGTTGGAGTTATCTTGGAGATGGGTGTATCCTAGGAGGAAGATTTTGCAATTGCAGAAAGCAGGAAGGATGGGGCATATGGTATCCTAGTGACCGTATGCGTTTAAAATTAGGAATGTTGAATACTATCATATGAATTTAGGAGCTCGAGGATATGTTGAGCAAAACGTAATTAACATACTGCAAAATGATTTATGTTGAACGTACACATAAGTAAAACCCTTTGTGAGAGACGTACAAGAAGCAGCGGAGAAGGCATTATACTAGATCTGGTTAAAGAGAAACGATGAGTGTTAGAGAGAAAAAAATAAATACATTAGTAGAAATACGACTTTCAGATTGTGGGGCCCGGTCACTTATGAGATGCATTATAGGAGTATGTTTCGAAACTGCGGAGTGGTTTCTCCTGATGTTCATGCTACTGGATCCGATTACGGAGCTGTTAGCTACTGTGTACTAGAAGCGGATCGTACAAAGTACTCTTTATGTTTAATTACGGAAAATTATTTCTCAATGTATAGCCTACAGTACATGTCAAAAGGCTTAAAAAGGCATTACTTTGTTTATTTATAAGGCATGTAAGGTTGTATGTTACGTTTTTATAATTCACATCCCAAAACTGGATAGCTATAATTCAAATTTAGAAAGGTATATATCGTTAAAAGTATATTTATTCCTTGAGATAGCCGTCGAACTCATTTATATGGTTTCAATGTGAGAATAACTTTTGTAAGTTCACCTATCATTATTATGTCTCGTTACTATTGCTTCGACAGCCTGAGGTTGTATCTTGTTCAACAATGCACTTGTGAACCATGCATGCAAGAACAATTTAACATGGATAAATTTTCATTCCGAACAAATGGAAACAACGTTATTACTTTTTTATCCGTAATGTATTAGGCCCTATTATACGTTGTTCTATGTTAGGTACCGTATGGATAAGAATTATGTGTCTTGTTGAAGACTTTGTTATATCTGTGTGTGGCCTTTAAGTTCTCCTAAATTATCTTAAAGAACGTTTTCGCTATATTTATACGTTTTTTACTGAACGAGGCATGGCACCAGATCAAATATAATCGATTTTAGATCCAATAACAATTACTCAGTAACCTTTCCCTTAGTCTGTAGCGTTTAATACCATCAATTATTAAGAATGGTTGTTTCCCTTATTGATGATTTCCTTGTGTGTATGCATTTTTTGCAAAATAATGTAAAAATGTTCAATCTGTTTTTTTTTAAAACTGTATCCAATAAATTTCTTAGAAATTAGGTTACACATTTTTGTGTTGAGCTTTTTATATAATCTTAATGATTATGTCATAAGTTATGTTTACTAGTTAATTATATATATATATATATATATATATATAATTAACTTGTTACAAACATCTAGGGGGTATAAATCCGAAGGAGGCTGAAACCGGGTTTATGAGAGTGCTCAATGAAAATTCAGAGCAAAATATATTTTGTGTTGGTTATTTTATTATTCCATTAATTGCGACAATATATATGTTGTTTCGTTAGCATTCATAATGAAAGCCAACTCTTAAAGCTTTAAACGGAATCACTGCCTAAAATCTTAAATACAACCTCAACCGGAAATTGAAGATGCATAAAAGGGAGGGGGGACGAAGATGGGGCTCATCCTATAGCGAAGACATGAAAGGGGGAGGGGGAGACCCAAACAATTGATATTTCAGAAAGTTGAGTGGGGTGATCGCTAGTGTTTGGGCCATCGTGACCTTAATTCCAACCAGGGCGGGGGGCAGGGTGGGTTTAATTTAATAATTAGAATAGAAATATAATTATAAAGTTATAACTGTCATTTCTGACGTAATAGGTGATTATCGCGTATATAAAAATCTTTGATAATTTTAATTTAGGGTATTAATTTAAAATCTTAGGCACTTGGATTCCATTAACGCTTGAAAGGTTGGCGTTCATTATGAGCGCTAATGAAACAGCATATATTTTGTCGCAATTAATGGAATAATAAAATCACCAACAATATATATATATATATATATATATATATATATATATATATATATATATATATATATATATATATAGGGACATAGAAAGAAAATAAGAGAGGAAGAGAATATATGAGAGGCAAAGCAAATACTAGTGGTACGCTGACGTGAGGCGTATATGATAATAACATTTAAAAAAACACTGATGCACATTGAAATGAAATAGTAGTCATATGTAGGCATAGAAAAGTTACTAAAATAAGAAATTTGTTAAGTCAATGATAGACATACAACTGCAACATGTACCCCTATGCAAATTGTATTTACACTTTCTCAACCACCACGTATTATCCTGTGATAGATTGTTAACCTTTTTTTACTTTTATCTTCTTTTCTATTCTTTTTCCGTCCTCCACATCTACCTTATATTTTTTTTATTAAATCTGAATATCTGGTATAATATCTCTACACCTAGCCCAGGTAATATACGTATAATAAGTAACATACATGACCCAAGGTTAGCTCATACCCCCCTTGTCCCCATAATTTCCGAATTATCTTCTCTTTTCAGGTCCAAAATCGGCGATTAAATTTACTGTTTGTTTTGTTACACTGGGCTTATTTGAATATGACTTTTAATATACATTTTTTTAAATGAAGATTAAAATAAAATAAAAAGAATTATAAAATAAAAATAAAAAACAGCAATTTTAAAAATACTTTAATTAAAAAAAACCAATACTTTTAAGAGAATAGAGTTTGTATTATTCCGATGAAGTTTTAAGTCTCTATTTTAACTATCTATAATCGTGATTGTAGTACTAGTACATACAAATATTTTAGTATATTACAAATTGTCAGTAACGTTACGCTTTACACTGTACAATAGTCTACTATATCTACTGTGCTTCATTAATACGTCATACATAATTTTGAATAATATATTTTAGATAAATAATATATGTTTCAATGAAGCATGACAAACAACGAGTCAATAGTCTATTCTTATTTCAATAGCTTCAACATGACATTTAAAAATATCTCATTCAGTTAGAAATGAATAATTCTTTGCTCTTACTAAAGCTAAACATTTTTAGAATTGATCTTTTTAGATATAGAAATAATAATGTTTTAGAAAAATAAAATTATTTTTTTTGTTTTTGTTTCAATTATAATAGTAAATCTAAAAACTAGAGCATCCTTGAGATTTCCATCTTCTTAACTAACGTTCACGCTGCATTCCTGTTCTTGACAATACGCACTTTTTTGCGGCTTCGTTGTTGTTCTTAATCGGTGATCATTGATTTCAAGGTTTGTGAATTTTAGCCTAACGGGCACCTCTTTGCTATACATCACTAACTTTTTATCCACTTTGTATTGCTAACATTGGAAACTCTCATTATCATGTTGGACTTTAGCAAATCTGATGTTTACCTATGTTTTTCTCTCATGGTAAAGTATACATATTTTGTCTATCATTTGGACTTTCGTTTAAACGTGGAAGTTAAATACTACACTAAAATAACATGCACTACCTTAAGTTCTATTCAGAGAAAACACATTTTGTTTCCGAAAAAATCTCCTTTTCAAGACTTTTGAAAATATTTCAAGCAGTTTTGTTATCATATGACAGGATGTTTGATCCCTCTTACAAAATAGGTCCTTTTGTAAACATCTATGTTTAAGGGAACCTAGTTAGAAACTATCTATGAACTTATGTTTAGTTTTGACTAATATTTTGTTTGACTCCCATGTATTTTTTATTAATGCTCTGTTTACAATTTCTGAGTATCCACTATCGTGTAATGATGTTGATGATATCTCTGCCTGCCACTGTTCAGGATATCTTTGAACATCTATTTATAACTATTTTTTAAAAATCTGTGAACATAAGTACACATAAAAAGAGATAATGTCTAGATAAATTGGATTTATATGATCCAAAATGATTACCTAACTTATCGCGTTTTAATTAGAATTAAACTATCTCAACATAAGGCAAAAAATGTTGATTATACATATATATTTTAATTTTCAGAAATCATTATTATATGATTATATGATTATTTATAGCCCAAACACGTCACTGTGTTTTCATATGATAGTTTGGATTATTATTATGATATCATGTGTTAATGCATACAAGAAAATAGACTTTACTTCCTTATATAGCTAACTGACCAAATAGTCAAATTATGGGGCACAATTTAAATTAAATATTCCTGTGTACTCCAATTATGCAAATCAAATAACTTCTACCTTATCTTCCAAACTTGCCAAATAATGAATATTAAAATAAATATATTTAATTCAATAATCTACATTTTATTTATATCCACACATGCGTTAGTAATACATTACCTTATTATATATTATGGATGGGGACGGTGGCTAAATGGTTTGCGCACACATGAGTGTGCAAAGTTCGAATCCAGTTCGTTTTACAAATCACTTGCACTTAGGATATTGGCATATTTTACGTGGCCCCCTCCGTAAGTACCAGACACTTTCCTATGAAGAATAATAAGAAGACAGAGGTCGGAGAAACAAATGGCAACAATAGAATTATCTGTATCATACGAAATGAATGAATTAATTAAATATAAATGTTAGGGTAATAGATTTCTATAACCTATATATTCTTAATGATTATCTCATAAGTTATGTTTACTAGTAAATTGTATATACATGCAGTTTGGTTACACGTATATATATATATATATATATATATATATATATATATGTACACATGTTTTTTTATTTCTGTTTTACATACACGTCATTACAAGTAGAGGAATTTAATCATTTTTAGATGTGAATTTCAAGCCAGTTTTAAGGGTTTATTCGGGTTTTACAACATATATTAATCTTATTAAATTATTCCACAGCAACCACATGTTTACTTTTTTTTATTTTGACTCCTATGCACTGTATTGGTTTAATTTGAGTCATTTTCCAATCCGTATGATCTGACAAATCATTATGGAGTAGTTTAAGTTTATAATTAAGTTAAGCACACCAAGCATGTAACACATTTTGGATTACTTAATAAATCTTTAAATTCTAAATAATGCAGTCATGTAAATGTGAGTAATTACTAGTTTGATAACAGAATCATTAAACGCTTCAATAGATGGCGTGCCCTATCAGCAATGATTCTAGAATTAGAAAGTGCTGCCTTACTTACACACACATACACGCACTTATTTTAACATACGCATAAACATATGTATGTAGATATGCACTTTTAACTTTGCAAGGGTAGACATAAACCAAGTCAGTAATGGAAACACGATAAATCACGAATTTTAATTGACTTTTATAAGTCTTAAAATGCTATGGCGGGAAATGAAGGTATGCGAATCGGTTTCTTTTTATAGGTGTCAATAATGAAAAAGAAACACATATGAGCTCGTTTATAAGTAGTAATCTACTGCCGTAGAACACATCCTAAACAACTCCGACTTCACGTTTAAGCATTTGATGGTTGGCAAAGAGATGGCTTGTGAAATATGTTGTTCTTTCTGTTTTACATACATTTCATTAGAAGTAAATAGATATATTCAATGTCATCGTGTTTGGAATATTATATTGTTTCAAATTTGATGTTGGACTCTTGTAGCTGAATGTTGTAAGTCTGCCGAAAACATGAACAAAAAAGTTGTTTCAAATTTCCCTGCGTCATTACAAACGGATATATATATGAACCTAAACAGACGATATTTAATTCGCTGACTTTTATACCTCATTGACTTCTAAATGTTCAGTTATAGGCGGATAAATAGATATTTCGCGGGAATAATTTCAATTTCAAATTATATTCACTTGAACGCAGCCAGAATATCGGATACGTGCAGAATATCCTGATGCTTCAAGTAAATTACAACCCCCCTCTCTATATATATATTTAAGTAGATATAAAAGGAGAAATTAGCAGCAGATTTAACGAGATATGAAAATGTATATTGATTTTGTTCACATCATGTAAGTTTACATAGTTTGTATTTTAGGTTTAAATGATATATTTTGAGTCCCAAATACATACTGTTTGTTGGATGAAGGGGATTCTAAATTTAAGTTAGTGTGTGTCTGTGTCTACTCTGTGAGTTAGTGGGTGCCTGTGTTTATTCTTGTCTGAGTGAGAATATCTGTGTTAAGAAGCGCATATCTTTGATCTGTTCACGCTTCTATTCTGTATGTTTATATGGGTATGTATGTTAGTGTGCTCATTATTTCTAATATGGTGTGTATGCGTGTGTTTCGTCTATGCGCCTTTGCTAATTGCTTACTCTGTGTTGGTCATTGAATCACAAGTGATATTGACACTTGGAGGTACAAACAGACACATTAATTGTCGTACGTGTGTATATATATTTATATACCGCCATATATATATATATATATGTATATATATATATATATATATATATATATATATATATATATATATATATATATATATATATATATATATATATATATATATATATACGGATCTAATTTAAGTTAGGTGCGTTGTCTTGTGTTCATAAGCCTGCGTGTATGTTTTTAATGTGGGTGTTCCTTATCGGGAGTGCGTATTTATTAAGAACGTGTGTGATTGTGTGTTCTCTGCGAGTTTATACGTTTGCTATGTGTTTATGTTGATCTGTTAATTTTTATGGGCAGTGCTTTGCTTTTCTATGATGTGTATTCATGTGTTTGTCAGTGTGTCTATTTTTTTGTATGTTTTTATTTAGAACACCCTCCATTTATAAATTGCTACTACACAGTTTTCATTATGTTAGGAACTTCATGGTATATATATACACACACACACATATATATATATATATATATATATATATATATATATATATATATATATATATATATATATATATATATATGAAGCAATCCAACATCTTCTGGCTAGATGTGATGGGAGTCGGTCTTATTTTGCTCAATTCGGCTTTAGCGGGTTTTCTAATTAAACAAGGAATTTGGATTTGACTTGAGTTGCACATGTTGGGATTTCGGAACTTTGATTAGACTTTTTGTATTATTTTGATTGATTTATTTATCATTAACATTGAATATGGACACATTTCGCGACTGGATAACTTTGCCGGCCCCTTCAATTTCACGTATTTGGACTGCTGTTTGTATCTTGGAGTAATGTCCTTCCTGATTATGCTTCTCAACTTGTATGACCTGGATGGACTGTATGGATTCAACAAAAGTATGTTTTTGGATTGATATGTTTGATGTTATGTATTTTTATATATTTGTGTATATAATTTTATATATTTTCAAAGCGTAATTTTATTGCCTGTAGTAGTATAACTGCGGTAATGGTCCTCTGAAGAGAAGAATTATCTTTGAAAACTCATGAGCTAAGGACTTAAGGATGCTTTGCATGAACTTTGAATTCTAATAAAATTTGATTGACACCTTATTTTATTACTTCATTTTATATTATAATATATATATATATATATATATATATATATATATATCTACAGAGCTCTTTTTACAGCAATATGTTTTCTTGTCTAACACATCTGTATACAACTATGTGCATATGGCCATACCCCCTACGTACACACACACGCATATATATCATATGTATATATACACATATATATATATATATATATATATATATATATATATATATATATATATATATATATATATACACATATTCACCTGTTACACACATTCACATACATGCGTATTCCATTATGTTGCTTTATAATAAGTCTAGTGAAGGTGCGGATTTGATTATGAGTTCTTGTGTTAAGGGGTCGAAATATTATTTTGTTTTAGATATGAATATAATTTTAAATTTAGATTTAGTATTAGTGCATATGTTTTGAGACAAATAGTTTACTGTTTCTAACAGCTGTGTGTAAGTTGAGCGAGCTGTTTTGTTATATAGTTGCATGCACACATAGGGTTTCGTACATGTTGTACAATTGAGTATATAGACTACATTTTTTTAAGTGAACTTTAAGTCAGGTTCAAGGTTTTATTAAGGTTTAACAATGTATATGAATCTTCTCAAAATATTCCACAGCGACCACGTATTTACGTTTTGATTTTGATCTCCATGTGTATAGTATTAATTGAATTTGTACTGAGGTTATAAATATTCTGCTTAGCGACTGTTTTTTTATTATTCCGATCATTTTGGTTGTGCCATTCAGTTTATTTTGTTGGTTGAGCCGATCCAGATTTATTCTATTTGTTTTAATATTTCCGGTGTGTTTTTACTGTATTTCAAGATGTATTCTATAGCTGTCTTTTCGGGGGTCCGCATGTTATCTAATGATATATTTCTGAACCTCGTTGTATAGGTTGTATACTCATTTTTATTATTGTTTTGATAGTTCTTCAAGACAAACAATTCGGTGAGTTTTGTTTGTGAGTATAGTGACTATTCTACGTTCTCGAACGTAGGGTATATATTGTCGACAGCTTTTGGTGTGATGTCCCTATTTAAAAGTAGGTTACTGTTTGCGGTAAGTGTCGGTATATCTTCCTTTTACTTGTAATTAATATGCCATGGAAGCAGAGTTTCATGACTAATTCTCGTATAAATTAGAACTTTGGTTCAACGAGTTTCACAATAGTGTGTAATTTTTTTATGCTATCTCACGTATCTTTCCAAAGATGAAACATCCATCGAAGTACCTCTTGAATATGTTATCAAATTAAAAAGGGTTTTGCTGAGTATATAGTCTATGTTGTTGATGATGTAATATTTTTCGGTGCTTTCTAAATGCAGAAAAATATCGCTACTTTAGGATTGCTGTATTACGTGTTAACAGCTTATGTAAATGTAAGTGTTTCTGGATCTACAGTTTGTGCTATCAAACTTAGATGGTGATGTTGTTTCTTTCTGTAGCGCTTAACCTGTGCCTTAAATGGTTGCAGTATAATATCTATTAAGTTAAAAAGTATGCTTATTTGACGAGGTGATCCTGCTACTATTGGTCTCAATGTAAGGTTACCGATGTTTGTATTAAGATGTTCGTGTGTAGATTGTAGTTCTAACCTCATCGTATTTGTGTATGTCATGTAGTCAGTAGAAGTTGTTTGTTAAGTGATGGGGTTTATTTTCTTTCTTCTTAAGCTTTTATTGTATGCCGTGCACGGTTCGGTTATTTTTCTATGGTGTGTTTGTGTCTGTTGAATCTTATTAATTAGAAGTAGTCGTATATATATATATATATATATATATATATATATATATATATATATATATATATATATATATATATATATACGACAGTAAAAAACATGTGATGAATATTGTCAGTGCTGAACTAATAACAGATAATGTACGTGAAGCTTTTCTAAGTGCCGAAAATATTACAAAGAACCAGTCTCATACTTGAAGAACTTTCCAACATAAATCAAAAACAAGAAAAAGCCTACATCATAGAAAGTAACAGTCGCCACAAGTGTTATATCAGAATTAACCTTACCCTAGATACCTGGTTTCAAGCAAAGTCAAAAAGAACATATCTTCCGGGATGTTTTTCTTTGAACTAATGTCTGCATAGGTATGTCCGCAACATGTACAAATGCAAATAAAAAATGATTTACATACATCAAAATGCATACATATGATTGGTGATAATTAACACATCGATGGCTAATTCGCTCTTTAAAAGTCTAATATTTAATTGTGCTTAGTGTCTAGCCACCTTTTTTTTAATATTTGCTACAATAATAGACCCGGTGGTAGAACCTGTTTTGTCGCCGATGACTCCACTATGTGACAGGTAATACTAAGTGTAAGACGTAGGCATATATATATATATATATATATATATATATATATATATATATATATATATATATATAGCGGGACAGAAATACACGAAAAAGATAGAGATTCACATACACGTATGCGTATATGTGAATCAAGTGTCAGCAAATAGTATACATTTAGTCTTAAATAAATCAGTAAATATTTTATGATTCTAAAAATATTATAAAAATTATCATTATATCTGTTAACTCTGTATTTATCTATACATCATTATGTGTTCCTTTCTCTCTCTTCTTCTTATTTGCATCTTATTTGTTCTTTTTTCATTTATCTGCGAATCTACATCTGCACACATGGAATTCTTCAAATGTAAGCGGATAAAAATGTTGCCATGTGTCACACATATGTAAACTTGTTACTCTATCTCCGTGAATATAAACAAAAAATGCAGTGTTCCCCTGGGTTTTATCTATATTTATAAACAACTCACAGGAACTCTTCAGCAATATCTGATCCATGAGAGAAGTGTAGACCATTCTTTGATACATTCGTTGTTTTTTTTAATACGTGTATTCCTTCTCCCGGTTGTTTATTAGTAAGTGATTTTCACAAGAAAATACCGTAAAATTACCTAGGATAAATCCTAGGATTATCTAGAACGAAAGAAGTCTAGAACACAAAAAAGACAAAATGAAGAGAATAACAAAAATATGTAATGCATTTTGGAAGATGATTTTTAAAATTAATTATTATTTGAATTCTTACTCGACTACTATCGCTAATTTATATTTTTACATGTCTCTTAAGTAAAAGCATCAATTGAATCGGAATATATACTCTTTGAGGTTGTAAAAAATAACCGTATTTGTCCGGGATAGGTTTATGTTTTTTATTCTCTTTAATATTCCTATTTTGTTTAAAGGAAGGTAATCTTTAAATTTACTTATTTCCGTTTTTGAAGATCATTTTTGCTATATCGACTCTTGCAAATCCTTTTATTGTTATCATTAAAATATGATATTTAACAATGAAAAGGTTGGATGCCGATACCTAAATTGTATATTTCGCTAAAAATAAGATTAGATGCCAATATCATTGTGGTTTTTTACTTTATCTGTAGCAAAATAGTATATGGTTATATCATCCCGTCTGTGCATATTTATCCTAGAACGATTTAAAATATATATGAAATGTAATTTCGTTTTTTTGCACGTTTTTTATTTCACAAATATTAACTTTGTCGTTTCTTAAAAATAATCTTCTATTTTGATTATGTTAATCTATTATTTTCATTCGAATTGCTTACGTTTGAAGCTGTGGTATATTCATAAAATCTCTCAAAAATGGGGAATATTATAAAAATTATAAAAATGTAACATTTTCTTAAAAAAACTCCTTTCTTAAAGAACTTGAAAAACGTTTTCTTAAAAACTAATCTTCTTTCAGAGAAAATGATTATAGTACGTTTCAAATACACTAACTAAGCACAATATTATTTACTTTAAACATTACCTAAATTTATTTCATTGAAAATACTTTATGATGCATAAATACCTTGTAATACTTAAATGTGTTATGTTATTTTTAGTCTGGGTTCGTACTCTCAGCAGGAAATCTAAGTTTCCATGTTGATCTGATCTTCCGTGATTAAGAAATACATGAAATTGTCTTATTAAATAACCGAATCTTTGTTGTAATTTCATTATTCTAGTAAAAATCAAGAATAATCTATTCATTGATAGTTTACTCTTCTTATAACCTGCTATTTATCATTCACTACTTATATATATATATATATATATATATATATATATATATATATATGTATATATATATATATATATGTATATATATATATATATATATATATATATATATATATATATATATATATATATATATATATACATATGTATATATATATATGCAGAATTATCTGTTTCATCTCTTTTAACACGGGTTTCCTATAATCGTAGCCATCTGATTCTTTTTTCATTTCTCTTTGGTTATGTATATGCATATATATCAGAGTATTTAAAATCCCTATTGCAGTCACTTAATGTGTTAATGCATATTAATATAAGGTCATAAGCACAGAGACACATAAATGAATAACATAGTGCAAGTGTTAGCGAGTACACTATGTAAACATATTGTATGACTCCTTAAATTTGTATCCAATAATATTATTTTTCTTTCGTACCCTTTGTCTTATTTACTCTTTCTTTCTCTTTCTATTTCTATCTTTTACCATTTTATTTGCAAATTATTATATGTGCATCAGCTGACTCCACGGGTAACCTCGTACAGGAAATTACAAGTGATCATGAAATACAATAGTTACCAACGTGCTGCAAATATGAAGTACTATCTGCATATATCCATCTAGCTATAAACATATTTATCCATTAATCCTTAATTCATGTATCCATCTATCTATCACTTATACTTATGCACGCATGCTTGCATTCGCGTATATAATTATTCTCTTTCTCTCTCTATATATATATATATCAAGTGAGCAATGAAAATATATATCGCAATCAAGCTACACAGAGGCTCCCGTGTTTCATCCCCGTGGGAAATCGTCAGGCTAAGGCACTTAACCTGACGATTCCCCCCGGGGATGAAACACGGGAGCCTCTGTGTAGCTTGATTGCCATATATATTTTCATTGCTTACTACCTAGCTCTACTTATGTTTCGAGCACTGTTGAAGTAAATACTGAAAACGGACACATAAAAAATGATATCTCCTTATAATATTCTATGTGGACACATGAAGTACTAATACATATATCAAGTGATATAGATCGCATAATCAATTTCCAAATAATATGTAAGAATATAAGACATCTGAATTTCATCTTAGTTTGTAATGTAATCATTGATATGATATAGTATAAATTATAATTTTTGACCAGTTGTCATACCAAAATAAGTTAGCTAGTAATTTTCTAGTAACTTAGGAGCTCTGCTTAACCATCATCTCTGGTTGTCGGGATGATGTATCGTCCGGCTCGCTACTAGGAAGGTTCACACTAACATATTTTACTTTTTCTTACAGGATGTCGATTTGCATCGTTATAGTCGCCGGAATAATCTTAATCAGGGAATACTGACGAACTAATTCTGGGCTTTGTGTACCCTGTCAGTGTGTTTTCCATAATGGGCTTGTTTTTTTCATTTCATTAGCGGTAAAGAGTATGCAGAATATTGCATGAGTCACCCTTACTTGGGCGTGTTATTATTTTCATTATATATATATATATATATATATATATATATATATATATATATATATATATATATATATATATATGTATATATACACTAGAAGAATACCCGTTCTCAAGTTAAATTAATTTGACGAAGAGAACAGTTTTGCACGACATTTTTGCCCCTTACCAAATCTTAAACGACGATATAATGAAAGTAAACATAATTTCCAGAATGTATATACTCATTATAATTGAAATCAAGTACACTATTTTGATTCCGGTAAATGGCTAACATTTGAGGCCTAAGCTTATGGGGTCTAAAGAAAGAAATTGAACTCAAGAGGATTTTACTTAATTGGTGAATACTATTCATGGATCAACTTCAATGCAAATCTTATATATTTCAATGTTGAATTGCTAATGAGTGTTTATGTTATTTCCTCTAAACATCCTTGTAAATACCCAGTAAGAACTAAAATGTGCGGTATACTTTTTAATTGATGGCTAATAATTATCGGTTACATTTCAGAGAATTCGAAATTATCTGAATTATACGAATGGCTTAGTCCCCTTTTATACATTACACTAAATAACACCAAATATACGGCTATATGCAACTGTGTAAACATTAGTAATTATTGGTGTAAAAGTTTAGGTGTCAATCATCTAAATTAAAATATATACTCATCTCAATACGATAACATTATAAAAGTTGAGATACCACCGATTGACGTCAGTTACTTTGTAAGTCTGTCTGTACATCGCACACGACTAGACAAACGACTAGACAAACTTGTATCAAATTTGGAAAATAGATCATATACATAACACCGATAATAACCTTTTAGGGTGCTAAACGATCAGACTTCCACACACGGTTAAAACGTCTACACAGGTTGTGATTAAGCATCCAATAAATGTTAGTCGATAACTAAAAATAAGGATAGTTGAGGGCAACAATACGACTTTTACTAAAAATAGGTTTAAACTTACAATCGAAACTTATTTACAAAATGATCAACAGATCACACTGGCATAACACCTTTATTCTATTCAATAAAACATGTGTGATATAATTATAAGTGTGAACGTTACCACTCTCTCTATCGTTTGTGCGCTAATACCTATTAACATAGATGGACACGTGTTACGTTGCATAAAATAGTCACCAGTGAGGCTTTATCCAACAAATGCTGCAATACCAAAACTTAATCGACAGACTTTCAGTCACACTTGATTCCGTAACACTTATGTCCTAGCTGTATCAACCAACCGTAATGTATACAATTGTTAGCTACTTAATGGAGACAATTGATTTCAGTAGAAGATTCAATTACCTTCCCAGAAAAAAATTCATATTAGCTTAGGTATGAACTGAATTTATCCTATCTGAATATTTTTTTTTTTAGGTGAATGAATAAATATAATATAATTATTAGAACTCACATATTCGTGTTTCGTTTTGTACTGGTGCTGTTGCAAACACACGCTATAACCTCTTGGTATGTGTGCTTGAAAGAACACCCATTCATGCCGGATATTTATCTTCTATTCAATATCAACATATATACGCTCGATATCAGTATCAACAGCAATATTTTTCTTTCTTCTCTTCACCGACAACAAAGACATTCGCTCGCAGTATCAGCATATGTACGTATTCTTTCTTCTCTTCACAAACAGAAGATACACCGACACCAGTCCAAAACATATGAGAAACCGGCAACCGTCCAAAGCACAGGCAAACGACATGGCGTCTAAAAAAAATGTACACCAAAGCAAAAGTCTCACTCCTTTAATGCAGTTATTTCTGACTGTCAATAACGTCTATTTTGCACAATCTAGACTATCACTTTGACATCAACCGTTTTTAGGTTTGCTCTCCTGTGCATCCACTGTTTTTCGTAGCTGAGGAGGACCTGGGCGCTTACCCCTAGATCAACGTCACCACACTGTGTGCGGAGCATCTATAATCAAATGTATATATATATATATATAACACAATTTTTAGGATACAAAACTGAAATTTTTAAAAGACCTCTTTTCACTAACATGCCATAGAACACCTACAGACACTGAACAGTTTCATAACCACTTGTTGGGGGGCTGGCGCCAACACGTCAAGTGTTGCAATTATAATATAACAAATTTAGGTCAAATTCCTTTCAATAAGCATCCTGATAATCTACCGGTGTTCATTTCTTGTATACTTTGTGTGAAAACTTGTGGACAAGAATAAACAGTTATTAATTACAACAAATATCTTTAAATTGTCAGTTTTGTAATAATTTTTGTGTTTACCTGTTACGTATATCCCATATATTTTGTAATATGCTTACATAATGATATCAATATCTCTGTAACCTTTAGTCTTGCTCAGGCCGATCTTAAATTCTATATGAGAAAACATATTAAACAAGTTCAATATACACATTAGTTTATTCGTGAACATGAAATAGTGTGGTCCCTTGTCGACATATTTTTAATTTGGAGTGGTAGTGCTTATAGTGTGTGTGACATAACTTAACGTTTTCAGCCGATTCAGTTAGAATATATATGCCTACAAAAAAGATATCTATAAATATTTTAAGATATTAAAAATTCGAACGATACAACTTTTAGGTAAAATGCTTGCAATAAAATGATCCCCCAAATAATTGATATATTATAGAACAAGAATAACCATATATGCCACAAGTATAGGTAGCCATCTAGGTATAAACATACATTGCACAACTCATGGTAATTGTGACAGAGGTACAAATAACTATTTACTTGCCTCTCTCCGAGGGCATATTTAGACAAAATGTATATTTGAATGTGCGTAAAATTCAGCTCCTCAACAGAGGACACTTTGGATTCAGACAAAAGTCAAAATTAATTTAGTCTAGAAGGATTTCCTTTTTACTGATTGGGGACGGAAAAGATAAAACGATTTTCCTGTTTCCAAAATAGAAGTTAGGTATTGTCTGTCTTATAAGTAACAACTTACCAAATGCAAAAGCACTTCGAGAATAAGAGAGTGTAAGGTAAGTTCTCAGCTCGAATATTAGTGGTTTTAAAACGATGGTTGTGAAGGATTGTATTTGATTACTCAAGTGAAAATATATACACGAAGTTATGAAAGATTAATGACTTAAAGTAGAACTCACAGTGGGATTGGAGATAACACATTTCCTCGATGTAACATATAACCTAAACGAGGGTAATTACAAAACTTATATAACATATAACTACGACCCAGTATAGATTGACCCCAAATCGAATCATGTACTTAGTATAATTAAACATATGCCACATATCAATTATTAACAGTATTAGCAATAATTAATATAATAAGTATTTTTACTAAATAATAGAAATACATATAGAAACAACCTAAGAACCAACGACTATAACAACCCGCAACATTGAATACTGATATATCGAGAATCATGGACGAGAAGAAGAAATAAGCATTGAAAGATAATCTGGTATACACCTTAACTTAATTTACAAGTAAAATCGAAAATTAGACATAATCTCTTAAATCGACATTTTCCAATAAATAACCCACTGCATAAAATACACAATAAAACACGATTTTAGTTTGTTATAGTTGCACAAATAATTTGATAAACTTATTAAGATGCATAATAGATATATTTTTAAAGAGCCATAATAGCAACTTACAAAAAATAATAACAACATGAATGCAGTTATAGAGATAATAGTAACAGATAATATAGTTGTAGAGATAAGAGTAATGCCTGTTACAAGAGAAGTGTTACAACAAAGATATACATTATTTAGGTACTATATTGCCATAAAATAATCATCATCTAAAAATGACTTAGGAGGTACAAGTACTGACATCTTGCCCATATACAGTAAAAGCAAATTCTCATAAGCCAGATGATAAGAAAATAGGCCTTTCACTATCCAAGTGAATTAAATCCCTTACATATGATAATATAGTTCCTATAATAAAATGAGCATTTGAGTCAAGTCGAAACACCTACATTACACCCATCCGCTTGTTTTCTCTGTCTTAGTAAAAAGTTGTCCGTCGTTATATTCCCTGATGAAATGTGCTTATTAAATCGAGACACAATAACATTTTTATTTTAGGAATTTCAAACGGCCAACACTGGATACGTTTGTGAACAATCTAGAAAATTTAACATAAATAACTCAACAATGTAGCACACACATCAATGCACCCCTATCTAGTTATATTTTATAGGGGGTAGAATCCCAGTAAACTAATATAATTATGGGGCCAGTCTTAATTAAAAGATTAACCATAAATGATATAACTAGAATGACGTATAAGCCCTCCGATTTTTTAATAATCAGTTAACTTTAAGAGAAATAAGTTATATTACGGGTACACATTTAGACTGATAGTGTTTAATATTGCTGCAATAATAGTAATAATACTAGTAATAATGCTAAGGCCAGCAATGATAATAGTAGTGGCAGAAGTAATACAAAATAAAATAATAAATAAGTCACAATACCATAGCAATAATAATAGTATTTACAATAATAATAGTAGTGATAAGTATTACAATAATAATGATAATAATAATAATAACAATAATAATAATAATAATAATAATAATAATAATAGTTGTAATAGTTAAAATAATAGTAATAATGATAAAAGTTATAATGATAGTTAAAAATGATGATAGTAAAAGTGATGATAATAACTATGATAATAATATTAATAGTAGTAATACTAATAATCGTTATAATTATAATACTACTTATAATTATGGAAATAATAGTTATAATAACGGTAACAGTAGGTGAAGCAATGATAATATTACTAGCAATAATAGCGATAATAATAACGGCAATAATAATAATAAGAATAGTAACAGTAATAATAATAAGATGAATAGTTATTCTAATAATAATAATAATAATAATAATAATAATAATAATAATAATAAACCCTCTGATGTACATGGACGACCTGAAACTTTTTGCAAAAAAATCACCACATCAATAATAAAACATTCCGAATTATATCGAACCTAGGCTTATGAATAATTTTAGCAACGAAAATGTTTTTTTTTAAATCTAGCAACATTTACAATACACCTCTAATGAATAGTGGTACAATAATACCGAAATTAAATATAAGAAACATGACACCAATAATTATAATACAATTAAAAATAAAAGAAACATAAATATAATGTTTTATCATCCGCCCTATAACAAGACACTAAAAACTAAACTGGGAAAAATCCTAAATTTGATTGAAATAATACCTCCCCGTTACAAATCACCTTTCTAAAATATTCAATAAAATTAACCGAAAACTGTTCTACAGCTGCTGCGAAAACCTAGAAATGATCATTAAGGCACATAATTAGAAACTACTATAAGAGAACAGCAGAAAGAAAGTGAAAAATATAGCAAAAATAACACTAAGAAGAACAAAAAATAAACACTACAAATAAAAATAAACAAAACCCTAATAGCAATCACTCGAATAGAAATGAATAATTAGCAATAATAAAAAAAGATGTAACTGCATGAATCGTACATTTTTCCACTACAAAATTAATGTTTAACCAAAAGTATTGTTTATCAAGCCACAATATTTGCCAAGGAAAGACAGAATAACGAGAAGTACTACGTGATTATGACCTCCCTTGATTTTAAAACTAGATATTATGACCACAAAAGCACATTTAAAAACAGAGAACGTCGAATTAAAACAGAACTAGCAAACCACTATTGGGAGCTCAAAGAAAATGGACGCTCACCAATAATTGAATGGAAAATAATACGACAGGCCAGTACATGTAGACATTTAGACGACCGGTGTAGATTATGTCTGAATGAAAAAATTGAAATCCATAACTTTAAAGGCCACCCAAAATTAATTAAACTCTAGAAGTGAGATATCAAACAGCTACCTGCACAGAATAAAATTTATCTTAGGCTAACAATAAATAAATAAATAGATAAATAAATAAACCAATAAACAAATTAAAAAAACTAAACTAAACTAAAACCTTAAAAACTAAAACATAAAAATAGAAAAACAAGGAACAACGTGTTAAAATAAGTTCACCCATAATATTAATACAACAAAGACAAATAATATGGGCCAGTTTATAGAAGGAAAAGAAAAATAGAACAGGAAATAGGGAAGTAAAACAAACCGGACCTTTGTTTGAGAGAAGCCCAACGATTGGCTCTGAGAACAACAAAGAATTTCATTGGTTAACAAGCTCGCCGCGTATAAAAAAACACTAAACTAACTACATGCATTTTAGACTTAAGATTCCCCCAGGGATAAAACGCGGGAGCCTCTGTGTTGCTTAATTGCCATAAATATATTTTCATAACTTACTAACTAGCTCTACTTACGTATCGAGCACTGTTTAAGCAATACATTGTATATATATATATATATATATATATATATATATATTGTCTTTTGAGGGAAGTGGGGTCTGATCAACTCTGCTGGGAAGCCATGAAATTAAATACTGTCTTGTTTTTAAATTCCCGAAACAGTTTTTCATGGTAAACAACTGATGCTCCCTTAAAATAGTGTTAGAAATACACTAATATAATAACTGTAAAAAATAAATTGACTTACATGAGTGATTTTCCACTCGAAGACTTAGGACTATAAGTTTTTTTTTTTTTTTTTAATATAGTTTTAATGGTTGAGAAACTTCCGAGACTATATATATATATAGTCATCTCCATACATACTGTTTTGATTTATCACAGCTCTTCAGTGCGGATAGACTTGTTAGTGTCTCCAGTCGGAATAATTACTCAAACATCGAGCTTACTGTTAGGGGCTGTACCTCTGCGCAATCATACGTAAGTGATATCTCAATGTAAACAATCTAAAGTGCTGGGAGCTCGAATTAGTTTTACCCAATGAGCTATGCCTTAACACAACTGACATTTCGCAATATCCTTACAAATAAGCTCTACTTAATTGAGGGATCTTCATATAGTCACTCACATACAGATTGTTTCGATGTATCACATCTCTTTAGTGCGGCTAGACTACACACCCACACACACACACATCAGGAGTGTCAACTTCTGTTTATTCCTTTTGTGATCCAATCTTTCTATTTGTTAAACAATAGATCTTGTACTATTAACCATGGAGTGTAGGAAATCTCCATATTTGACGAAAACGTTTTCGACCATTAAATAAATAGACCAATTTTATTTTGCATTGATCTATCATCCGCCTGAAGACGACCAATGATGGTCGAAAACGTTTTCGTCAAATATGAAGATTTCCTACACTCCTTGGTTAATAGTACAATATCTATTGCTTGACGAATAGAAATATTGGATCACAAAAGGAATAAACAGAAGTTGGCACTCCTGTTCAACCAGATATGTATAAAAGAAGAATTGTTGCCTAATTATACAATATATATATATATATATATATATATATATATATATATATATATATATATATATATATATATATATACTCAACCAAATCGATATTTGGTTCTCCGTAGTTTTCTTTATTAAGTAAAACAAATCTGCACGATGTTATCTATTACATATTCTTGCTTATCTAAAAAATAATAAAAACTTGTAGAGACCCACTGTTCGTTCTTATTTGATACTCAAAAGAAAGACATATTACTATATTTGTAAAATATTGTAAATACACTTGTATAAATGTATAGGAATTAATGAAGGCTCATGGAAATGTATTAGAGTAGAATGGTGAAAGAGAGTATGAACAAAAACCAACCAATCGAAGATCATGTTGAATATATTAATCTTTACAATTATATACTTATTTTTACTCATGATATCAGTACATGTGAGAGTTACTGGGTATATTGATTACATCCGGGATAGTAAGTTTTTTATAATGATTTTGAGAGAAACCCTTCCTCTCAAAGGCGAACACAAAAGTTCAATCCGTCCAAGTGACAGAATACATCCAAAACGACCGCACAAAGATAACAGGATAACACACACGCACTAATTATTTTCTATAAACATGGTGTATGTCATTAAAAATACGCTCAAGTAATTGTATTATATTAGTTATGTTTAATGATATTATTTTGGCTGTTTATCTAATTGTTAAGTTAATTATTTATTTTATATTTATTCTCTCTATATATTTTCAATTACATTTATTTATTTTATTACATTTAGTATCATTATTATTATTATTAATAATATTATTATGAGTTTTATTATTATTATAATTATTATAATAATTATTATTATAATTATAATTATTATTATTATTATTTTATTATGATCATGATTATTATTATGATCATTATTATTATTATTATTAATATTATTATTATGAGTATTATTATTATTATTATAATTATTATAATTATTATTATTATAATTATTATTATTATTATTATTATTATTTTATTATGATCATAATTATTGTTATTATTATTACTATTATTATTATTATTATTTAAAATTCAAAATTGCTTGAAGATATTCTATTTATCTACTGTAACCACATCGGTAGTTAGAGATGAGCATAAAAAATACGTCTATTTATAGTAATTTTGTAAATTAATTATTTACTGGTTATACAACACACATTCAACATAAACACACATGCGTGTATATATTTTTTAAATTCAAATTACTATTTTTAACAGAGATAAAAAGAGCAGTACCTAAGTGAGATAATTATATATGTAGATAAGTTCCCTTTAATCATCATGCTAATACATTCATAGGAAGAGATATATTTATATTCATATTTATTAACCCCTATTTTATTTGTTAACTTAATTTCATTATACACGCACATATGCACACATATATATATATATATATATATATATACATATATATATATATATATACAGAGAGAGAGAGAGAGAGAGAGAGAAAGAGAGAGAGAGAGAGAGGGAGCAGTTAATAAAGGTATTTTATAATAAGACAAATTGATGATTATTATCCTATTTATAATTTATTTACTTAGTGTAATTGTATTATTATTCTGTATTCATAAAGCAAAATAAAAACCAAAATGTAAAGAGTCTTATGTTGAGATCAGAGCGTAGAGTCAGGGTGGACGCTGCCCCAAAACACGTCAAAATTAAAAGGAGCTGCTTAATTGGAAATGTTCAAGAATATTATATATATATATATATATATATATATATATATATATATATATATATATATGATGGACTCTCACGTCGATTTCGACGTATGAGTGTCCCACCAGGGGCTGCCGGCGCGTGAATTTGTAATTGCAAGGGTTGCGCAATCTCCAACAACCGCTCTCCTGAGTCGGCATTGCTGGGTTCCAATGGTAAGTAGTAATACAAGACGACTGGAAACAATGGCGAGATAAGCAGAAAGCACATACAGAACCTGGCATTCCCAAATGGTCACCCATTTAGTACTGGCCAGGCTCGACGCCGCTTATATATATATATATATATATATATATATATATATATATATATATATATATATATATATAAAGATAGATGAACGAAGAGTGATAAACATGTACGAATGTCCAGATTTATTTCAAACTTCGATTGTTACACGCAAGGTATATTCGGTAATAAAATTATGTTCATTATTCTTTCCTTGAGCCATATATATATATATATATATATATATATATATATATATATATATATATATATATATATATATATAGGTATTAATAATTTTATATTTGTTTATAATTAGAATGTGTATATATACATATATACATACATATATATATATATATACATTTAATTTTATTTTGAAGGCACACACATGGGATTTGACTATATGAAAAGACTAAGTTATCCATTCTTTGTTTCTGATACTTCTTTATATATTTTTATTTATTTTCTTTTTACTATTCACTTTCACATCTACTGAGCTAGTATGGGGGGGCGGTGGGAGTGCAAAAGGCGATAAGAGAGAAGAAAACATAGAAACCTGGCAGGATAAACAAACAACAAAAATGGGAATGGGCATGAAATGTATACACAGAAAGCGAGAAATCAAAGTTTATCTGAATGAATCAGAGATAGGTCTGTTAATGTGTTACACATTAGGTTTTAAAACGCATTACACATCTTAAATTGAAAGTCTATATATATATATATATATATATATATATATATATATATATATATATATATATATATATATATATATTAGGTTTATTCTCCTCCCCAGGAGTTAGGCACAAGGCCAGTTTTATCTTACTCCAACAAGTAAGATGTGACCCAGGATTGGGTTGGGAAAGTGAGGTTACAAAAGCCAGCGCGCCGAAAAAGTGAGCACTTTGGCCATAAAAAATTTGCTGGGCAGAAGCGTAAACTTACTCCTCCCCAAAGAGGGAAGGCAAATCCTGTGAGGGTGCACCTCCTAGAACTGCACAAGACAGACCAACCGATAGACCGGCGTAAATCAAGACCCGAAGGTCCGGACAATACCAGGGTCTATTGGGTGGGTATATGTATATATGGGGAAAGGTACACGATAATTCATGAAAATGAAATGCCGTGGTAGAGAAAATGTGTGATAAATGACAAACAGAAAACAGGTTAAAGTGCAGGAGAAAAACAAAAATATATATACATTTAAAAAAATAGAAAGTAAAGGTTAAGTTTCAGAGAGATGTATTTAAATGTTTTCATTAGGAATGAGAGCTTGCTTTTATCACAAACAATTTTTTGTTTGTGTGCCTTCAAAATAAAATTATTTCCAAATCTTTACTTGTTCTGAACACGTTCGCCAACATAAACGAAACCGGTCAAATCTCTTGTTTTTGTTTGTCTCCTGCATTTGAACCTGTTTTCTGTTTGTCAGTTTTCACACACAGACACACACACACACACACACACATATATATATATATATATATATATATATATAACTATATATATGTATATATATATATATACGTGTATATATATATATATATAGAGTTATATATATATATATATATATATATATATATATATATATATATATATATATTGCAATGGTCTTTGTTTAGCAATGTTTATATATTGCACTTAATCATCACAATGGTGTGATATTGGCATAGACAATGGTAAATTTTATTATTTACCTGCATATTCTGTTATTATTCAACTATATATATATGTATGCATATATATATATATATATATATATATATATATATATATATATATAACCCACCGCATGCTGTAAGCAGTGTAATAACAATATGATGCCTTGTATTGTGAACTAGGTAACAATTGTTATAAAGATGTAATTCAGAGGAAAATCTGTTCGAATAGACATGAACTAAAGGTTTGGTACATGAAGTGGGCGTGTTAAATAGTGAAATAACACACTTTTAAATTACGTATACAATGTTTATAAAAAATAATGAAATGTGTTTGTATGTATCCAATTATTGTTGTGTTGTTATATTCGAAGAATGACAGTTATATTAGATGTGTTCTTGCCCTAAACAGGTATCGAACGTTGTTTTTCTATTTTGAGAAGACAGGCATTCTCCAAAAATATCAAAAAATTGTCTACCATACAGGATTTTGGTTCATATTAAGAGTAAGTATAATATTTTCTGATAAAACATGTAGAAAATAAATAGATATCTGTGAAGATGAAGACCTTAACTTATGTCTACGACTGTTCTATTTTAATTCATACTCAATTTCACAATTTTGGGTTTTTGCATTGCTAAATAACCACATACTTATGTACCAGAAATGCTATGAGAAAACTACCATTATCTTTAAAATAAATGAGTAAAAGTAAGTACATATAAAAATAGATAGGAGAAAATAATATTATAAACAGCAGGTGTGGAAATAATTAACAATTATAATCAATATTTATAGAAAGTTAGGTATTAGCATACGTTTATATAATTGCATATCAAGAATTCTTCTTAATCAAATTACCTTATTATTATTAATTAACATTGTAAGTCGTAAAGCTGTCTTATGTCGTGTATATTTAGTAACACTTAGTTTTATTCTAAATAAGAAAATAGTAGATTACTACCTTCGTGACAATTCAGATATCGACGATGTTTGTGAACAAATAACATCATCATATAACACTTATGTCTAGAATCATTATTCTAATTTGTCAAAATATTTTACATTATTTTATTCAATTGAATCTTTTATATATAAAGCTTAATTTTAAAAAAAGAAATTAAGAGAATTTAATGTAAATTTAGAATATTCAAAATTTAAGCTCATACCTTTCTTAATATAACACGAACATGCTTAAAACTTAAGTTTTGGAACATGTATTGTTACAATTTCATAAACATATGAAGTATCTAAATTTTCAAAGAGGGCTTCAACTCCTCTTCGATTCTGTTTCGGAGAACTAAATGAAAAGAAATTAAACGAATATTGACCATCACCAGCTGTACTCCAAAATTTATAATGATATGTTAATTTATTTCGGAGTTAAACATGTGTTAACATATCTAAACATGTACACATTGTTAACTTATATATATATACATATATATATATATATATATATATATATATATATATATATAGTAAGCAATGAAAATATATATGGCAATCAAGCTACACAGAGGCTCCCGTGTTTCATCCCCGGGGGGAATCGTCAGGCTAAATGCATGGAGTTATTTTTGTCAGGGTTTTTTTTTATATACATGGCTTGCTAGTTAACCCATCATATTTTGTGTTGTTCTCTCAGCCAATCGTTGGGCTTCCCTCGAACAAAGGCATTGTTGGTGACGCTCATATTTTTGTTAACAATGGATTTTCAGTTGTTTTGTCAATACAATGGGCGAATTTATTTTAACACGTGGTTTCTTGTATTTCTATTTTAGGTTTTAAATTTTAACTAATTCAGTTTTTCATTTATTTATTTATTTATTTATTTATTTATGTTTATTTATTTATTTATTTTATTTATTATATATCATCCTAAGGTAAATTTATTTCTGTGTAAACAGTTGTTTGCTATTCTACTTCTAGAGTTTAATAGGTTTCGGGGATCTTTAAAATTTAGGATTTCGTATTTTTCATTCAGGCATAATCTACACGGGTCGACTAAGTTTCTACATGTACTGGCTTGTCTTACTATTTCCCATTCAATTATTGTTGAGTGTCTAATTTATTTGAGCTCCCAATAATGGTTAGCTAATGCTGTTTATGTTCGACGTTCTTTGTTTTTAAATGTGCTTTTATGGTGCCATATATATTTTCATTGCTTTCTACCTCGCTCTACTTACGTATCGAGCACTGTTGAAGTAAATACTGAAAACTGACACATAAAAAATTATATCTCCTCATAATATTTTATGTTGATACATGAAGTACTAATATATATATATATATATATATATATATATATATATATACATCATCTCATACTAACATGAATAGAATTATAAATCGTGCAATAAAATACTGTTTGCTAGATTATAACTATTCTATTGCTATCACTGTTTTTGTATGGTCGCCTTTATTTTATAAGCACGTCTATCACTTTTTCTAAAAGTCTAGAATTAAGTATGGCTCTGATTAAATAGACAGAGACCTTTATTTCTGTGTGTGTGTTTGGACTCATCGAATGAATTCATACCATTAATTGTTAATGAAGTCCCAATTCAATCCTCAATGTTGAATGTTATGAATGTAGCGAAGATGTCAGCCTTCATCGTTCCAGGATATTTGTGTTCATTTCTTTTAATCATCTACAGGCAACAACCTCACATGATCTTGTCGTATCCCCAGGCAACAAATCGCTCTGAATAGGCGAAGCAGTTATGTTATCTACTGTCGTAACCCGTATATTGCGTCTTGACTACAAATTGTAACCTCTGACCTCTTTTAAAATGAAAATTAGTAAATATGCGTGATGGATAGGATAGGAACCGTAACACCTCAAAGAATGGTAATGCTCATATGCAAATATATTACCCACTTTGTTTCCAATTTAATTTGTTTAGATTGTTTGAATCATGGAAGAAATACGTTTACAAAGAAAGTTAGTTACATGACATCAAAAGACTAATCCAAAAATAATCGGTTCCTGCGTGCCATCTTTTTTCACTGTTTTTCTGTAATAAACTGGCTTTAAGAAAATAAAAATAACAGTGGCATTCCGACTTTAAAACAGAATTTATCCTAAAAACCTGTAATGATTCTCAAAACCCCGGCACCACTTTCTCTCTGCTCTTCCAAAAAAGAAAATGCCTGCTTTAAATACGCCCCTTTTTTAGTCAGTATGAATTTATATTTTGTCGTTTAAATATCACTGTCTGGTACGGTTAGAAGGATTTCTCCACATAGATCTATAGGTATGTTTTACTGAGTTCAATAATAAATTCATTTATTCCCTGCTGTCTTCTTTCTGGAATTCCCTCTTCCCAGACATGACCATCGACAGTGGATTCATCAACAAGTTGTTTAATTAGCAGTAGTGCATAACATGACGCCTCTAATGTGTTACTCTGCAATGCGTTCACAGTCGTAGCAGTCCCTGTAGTAAGCCAACATGATTTTCATAAAATTGCAGCCACCGTTGTTTATCCAGGTCTGCAACTCGTTATCATAATCCTCCCTCAATTTACAAGACATTGGATATTCTGAAATCATAGTTTCAGGCTGCTCTGGTGCAATACACGCCGTCCATTTCTATGGTGCAACCCACATTCCCTTCCGCCGGTCGGAATTTGGAACAAAATCGGTACTGTAAATACGAAGCGCTGCTCCAATGAGTTGTGTCTCTTCAAACCACTTACTGGCGTTGGTGCCAAGTAGCCTGTCAAAATAAAGAGGTTTCCCTAGCATAACCAGAATGTTGATTTTGGAAACGTTAAGAGTATATTTGCGAACCTGAACGGTACCATTCCCGCAGCAGGTTTGTAAAGCGTCTGTCAATGTAGTCCGACTAAGACTGACGGTGCTTAGTTCTTAGAATGGCATATGATCACTCAGTCTCAAAGAGTCAGGCATCATGTATTAGTAAGTAGACGGTAATAATACGTAGCGCGGAGTTAACAGAGAATAGACTAACGCTGATGCCTTGCCCCCCCCCAACTTTGTTTCCCAGATAATATCTTACCAGATCACCAGTATTATTGCCTAAATATCAGCGTTCACAGGCATGTCCTCTGTACACAGTCTATCGCGAAAGATTAAGGCAATTGAAATTATAGCACTTATAATCAGATCGGTGTATGCCTAAAAGTGGTTGAGTGATTTGGGCAGGCTGCGTCGAACTTCAACATTGTCTTTAATCAGCGCTCGCGCTGGCACCATCAGCTTTTGTAAAGTCACACCATGAACGCTGGAGGAGGGCACCAACATCATTTGCAGAAAGTTGCAAATCACATGATCTAGTATTTTTCTAAAGAGGACCAACAGCTTCCGAAATCCATCAAATACATATCTTCGGCTTTACTCAGATGCAACACGCGTGCTTCGAACCTCTCATAAGCCGGAGACCTATCATCAGCAAAGTCAGTGAATGTTATTAATTAGAAGAACGTGTTGAAGAGAGTTAATTTTGCATCAGAAACATACTATGTTTTTTGAGAGGAAATGATTTAATCGGACACTGAGGATGCGACATATTTAGTCCTGATCGAAAGTTTCCAATCGCCTTACGCTTTTCACTTTCATTGGCTAGGATTCGCGTTACTACAGGAGGAGCATTTGCACCAGCGCTTGTTTTTGCTGTTGTGTTTTACCTAACATCTTGACCAGAGCCAGGAATTAAGTCGGCAGATGGCATAAGCTGCAACGTCAATTGTCCATTTGATGTAAGCTCCCTTTGATCACTGACTGTGAGGATAGCGTCCTAATATTTAAAACTCTATTTCAATTTTGATGACGATGGCCATTTTGTCTGTTGTTGCGAAGCCGGCAGCGAGTAGTTTTGTGTTCGCAGAAGTTATGTTTATTCCAATCTGTGATGCCACGTGATGTAGCTAATTAAGGACAGACAGTAAATGTTTTACCGAATGTGATATGCTCTGCGTAGTCCATACCCTTGACAGAAATGTTGCGACCAACAGTGTCACCGGAAAACTATTTTCAAACATTTAGGGTGACTCAGTAATTGAAAACTGTTGGCGAAAGTACAAAACTTGTCGAACGCCAGACTGTATTTCAAAAGGTTCCGACATCTCACTGTACATACGTATGCGAAATCGTGTTGAGAATGTATGCGTAAAGTATTCTAAGAAGTATAGGCGGAAGATTATCTTCTTGCATGATCTTTCAGAGGCGGGCCACGGTCGAAAACCAAATTGATTTCGATTTGTTCTGGTGTCGCGTTCTTATTGTACTTTGTCATACTTTTCTATAATTAATTGAATAAGTCTTTCTCTATCAAAATATGTTTAAATTGTTATTTAATTTGTTATATTATGTTTTAATGCTTAGTTATTTTGTGTTTTGAAATTTCCATAGAGATATAATCAGCATATGTATATGGATGTATATATATATATATACATACATATATATATATATGTATATATACATTATTCCCACTCACCCCCACCCCACCACTTTTTTCACTCAAAAGCATCCCCTATTTCATTCCATGCCACTGACTTCACCAAGCCCGGACCCCGGTTCTACTGCTCCCAGCAGTGGCTACTACTTCTTCCCATAAATCCATCATGTAAACCCAATATTTTCATGTACTTGCATGACTTTTTTCTTAATATTATCATCCTAAAGAAGTCTTAGAAATAAAGACGAAACGTTGATGAATACATACAAAACATCTGTTTTGTTTTTTCCTTTTTCATTTCCCATATATATATATATATATATATATATATATATATATATATATATATATATATATATATATATGTATATATATATATATGCATAAATGCATATATAAATAAATATATGTATATATATCATATATATATATACATATATATATATATATAAATATTTGTACATATAAATATATTTATATATATATATATATATATATATATATATATATATAGAGAGAGAGAGAGAGAGAGAGAGAGAGAGAGAGACAGAGATACAGAAAAAGATACGGATAGAGAGAGACACACAGGTTAGTTGGGTATTTGACGTATGAAATATATATATTTTGATAACAAGAGGCATTGAACGAGGTCATTGTTTACCATGATAATTCAATTTTTCAACCACCCTGCATCATCATTTAATGATGACTTAAGTGATGAGTAAAAAAAGAACATGAGGCTGCCTATGTGCCAGAGGATTGATATGGTTAAAATGTGAGGGTACAATATATTTTCTGTGGGGTGGGAGGGGAATAGTGAGTGCAGATCTATTTAGTGTTGTTTTAATGTGTTTAGAGACTGCTATACCCGACGATTATAGTTAAAGATGAAATAAGCACACTTGTTTAAATAACCCAATCTAAACACATTTTAACAACACATAGTTTACTAGTCTCCACAAAAGCATATGACTCCAATAATAGCATATGTATAATAAATAGAAAATAAAATTATAAAGCAGAAATATAGTAAAGTAAATAAAAGCCTGTGCAGTATGACTAATAAGGTACTCTGGACCGTCCAAGAGGGTGAACTAAAGAAGACCTTATTAACTTGACCGGAGTACTAGAGAGTTAATGATCATGCAACACGTACTACACGTAAAAGAAGATGCAGAAAGAATCTGCATTATTATAAACGAAGAGTGAAGATGACTGATGATTATAGCAGACTGTGTGGAATTCAAAAAATAAGAGCTAGAGTAATACATACCCCACACACGGAAAGTTTAATCACTGCAACAAAAAACACGGTCCCAATGAACAATTTAGGAACCACCGAAACCAGTAAAAAACATAAGAGAAAGAAAGTGGGAGGAAAAAAGAAATATGTAAAGCTTTCATAACACTGGCAATAAAAGAGAGCAACATACATATCTAGAAATGTCTAAGAAAAACAAATTTGAGAAAAAAATGGATCTATACCGACGGTTGCACAGAAAAATATGATTATGACTAACTACATTAAAGCTAAAGTAGACACACTCCAGAAAAACAATAAATGAAGACTGTGTGGGCAACGAAACGAAACAGTAAAGCTCATAATAAGTGAATGCAGCAAACTAGCCAAACGTAATACAAGAACAGACATGTGTCAGGAAATCAGTACACAGGGCACTGCATTTCGAACACAATGATAAATGGTAAACATCATAAACCAGCAACAGTACTGGAAAAAAAGACACCACATGCTTTGGGATATGGAGGCGTAACAAAGCACACTCATATAAGCAAGAAGACCGGATGTCATAATAATCGACAAGAAAGAACAAGTGTACCAAACTGTAGATTTTATGGTACCAGCGAACCACGGATTAGAGATCACGGAGACCGAAATACGAAGCAATTACACACCACCCGCCAGAGAATTGAAGGGGATATAGAGTATTAAGAAAGTCAATATAATACAAATAATCGTAGGAAACTAGAAACAATCCCGAAAAACCTGGAAAATAGACTGAAAGAAATAAGAATCAAAGGGGAGACTGAGACCATACATCGTACGGAAATTATGAAATCAGCTGAAATCTTTAGGAAATTCTATGAATGCGAAACTCAACTGACATAAGCTACGACCGATATACAATCACATGGAAGTTGAAATAGGAAGAAAATAAAAACGCAAACGAATCTAATCACATGAAACCAAGGAACAACAAATGCTAGAAATTCCATGAGCTATGCCCCACAAAAAAAAAGTAATGGAACCAGCCTCGGCTGATACCACAAAAAAAGTCCTGAAGGGTCAAAACAGATGGAAATACCGCGGAGATAGAGCATTAACTGGAAGAGTGCGGAGATGATGTTAACCTTAAGGAGCCTTACTGCTATCCAAATCCAAGAGAACACCACATGTTTTTTGTCAGCGAGAAATCGAATGTAAATGGGTTATGTGATGCTGCAAAGTCATATGTAATAGTTATCGAATGTGGAGAGTACTGGAAATTAGTGGAGATACTTGTTCTCACTCAGAATCCATTGAACACTACCAGTGTTTATCAGTGAGCAATAGGTAATGCTTACAGGTGTGAGAACTCTTAGTGAGTATACATAATAATAATAATAATAATAATAATAATAATAATAATAATAATAATAATAATAATAATAAATGAAAGGAATATGGAACATGAAGAAAGTCAGTATAACACCAATAATCATAAGAGCACTAGGAACAGTCCCCAAAAACATGGAGAAAAGACTAGGAGAAATAGGAATCAAAGGGATAACTGAGACCATACAAAGGACAGTAATGATCAAAACAGCTACAATCCTGAGAAATGTTCTCGAATGCGGAAACCAACCCACATAAGCAACGAATGGAGAACAAACACATGGAAGCACAAAACAACAGAACCGGGGAAAATACTACAACCGCACGAGAGAGGCGCAAGCATAGGCTGACGCCACGAAAATTATGGACAGAGGGTCGAGGAGGGAAAGCGCAAAACCAGACCTCCACTGGAAGAGCACGGACAGCTCTGGGACCTTGGGCAGCTTGTTGCCACTCGGGCCCCAGAGGGGACCAATGGCCCTTATCAGCGGGAAATCGTTGGTAGGTGGCTGTTGCGATTACCGCAAGGTCATCAGCGGTGATGAACGAAAAGAGGTGGAGCATACTGGAGGCCTGAGGAGACTTGTTGTCACTCAGCCTCCAGGGAATACCACAGGTTGTCGGCAGTGGGTGACCACTGACGATGACCAGTGTGATAACTCCTAGTGAGTAAATAATAATAATAATACCTTGAAAGACTGGCGCAGAAACTGAGAGGATGTATCCAAAAACAGACATCCCAGTGTGGGTGATCAAAGGGAGGACAACGCTTATACAAAAAGATGCCAAAAAAAGGAACAACCCCAAGCAAATACAGACACATAACCTGCTTTCTAGCAATGTGGAAAATCCTGACGGCACAACTGAGAGAACAAATCTACCAACCCCTAAACAAACGGGGACTACTGCAGGAAGAACAAAAAGGATGCCGTAATGGGAAAAGTGGGGCGCATGACCTCCTATACATCGATCAAAAGATCATGAAGGAGGTAAAAAGCAGAAAAAAGAACACATCCATGACATTCATTGACTGCAACATTGCTTACGATAGAATCCCTCAAGCATGGATAATTGAAAGTTTTAAAATATACAAAATACCCAAAAGAATGATTAATCTTATTAAGAAAGCAATGGGAACATGGAAACTGTAACTGACAGCCGGAGGACAACACCTGACTGAGATGAAGATACAGAGAGGCATCTTCCAAGGAGACTCCCCATCACCACTACTGTTTATAATAGTTATGATGCCACTTAACTACATACTCAGAAAAGGTGATGCCGGATACAAGTGTACAGACACATAACTAAGAGTAACCCACCTGATGACCTGAAACTATTTGCAAAAAGCAAAAATGAACTGAAAAAAGCTGATAAATATGACCAAAATCTTCAGCCAGGACATCCAAATGGAATTCGGAATGGAAAATTGTGCACTACTAGAGATAAACAAAAGATGAACTGGAGGCAACAGAGGGCATGGAACTCCACAACCAAGAGGAAATGAGGACGCTAGGCGAACAGGATAGCTACAAATATATTGGAGTTCTGGAAGCAGACACCATCAAATCTACAGAAAGGAAAGAGAAGATTGGAAAACAATATTTACGAAGAACAAGACACCTCTTAGAAACGAAATTATATAGCAGGAATCTAGTAACATGAATAAACACCTGGGCAGTAGTACTGATAAGATATTCTGGCCCATTCATAGGCTGGACCAAAGAGGAACTAAGACACCTGGACCAGATGACTAAAAAATTAATGACCATGAACAATACACTGCAAAAAAACGATACATACAGACTCTAAATGAAAAAAAACGAAGGAGGAAAGGGACCGGTAAATATAGAAGATTTTGTGGAAGACTCAAAAAAAGAGCTGGAAAAATACATAACTCAACATATGGAAACCCTTATAACTGCAGCAAGAGACACCGTTCCAACGAACAACTCGGGAAGCACCGACACCAGAAACAAAACGACAAGGAAAGAAAAGTGGGAAGGAAAAAAACTACGTGGACGCTTCAGAAGACTTGCACGAGATAAACCAACGAATATAGCTGGGAATGGCTAAAAAAAGGACACTTGGACAGAGAAACGAAATCTTTACTGATGGCCGCACAGAACAATGCAATTAGGACACACTACATTAAAGCTAAAATAGATAAAACCCAGGAAAACAGTAAATGCAGACTGTGTGGACAAAGAGGCGAAACAGTAAATCATATAATAAGTGAATGTAGCAAACTAGCCCCTAAAGATTATGAGAACAGACATGACTGTGTGGGGAAAGCAGTACACCGGGAATTGTGCAAACAATTGAATTTCGAATACGCAGACAAATGGTACAAACATAAACCAGAAACATTACTGGAAAACGAATCACATAAAATCATCTGGGATATGGATATACAAATAGACAAACTCATAGAAGCAAGGAGACCGGATGTTATTTTAATCAACAAGAAGGAAAAAAACTTGCAAAATCGTAGACTTCGCGGTTCCAGCAGTCCACAGAGTGAAAATCAAAGAAACGGAAAAACGAAGCAAATACACGGATTAAGCCAGAGAACTGAAAGGAATATGGAGCATGAAGAACATCAATATAATACCAATAATCATAGAAGCACTAGGAACCATCCCCCAAAAAACTGGAAAATAAGACTGGGAGAAATTGGAATTTAAGGAATCATTGGAACTATACAAACGGCTGCAATGATCAAAACAGCTACAATCTTAAGAAAAATTATTGAATACGGAAACTAACCCGCATAAGCTACGAAGTGTTACACGGAATCTTCTACAGGAAGAAAACAAAACTACAGAAAAAAACACATCACAAACAAAGAAACAGAAAATGCAAGAAACATCGCTTTATAAGCTCACCACCACCCCCATAAATTACACCGGTCTCAACTGACACGACACAAAAATGAACCAATGAACAGAAATAGCAAGAAACACCATCAGCTCCCCCCCCCAAAATAATCAGCTCCCCACCAAAAAAATATTATAACAAATAAATAAGTAAATAAATAAGTAATATTAGAAAAAAAAATTTTTGATTAAAAAAAAAAATGGTACCACCCCAGGCTGGCATCACAAACTATTTGCATAGGGTCAAGGACGATGAGAAGACCGAGGAAGGACATCACAAACCAGACCTCCACTAGAAGTGCAGAGACTGCTGGGACCTTGGTGAGGCTTATTGCCACCAGAATCCCAGAGAAGACCAATGGTCCTTACCAGCGAGAAATCAATGGTAAACGGACGTTGTTTCTTCAGATTGCATTAAATGAAAACTAGTAAGTTTATTAGTGAGACATTTTTGACCTTGTAAAATAAACGCTTTATATTTAAATTACCATAGATTGGCGATGTACCTCCCAATTTATATAGGACACGTTTGACACTACGTTGTTATTAATTCGAGATAAAATGCTCCACACCTTCAGATTTGGGGCACATATAAAATGCGTCTAAGAGACGGTGTGTTCTTTGAATTACTAAGAACAATACTAAACTGAATTGTTTATTTGAAGAAAAACAATTCCTCTTAAAAGTTACCTAAAATGACATCGACATGTGGGAAGTATTGGATCATTGGTCACCCTTTGTCTATCTTGCTTTTAAATCAATCGTCTGTAGTTTTTCGGTTTGTTTGCAGCTGAAAACACACATATAAATGTATAAATAGGAGTCGTACTAAAAATCGAGATGGAGTTTCGGAGTTGATTATGTTATTATCTCGAAGTCAGGAAGTCTCAAACCACCTAAAATAGTAACCAATGTATTTATAAAATGTGTTATATTTATGCCTTTAGGGTTGATATTTCGTATTATATATACTATCCTATGCTTTTGTTACGATATTGTTAATTAAACTATACATGAGGCAGACTACAACGAATGGCTGAGGGAATTCATCAGCAGATTTCATGGCATTTGAGTAATCGCTGTCACTCTGATTATCAATTGCAAGATCCAAACGGTGGTCACCATTTGATCGATAATTGTGTATGCGCTAATCATTGCGTGGTTAATCTTGAGGGTGCTTGCTCAAATTACCGATTGAAAATTACAGAAAAATTATCATTTCATATAGACAACCGTCGTTATAAATGCAAAGGCAATGTAGCTGTGAAGTCACGAGTATGAAGTGTATTATCGAATTTGGTTCTTTCTCCCAGCAAGAATTTAACGATTCTTGTCAGCACAACAATCATCATTCTGGCAAGAGAATTTGGCAGTTTCCAAGGATAATTTGGTACTACAGTAGGTATTCTCTGTGGAGACGTTTTGAATGAAAAAGAAACACGTAGTTTTCTCTTTTTGTTTCACACCGACTCTGATGTCTACCACGTGGCGCCAATTAAAGCCATATATATAGGGGTGGTTTGAAATAGTACAGAATCGATAACACAATCTAGTGACAGATGATATATTCTCTTCACCGCAGCCCCTTTCTCAAAAAAGAGACGTTTCTAGCATTTCCCTTGTATACTGGTATTGCAATGGTAGGTACTCCACTAAGCTTAAGACTTTGGTTCTCCCCGAACAACTTTCTTACTACGAACTTGTCTTCTTATCAAATCGGCGAAGAACCCTCCTTTTTGCTATGTGTACATAAACTCAAGCGGAAATTCAATGAACAAAGTTATTTTCCAAGAACTAATTTTCT
Source organism: Sepiola atlantica (assembly GCA_963556195.1). NCBI lineage: Eukaryota > Metazoa > Mollusca > Cephalopoda > Sepiida > Sepiolidae > Sepiola > Sepiola atlantica. The sequence goes on from OY744515.1 coordinate 3,403,206, forward strand.
ATCATTGACTGTCGAACTAGATAATTTGTACGGAATTTCGAACGAAACTCCTTTATTTAATCCACAAGTGTAGCTTGCTCTCGTTCCGTCAGCCATGACTAGGTAGAAGTGTTAAGTAATTTGTAATCATCTTTTAAGTATCGCCTTCACTGAGGTATAGACCATCAACCTCCATACAAGAATTCACTTAAAATGATTATTACCAAGAACTCAATCCGTTCCCCCCACGGGCCAATGAAAGTTATCCCCGTAGATTTAATAAAGGGTTCTGTTCGCAATTCCGTACATATTCCCGAGTTCAATCGTATAATTCCTGAGTTGTACAAGATACGCCTGAAGAAGTTCAGAGGTTTCATTGGACGAAACGTTTTGAGAATAACATCCAACATGATTTTGGTTTTACTTTTTAATATATTGACTGTCCTTGGAGAATTGCAGCTGTAACTGAAGGAAATGGTTGTCTAACATAATATACAAAACGTGTGACTAAAACAATTGGAAGATCCATGTTTGTTATCACCAGAAATAAAACTGTTACTTGCTTAATAATAGTCTGTTACCTTAGTATCCTAATAGGACATGACATATGGATACTTTGTGTAACCACTCTGTGCCTAGAAAAACATCCAAGATCTAAATCTACACAAATTCTCTATTTATCAATATAATATTCTTATATCTCTAAATAATTATTAATGTTGGCATAGCTTACTTTCACTGTTACAGAATTTTATATTGAGATTGAAATATCGAAAAAACTAGGACGCTAGTTTAGCAGACGTATATCAATAGATTTTTTATAAACGAGTAGTTAAAACAGAACTACGTTTGTTTCTCTTTCCCTAAACTTATGACATGAGAAAACGAAAAAAAACTATGGTAATTTTTTAATTAGAACTGATAAAGGTGTGTCTTTATCCGTCAAGGATAAGCGTTTATTTCTTTGTTACTGTTTATGTTTAAGATAAATTGCATGTAAGATTTGTAAAATCATAATTATTTCAGAGCCTAACATCGAATAAGTTTCAACCATAAACGATATACTTCAATATTTGTGATTACCAACAGTACTTTAAACAATCATCTCAATAGCTATTCGTTATTTTATTAAGTCACTTTCAAATCATCGTACTGTTATCATCCGTATATTGACTGTCTACTGCCGCTCTGTCATACGACGGTAATATTGTAAGTGTTTATGCTATGTACAACAAAACAAACTTGATACATGCCAAGAGATCATAAGTGTAAGATGAATGCTAGCTTTTGTACGAGGATTTATGATAGACAAGTCATCTTCTTTAACACTAGCGTCAATTAAAGCAATTTTACACAATATCGCTCTCTTCATTCTTATTTTTTCTTTTTTACGTTTTTATATTTTTCTTACATTTCCATTTTGATGGAAGATACGAGCAAAAAAAATGAATTCCATTAAGAGTTACAAAAAGTAGAATAATAATCCGAAAAAATAAAAAATATATATATTGCAATAATATCAGTAAAACTAATAAGAAAGTAAAACTGTTTCTTTATTACTATTTTTGTAAAATAATATTTTTTTTACATTATTAAACGGAAAAATCTAAACCGTTTCCTTTATAATTGCTCAAAGTAATATTCATAAAAAAGAACGGAATTAGTCATATTTAAAAAAACAACACTAATAATAATAACGAGAAGAAGAAGAAGAAGAAGAAGAAGAAAAACAAGAACAAGAACTAGAACCAGACCAAATAGAAGAATAAGAATGCATATGTGTTAGTCGCACATGAAAATAAATTCATTTTATACGTGTTTTGGCTTAATTAAAGGTACTACTACTACTACTACTACTACTACTACTTATAATAATAATAAAAATGATAATAATAGTAATAAAATAATCATAATAATAAAGATGAGACAATACATGGCATGGAACTACCCAACCAAGAGCAGATGAATCCACTTGGTATACAGTATAGCTATAAATGCTTGGGAGTTCTGGAAGCAAGTAGCATCAAATCTAGAGAAATAAAAGAGAGATTTGAAAAAAACACGAACACTCTCAGAAACAGAATTATATAGCAGAAACATTGTTAAACGAATAACACTATGTGGAATGTCACAGACTAAAGAAGAACTCAGACATATCGACCAGAAGTCTATGAAATTGATGACTATGCACAACGTATTACACATAAACGACTAACAGAAGATCCTTTACGTGAATATTAACGAAAGGGAATAAAGGACTGGATAGTATAGAATACTGTTTGGAAGACACACACCAAAAGCTAGAGTAAGGCATACAGAACGGTAGATAACCGCATCAAGATACACTGTTTTAATAAAAAAAACGTGACACACCGAATACATTTCAGAAGAATTACCAAGGAAGAGACCAACCAACATTGCAAGGCATTGCTAAGAAAGGAGCACTTGAAAAGAAAAACGAAATATGTAGGGACAGCTTCACATAACAATTCGCTTAGGAATAACTACATACACGCTAAAATGAATAAACCCCAGTAAAACAGTAAATTTAGATTATGCAGACAATGTTACGAAACAGTAAATCACATAATAAGTGAATGCAGCAAACTAACCTCCAAACAATACAAGAACAGGCACAACTGCGTAGAGAAAGCAGTACACTGTGGACTATGCAAAACACTGAATTTCGAACACGTGGGCAAATGGTACAAACATAAACCAGCCACAGTGCTAGAAAAATAAAAACATAATTATCCTGGGAGGTGTAAACAGATACACTTTTACAAGCAAGGAGACTTGATGTCATAATAGTCAACAAGAAGGAATAATCCAGTTAAATCGTAGATTTTGCCGTATCAGCAGATCACAAAATGAAGATAAAAAAAACGCAAAACGAGGCAAATACAACGCCTGAGAATTCAAAGGGCTATAATCATGAATAAAGTCAATATAATACCAACAATCGTAATAGCCCTTGGAACAATTCCAAAACACCTGGAAAAATGACTCGGAGAAATTGGAATACAAGAGATCACTGGCAACACAGAAACGACGGCAATGATAGAAAAAGCTGTACTCTTCAGAAACATTATTGGATGCGGAAACCAACCAGTATAAGCTACGAACGGTAACCAGAAACATGGAAGTTATCATAGAAAGAAAACAAAACCACATAAAGGACAGCAGTTAAGGAATAGAAAATACCAGAACTGTCATATACTTTCCCTGCTTCCCATAAAAGTTGTGCAACATTCCTGGATACTACCGCACGATATAGTCGTGAAGGGTTAAGTTATATGGGAAGACCGTGGAGGAAAGGCATTAATCAGACCTTCATGCGGGGAATACTGGGACCTTCAAGTGACTTATTGATATCCGATTCTCAGGGGAGAAATGTTTCAAACCAGGAACAAAACAATAGCAGCTGTTGCGATACCACAAGGTCATTTTCAATGTTTCTCACAGAGATACAACCGTGCTAACCAAAATGAAAATTCAACATGTTTATATCTAAACAAATTAACCACCCATAAGCATGTTATTATGACCTCTCTTGAACAATCTTTATGTTAGCATATACGTGTCTAAGTTTTACCGAATGCCCTACTCAGATTTGTGTACACTTTTTGTATTAGGAAGTAAATTATATTCTGATTTACAAGCATGAGATACAAACAATCTCAAAAGATGAAAAATACTTTTAACATCTTGACAATAAATAAATGTGACTTTAATATACGTTTCCCGTAAGTGTGAATCTTTGTTACGAATAAAGGAGACAACTGTGCCAGGTTTCAGAAGTGTGTTTCGTCTGTGAACTAGACGCAAAATATTCAGCGGCACATGCAAATCTCTTGAAAGTTTTTTATTTAATCCAGCTTGAGAACATAAACGAATGAATCCCTCTCACCTTAATAAATGCAGATATTAACTCACAATGTGCAATTCCTGTAATTGCAAATATAAATATTGGGTATTTGAAGAGTTTCGATAACTCGGACTACTATTAACATCTTGGTTGTTATTTTCTCATTGTTGCACAATGATGTACACTCTGACTTTATTAAAGTGCTTCAAGTTTTAATGCTGAACTCGGAAACATATAAGGAAGTTCGAACAGGACCTTTTTTAGATCTATATAAATAGATAGCTTTCATTCTGTCAGCCCCGAGCGGGTAAGAATTTTACGGAATTTTACGGAATTTCATAGCTTTATCTGATTCAACATCATCTGTAATGAGCATTGAATCTTTAATTCTAACCAGTTTGCTATTTAGAACATTTTGTTAGTCAACACCGTTATATGTTAGGCCACGTGTACATACGACATAATCACGTTGACACATTTTGAGTTTTGTAAGGTCACCGAAGTTAAGTAACGTTTAGCCTGGGCAGTACAAGATAGATGACCATTTGTAATACAAGGTTATGTATTTAATGGCCGTCGGCACAATCCGGCAAAAGCTGCAAAATTCTAAGATCGTCATCCTCCCGAATAAGGATATAGATACGACTGGTGTACATGGATATAAATTCATATATTTGTTAATTTTCTTATTAAAACATTTTCAATTTTACATTGATAATGCCTGATTAATAGTTATCCCATAGACTTGTTGTTACTCGTCAAACAATTAGCACACCCAACTTAGACTTAGCAGCCTTCATTTAAGATCATGAACATAAGGTTTCTGGACAATTTTTAACTTTGTAGAGGCGAAAGACCTTGCCCCGATCTCTAAACATCGTTAAACAAAATAGGATACACCTTTTTAGAAAGTATTTCATGTTACGTATTAAATGCTGAAAATTAACGTATTCACAGTATCCACATGTAAAGCAGAATATATATTAACTATTACATCTCTTTCTTGTTTCAGAGGTGGTAGCCGCATCTGCGACAACTCAGAAGTTGTACATTGCAACCTTTTGAAAATAGCATAAGCACATCTGTAGTAAGATAATGGCAGCACATTACATAAGGAATCTGAGTAATTTTGTAATTATAACGGAATTAATATTAAATTATTTTCCCTGGATAAATTAAGGAAGTAATGTCCGAACAACTACTGTGGTATCTCAAGTAATAATTTCTAATTCACTTCATGGTTATAAACAGTGACTTATGTCTATACAAAAATATTATTTCATTTAAATCTACGTAATGACATCTATTGCAAGTCGGTATTTTTCAAGTGTAAAAGAAAGTTTCTGTTTACAAGTTTTATGTTGTACTGATAATGTAATTATGGAAATGGTTGTTAAAATATTCACCCACTTATTCTCCGTTTGATATCCATCTTATTCTAAGCTACTGAATAGAGCGTAGATTAATATGTTGTCTGGCCGATATATCGCTATGAACATTTTTCTGCCATGACGACGGTACCTGTAATTAGTATACATATATATATATATATTATAGCTCAATAATAATTAGTAATACAATTATATATGCGATGATATGTATTTAATTAAGTGGTAATTAGTGTCAGCGGTATTAATAGTAAAATGAAATATTAAAAGTCAAAATGTTGGCAAAAACAATATATATTAATAAAATATATTGTATGTCAGAAGCAGAAATAATATTCTGAGCAGTAATTCTCTAGATATGACAGCAGTGCTTCATCTTATCATGAATATGGCTCTTATACAGGTAGAGGATTGCGTCAGGAGTTATTTTCTTATAGAGCGGTAAAATACTCCAACAATTTTTACAGTAACCGTAGACATATATATATATTTGATGTAAATCTTCTTTTTAGGTTTATAGGTATAGAAGCTGATCAAAGATTCGAGGAAATAAATATTAATTTCGACTGGGGAGAAGTGAGGATCCGAGTATAGGTAGTTAAAAGAGAGAAGCTTAATGTATAAGGATTTAAATAAAACAAGCTACACTTTTCCCTATTGTACCACGTAGGAGGAAGAAGAGAGATAGAGAAAGGAAGTCAGAAAGATCTTGATCATATATTCTCTTCGAAGTGTTGCATATATATATATATATATATACATATAAACAATGTATATGTATCACCCCTATCACAATAAAGGTTTGTATCACTCCTATATTCCGATACCTTATTTGTGACTGTCTTTCAGGGGTTTCCCCCATAGTTTTCACGCTTGGCACTGCAGGTTGACGACGCTATTTGCCCATAGCTATGTGTCCACATACAGCACCTGGTATTCTTAAAGAATCACCAATTTAGTACTGATATATATATATATATATATATATATATATATATGTGTGTGTGTGTGTGTGTGTGTGTGTGTGTTTGTGTATGTATATATGTATAGAATTCACTTTTTATGAACTCAACCGATGATTCTGAATTTCTTAACATAGCTGCAAGGCAGAAAACGATCGTAATGCGAGATATATTTAATGTAATATAGCTTTTGCAAAGAGAGTAAAAACATTCTCTGTATATTGCAAAAACCTTCTTTTCATATTTATCGCAAACACGAGTTAGACATCAATTAATAACTATTCCCAAAATTTTAAATTCTTTGAAGTAGTTAAAAGTCATTTAAGGGTCATACTGTGGATACAACATACCATATAAACGTTCAAATATTATAGATTAGCATTCAATGTCATAAATAGCTATTGGAGACAAACTAACTAGGATTCCTAGACTTTCAATTTAATTCATCATGCCTTACATTTGATACATTTCATATAATAGTATAGAACCTGGATCAAAATTGGAATAAAGATTCTAGAAATTATTATAGAGTCATTATATATTAATTTAATCCACGTAATGTTACATCTGATTGATGCAAACCTGTTTTCTACGTCGTATGAAGTGCATACATATATATATGCATATGTGTGATATATATATATATATATAATATATATATATGTTATATATATATATATATATATATGTATATGTTATATATATATTATATATATATGTGTATATAAAAATAGCTATTTTTTAATAAATAGAAATAGAAATAGAAAAATGGTTACATGGATATAAAATCAGAAACCATGTGAACAAGTACATATTTGTAGAAAGATATCAATATTATTTAATAGCTGAATATTATATACAAATACACGCAAATGTATGCATATATATATATATATATATAGAGAGAGAGAGATACACATATATATATAGATAGATAAGTAGACGGAAAAATAGAAGGGAATAGTAATGGATAGAGGGGCACACACCCACACACACACAGACACATATATATATATATATATATATATATATATATATATATATATATATATATATATATATATATATATATATATATATATAAAGAGAAAGAGAGAGAGAGAGAGATACCCACATAGGTAATAGGATTAATAAATTCCTGTCTAGTGACATGCTGTCTGCAGCTACGGGCGATCTTCCAAAGTCCACGCACTTCTTTCCGGTCATCTACCAAATGAACTAACCTCCTGATTCCAGCAACGATAAGCAACGCAAGAGCTTACACGCCAAAAATATCATGTAATTATATAAATGAGGTACATCATGAAAAGGTTCACGTCTGCACCTATAGAGTTTCAAGTAGAAATACGCATACCAGAAAGCCCGCAGCAACACGATGAATAAAAATAATTCATTATATACGAATATGCTTTTATAATGATTATATGTTATGTAGACTCTTCACATTTGAACCACCATTATTACACCAGATATACGATCTCTATCTATTGATCTTCAGATTCAATCAATCGATATTTCATGTATCGTATTTTCCGACTGTACACCAATCTAGACCACTAGTGAATGAAACTATTTAAGACAAACATACAATTGGATAATCTCAGACTAAAGATCACGATAAAACAGTATCAAAACAATATGAATATAAGTTCCCCCACACGAGTAACACCGTGAGTATAGTCCAACATCTTATCACGGCCTTACACCTCCATATATAATGATGTAGTCCCGAAGGTATGCAATGGAAAATGTTATAACTAATAACCTAATGATCTGCTGCATAGTAGTTTCTGTTATCAAATATTATTATATCCATATATTATATTAAAAAAAAACTGGAGTTGAAATTTCGTCAGAATTTCTACCAAAACCGGGTGTTTCAAGATCAACATTAAGGCAGTATAACGTGTTGGAATCTATCGGCTACAATATAAACTGAAGACCAAGTATCTCTGATGTACAGCACCGAAGTTAGCGAGACATGTGTGCCTTTAACGTTTTCAATGATCTTCACCTATACCTTTGACATACACATCACAAAATAAAATCTGTTCGTAGTTCGACAAGGATCGACACCTGGACCGCGTCAGGTGAGTATTGTTCCAGCGATGTTGACCCTTCTGTGTGAACAAACAAACAATATTTACAAACAAACTCGACCGAAAAAATAACTTGCTTGGCGAAGGTGATAATAATAATAATAATAATAATAATAATAATGATAATGATAATAATAATAATAATGATAATAATGATAATAATAATAATAATAATGATAATAATGATAATAATAATAATGATAATAATGATAATAATGATAATAATAATAATAATAATAATAATAATGTTAATAATAATAATAATAATAATAATAATAATAATAATAATAATAATAATAATAATAATCACAGAACCAGGGGAGATAGAAAACTGCGGAACCACAGAACCTGCTAAGATAGAACTCAATGAAAAAGAAGCAAGTGAAGTGGAGAACATAAGACGATACATGTTAGAAAACAAAACAAAACTCCCATCTCTCAGGAATGAAGTAGCGAAGAAGTTACAAGCAGAAACAGAAAGAGTAAACAGACTCCTCACGCACATCCCAACAGAAACTATTACAGACCTAAACAACCTGATATATGCAGGGGCAAAATCGGTAAGTATGAAACTAAGAAACGAAGAGAATGGACAAAAGAGAGGACCGACAAAACCTGGATGGGAAATCAGACTGGAAACCCAGATCACCAAACTTCGGAAAGAAGCTAAAACCGTGAACAGAAGGAAGGAGGACATGAAACGATTAAGAAGCAAAAATCAGAAACGCAAGGAAAAACTAAATGAGAAACATGAAGAAATAAAACAAAGGATAGCAGCAATAGAAGAAAGACTGAGACGATACAGGTACAAATCAGAACAGAGCAAACAGAACAGGACCTTTGAAAACAATGAAAGCCAGTTTTACAAAAACGTAAATGGAGAAAAAACAACGACAGAGCAACTGAACCCAACAGAAACAAAACAATTCTGGAGCAAGATATGGGAAGAACCAAAAAAGCACAACAAGAATGCCCAATGGTTGAAAAACATGAAAGATGAACTGCAAGAAATCGAAGAAGGAACCGAAACAGAAATCAACAAAGAAACGATCAAGAAAACCCTAAGAAAAATGGCAAACTGGAGAGCACCAGGCCACGATGGAATACATGCATACTGGTTTAAAAAATTCACGACCCTGCATGAAAGAATAGCGCAGAAACTGAGCGGATGTATCCGCAAAACAGACATACTAGAATGGATGACGGAAGGAAGAAGAACACTAATACAAAACGACCCCAAAAAGGGAACGACCCCCAGCAACTACAGACCGATAACATGTCTACCAATAATGTGGAAAATTCTCACAGCACAACTGAGAGAACAAATCTACCAATCCCTGGACAAACGTGGACTGCTCCCCGAGGAACAAAAAGGATGCCGGAAAGGACAAAGAGGTGCACATGATCTACTATACATTGATCAAAAGACTCTGAAGGAGGTGAAGAGCAGACAAAAGAACATAACCATGGCATGGATTGACTACAAGAAAGCCTACGACAGAATCCCCCAAACATGGATAATTGAATGCTTAAAAATATACAAGATACCAGACAGGATTATTAATCTCATCCAGAAAGCAATGGAAACATGGAGACTAAAACTGACAGCCGGAGGCCAATACCTGTCTGAGATAAAAATACAGAGAGGCATTTTTCAAGGAGACTCTCTATCACCACTACTGTTTATAATAGCCATGATGCCACTCAACTACATACTCAGAAAGTGTGATGCCGGATACAGGTTTACTGATACAGAACAAAGAATAAACCACCTGATGTACATGGATGACCTTAAACTGTTTGCAAAAAACAAAACAGAACTGGAAAAGCTGATAAACACAACCAGGATATTCAGCCAGGATATCCAAATGGAGTTTGGAATAGAAAAATGTGCACTGCTAGAGATCAAAAGAGGAAAACTGGAAAAGACAGAAGGTATAGAACTCCCCAACCAAGAGGAGATGAGGGCGCTAGGAGAACAAGATAGTTACAAATACCTGGGAGTTCTGGAAGCAGACACAATCAAATATACAGAAATGAAAGAGAAGATTGGAAAAGAATATCTACGAAGAACAAGGAAACTCTTAGAAACTAAACTATATAGCAGAAATCTAGTAAAAGGGATAAACACATGGGCTGTATCACTAATAAGATACTCTGGACCATTCATAAGCTGGACCAAAGAAGAACTCAGGCACCTTGACCAAAGAACTAGAAAACTAATGACTATGCACAATGCACTGCACCCAAAAGACGACACGGACAGACTCTACGTGAAAAGAAATGAAGGAGGTAGAGGACTGGTAAGTATAGAAGACTGTGTGGAAGACACCAAAAAAGAGCTGGAGAAATATGTAACCCAGAACACGGAAAGACTGATCACCACAGCAAGAGACACCAGCCCAACAAACAACCCCGGAAGCACTGAACCCAGAAACAAAAAGACAAGAAAGGAAAAGTGGGAAGAAAAACAACTACATGGACGCTTTATAAGACTGACAAGCGATGAAGCCAATGAAAACAGCTGGGCATGGCTAAGAAAAGGAAACCTGAACAGAGAAACGGAATCTCTGCTGACGGCCGCACAGAACAATGCGATTAGGACAAACTTTATTAAAGCAAAGATAGATAAAACCCAGGAAAACAGCAAATGCAGATTGTGTGGACAAAGAGACGAAACGATAAATCATATAATAAGTGAATGCAGCAAGCTAGCACAAAGGGAATACAAGAACAGACATGACAGCATGGGGAAAGAAGTGCAAACAACTGAATTTCGAATATGCAAGAAAACGGTACAAACACAAACCAGAAACTGTACTAGAAAACGAAAAACACAAAATCATATGGGATATGAATGTACAAACAGACAAACCCAAAACAGCAAGGAGACCGGATATGATAATAATCAACAAGAAAGAAAAATCCTGCAAAATCGTGGACTTTGCCGTTCCAGCAGACCACAGAGTGAAGATCAAAGAGACGGAAAAGAGAAGCAAATATACTGAACTTGCCAGAGAATTGAAAGGAATATGGAACATGAAGAAAGTCAGTATAACACCAATAATCATAGGAGCACTAGGAACAGTCCCCAAAAACATGGAGAAAAGACTAGGAGAAATAGGAATCAAAGGGATAACTGAGACAATACAAAGGACAGTAATGATCAAAACAGCTACAATCCTGAGAAATGTCCTCGAATGCGGAAACCAACCCACATAAGCAACGAATGGAGAACAAACACATGGAAGCACAAAACAACAGAACCGGGGAAAATACAACCGAACGAGAGAGGCGCAAGCATAGGCTGACGCCACGAAAATTATGGACAGAGGGTCGAGGAGGGAAAGCGCAAAACCAGACCTCCACTGGAAGAGCGCGGACAGCTCTGAGACCTTGGGAAGGCTTGTTGCCACTCGGGCCCCAGAGGAGACCAATGGCCATTATCAGCGAGAAATCGTTGGTAGGTGGCTGTTGCGATTACCGCAAGATCATCAGCGGTGATGAACGAAAAGAGGTGGAGCATACTGGAGGCCTGAGGAGACTTGTTGTCACTCAGACTCCAGGGAATACCACAGGTTGTCGGCAGTGTGTGACCACTGACGATGACCAGTGTGATAACTCCTAGTGAGTAAATAATAATAATAATAATAATAATAATAATAATAATAATAATAATAATAATAATAATAATAATAATAATAATCAATACATAAAACTAGAAACAGTCCCGAAAAACCTGGCAAAGAAACGAGGAGATTGAAATCAAACATAAAGCCTAAGACTATACAACGGACGGCATTTGTGACAAGAGCAGACATCTTAAAGAAAATACTCAAACATGGAAACAAACCCACATAAACTACTAACTCTAACAAGTCACATGGAAGTAGCAATAGAAGAAACACAAAAACAAGACAACCCACAACCAATAGATTAACACGAGTGAATTTAAACTGTGAGAAGTTTCATAAACAATCTCCCACTCCAAAATAAACGTTGTAGTGGAAATGGTCGTGAAGTGTTCGGAAGATGGAAAAAAACGATGAGTGAGAGTACTGGAACGTTCGGAGAATACTATAAAGTAAAGGAGGCATATTGCAACCCAAATCCAAGTTGCCTACAAGAAATGAATAGTAAGCGGCTGTTGCGATGGCGCAAAATTATTTGCATTTTATTTTTCGAAAAAAGTAAAGAGTACTGGTGAACTGGAATGACTTATTGTAACTAAAACTCCAGGGTAGATCACATTTTATTTGTAGTGAGTAATTACTGGCGATGACCTGTGTGAGAACTCATAGTAATTAAATAATAATAATAATAATAATAATAATAATAATAATAATAATAATAATAATAATAATAATAATAATAATAATAATAATAAATTAAAATCAAATATGAATATTAGCACCATAAAACGAACGGTAACGATTGACATAGCCATAATATTAAGTAAAAAAAAAATATATGAACAAATCAGCCGAACATATGTTGAAATAGAAAAAGAGAATAAACAATATTGAAAGTACATGTTCAATGAAACAGAAATTGCCAGAAATCATATGAACTGCCATCTCTCTAAAACATATAACACATGTAAGGTGACATTCATTTCGACTGGCACCACTCATTAATTGTTAAATAAAATTTCCAGACGACGAGAAAAAGCACCAACCAAATCTCCAGCGGATCAGTACTGTAACATTGAGTAGTCATTTAGCTACTTACATTTCAGATGAAAATTACTGGAATTGCCAACGACACACCAGTACAGTGATGGGGCTGCAATAATAAAACAAACTTTGCAACTTTTATTGAAAGAGGCGGTGAGTGGTGTACATCTGGAACACTTATTGTCATTTAAATACAAGGGAACACCCATTGGTATTGTCAATAGTCTGGCCTTTTACCTTCAGCCTATGACACCTTGCCTGGAAATATGTGCGATTTTAATCGCCTAACTATTTAATGTATGTTTATGTAATTGTTTTTTATTGGTTTAAGCAAACAAACAACGAACGCTGCAATCACCAATAAAAAATACATAAAAATACATTATGTATATATCCATATTTTATATATATATATATATATATATATATATATATATATATATATATATATATATATATACAAAAATAAGGGCCAAAATAAGGGACCTATCTTTAAATTTGAATAACTTGAATTTGAATAACTTCCACAAAATGAAAGTTAAACTCACCAAACTTTATGTGTTTGTAGACGGACCCTTCCGAGATCTTTTTTAAATAAACAAAACAAATTTTAGCCGAAAAACACTTCTTAAAACTTACAAAAACTAAAGTATTGTTTTTTCCACTGTTTTGAGTTTTTTAAGCAAAAATAATGTTTTCTAAATGAGGGTACGTTCCTTAGGGCTAATACGGCTCATGCTTGCTTCGGAAGGGGTCCTTTACTTATTCTAAAAAAAAAATTAAAAAATTCAATAAATAAAAAAGTTATGAATTTTTTAAAATAGGACCCTCATTTTTGCCCACCCTGTATATATATATATATATATATATGCGTGTGTGTGTGTGTGTGTGTGTGTGTGTGCTTGTCTGTGTTTATGTATTTATAAATCATTCATTGGTATTTAAAATAAATTACTTCATTCCCCATGTACACATTTTGCCTCCGAACGTTTGTCAAATTGTTAAAAACTTATTCCTATTTTAGTTTTGAAATATTATTTTTCTTATAAACGTAATCACTAATACATACATAGTCCCTCTACTTAATTACAGAAAAATAAGATTTGGAATTAACTTTTCAACAATATATATAAATATATATATATAATTATACATATTTGTTCAATGGATATTGATTTCATCCAATTTTTATTCTCATCACTTATCTACATATTCTATTGATCTATCTAGTGCATCGAGCATTGCCTATTCAAGATAGGACACAATTTAAAGATATCATCTTTTCGTTATTTTCACACTTCCCATATATATATATATATATATATATATATATATATATATATTCTGAGAGAAAGACAGAGTAAGAACCAGAGTTATATAGATATGATAAAGAGAGTGATGGATGCATATCGATATAGAAATTTAGCCATTGTAGAATATATGTTTGTCATGATTTTCTGACTCATTTCTAACAATTTTAACCACTCATTCTACTTGGAAGCTTTTAATCTTTGCCAAAGAAACCATTTCTCTATCCTTGAATAATAGAAGCCGTCACTATATTATTCACAGCTAGCTACGCAAATAGCGCTTAGGCAAATGGAAAGAAGATGTTAATAACCTTTTAAACCCAGATTTATGAGAATTTGCGGGATTTTCGTACTTTTCCTTCGATAAACGTATCGCTTGAAGCATTGCTTATTATGGTATGCTTTTAAAATGCCACCATTTTGAAAATGTTGGCTAGGTCTCGGCGAATCACAAAAAGATGCGATAATCTTGGAACGAACACGCATTTGATGCAGCAAATCATGGCTCACGTCGGCAAGGAAACGATATTAGATTTTCTATAATGGCTCCAATTGATAATAGAAAATGCTAGGCACGGCGGATATAAGGTCGACACGAAAGCGTTGCATTCACACTTCCGCCTCAGTCCATTGCATATAAAATCCTTCTTGGCAATGAAATCGGAATACTTATACACATTGTCGATGTTGATTCTGATTTAAAATAGTCAATGGTCCTGTGTTAATGAAGACTGATTTGAATAATGGCAGATGTTTTAGAAGATGTGAAGTTATTTAGTGAAATACATTCATTTTATGAATGCGGGCAAATATATATAATATATATATAGTTTCAGAACGACGTCGGGATACTTCCAGAATTACGCAATTCTAGGTTCTTACTTGTTTACAAACATTTGGGTTTAATACACACAACTCCAAAACAAAGACAGAACGAAGTTACCTGGGTAGAAATGGGAAGAAGAAAATAACTACATAAGTCATTTGAATTATGAATATTATTCGGAGATCCGTAATTTACGTAATTGATGCGTCTGACACAACTTTATAAGGATCATTGATGTACTAATATAATTTAGAAACGCTTTTAGTAACACATTAACTTGTTTTATTATTGTGTAATGGTATATATACATATATACATATATATATATATGTATATATATATATATATATGTATGTATATATATATATATATATATATATATATATATATATAGTGTTAAAGAAAGTAAAGTCTAAACAGCATGATACCGTCGGTATCAAATCAGCCTTTTTTTAATCGTCGATTATACTCAGTCAAACTAAGAAGTCCTGTTCTTGAAAATTGGAGTTCACCCGTGGTAATACATTATTCTGTGATGTTTATGTGTTTGCTCGCTTTTAAGTGCTTAATTCTGCGTATCTTCACACGTATATAAAAATTGAAAATAGTAATCAAAGGTTCAAACAATTAAAATAATAATAATAATGATAATAAAAACAATAATAATAATAATAATAATAATAATAATAATAATAATAATAATAATAATAATAATAATAATAATAATAATAATAATAATAATTATAATAATAACAAACGCAACAGTAATAACAATAAAAATATAAATAAACTTCCGATACTAACCATAATGATAATAACGAAAGTCGCATGGTAATTAAAATATTACCTTATGATAATTTTGAATATTTATTTAGTAATATGATTAAGTAAATAATAATCATCTTAATCGAAAAAAATAGCAGAAGTATCTTGTTATTGGCCATATAGAGATCAGATGACGGAAGCTTTTATTTATTAATTATTTACAGTTAGGACTAGATTACCAAGGTGTATATATATATATATATATATATATATATATATATATATATATATATATATATATATATATATATATAAACATGTATATGTATATATATATGTGTGTATATATATATATATGTATATATATATATAAACATATATATATATATAAACATATATATATATACATATATATATAAACATATATATATACATATATATATATATATATATATATATATATGTGTGTGTGTGTGTGTGTGAGTGTGTGTATATGTGTATTGTATGACATGCATTGTGTTTAATAATATATTTGTCTCTGCTTCCAATGTTTATCCGGAGCAGTGAGATACAGTTTTCTGTGATAACTTTGTTTTTGTTTTAATTGTATTACCATCAACATACATATATATTAAGCACGCTGGTAATCTATTTGAAATCTTGCGTGGGCAAACAACAGATTAACGAGGTAAAACAGTTGAGATTCGTATATGTATAAACAGATGTAATTATACTCACCTGCAGGCGGTTTAAATCAACGATAGAGTTTCAACTGCATTTCGATATTTGCATTTCGTTACTGGCCGCTGAAGGACAAAATATATCTCACTCAAAATAAAGTAATGAACACAAGTTGTATCCAAGTTTCCATAACTTCCCAACGGAAGTTAGAACTTAAAAAAAGCAGTAAGTTGCAATGTTCCTTAATTTACATTTTAAATTTTCCTTTCTAAAAACCTAATACCTATCAATTAAGAAAGACATATGTGGAAGACAAGAACATATTATATATTCAAATATTGCATTGAAAGCAATCTAATGCTAAAAAATAGTTGTAATTATTATTAAATGTAAGACATTTTAAACCAACAGAAGACATCTAACCGATTATTATGTTCGTAGTACAAATCATTTTATTAATATAATTTACTAAAAAATATTAAAAAAAACAATGTCAAACGCCCTTCCACTGCCTCCAAACTGTTCGAAAGATTTTTAAAATAAAACGCAGTGATTTCCAGTGTTTGTGGTAAATTTTTATTTTCTCATCTTTTGCTTAAATGCCGTATCATTAACAGTAGCATACATAGTAAATAGCAGTATATAATGTCATTAAAATCGTGCATGCATAGACAACACATCCGTTTCCAGGGAGACAGACAAAAACAAAGATTGATGAATTTCCGGCACAGGAGACCCACTATAGGTTACCTTTGTTTGGATTTGAAGCCGAAGGTACCGATGTGGTTCTTATCTTGTTTAACACACACACATATATATATATATATATATATATATATATATATATTGTGTGTATTTAGCCAGCATATTTTCATTTAGGCAAACATTATTAAATAACATGGAGTAATTTTGTTTGATGTAACTTTTTTTATTTTTTCAATTTTCCGAATTGTCCATCTAATGTTTCGGTCAAATTGATGTAAATATGATCCATGGGTTTCTTGTTCCTTTTTTTTTTTTTTTTGCAAGTACTTTCGATTTTAATCGTCAAATCATCTTCAGGCGGTATTAGTTTTAGTGTCTTTACAAATTATGAATTTACTGTTGTGCTCATTTTTTAATTATAACGGCAAGTAGTTTATAACTTGAAAAAGCGTATGTAAAGTTGAAATGTACATGACAGTGTGATGGCGTTCTACACATATGGGAGATTTAAAAGTTTGACTGTTTAAACCGTTAAGAAATTGATGACGTTAAAGAAAGTGCATACAATTCAAACGCATAACTACCTAATGGCTAAGCATTTGGTAATGTTAATTATTATGCTAGACACTTTAAAATGTTGCGACTTGTTTCATAATTGACATTATTAATTGTGGGATGTTTAGTTTTTATGTAGAAGGCTCCAAGTATTTTTAATTTTTTGATATTGGTATCGTGGTGTATTATATTTGTATTGTTAACAAGGATGTTTCTATATTGGGAGGGGGTACAATTATGTTTTTTTTATGTGTTGGCATATAGAGTTAGTGTCGGAGAGATGTAGGGTGAGTCTTCGGGATAGTGTTGTGGAAGTTAAACCTATGTAAAAATTATTTTTTTCAATAATATATATATATACAGGGTCGGGCAGCTAAATTGGTACTTTTTTTATTTTTACAAAATTCATAATTTAAAGGATTAAATATGGATATATATCATTTTAACATTTATTTATTTAATTATTACAGTCTATTGAACAAAATTATTCAATATGAGCACCCTTTGCATCAATTATTTTGGAGATTTTTTGATGAAACCGTGAACAGCTCCTCTTTATTTTACTGGGATCGAGATTGTGAAATGCTCGTTGAATGGCTGTCTTCAATAAGTTTATATTTGGGTGTGGATTCACATTAGTCTGTCCCTCGACGACGCCGAATAGATAATAGTCGCAAACATTTAGATCTGGAGAGCTGCTGGGCCAAATATCCTTCGGAACAAACAAGGGAAGATTCTCCTTCATGAAATCTTGAACTTTCTTTGCTCCATGCGCTGGTGCCGAGTCTTGGATGAGCATGACTTTCGTAGGATCGTAGTTTCTACGGATCCAAGGCAATAACACATTATTAAGAATGTTCAAATACTCCGCTGTGTTGATTTTAAGACCCGCTTCGATGAAATGAGGAGGCATAACCTTTCCATCACTTGCCACGGCTGCAAAAACAATCACAGAAGCAGGATTTTTGCTCTGCATCACAGGAGGAACTTCCGAAGGGTCACAGGCAATAACTCTAGTGTTCTGGCGATTTGGAACCATATCCACCTTTTCCTCATCAACAAAAATGCGCACATGTCCTCCTTTGTGTTTAAGATGGTTGATAAGCTTGGGGCATCTTTCAACTCTGATAGCTTTTGAACGGGCAGTGAGGAGATTACGGCGTCTCCTAACGTAGGACTTCATCCCAAGATCTTCGTTGATTGCTCTGCTGATAGTTCTGCGACTCACATTGCGCTTTTTTGCCAGTTTCGACATCGACTGACTTGGGTCTGCCTTAATCGACCTTTTTAGTCTCACCAGGAAAGTTTTTGTGCGCTTTCGATCACTACGAGTACTGTGCCGACTTCTCTCAACCTTACACTCGGTATCGAAATTAGCCACAACCCGATAGACAGTCGTTTTTGCATAGCCAGTGCTCTTAACAATGTCCGAAGGAGAACTCCCGGCGCGTCTCATTTCGCATATAGTTATTCTTCGTGCTAATTCCGCCATATTAAAACAAATTTGAGTAAATATAATTATGCTATCTTGCAATAAAGTGTTTAAGGATCTTTAGTAAAAAAACAGTAATCATATGATCAAAAATAAAAAAAGATATTAGCATTTTGAATTAGTTCCAATTTATCTGCCCGACCCTGTATATATATATTTATTTAGATCGATAAATATTACGCTTTTATTTTTTGTTTTCTTCAAAATCAAGTACACTGCAGAGGTTCTTTCTCACTAACAGTATATATATATATATATATATATATATATATATATATATATATATATATATATATATATATACTAGGAAAACCTATCCGGCCTTCGGGCAGCAAGTAATTGGGAGCGGACGTAAAGTAAAGAAAAATGTTATTTACTCAGAGAATTCCATAATGTTTGCAATAAACTTAGGTAAATTTGTAGATTAAAATCCTCAGCGAAATAACGCTCCCCATCCTTAAAATGAGATTCTTCGTTTTAGAGTTATTCTAAATTGTCAGGGCAGTTAATATATTTTGAACACTAACGCTAAGTTATACTGGAAATATCGTAAAACAACATGCACAGAATACATATAAAAATGTATAATTCAATAAAACACTAGAAAGACACGCAAATCGAGGATTATTTTACGTTAAATCTATATGCTAAATGTCTCTACATTTTAAAATAAGTTTTAGTGTTTCTCTAACTGTGTGGATATTACGGGTATTCACATGTAATCGGCGGAAAAAGTAGAATGCAATTTATCGAGGTAGGTAACATAATATCGACGCTTTTAATATTTGTATTCATACCATCAAAATTAGATATTTAATTAGTTAGATCACTTTAAAGATGTTTATTTAATTTTCACCGGAAAAGTAAACCCAACTAAAATCAGTTGCTTAAAATTTTAATATAAATAGGCACGAATGGTAAAAAAAAAGTAATAGTTTAAAAAAAAATATATAGTGTAAATTTGCAGATTAACACCTTCCAATAATACCCCACCACCCCGAGAATATGGCATTCTGCTTTTTGAGCGATTACGTATAAACACAGTGGAAAACTAATAGAAAGAACACTATTTTTGAATTTATAGTGAGGGATCAGTTGTACATTAATTTAACGTAAACTGTTCCGACATTTCTGGACCATTTTATTTTTTAGAGAACTTAACACATTTTTACGACTAACCTTATGTCCGAGTGGCATTATAAAATCATATAATAAAGTAGCAGACCCCTCAAAAAATAAAAACGCATGACAAAAAATAATTTATTTTACTGCCCTAAAAATAATTTATATACGAGAATTTCCCCCACTTATGATTCTAAGGGTAATTTGTTGTTGTGTTCTTCTTTCTATCAATTAAAACAGGTAGAATAATTTGGGGGGCGGGGGGTTATTTACCGGAAAATGTTGATCTAAAATCATATCAAAATATAAATTTCTATTGTTTTTCATAATCTGGACTGATCACAGTGCTACGAAACGTTTGCTTAAATTTATAAATACTGCATTAACTTAATTAATAAATAAAGCTATTTATTTATTTTTCACGGAAAATGTAAAAACGGCAAAAAGAGGGTGAAAGAAAGGAGCAGAGAGCGCAGCGAAACAACAACACTCTCCCTCCACTCCCAATTTCTTGTCTCGCTTATGCTTTGCTCGTAGCAAGCCACACTTTTCGGTAAGGTCGTCAACGAGCGGATGGTGTTAAAACTTAAAGTGTTTTAGTTATTTATCCGATTTATTTATTAAACAACTTTAATTAATTACTGTTAATATAGACGAGATTAATGCAATGTAAAATTAATAATACTAAGCATTAATTAATTACGCATGGTTTAAAAATAGTTATTATTAGGCAGTCAAAAAATGTTCTCTTATTCTTTTATCCCCACTATATATTCAGAATATTAATATTTTATTTTGTGTTATTGATTTAAATAACATTACCCGTTTTATTATCATATGGGAGTGATAAAAAAACCAACAAACTTTCGCATTTATTCATATATATATATATATATATATATATATATATATAGTCTCGGAAGTTTCTCAACCATTAAAACTAAAAAAAAAGAAAATCAAAACAAAAAAAAACCCCTTAAGTCCCAAGTCGTCTAGGGAAAAATCACTCATGTAAGTCAATTTAGTTTTTACAGTTATTATATTAGTTTGA
Organism: Sepiola atlantica; assembly: GCA_963556195.1. Classification (NCBI taxonomy): domain Eukaryota; kingdom Metazoa; phylum Mollusca; class Cephalopoda; order Sepiida; family Sepiolidae; genus Sepiola; species Sepiola atlantica. The sequence goes on from OY744515.1 coordinate 3,424,685, forward strand.
TTCTAACATTATTTAAGGGATCATAAGTTGTTTACCATGAAAAACTGTTTCGGGAATTTAAAAACAAGACAGTATTTAATTTCATGGCTACCAGCAGAGTTGATCAGACCCCACTTCCCTTAAAAGGCAAAAACATAAACGTTCCGTATACTAAATTATATATATATATATATATATATATATATATATATATATATATATATATATATATATATATATGTATATATAACACAACACAATGATGCATTAATGGGTATATGGTAAACAATTAAACATTATAGCTAGATACTTCCTTCCAATGAACAAAACAAAACGTGTAGTAAAATAAATACTTTTGTGATTAAGAAACATATTTAGACCATTTTGTAATTGGCATATATTCCCAAGTTTTTTATCTATAAAAAAAACATTCACAAGTAGAAAGGGACTAACGATTGTTGAATATTTTCTGGTACTAATATACTTTTCTATTACTGTAGATATGATCTTCTATAATTGGCAACTATATATAGCTGATTAATACGGTGTGACTTCAGTTAACTATGGCGCAACATTAAGGTAGAGAGCTGACTTGTTAAATCCGCGATGTGACGTGGATGTCATTATGGAAACATAACTTAATGACAAAGTATGTAATATAGTCTTTTCAGATAGGGGTGATGAGAAGGTGTATGCTTTCCTCTGGGTTTGGTTGAAATATTTTCCTTTGTCTGTTTTTGCATAAATGTATCAGTAAAAACAACAAAAATGCGTACCGGCTGGATTTTAAATTATACTTGAAGCCATGCAGAGAAACAGCAGTCTCCTAGCACAACCCCAGTAGGGGTCAATATCGTTCACACGTGCGATGCGTGTGTCAAGGAGTACACTTCAGCAGGTTGACTGAAAAAGCATTAGTGATTTTGTGGTAAGTTACTTCCAGGTGCGTGACCACTGATGCAGAAAAAGAATCATGCTTGCAGAGTTTTTGGAATGCCACGTAGTTAACCAGTTGCACAATAACACAGCTTTCGAAAAATATGACATAATGATTTTGTAAAATGAGGCAATGTTTCGACCACAGACAGACAAAGAAAGATACCATGTATTATATAATTTTTTTAAAAAAATCTATTTAGATTTTCTAAATATTGTCAACCAAAAGAGATTCTAAAAACGCCTAAGTAATAAAAATAGCTGTGTTTCTCCATTGGAATATAAGGATTTGATAGACACATATAAGTATACTTATTCATATTTTTCTATTGCCTTTAATGTTCAGAGATTCACACGTGCATGTCCACGCTTTTTCTATAGAAACATTTATAAAAGATCAGACATAGCCATTCATTCGAGCGTACATTAACCCACGAGCCAACGAGTGCACATTTACACGTCTCACGCAATTCAGGTATACATATATGCACACATGTGTGTGTTTAAATATATATGTATGTGTTTCACAATGCTATATCATACATTATATTAATATTACGTAGTAAATGAATTGGTTCTCGCAAAGAACACACCCACGAATACAGGAACATAAACACACACGCACATATATATATGTGTGTGTGTGTATATATATATATGTGTGTGTGTGTATATATATATATATATATATAACTAAGTGTACTAAATAAAATAATTTGTATTAGAAACCAATTCTAGTAACAATTGTAAGGCTGATACCCTTAATACACAACACCGTCTTGTTGCATTATATTTCAGAACATTCAGTAGAAAAAGAGGCAGCTGCTACTGGCTTAGCTCTACGAAAGTGGCGCAGTTTCCTCCTTGGCAAGCAGTATACACTAATTACAGACAAAAATATTAGCTTAACGTTATATAATACCAATAAATAAAAATGCAAAAAACGACAACATATGCCGTTGTCGCATTGAACTATTACACTTCTTGTTTAGCATTGAAATAACAATATTGTTGCTGATATGTTTTCCCGATTATTTGCAATCATTCATTCTTCTTTCGACCGTAACTGTAAATATTCCACCATGGCATTACACGACTATTTAGTTTACTCAAAGAACAATCCTTTTCAGTCTCACTTGAACAAATAAAATTCATAACTAATTCGGTCTCGTCTTGCCAGTATCTAAACACCTAAATTATTTAGCAGTAACAATGGGGCTCTCATAAAAGCGATACTACTTTTCCGACGATTCAACATGGATTTCAAGTGGCCACTGCCAACGCCCATCCATGGTAGCACACACCTACTCACAATAATCGAAGAATACCCACGTTTTCCCTTTGCATTCTTATGTAAAGATATGGCAAGGATAAAGGTCACATAATATCTGAATAAACTATTTGTGATATTTAGCATGCCTGATATGATTCACACAGATAGACCAACTTACTTTCTGTCAGAGGAACTACTAACTATTTACATGGAAAAGATCTCTAACTTCAAAAACGAATAGATATAACCCGGAAGGCAATTGGCAAATTAAGAAACTTAACAGAACACTATGAAGGTCATACAAGTAACATTGCATTTGCGCAATATATGCGCTATCATGTTGGGAAATATTCTACATCACGCTTTACATTCTATTCAGTGGTTACCCTACGACTGTGCCCCCTCAAGATGAACTATGTGAGTACAGTTGTAAATAAACTTCTCATACTTGAATAACTCTATGGGCATACCCAGGTCATGGTGCATATCAGAAATCATACCAGATCTAGTAAGTATGACCCTTCGCTTACACATGCTACGTTACTGAAAATCAACGAACACTATGTCCATGTATGTTTACCTTGTAGTATCGAAAGAGTTGACTCTAATATCGATTGGTGGAGACAATACTATAAGTCTAGGGGATGCTTGTATGCGACCTATTAGGGAGCCAAAAAGTCTTACAAGTTAAAAATAAGCGCAATTTTTCGAACCAATAGAATCAAATTGTAGAGTGCCAGTTGAGAGCAAAGTTCTGACCGAAGCACTTCGAAGATCTTGCAGGATACGAACAATACTGATAAATACAAAGATTCTGCTACAAAATTAGACATTATTAAGAATAAATACAAATATAATATACATAAAAACATATATAAACGGAATATACAAAGGTAAGAAATAATTGTCAGAAAGTACAAGGATTTTACTACCGAAAGGGGACACTATTACTCCGTCTAAATGGAAAATGTTGGAAATACTATTCTTAACCCCTCTTCTCACTTGATGAGTATGTTCGTGAAACATTCCTTTGTGAAACCCTACAATATTTAATTAGTGAGTATTATTAGTTATAGCTTTCATTTGTAATCAAAACTTTTAATAAATGTATGATGGTATTTTATTATTTCCATTTTAACTACAACAATCGACTACAATGATTCTCAAAAAAAACAAAAACAAAAGAAAATCACTAAATCATACCAAAAGCTCTTAAGATACATAGTTCAAAACACCATCAGCATGAACCAGTATATATATATATATATATATATATATATATATATATATATAAACAGGTGCGTAGTTCGACGTCACTGTGACGAACACAGTTGTATATACCTACTGAGTTTCCAAACCGAGACTTCAGTGCCCGGTGCTTCACCAACTGATCTAAACGCAACTGCTCGATAAGTTATATCATATGTAAATGAAGGTAATCATTTATGCAATTCTTTTTTACGATATTGAAATTATAAAATACTTAATTTTTATAACGAAAGATTTTATATTCTCTTAAACCTCTGGGACCATCGTTTTTATCATATCTTGTTCCGTGCACACTTCATAAAGTTAAAATATGATGACGTACTTACATTATAACTTCATGTATATAGTAGAGAAATCAGTAGATGGTATCGGATATTGATGACTTCATCTTTCAAATCACTGAGGGATTTATGGAAAACGACATTTTATCTAATCGTACGTGCCAGAGTGCGTCTACTACAGGCTGGTATGCTGATAATAATACGTGAATCTTTTTATCTTGTTATATATAATGGTACTGTGTTTGTTTGCTTGCCCCCATTTACAATGGATTGCGTAATCATTTTTATGGCATCTATTAAAACACACATAATGATTACAATGATGATTGATAACATCCCTCAAGTGTTACCTTTAAAAGAGAGAGAGAAGGAGGGTCAACGACATTGGGATACATACAAAACTGATGAGGTAATCCATCACACCCGACAGTGTTGGTGAGAGTTCTTTTTCAGAGGTTTTATCAAGACCATCCATGGGTTTCCAATAGACAAATCATCTAGATCTCAAGAGGTATTCTACAGAAAATCTTAATTTGTATGTTTGTTCGTTCACGTTGATGCTGCCAGCAATAAAACCTAAGATAGAATATAAGATCAGTTATTAGGTTTTATTGACACGTCGTTTAGTTAACGCGTATATAAAACTATATTAATATAAATATTAATTATTTACATGCTAAATTTTCTCAAATGTAATGAAAGTCATCATATCTAGTCGAGACTCACGATATTATATATATATACATATATATATATTCATATATATATATATATATATATATATATATATATATATATATATATATATATATAAACACATACACATAATTAAAAAAACTATGAATATGATATCCTCACGCTTTTACATAGACACACAATTGTATAATCATAAATATTTCTAAATAATCACGGATCAATTAATAACACACAAATAGTGAACTAAATGAATATAAAGAAACGTATTAATACATAAATAAACTAAAAAGTTATATTATTTCTAACCAACTTTCATACATACTCAAACCCATTACAAGAGATGTCTTAATTATTAATCAAACACAAATAAAGTAATCAAATAAATATTAATAAATTAATACACCCCGTTTTATTATTTAAACTAATAAGAATGATGGTATGATACCCTTTCTCTCTTAATGCAAAAATGATTTAATACTTATTCCCATATATGACAGGAATATTATTTATTCATTAATGAGACACTAATAAAATAGTAAAATATATAGTATTACATTTTGAATATTTAAACATATAAGTATGATACCCCCGTTTCTCTTTATGCCATATTTTGCGTTTCAAAATTAGTTTTAAAAATGTCCGCAACTCTACTTTCTTATTATATTTGTTGTTCTTCCCTCCTTTTAACCTTTCTCTTTTCTTCTTTTTTTTTCTTTTCTTCTTCCTCTTTCCCATCCCAGTTAAGAATTAACGGTAGATTAACACTTCCGCCCTCTGCCTCCCAAATCTTCTGCCAGCCAAGTCATACTGTGCCATATTTTGACCCCGACAAACTTTCTAGCAAAAATAGCCATAAACTAATAAGTCGAAGCCATTAATTCCATTCATCTCGCGTCCTTTGAAGGCCACTGCTAATAACGCTATAACAAAAATCATGTTTTTCATTCTCTGCTTATTCACGTCAACAACCATGCCGAAGTCTGGGCACTTTCTGACAAATATAAATTTAAATTCTGTATGATTTTTTTACATTGCTTTCTTCATCTTCAGGATGTCTTTCAATAAAGATGAAACGTTGATGAATACATAAATCACATAGTCTTGGGCTCCCTTTTTCATTTTATATTACGTCGGATCTTTTTATCCACACCTTTAGCACACACACACACACACACATATATATATATATATATATATATATATATATATATATATATATATATATATATATATGAATATGAAGCAATACAACAAAATATATAAGCGTCAACTAATATCTTATAATTAGTGGATAAAAACTGAAGCTAAATATACTGGATAGAGCATTAATATTATAATATAAAATAAAGTAATAAAATAAGGTGTCAATCAAATTTTATTAGAATTCAAAGTTCAAGCAAAGTATCCTTAAGTCCTTAGCTCATGAGTTTTCACAGATAATTCTTCTCTTCAGAGGACCATTACCGCAGTTATACTACTACAGGTAATAAAATTAAGCTTTGAAAATATATAAAAATTATATACGAAAATACATAAAAATACATAACATCAAATATATCAACCCAAAAACATACTTTTTGTTGAATCTATACAATCCATCCAGATCATACAAATTGAAAAAACATAATGAGGAAAGACATTCAGAGGGTTAACCGAGGATTACTCCAAGTTATAAATAGCAGTCCATATACGTAAAATTGAAAAAGCTGACAAAGTTATCAAGTTGCGAAATGTGTCAATACTCGATGAAGTGAAAAATATTCAATGTTAATGATAAATAAATAAATATATATATATATATATATATATATATATATATATATATAATATGTGTTTTGTTTATTATTCATGTACGTAAACGTGTTGTCCTTTAATCGGGACTCGTCAACATAGAGCTATAACTATTCACTATTGGTCGCGTGAGTCGAAACCCCGGGCACTGAGTATGTTACAACTCAAATCTCGACATTTAGGCTTTCACGGCCACCGTTGAATAGTTAGACAGTGATAATTGTTATACTTTATTTGGCGGCTTGACGTCAAATGAGCGTGCAACTTAATGAAAGGAACGATGCATTTATAGCTAGGGACGTCATGCCGTCTTAATACTACTCTTACAGTGCTGATCTAGAGGGTTTTCTAGAGTTTACAAATAACACATATTTGTTTTTTATTTTTTATTTATGTATGTTTACGTATCGTCCTTTAATCGGGATTCGTAAGCATAGATATATTCACTATTCGTTACTCAAAACCCCGGGTTCTGAGTATGTTATAACTCAAATCCCGACATCTAGACCCCCACGGCTACCGCTGAACATCTAGATAAACAGTGATAATTTGAACACTTTATTCGTCAAGAGAGCGGTCAACTTAATGAAAGGAACGATGCATTTAGAGCTAGCGACATCATGATGTGTTAATACTACATTTACAGTGCCCATCTAGAGGGTTTATATATATATATATATATATATATATATATATATATATATATGTATATATATAGGAAGGAATAGGTAAAATAAATACCTTTTGAAGCATTAAGATGCTATATCAATTTTTTTATATAAAAAAGAAAAACAATAAATCGAAACCGATTTTTTTTTTATTAAAACTAGCATTTTTTTTGTTAGTTTAAAGTGATACAGATATTTCGCCAAAACCTGGCATCCTCGGTGTGTAATATGTCCTGATGTCATCGGATTTGTATTTTTTATCTCTTTACCGGCTTGTTGTTATACAGCCGGGCCAAATGGGCAAGATGTTGTTTCCCATCATCAAATATGAAGAACGTGAATGCAGCACGTGATTTGTATAAGTGTTTAAGGTTCATATATTTTTTTTAAACGCCGGTAAAGAGATAAAAAAATACAAATCCGATGACATCAGGATATATTACTCACCGAGGATGCCATGTTTTGGCGAAATATCTGTATCACTTTAAACTAACAAAAAAAAAATGCTAGTTTTAATAAAAAAAAATGTTTTTCTTTCTTATAAAAAAAAATTGATATCGCATCTTAATGCTTCAAAAGGTATTTATTTTACCTATTCCTTCTTAAATTTAACAATAGATTCTTTTTTAAAAAAAATATGAACCTTAAACACTTATACAAATCACGTGCTGCATTCACGTTCTTCATATTTGATGATGGGAAACAACAGGATGCCAGGTTTTGGCGAAATATCTGTATCACTTTATACTAACAAAAAAAAATGCTAGTTTTAATAAAAAAAAAAAATCGGTTTCGATTTATTGTTTTTCTTTTTTATAAAAAAAGAATTGATATCGAATCTTAATGCTTCAAAAGGTATTTATTTTACCTATTCCTTCTTAAATTTAACAATAGATGCTTTTAAAAAAAATATGAACCTTAAACACTTATATATATATATATATATATATATATATATATATATATATGCGGACGTGCATGCATATTTACATAATTGCGAACTTAAAATAACTATAATATATACACGTACATGTACACATAGCCTAATGCACACACATATGCATTATATATATGTATTTATGCATATACATATATATATATATATATATATGTATATATATATATATATACATATATGTATTTATATGTATATATATGTATATATATATACATATCGAGAGAGAGAGAGAGACAGAAAGAGAGAGACGAGAAGGGTTCCATTTACCTAAAAGTGTGGGTGTACGTTAGCATACGAGTATTCCCATTTGCGTACTAACATTTGAGTACACGAACACTTCCAGTAGAACTTAACATCGGGAAGGCCGTAAATTTATTGGTGTAAAACGAATGTTGAAGTAAATACATTCGGAAATATGTTTAGCACATGCCGTTCTGCAGACTGGTTCGCCATCAGCCGTGCTATATAAGAGTTTGCACTTCCGCTGACGCCCCTGCAAGATTCATTGCCAAATAAACAACCACACACAAAGCGATACAAAGAATACTGACTCACATGAAAAATACCAAAATAGGAGAATTAGAATTTATTTTTTATTAGCGAGAAATTGGAGAGATTACTTTTGTTAATTCTTTAAACACTTATTCTATTCGCAAATTGGTTGAATGCGCTGAAAGAAGTCTTATTTTTTGAGAGATCATACACAAATGTCAATAGCCAGGGATATTTTAAGACAAAGTAAGACGAACTGAGAAAAATGTAAACAAACATGAATTAAGTGGGTATATTTTGAAACTAGAAGAAAAAATACTCATGTTTTTTAAAGGGTTGCTTAAGAAGATTGTTTAAAAATTGAAAGGTCCACAACAGCAAAAGAAACAACAACAACTAATAATAATAATAATAATAATAATAATAATAATAATAATGATGATGTCGTTGTTGTTATTGTTATTGTTATTGTTATTGTTATTGTTATTGTTATTGTGATTGTTGTTGTTATTGTTATTGTTGTTATTGTTATTGTTATTATTATCATAATCATTATTTTTTTATTTCTTTTAATTTTTTTCCAGGGAAATCACCCCAGAGTATTGATTTATTCCTCTCCAGTAGTTAGGCACAAGGCCAGTTTTATCTTACTCCCACAAGTAAGATGTGACCCAAGGTCGGGAAAGTGGGGTTAAAAATTGCCTGGGCATTCCCCGATAGGGGCGCCTCAGGCAGTAAGCAATAAACTTACTCCTCCCCAAAGAGGGGGGGGGCGAACCCTGGGAGGGTGGACCTCCTAGAACTACACAGGACAGACCCATAGACCGGCGTAAATGAAGCCCCGAAGGCCAAGACAATACCAGTCTATGGGGTGCAGTATCCATCGGAACAGATACTACACTTTGATCAACCCCAGAGTAGGCATAACTCTATTTGAGCTAAAATACCACTTCAAGTTAAAAAAAAAACTAGTCAACGATAAGTGTTATATGAACAGATTCTGACCAAAGAAAATACACATTTTCCATCTTTGTTAGACACATTCATCATGGTATGTTGCGGCTAAATAAAAAAGAAAGCCAGAGTTACAAGGCTGCCGAAATAAACTCAAGGTTCAGTTACTACTCTCCTTATAATAATGATTATGATAATAATTGCTATTATGTGAGTGTGATCTACCATATACCGTGACTATATAGACGTTTCTATACATTATGTCTAGAATAGCTGACGACGAAGGGCAGGCGCTCTTTCAGGTACACAATATTCTATACTTCTGTAACTACACACCCTTAGAAATATACCACCAAATTGTCTTATTAATTATCAATGCCCCAACACTGAAAACGAGTTACACGGACTTACTCGGGCACACATAACACGGACTTATATCGCACACAACACTGGCAACGAGAACTCGGACTTATGTCGGATTAAACATAACCATTAGTACACTGACGATGTTTTATTTTCGAAAAAACTGAGGTGTTGTGCATACAAAATGTTAATTACAAAAGTAACAGCACGAAATTAAACGCTATACTGGATTTTGAACGCACAAGGTTAATCAAATCGGCGAATGGAAATACTCAACGTCAGAAAAAAGTATAAAATAATAGTGTTCGTTCATGAGGTGAATGAAAAACATTTGAACACAAGGCATTGACTTCTAAATGTTTTCTTCGTTTTATTGTTTAATCAGGAAAACGTAAATAAGTGTGAACATGTTTACTTTATTTCTCTCTCGCTAAAAAGTATAACATTTATTTTCAGGTGAAAAAGTTACTACCGTGTAAATAACAAACACTAAAAACAAAAAAGTTTGTAGCCTTTTTTAAGTAACGAAAATGGAGGAATTTCAACGTTTTAAACACTAACACGAACAACAAATTATAATCAATGAAAGATTTCTAGAAAAATAAATAGTACACATAGAATATCAGAAGAGAATGCAAGAAAAAAAAATTAAGTAAATGTAAAGAATTGAGATAATATTTCTCCATGCCAGACGAGAACAGACAATCATACGACTTATCGAATAAGGAACACAAAATAAATGTTCATTTTCACGAAACGCCTTTTTTGAGCTCTATTGATACTTTTACTTACCACCCGAAAGTACATTTAAACGATACGACAATCTTTATATTATAAGTTGTGCGAATTGAACCGATTTTAAAAAGGGTTTTTTTTTTACGTAGTTCACCCCAAACAAGGCAGGCTTCCACTGTAGACATAAGGGGCTACTGAGAAGAAAGAAAAGGGGAGAAGGTTGGGTGGGTCAACCTAAACTGGGATTTGTGCAGCGAGATATCTGTTTACATTATTTTTAATTTCTGCATGTCAATACTGTCGGGGAAACAGGGGACAGGGAGGGAGTTTCAGAGGCCAGCAGCACGAGAAAATAAACTATTTGAGTAGAAAGCTCTCCGGCATCTGGGGATTTCCACAGTGAATGGATGGAATTTAGCCGACTGTCGAGTTGGTCTAGTGAATTTACGTCGAGGGGGCACCAGAATAACCAATTTATCAGAGTATAATCCATTGAAGTATTTGTAGAACAAGCATAAGAAAGCTTCATTGCGGCGATGGGACAGGGTCTGGAGCTTGGTTTACAGTGAGGGACCTATTAGTTTGGCGACTCTTTTTTGGACCTTGTCAAAGAGGGAGAAAGTAGTAGATGATGCTCCAGCCCAGATGTGGCAACAATACTCCATGCATGGTGGCTTTGTAGATGTAGATGATTATGTCAGTGTGAGGAGTTTACTGGCACGGTAGAGGGAGCCAACCGTCTTTGCGGCATGCTTGGCAATGTCTTCAATTGGTATTAAGAAGTGTGGCCACAATTGAAGATATTAAATTCGTCAATTATATATTGTCATAAAAACCCGCTACCATCAATCGGTTGAAGCAGTACAGTTTTTTAAAAAAATACTTTAGCATTAAAACGCCTCTTTTTCACAAAAGCTGTAAATGTATGCATCTCACATGAAAAGAAGAGGAAGAATACGCTACTTTCGCTTGCGTAATAACACGAACACTGCGATGATTTAAAATAGCCGGAGTTAAGCATCAGCAATTTAAAATGCCTAGTCTTTGCACAGAGCTGATGTCAAATACGAATTTAGAAATCAGATAAAGGGTTCTTTATAAACTAGACAATACATCTGTTTTAAAACTTCAACACACTCCCAAGGTTTTATTCGTGTCCGCTAAGATTCAAGAGATAATTAAGCAAAGCAGAGTGTAACATATTAGAAATATACGTAACAAAAAAGACACTTTTTGGGGGCACCTACATTTCATCAAACAAAAGTTGCGTCCTAAAACGTGTGGTGGGTGCTGGCTGTTACATTGTTATAAAGTCTATCGATGTAAAATTAACTATTGTTTAAAGTGAAGTCGCATGGGATACGAAAGTACACACTTCGAAGTTAAAAATAAAACTTAAAAAGCTTTACTCTATAAGTAACGCATCTGGAAATATCTATAAATATGTGCAACTAAAAATATGAAATACAAATTAATAACTACAGTTTGATTCTAGCTCAGATCTGTCAAAATTTAATTTTCAAACGTAGAAAGGAATTGTAAAACCAACTATGATAAGAACGAGCAAAATAGCTAATAGGTTAACTGGATAACAAATACAATTTGAAGGTGAGTTTATCGTTAACGTTACATCAAAATGAAAGACTTTTACATTAGAAATCTTCTTAATGAATAAATAAAACAATCTGTAGCGTCTGAACTAGATAGAAATACAATTATCGAATTAGATAGAAATACAATTATCGAATATGCCCATAAAATCTTTCTGTCAAAATGTATAAGTTTAAATGCTGTATTAGAGAGACTACAAAAAGAATGAATAAACAAACCTTTCGGAAGTTTTCTGTAGTAGATTGAGATGATGTAAAAAATGTCATCTTTGAATTAAAAAAATACTCAACATGCTTATAAAAATATATGAAATGTTGCATTCGCGTGTATTAAATCAAATTGACGAGGAATTAATAAATGGAAGTATTATCGATAGTAGAGTACAGTGAGTTGGCTTCCTCTACAGTCAAACAAAAACTGCATATATTAGAAGCTCTATATATGAAAAACCCTACTTAATAGAATTAACTTTAATATCCGTAATACTATTCTAAAATGTTTATAGCTTTCAATATAGTTTCGTACTTAGTACATAATTCCGGCCAAAAATCTTCTATAAATACTAACACATGGTCTATACCTGATTAACCTCATCTACCTGAAGATGAACCCAGATGGGTCCGAAAGTACTTGGGAGACAAATCCACACTATGGCAAATTCATCAACCAATTCCCTTCCGAAACTAAGATCTTAATTCGAACTATTGAAAGGATCTACCAAAGAATATCTAGACACGCGTTGTCTCTTATATTCAACAGTACTTGCCTGCAAGAGAAGATGCTGCCTAAATATTCATATTTTAAAGTAAATGGTCCTGCAGCTCACCAAAATACCACCACTTTGCAATACAGATGCGGTTTCGTGAAGAGACAATCAGCAAAGATCACCACAACAATCTCCATATCGAAGCGGAAAAGATACGTACAAAACTCAAAAACTACTTTACTCCAGAAAAAAACCTCCAGGAAGTTGAATTCCGTCTTTCAGAAATCAACACTAAAAACGTTGCACAAATAAACTTAAACTTAAAAAAAACTAAACAACATTTACAAAGGTTCCCTACTACTACCAAATCAGGAAGATAAATTCATTAACCTTTCTGACTTTGAAATAACTACACCACAAAAGGATTTTCTAAACCTAGGCCTTAACTGACATTTATTTCCAAGATACCAAAATCAACACACAAAACAGAAATTGAATAACTATATCAAAATATACTAACACTTAAGGATGAAAATGAACTTAATATAAAACCCGAACTCCGTGATTGAATAAAAGCGTAAGCTACTAAATATATATATAACATAACATCTAGTACATCTTTATTAACAAAACATTTAAAACTCGCCGCTCAGTATTAACATTTTTTTTAATTGAAACTTGGTTCAATTACTTTCAGAGCACTGAGTTTAAAGAATTTGATACATTAATTTTTTCAGTGGGGATATACTCAGAAGGGAAAATCCATCAACCTTCGTTCATCAATCCTCGTAAGGTAACAAAATAATAAACAACAAAAAATGTGTATTGGGGGGGGATATATGCTAACTGTTCATAATGAAGACTATTCTGTTTATAAATGACGGCGATTGTGTCACGTGAGCCAAAATGCTGGCGGCGGGGGTGTGCCGGGGGGTAAAAGTGCTGCCGATATAAAGTATCAGAATTTGGCATAATTATGTTGTCGTGTAAAGTTATAATTGCGTATAAAGAAGTATATCAGGTGGTACGTTATTATGTAATAGCTGTCCTTTACGTAAAATAATGGCAAAAATGAAAAATCCGTGTAAACGGATTAAATGTTCCCCCACCCACCCCCACCTAAATATATAAGACAGCGACTACATAATAACGTGCCACCCATTATAAATAATATTACAATATTTTTATAAATAATATTACAATATTTTTAAGTATAAAAACTCATCCGACATAATCAAATATGAATTCGTAAACGTCGATAATTAAATATGATACACTTCTTTTTAAGGCATTAGAACTTTACACGATAAAAAAACAATTGACAAATTCGGATATTTTTCATTATAATAAATTTTAAAAAAAAACATGAAACTCACAAAAAAAAAAAAAAAAAAAAATTGCTGAAATTTTTTAATAAACACTTACTCTGTCTGTGATAAGGGGGCCTTTGAAAATTAAAGAAGCCTACAGAGCCACATTAAAATCACCCCCCCCCCAAACTGCTGCCCTTATATTAAATACATTTTCTTCTTTTTTCAACATACACTAATTGACATTAATTTAGACTTAGATTTACCCGTGAGGCGGTGGCAAGCGACATGTTGTCGATAGTGTTCACCACTCGACTACAACAATATTTCTGTTTCACACTTACTACAATAACTTCCAGTAGTATTTACTGACCAACACCTCAGATTTGTTTGCCTTTCAAGCTCCAAACGGAAACATAATTTACGTGCTTTAAATAGTAATTAATGCCCCCCTTCATTTGCCCAATTGATACACATCAGAAACATATTACATACAATAACATATCCTTTGGACTTTTAACACAATACATGGTTCAGATCAAAATTGGTTTAATTTCTTGCAAATCAGATGTGACTAACCTGCCACATTTTCAAGATTTTCACAGCAAGAGTTTTCCATCTAAAGCTAGGTATCCTTATCCAACTCCTAACGAAAGGAAACATTTTAGGAGTGGTCATAGCATACATGTACACTGTTGAGTGGCAGAAAAGAGGATTGCCACATGCTCATTGTCTGGTTTGGCTTCAACAAAAATTGAGATCCTCTGACATAGATTCAGTTATCAGTGCGGAAATTCCGGATCCAGTGGCAGATCCGCTTTTACATGATATCATTAGGCACCATATGATTCATGGACCATGTGGAAACATAAACAGATGTTCACTCTGTCTCAAAGATGGACACTACAGTAAGAGATATCCCAGACACTTCTTGAGTGAAACTCAATCGGATACAAATGGCTACCCACAATATCGACTATCTCCTTTAGCTGGAGGTTTTGAGACGACAGTTACCCTACCTTGCAACATAACGGTTCCTGTAGACAACCGATAGGGTTGTACCACATAATAAACTGCTTTGTAAGATTTTTGATGCACATATCAATGTTGAATACTGCAACAGCGTGAAATCAATAAAATACATTTGTAAATATGTAAATAAAGGTAGTGATCAAGCTATCTTCACAATTGAAAGTAATGCTCATGATGAAGTTAAGAGATAAGAAACAGGACGTTACATATCAACCAATGAAGCCATTTGGAGAATACTTAACTTTCACATACATGTACATCATCCCCCAGTTATTCACCTATCAGTTCATCTAGAAAATTGACAGCGGATATACTTTACTGAAAGTACTGCAGCAGATAGAGTTGCAAATCCACCTACAACCACTCTAACAGCTTTCTTCAAATTGTGTCAAACAGATTTTTTTGCACGTACACTTTTTTACTCGGAAGTTCCACTTTATTATACCTGGGAAAGTAAAACTAAGCTCTTCAAGCGACCACTGAACTGTGTATAACACAATAAAAATTCCAATATTCATTGTCACCATGTTCTATTTCAGTAAGTAACCAATTTCAAACTCATCAAGAGTTTTCAGAATTCTAATTTCATTTTAACTACATTTTGTTTATACAAATTACCAATTCTAAAATGACAACTCTCCCAGAGTTTAGAATAATTAAATAATGAATGATGCCCCCCCCTGAGTTGAGAATAATTAGAAAATGAATGACACATCCACCAGAGTTGAGAATGACTTAAAAATGAATGACACCTCTCCAGAGTTGAGAATAACTAAAAATGAATGACAGTTGAGAATTGACTAAAAGAACATGGTTTTGGTTGCTTAACATCCAAACATGCCTCCCAAAATTCAACCTCTGGTCCCCGTTCTGGGAGGTGGTAACAGGGTAAAACAGTGTAAATGCTTAGGAGGTTATGGATGCAACTTTACACCAGTTCTTATAGCCCGTTTCACTCTGTATAACCCTGGCTAACAAGGCTCTGGTAATGTATTCTTCAACTATTTTGTTTCAAACAAGTATATTTATTTGCTTGCTATTTATTCTATTAGTTTATCGATGTTACATTTAATAAACAGCATGTGTATCATTCTATTAACTATGCAACACCATATAAATACTGCTACATGATATAAACCAAACCATGCACACAAATGAAGCAAGGGAGACAGTCGGACAGATAGGGGAAAACGGTTATTATCAGAGAAAATATTTTTGTTTACTTTTTTGGTGCACATTCTTTTTTTTATAATTATTTTCACTTTCTAACGTAATGTTTGAAAACTATTACCACTGAAACTTAGTGAAAACAATGGCACTTTGGTGAGAAGTGAAATGACTGTATAGTCCCATTGAGACTCCCTCGTGAATATAGTAAGGCACCTCACCCAACAGGCAATAGTAAATACATCTCCTATTAGAAAGTTACACAAAGGAAAACGTCAACACAAATTTACACTAGAGTATTGATTTACTCCTCTCCAGGAGTTAGGCACAAGGTCAGTTTTTATCTTACTCCCACAAGTCGGGTTGGGAAAGTGGGGTTTAAAAATTGCCTGGGCAGCCCTGTCGGCATTCCCCGGTAGGGGCGCCTCAGGCAGTAAGCAATAAACTTACTCCTCCCCAAAGAGGGGAGGCAAAGCCTGGGAAGGTGAACCTCCTAGAACTGCACAGGACAGACCCATAGACCGGCGTAAATCAAGCCCCAAAGGCCAAGACGATACCAGTTTATCGGGTGCAGTATCCATCGGAACAGATACTACACTTTGATCTTAGCCAAAAGGCGTTATTTAACCCCTACCCACAATAGGAATATGTGACACAAGGTCGGAAAGTTGGATTTGAAAAGCCAGCGCTCGAGAAGGTGAGCACTCTGGCCATTCAAAAATTGCCTGGGCAGCCCCGTCGGCATTCCCCGGTAGGGGCGCCTCAGGCAGTAAGCAATTAACTTACTCCTCCTCAAAGAGGGGAGGTAAAACCTGGGAGGGTGGACCTCTTAGAACTGCACAGGACAGATCAGACCCAAAGATCACTGATCATCACAAACGAAGGACTCTGTTGCAATAATAACTACGTCATAGCTCTCATGTTTTTAATTATCTATTCCTCAAAATCATAAAAGAAAGAACATTCTTTGCGGTGGATTCTTGATGATAGCAAGCCACTAATAAGAACTTAACACAAACATTTCAGTACTTTCATATTTTGAGTTTTAAAAAGTGATTATTAATGATGTACATTTTTAGCCACATCATTTTGATTACTGTACTCATTCAATTGAATAATATATTTTCTAATTTTATCTTCCATTTCAGACAATTTGGTTGTTTTTCCCAATTACATCTTTCATTTAAGTGAATTTGCCTACTTAGTTTCATTAACCACACAATCAACCTGGAGATTTCGATGATGACAATGTAGCTTGAAATTTATTTTTATATTCTTTTATATAAAATGAAGACTATAGCAACAATCTTATTACAAATAATCAAAATGAGGACGGTTAAAAAAACGTTTTATTACTAAAACATCACGGTTGAACAATGTGTTTCTGTGATTGATATCATTAAGTGCTGCAGTTCCTTTTGTAAATTTGTGTTTTTATCTTTTGACACAATTACACATTCTCAAAAGACACATTAAAATAAAAATCACCCATTTAAATATAAAATTGTTTTTGTTTTTTTTTCATTATATTCTTGCTTGAAAGTGGTGAACAAACTTAAAATAAATGTGTTTCAATATATTGAGCAATAAACTAATCATTTTTCATAAATATGTTAAGCACATTTTTTGACTATTGTTTTGTTGTTCATGCCTAGGTTTATAATCTGAAACAAACTAAGGAGCAATAAATTATTACTGCACTAGGACATTTTCTAAATGTTATATTTTGTAGAAAACACTGATCAGTTCCCTAGATGCAACAGATGTGTGCAATAATGCAGTAGGACACTCAAAATATAGTAAATGCTGCATTCGGATGTACTTAATACTCTAGATAGAGCAAGTACGTGTTAGAATATAGTGTGACTCTTAGTATGTCTTATGGTGAATCTAACAGTGCACAATATCATAGAGATAGCATGTGTGTAATTTACTAATGGATATATACTAAATCAGTAACTGTTCAATATGTTAGATAGAACAGTGTAACACTTGGTAAGGTGTACCTGCTTAATCTGTCGGTGTTCTTTACCCTAAATACAGCAGCTGTCTGTAAATTCGGTCTATTCTACTTTTAACTAGAATGATCAGTCACCACAATACCACATTTACTCATAACCTTATATTTGCTTTTTGCTTTATTGAACAAGTTGTAAACTTTCATTCTTTTTAGTTTTTACGGACGTTAACCAAACACTTAGACTGGTACCGACTTCAGTTACCAATTAAGGGTTGTAGCATCCATCTGAACAAATACTAAACTTTGAATTATTTACTTGCAGAAAATATGAAAAAATTACATTCAAAACAAGGCTTTCAAAAGTGTTCTAAAGTAATAAAAATGTATATCCTACTATAACTAGAATGTTAGTCACCACAATACCACATTTACTCATAACACAAATTAGACACAAGACCATCAGAAGTGTGGGAAAGAGTGTCGTCGGTCATCATTGTTCTAACATATGAAAAAAAATTAATATTTCTATGTTTCCCCAGCTAAGACATTTGTTGCTGAGCAAGGTTAGTTGAAGGTTAACATAAAATAGTAAATTCTTTACAGTAAGGTAACATTGGCATTTTCCCTTTAATGTTATCAATAATTAAACACTGCTTTTAATGTTATCCAGTAAAAGAGAATAGCAAATCAGTCAGCATTTTTTTACATTGAAATTTAACAAGTTCTAGGCGCTTGATTGTGATAGTGCTCTCTTGGCCTCCTTATTTTAAAAGTGCTCATTATCCTACATAGAACGAGTGTTTAATTAAATAGAGTTCAATATCCTAGATAGAGCAGGTGTGTTTATTATACACACCATAGCACAGGATTAAAAAAAAAAATGATGTTCGGGAAGCAGTCAAACAGTGAAACAGTCAAAGCTGGAGGTTCAGGAAAAGATTCAGAGCTTGCAGTATATGAAAGAGTCACCCTGATGTTTAAGGAGTCGGAGCCAGCTCTTCAGGAAGTAGTCAGGTCCTAATTGTTCGGGTAGGAGTCAGAGCCTGATGTTCAGGAAAGAGTCAAGGCCTGGAGTTCAACCTGAATGGAATATTACGGAGTCTGAATAGAATGGTATAGGAAGGGTCCCCATTGTTAGCACTATTATTTATATTCATATAAAATAATGTCTCGATCGGTGAATTTAAAAGAAAAAATTATTCTTCCCCATTGATACCATTTATTATATTCATATAAAATATTTAATCAGTGGTCAACTTAGGTTATTTAATCTAACGTACACAAACATGAAAGAAGTAAATAGACACCATTATTATCATAAACAAAGACTGCTGTCAGAGGGGCCTGATCGACCTAGGTTATTTTATCTAACATACACGGACATGAAGAAGTAAATAAACAAACACCCTTATTAACATTAATAATGAAGACAAATATGGTACTTTTAATAGAAATGTTACATTTTTACTCCAGGGAATGGAGAGGTAGTGCAGAGTTTAGGGGAGGCCGGTGATAGTGTAGCCAGGGTGAATTGGCAACCATGTACGTGACATCTTTTACTCCTGGCAACTGTGGAAGGAGGGCGACTGAAGAAGTGATCCCCGTGCAACGCCAATAGGTACGTATATAGTATGCGCACCGGGGCTGTAATAGGTACGTATATAGCATGTGAACAGGGATGGCGATAAGTACGTACATACCATGCGCACCTGGGCGACAATAGATACGGATTTAGCATTCACACCAGAGTGGCGATAGGTACTTATATATTATGTACCTATATAGAAGGCACAGACAGAGGTGGTACTTTTTATAGAAATATGTCATACTTTTGCCCTGGCCAACGTAAGAGGAATGGTGGAGAAGAAACAGCTTTCGCAAAAGGCAAAATGAGAAAGTAGCTGTGAAATTGGGCTACCAGAGAAGAGAAAAGTAGAAAGATAAAGAGACGGCTATAAAGAAAGGGAGAGAAATCGAAGTTTGAATATAAAGATGTTGAATATAAAGATGTTACACACGTGATTTTTCTTCTATTCAATAACCTGAGCAACGCCGGGTAGCCGTGTCATCATGTTCTTTTTCAGTAAGTCACCAATTTCAAACTCCTCAAGAGTTTTCTAGAATTCTAAATTCATTTTTACTCCGAAAATGACCTAAAGTCTAAATCAGTAAGAATCTAAAATCAACAGCTAAACAAAACAAAATTGACAACTGAAATGTGTAGAACACAATAAAAATACTAATATTCATTGTCACCATGTTCTATTTCAGTAAGTCACCAATTTGAAACTCCTCAAGAGTTTTCAGAATTCTAAATTCATTTTAACTACATTTTTTTATACAAATTACCAATTCTAAAATGACAACTCTCCCAGAGTTTAGAATAATTAAATAATGAATGATGCCCCCCCCTGAGTTGAGAATAATTAGAAAATGAATGACACATCTACCAGAGTTGAGAATGACTTAAAAATGAATGACACCTCTCCAGAGTTGAGAATAACTAAAAATGAATGACAGTTGAGAATTGACTAAAAGAACATGGTTTTGGTTGCTTAACATCCAAACATGCCTCCCAAAATTCAACCTCTGGTCCCTGTTCTGGGAGGTGGTAACAGGGTAAAACAGTGTAAATGCTTAGGAGGTTATGGATGTAACTTTACACCAGTTCTTATAGCCCGTTTCACTCTGTATAACCCTGGCTAACGAGGCTCTGGTAATGTATTCTTCAACTATTTTGTTTCAAACAAGTATTTTTATTTGCTTGCTATTTATTCTATTAGTTTGTCGATGTTACATTCAATAAACAGCATGTGTATTATTCTATTAACTATGCAACACCATATAAATACTGCCACATGATATAAACCAAACCATGCACACAAATGAAGCAAGGGAGACAGTCGGACAGATAGGGGAAAACGGTCATTATCAGAGAAAATATTTTTGTTTACTTTTTTGGTGCACATTCTTTTTTTTATAATTATTTTCACTTTCTAACTAAATGTTTGAAAACTATTAGCACTGAAACTTAGTGAAAACAATGGCACTTTGGTGAGAAGTGAAATGACTGTATAGTCCCATTGAGACTCCCTCGTGAATATAGTAAGGCACCTTACCCAACAGGCAATAGTAAATACATCTCCTATTAGAAAGTTACACAAAGGAAAACGTCAACACAAATTTACACTAGAGTATTGATTTACTCCTCTCCAGGAGTTAGGCACAAGGCAAGTTTTTATCTTACTCCCACAAGTCGGGTTGGGAAAGTGGGGTTTAAAAATTGCCTGGGCAGCCCTGTCGGCATTCCCCGGTATGGGCGCCTCAGGCAGTAAGCAATAAACTTACTCCTCCCCAAAGAGGGGAGGCAAAGCCTGGGAAGGTGGACCTCCTAGAACTGCACAGGACAGACCCATAGACCGGCGTAAATCAAGCCCCAAAGGCCAAGACGATACCAGTTTATGGGGTGCAGTATCCATGGAACAGATGCTACACTTTGATCTTAGCCAAAAGGCGTTATTTAACCCCTACCCACAATAGGAATATGTGACACAATGTAGGAAAGTGGGATTTGAAAAGCCAGCGCTCGAGAAGGTGAGCACTCAGGCCATTAAAAATTTCCTGGGCAGCCCCGTCGGCATTCCCCGGTAGGGGCGCCTCAGGCAGTAAGCAATTAACTTACTCCTCCCCAAAGAGGGGAGGTAAAGCCTGAGAGGGTAGACCTCCTAGAAGTGCACAGGACAGATCAGACCCACAGACCGGCGGAAACCAAGCCCCGAAGGCCAAGACAATACCGATCTATGAAGTGCAGTATCCATCGGAACAGATACTACACTTTGATCTTAGCCAAAAGGCGTTATTTAACCCCCACCCACAATAGGAATATGTGACACAAGGTCTGAAAGTGGGATTTGAAAAGCCAGCGCTCGAGAAGGTGAGCACTCTGGCCATTAAACATTTCCTGGGCAGCCCTGTCGACATTCCCCGACAGGGGCGCTTCAGGCAGCAAGCAATTAACTTACTCCTCCTCAAAGAGGGGAGGTAAAGCCTGGGAGGGTGGACCTCTTAGAACTGCACAGGACAGATCAGACTCACAGACCGGCGGAAACCAAGCCCCGAATGCCAAGACAACACCGATCCATGAAATGCAGCACCCATCGGAACAGATACCACACTTTGATCTTAGCCAAATAGCCAAGCTATTTTACTACTAAACAATATCTTAGTTCTGTTTCAGTTTGGAATTGCTTAACAGCCTGAGACCTGTTCTTGCAATAATAACTACGTCATAGCTCTCATGTTTTTAATTATCTATTCCTCAAAATCATAAAAGAAAGAACATTCTTTGGGGTGAATTCTTGATGATAGCAAGTCACTAATAAGAACTTAACACAAACATTTCAGTACTTTCATATTTTGAGTTTTAAAAAGTGATTATTAATGATGTACATTTTTAGCCACATCATTTTGATTACTGTACTCATTCAATTGAATAATATATTTTCTAATTTCATCTTCCATTTCTGACAATTTGGTTGTTTTTCTCAATTACATCTTTCATCTAAGTGAATTTGCCTACTTAGTTTCATTAACCACACAATCAACCTGGAGATTTCGATGATGACAATGTAGCTTGAAATTTATTTTTATATTCTTTTATATAAAATGAAGACTATAGCAAAATCTTATTACAAATAATCAAAATGAGGACGGTTAAAAAAACGTTTTATTACTAAAACATCACGGTTGAACAATGTGTTTCTGTGATTGATATCATTAAGTGCTGCAGTTCCTTTTTTAAATTTGTGTTTTTATCTTTTGACACAATTACACATTCTCAAAAGACACATTAAAATAAAAATCACCCATTTAAATATAAAATTGTTTTTGTTTTTTTTTTCATTATATTCTTGCTTGAAAGTGGTGAACAAACTTAAAATAAATGTGTTTCAATATATTGAGCAATAAACTAATCATTTTTCATAAATATGTTAAGCACATTTTTTGACTATTGTTTTGTTGTTCATGCCTAGGTTTATAATCCGAAACAAACTCAGGAGCAATACATTATTACTGCACTAGGACACTTTCTAAATGTTATATTTTGTAGAAAACACTGATCAGTTCCCTAGATGCAACAGATGTGTGCAATAATGCAGTAGGACACGCAAAACATAGTAAATGCTGCATTCGGATGTACTTAATACTCTAGATAGAGCAAGTATGTGTTAGAATATAGTGTGACTCTTAGTATGTCTTATGGTGAATCTAACAGTGCACAATATCATAGAGATAGCATGTGTGTAATTTACTAATGGATATATACTAAATCAGTAACTGTTCAATATGTTAGATAGAACAGTGTAACACTTGGTAAGGTGTACCTGCTTAATCTGTCGGTGTTCTTTACCCTAAATACAGCAGCTGTCTGTAAATTCGGTCTATTCTACTTTTGCCTAGAATGATCAGTCACCACAATACCATATTTACTCATAACCTTATATTTGCTTTTTGCTTTATTGAACAAGTTGTAAACTTTCATTCTTTTTAGTTTTTACGGACGTTAACCAAACACTTAGACTGGTACCGACTTCAGTTACCAATTAAGGGTTGTAGCATCCATCTGAACAAATACTAAACTTTGAATTATTTACTTGCAGAAAATATGAAAAAATTACATTCAAAACAAGGCTTTCAAAAGTGTTCTAAAGTAATAAAAATGTATATCCTACTATAACTAGAATGTTAGTCACCACAATACCACATTTACTCATAACACAAATTAGACACAAGACCATCAGAAGTGTGGGAAAGAGTGTCGTCGGTCATCATTGTTCTAACATATGAAAAAAAATTAATATTTCTATGTTTCCCCAGCTAAGACATTTGTTGCTGAGCAAGGTTAGTTGAAGGTTAACATAAAATAGTAAATTCTTTACAGTAAGGTAACATTGGCATTTTCCCTTTAATGTTATCAATAATTAAACACTGCTTTTAATGTTATCCAGTAAAAGAGAATAGCAAATCAGTCAGCATTTTTTTACATTGAAATTTAACAAGTTCTAGGCGCTTGATTGTGATAGTGCTCTCTTGGCCTCCTTATTTTAAAAGTGCTCATTATCCTACATAGAACGAGTGTTTAATTAAATAGAGTTCAATATCCTAGATAGAGCAGGTGTGTTTATTATACACACCATAGCACAGGATTAAAAAAAAAAATGATGTTCGGGAAGCAGTCAAACAGTGAAACAGTCAAAGCTGGAGGTTCAGGAAAAGATTCAGAGCTTGCAGTATATGAAAGAGTCACCCTGATGTTTAAGGAGTCGGAGCCAGCTCTTCAGGAAGTAGTCAGGTCCTAATTGTTCGGGTAGGAGTCAGAGCCTGATGTTCAGGAAAGAGTCAAGGCCTGGAGTTCAACCTGAATGGAATATTACGGAGTCTGAATAGAATGGTATAGGAAGGGTCCCCATTGTTAGCACTATTATTTATATTCATATAAAATAATGTCTCGATCGGTGAATTTAAAAGAAAAAATTATTCTTCCCCATTGATACCATTTATTATATTCATATAAAATATTTAATCAGTGGTCAACTTAGGTTATTTAATCTAACGTACACAAACATGAAAGAAGTAAATAGACACCATTATTATCATAAACAAAGACTGCTGTCAGAGGGGCCTGATCGACCTAGGTTATTTTATCTAACATACACGGACATGAAGAAGTAAATAAACAAACACCCTTATTAACATTAATAATGAAGACAAATATGGTACTTTTAATAGAAATGTTACATTTTTACTCCAGGGAATGGAGAGGTAGTGCAGAGTTTAGGGGAGGCCGGTGATAGTGTAGCCAGGGTGAATTGGCAACCATGTACGTGACATCTTTTACTCCTGGCAACTGTGGAAGGAGGGCGACTGAAGAAGTGATCCCCGTGCAACGCCAATAGGTACGTATATAGTATGCGCACCGGGGCTGTAATAGGTACGTATATAGCATGTGAACAGGGATGGCGATAAGTACGTACATACCATGCGCACCTGGGCGACAATAGATACGGATTTAGCATTCACACCAGAGTGGCGATAGGTACTTATATATTATGTACCTATATAGAAGGCACAGACAGAGGTGGTACTTTTTATAGAAATATGTCATACTTTTGCCCTGGCCAACGTAAGAGGAATGGTGGAGAAGAAACAGCTTTCGCAAAAGGCAAAATGAGAAAGTAGCTGTGAAATTGGGCTACCAGAGAAGAGAAAAGTAGAAAGATAAAGAGACGGCTATAAAGAAAGGGAGAGAAATCGAAGTTTGAATATAAAGATGTTGAATATAAAGATGTTACACACGTGATTTTTCTTCTATTCAATAACCTGAGCAACGCCGGGTAGCCGTGTCATCATGTTCTTTTTCAGTAAGTCACCAATTTCAAACTCCTCAAGAGTTTTCTAGAATTCTAAATTCATTTTTACTCCGAAAATGACCTAAAGTCTAAATCAGTAAGAATCTAAAATCAACAGCTAAACAAAACAAAATTGACAACTGAAATGTGTAGAACACAATAAAAATACTAATATTCATTGTCACCATGTTCTATTTCAGTAAGTCACCAATTTGAAACTCCTCAAGAGTTTTCAGAATTCTAAATTCATTTTAACTACATTTTTTTATACAAATTACCAATTCTAAAATGACAACTCTCCCAGAGTTTAGAATAATTAAATAATGAATGATGCCCCCCCCTGAGTTGAGAATAATTAGAAAATGAATGACACATCTACCAGAGTTGAGAATGACTTAAAAATGAATGACACCTCTCCAGAGTTGAGAATAACTAAAAATGAATGACAGTTGAGAATTGACTAAAAGAACATGGTTTTGGTTGCTTAACATCCAAACATGCCTCCCAAAATTCAACCTCTGGTCCCTGTTCTGGGAGGTGGTAACAGGGTAAAACAGTGTAAATGCTTAGGAGGTTATGGATGTAACTTTACACCAGTTCTTATAGCCCGTTTCACTCTGTATAACCCTGGCTAACGAGGCTCTGGTAATGTATTCTTCAACTATTTTGTTTCAAACAAGTATTTTTATTTGCTTGCTATTTATTCTATTAGTTTGTCGATGTTACATTCAATAAACAGCATGTGTATTATTCTATTAACTATGCAACACCATATAAATACTGCCACATGATATAAACCAAACCATGCACACAAATGAAGCAAGGGAGACAGTCGGACAGATAGGGGAAAACGGTCATTATCAGAGAAAATATTTTTGTTTACTTTTTTGGTGCACATTCTTTTTTTTATAATTATTTTCACTTTCTAACTAAATGTTTGAAAACTATTAGCACTGAAACTTAGTGAAAACAATGGCACTTTGGTGAGAAGTGAAATGACTGTATAGTCCCATTGAGACTCCCTCGTGAATATAGTAAGGCACCTTACCCAACAGGCAATAGTAAATACATCTCCTATTAGAAAGTTACACAAAGGAAAACGTCAACACAAATTTACACTAGAGTATTGATTTACTCCTCTCCAGGAGTTAGGCACAAGGCAAGTTTTTATCTTACTCCCACAAGTCGGGTTGGGAAAGTGGGGTTTAAAAATTGCCTGGGCAGCCCTGTCGGCATTCCCCGGTATGGGCGCCTCAGGCAGTAAGCAATAAACTTACTCCTCCCCAAAGAGGGGAGGCAAAGCCTGGGAAGGTGGACCTCCTAGAACTGCACAGGACAGACCCATAGACCGGCGTAAATCAAGCCCCAAAGGCCAAGACGATACCAGTTTATGGGGTGCAGTATCCATGGAACAGATGCTACACTTTGATCTTAGCCAAAAGGCGTTATTTAACCCCTACCCACAATAGGAATATGTGACACAATGTAGGAAAGTGGGATTTGAAAAGCCAGCGCTCGAGAAGGTGAGCACTCAGGCCATTAAAAATTTCCTGGGCAGCCCCGTCGGCATTCCCCGGTAGGGGCGCCTCAGGCAGTAAGCAATTAACTTACTCCTCCCCAAAGAGGGGAGGTAAAGCCTGAGAGGGTAGACCTCCTAGAAGTGCACAGGACAGATCAGACCCACAGACCGGCGGAAACCAAGCCCCGAAGGCCAAGACAATACCGATCTATGAAGTGCAGTATCCATCGGAACAGATACTACACTTTGATCTTAGCCAAAAGGCGTTATTTAACCCCCACCCACAATAGGAATATGTGACACAAGGTCTGAAAGTGGGATTTGAAAAGCCAGCGCTCGAGAAGGTGAGCACTCTGGCCATTAAACATTTCCTGGGCAGCCCTGTCGACATTCCCCGACAGGGGCGCTTCAGGCAGCAAGCAATTAACTTACTCCTCCTCAAAGAGGGGAGGTAAAGCCTGGGAGGGTGGACCTCTTAGAACTGCACAGGACAGATCAGACTCACAGACCGGCGGAAACCAAGCCCCGAATGCCAAGACAACACCGATCCATGAAATGCAGCACCCATCGGAACAGATACCACACTTTGATCTTAGCCAAATAGCCAAGCTATTTTACTACTAAACAATATCTTAGTTCTGTTTCAGTTTGGAATTGCTTAACAGCCTGAGACCTGTTCTTGCAATAATAACTACGTCATAGCTCTCATGTTTTTAATTATCTATTCCTCAAAATCATAAAAGAAAGAACATTCTTTGGGGTGAATTCTTGATGATAGCAAGTCACTAATAAGAACTTAACACAAACATTTCAGTACTTTCATATTTTGAGTTTTAAAAAGTGATTATTAATGATGTACATTTTTAGCCACATCATTTTGATTACTGTACTCATTCAATTGAATAATATATTTTCTAATTTCATCTTCCATTTCTGACAATTTGGTTGTTTTTCTCAATTACATCTTTCATCTAAGTGAATTTGCCTACTTAGTTTCATTAACCACACAATCAACCTGGAGATTTCGATGATGACAATGTAGCTTGAAATTTATTTTTATATTCTTTTATATAAAATGAAGACTATAGCAAAATCTTATTACAAATAATCAAAATGAGGACGGTTAAAAAAACGTTTTATTACTAAAACATCACGGTTGAACAATGTGTTTCTGTGATTGATATCATTAAGTGCTGCAGTTCCTTTTTTAAATTTGTGTTTTTATCTTTTGACACAATTACACATTCTCAAAAGACACATTAAAATAAAAATCACCCATTTAAATATAAAATTGTTTTTGTTTTTTTTTTCATTATATTCTTGCTTGAAAGTGGTGAACAAACTTAAAATAAATGTGTTTCAATATATTGAGCAATAAACTAATCATTTTTCATAAATATGTTAAGCACATTTTTTGACTATTGTTTTGTTGTTCATGCCTAGGTTTATAATCCGAAACAAACTCAGGAGCAATACATTATTACTGCACTAGGACACTTTCTAAATGTTATATTTTGTAGAAAACACTGATCAGTTCCCTAGATGCAACAGATGTGTGCAATAATGCAGTAGGACACGCAAAACATAGTAAATGCTGCATTCGGATGTACTTAATACTCTAGATAGAGCAAGTATGTGTTAGAATATAGTGTGACTCTTAGTATGTCTTATGGTGAATCTAACAGTGCACAATATCATAGAGATAGCATGTGTGTAATTTACTAATGGATATATACTAAATCAGTAACTGTTCAATATGTTAGATAGAACAGTGTAACACTTGGTAAGGTGTACCTGCTTAATCTGTCGGTGTTCTTTACCCTAAATACAGCAGCTGTCTGTAAATTCGGTCTATTCTACTTTTGCCTAGAATGATCAGTCACCACAATACCATATTTACTCATAACCTTATATTTGCTTTTTGCTTTATTGAACAAGTTGTAAACTTTCATTCTTTTTAGTTTTTACGGACGTTAACCAAACACTTAGACTGGTACCGACTTCAGTTACCAATTAAGGGTTGTAGCATCCATCTGAACAAATACTAAACTTTGAATTATTTACTTGCAGAAAATATGAAAAAATTACATTCAAAACAAGGCTTTCAAAAGTGTTCTAAAGTAATAAAAATGTATATCCTACTATAACTAGAATGTTAGTCACCACAATACCACATTTACTCATAACACAAATTAGACACAAGACCATCAGAAGTGTGGGAAAGAGTGTCGTCGGTCATCATTGTTCTAACATATGAAAAAAAATTAATATTTCTATGTTTCCCCAGCTAAGACATTTGTTGCTGAGCAAGGTTAGTTGAAGGTTAACATAAAATAGTAAATTCTTTACAGTAAGGTAACATTGGCATTTTCCCTTTAATGTTATCAATAATTAAACACTGCTTTTAATGTTATCCAGTAAAAGAGAATAGCAAATCAGTCAGCATTTGTTTACATTGAAATTTAACAAGTTCTAGGCGCTTGATTGTGATAGTGCTCTCTTGGCCTCCTTATTTTAAAAGTGCTCATTATCCTACATAGAACGAGTGTTTAATTAAATAGAGTTCAATATCCTAGATAGAGCAGGTGTGTTTATTATACACACCATAGCACAGGATTTAAAAAAAATGATGTTCGGGGAGCAGTCAAACAGTGAAACAGTCAAAGCTGGAGGTTCGGGAAAAGATTCAGAGCTTGCAGTATATGAAAGAGTCACCCTGATGTTTAAGGTGTCGGAGCCAGCTCTTCAGGAAGTAGTCAGGTCCTAATTGTTCGGGTAGGAGTCAGAGCCTGATGTTCAGGAAAGAGTCAAGGCCTGGAGTTCAACCCGAATGGAATATTACGGAGTCTGAGTAGAATGGTATAGGAATGGTCCCCATTGTTAGCACTATTATTTATATTCATATAAAATAATGTCTCGATCGGTGAATTTAAAAGAAAAAATTATTCTTCCCCATTGATACCATTTATTATATTCATATAAAATATTTAATCAGTGGTCAACCTAGGTTATTTAATCTAACGTACACAAACATGAAAGAAGTAAATAGACACCATTATTATCATAAACAAAGACTGCTGTCAGAGGGGCCTGATCGACCTAGGTTATTTTATCTAACATACACGGACATGAAGAAGTAAATAAACAAACACCCTTATTAACATTAATAATGAAGACAAATATGGTACTTTTAATAGAAATGTTACATTTTTACTCCAGGGAATGGAGAGGTAGTGCAGAGTTTAGGGGAGGCCGGAGATAGTGTAGCCAGGGTGAATTGGCAACCATGTACGTGACATCTTTTACTCCTGGCAACTGTGGAAGGAGGGCGACTGGAGAAGTGATCCCCGTGCAACGCCAATAGGTACGTATATAGTATGCGCACCGGGGCTGTAATAGGTACGTATATAGCATGTGAACAGGGATGGCGATAAGTAAGTACATACCATGCGCACCTGGGCGACAATATATACGGATTTAGCATTCACACCAGAGTGGCGATAGGTACTTATATATTATGTACCTATATAGAAGGCACAGACAGAGGTGGTACTTTTTATAGAAATATGTCATACTTTTGCCCTGGCCAACGTAAGAGGAATGGTGGAGAAGAAACAGCTTTCGCAAAAGGCAAAATGAGAAAGTAGTTGTTAAATTGGGCGACCAGAGAAGAGAAAAGTAGAAAGATAAAGAGACGGCTATAAAGAAAGGGAGAGAAATAGAAGTTTGAATATAAAGATGTTACACACGCGATTTTTCTTCTATTCTATAACCTGAGCAACGCCGGGTAGCCCTGCTAGTACTTAATAAATCTGAGTATTACGCACAACTAGAAAGCATTATAGAAGAGAGTAACACATTCCCAAAAAATAAACCATAATCCGACCCCTCTCCTTAAAACTAAAATTATTAAACTAATTACGGCTAACAATGCCGTGCAAGAATGAAAAACTACCTAAAATTATAGGTGATTTCAAACCAGGATATATTTATGGAACAGTAAAAACGCATAATCTGAACTTTCCCTTTCCTCCAATTATCTCCCAAATACCTAAACCAACTTACAAATTATCAAAAACAATCAACAATTTAATATCCCCAAGAAATAAAACACCTAAACATGGCGTTATTGCGTAACTAGATGTCGAAAACCTCTTTACTAATGTACCTGCTGAAGAAACTATTAATGCAATCATTAATACTATTTAAAATGACCCTAATAACCGCCCTCTAAAAATAAACCCTAATACCTTACGTAATAGTCTGCTCGCTTGCACGACTAAAGTTCCATTTTTCGATCATCGCGGCAGCATTTATATTCAAAAAGATGGCGTCGTCACGGGCTCCGTTCTTGGTCCAACCTTTAGCAATTACTACATGTCCAACTTAGAAACTAAAGTCTTTAACCTTATCTATACACCAACAATATATTTACGATACGTAGATGATATCTTCATTCATACTAATACTATACATTAAATTAACATATTAAAAACAACGTTTCAAGATAACTCCGTCCTTGAGTTCACCTACGAATTAAACATTAATAAAACAATCCCTTTTTAGACGTTTTAATAGTCATTGATCCCAATCAATTCTCTACATCTACCTATTAAAAACCCACTAACAAAACTCCTGTGTCCTTAACTTCCTTAGTGAATGCCCATTAATATATAAAATAGCCATTATAAAAAACTTACTAACTCGAGCAAACCTAATTACCTTCCCCCTACTATCTTCCAACATGAACTTATCAATATAACAAGTCTAGTTAATAATAGCTTCCAAAACTACGTAATAGATCAACAAATTTGACTGTTTAAAAATAATTCCCACGATAATAATAACAATAATAATAATACTAATTATAATAATAAATCAAATTCTCTACTTAACATAACTATTGAACTATTTTATAGTAACCAGTACCATCAGAACTATAAAATAGATGAACAAGTTCTAACAAATATTATTAATTAGAACGTATTCCCTACTGACCTGAATAAAAAAGTAACACTGACCATTGTCTACAATAAAGTAAAAACAACTAACCTTATTATCACGAATAATTATTCACACTCGATTTAAGTTTTGGATAAGACAAACCTTGTTTATGAGGTTAAATGTCCCTTGGGAGACTGTGTCTCCGACAACCAAGACATAAAACATGTACAAATGTTTGACTACCACGACTTTGTCGAGTAGATTGACGATGCATTTGTCTTATTCTAGCGCCATAGCCCAACACTTAACAAACGACCATTCCTGCCCCTGATCTTAATTCAGAAAACTCTTAGTAGAAAACACAAACATCTCAGAATTTAGTACTAACACACAACAACTATATATTAGAAGCCGTATACACAAACATAAAAAAATACCCTAATTAATAGAATTAACTTTAATATAAGTACTAATATTCTAAAATGTTTATAGCTCGAAATATAGTTTTGTTCTTAGTACATAATTCCCTCTCAAAAATCTACGATAAATACTAACACATGGTCTATACCTGATTAACCCTATTCCCCCGATGGGTCCGAAAGTACTTGGGAGCCAAATCCAAACTATGGCAAAATCATCAGCCTATTCCCCTCCGAAACTAAGATCTTAATTCGGATTATGGAAAGGATCTACCAAAGGATATCTAGACATGAGTTGTCTCTTATATTCAACATGACTAGCCTGCAAGAAAATATGTTGCATATATATATATATATATATATATATATATATATATATATATATATATATATATATATATAGTGATTCAGGTAGGGTAAAAATCCACAGGGTAGAAATCCGAAGGGAAGCAAACCGGGCCTATAAAAGAGAGCTCAATAAAAATATAGGGCTGTATTGTGAATGCTTTTATTAAAATATGTACAACGCTGTGCTGGATCAAAAAATGTAAATATGAATTTCTAACGGCAAATATATTTTGAAAAATCGGTCACATGACTTTTATGACTTTCTCCTTTTCTTCTTTGCTTGACTGCATTCTTCCTGGAATTCAGCGACCGGGTTGGATCATACAAACACTCTCTGCCTGATGAGACCTCAGCTCTTGAAAGTTGTAGATCGATAACATCGACATGCCAGTGTAGCAGACCTAGTCCATGTTTGAATAAAAGCATTCACTATATACATATATATATATATATATATATATATATATATATATATAATCTTTATAAATATTAATTACATCCGGTTAAATGTGAGTCCATTAGCGTTTTTTCTAAGCGATTCGTCAATAGAATTTAAAAGCAAAATGCATG
The DNA here is from genome assembly GCA_963556195.1 of Sepiola atlantica. NCBI lineage: Eukaryota > Metazoa > Mollusca > Cephalopoda > Sepiida > Sepiolidae > Sepiola > Sepiola atlantica. The sequence goes on from OY744515.1 coordinate 3,458,075, forward strand.
CTAAAATATGGTAGTAGGGTGCAATAGGCAGACTATAGCAGTCGCCCAGTGAACAAAATTACAAAATGTAACTAAGTTAAATAAAAAAGACGACAAGCAAAGGAAGGAATAACGAAGTCGTGTATTTAACAACATCTATTGGTGGTATTTATTTCATTACCGTCTTAGGATGATGATAAGTATTCGAGCGGAAAGTTTCCGCTGGTTTTTAACTGAAAGTTGTTTATTCTTGATGAAACAAAAATTTGATATACAGATGTGTTAAACATGTAACAAAAAAGAGGGTTTGAATCAGTAGTTCAAAGCTTGTCTGCACTGTTGCTGTGAAACTTGGTCTAATGTATTATGTACTGTTTAAAATCATGATTACAAGTGGATGTGTTAAAACTTATTTTCTAAGTATGGTATATACATATATATATATATATATATATATATATATATATATATATATATACATTGTTTAATATGTTTTAATTGTTTTCTCATCTCATATAGTGATTATACATTTCTGAGATTAATTTACAAAATGCCTAACTTTGTTTAAAAATAAAGCGATGCCAGGAGTTGCCGAAAAGTGGTAATGTCGCAATGGAATATTGCTAATGCCACAGTAGAACAATAAAGTAACAAAACTATATATTTAGCAATACACACGCAGTCACGTATATATATATATATATATATATATATATATATATATATACTTCTTTGTAATATAGTAAGAAAAATCCCAGCACAGTGCTTGATTAATTAAGAATTACATTTAAGAATTAAGAGCAAAATATTCATTTATTTTGGTACTTGGTAATGTTGTACATTCCTACATTAAGCCAAAAAAAAGTATTTGATTACAAAAATTGCACAATATATTTATGTATATATATATAGAGAGAGACAGTAACAAAGAGAGAAACAGAGATACATTATTCAACAGATATATATATATATATAACATATATATATGTATATATATACACATATATATATATATATAAGTGTGTGTATATATATATATATATATATATAGTAACATATATAAACATTGGCATATGGGTATTCATGAAGAATTTCAGTAGATTAGATGGACGATTCGAAATAACTGACAGAAGCATTGTCAAATAGCCAGATAGAAAAGTAAACTGATATATTTAGAGAGAGATAGAGAAATATATTATGCTTTTATCCTGTTCCTCCATGCAGAGCTGACATATGTCATCTTAATGTCCCGTCACACTGCATTTATCATAAGGACTGTACCAACTGAAAAAAAATCTCATTTCCCACGATCAACATCAGATAAACATTTTTTCACAATTCTTTTACTATTCCGAAAAACAACAAAAACACTGCAATAAACGATTACAACAAATGTAGCAACGAAACAAAGATTTCGCAGACAACAGGAAAGCAAAAAAGTCTTCGGGCTAAAATTGTTTTTTCGGCTAAAAATATTAACATTCTTCCGTTCGGTTACTGGAAACTATCCTCCCAGGCCGTATCTATTACTTTTCGGAGTAGATCGGTTTATTACTAATCACCTGAGGATCTCTTTCTGAGGAAGCACGACAGATCCGATCTAGGCTAGTTTTATTATTTTGCAGAAAGGTCTGGTCAGTTTACGAGGAGGGCGATTCCTACTATGAAAACACTGACCTTGTGTCACAAGCAGACTTTTATAGAAGAAAAAGGGTAAATATTGACAAATGTCTAAATATTTTAACAGTCTGTAAACGTATTGCAGAGTTCAAAGCATTCTGTCATTATTCAGCACGTATGCTCTGATTCTGTTTAATATTAATTGTCAGTAAAATTCTTTCTTGTGTATATAGTTTCTATGGATCACCCTCGCGAGTGCATAAGAGGTTTGGTCGACAGGGTTTTGCCTTGTTTTTTATTCGCAAATATCTAATTTAATTAAACATGTAAAATATAAAATATTTGAACTGTGTTACTTTCAAATGCTTTGTACATTGTTGTTAATAATTTTACAATTCTGGAGAATTAGCTTAGTTAGAGGCACACAATCAAAGCGTCTTGTGGTGTTACAGAATTTATGATGTAATATGATTTTGGAATTACCTACAGAATAAATTTAATTTGGTATGATTGACAATGGGTGCCATGCTAGTTGACCAACAGAAAAACACGCGCTGGAACAGCGTCAGACACACTCTATGAAGAATAGCATTCATAGCCCTGATTGTGGGATTTGTAATTATAGCAATGGAATAGTGCTCCTATTATTACAACAGCACCAAACATGCAGTAACAGACCAGAAATGATGCCGAATTGGGGGTTAATCGGTAGACAGTGCATTAAAAAGAAATGGTTTATAGTTGGAAAGAAGTACATTTTGATATACTCATTAATAACCCCAAGAATAAATTATATATCTAATAAGAAAGTAGTTATTATGGAAGTGTGACAAATGTTCTAGTATGTATATTCGATATATGGAAGTAACTGTATTCAGATTGCATGCCACATATATTACACTACTCGTCCTATGATTAATTCACACGCTGTAGAGTGTGATTGGCACCGTGCATATTTTGACAACGTTCCAGCTTTTTTACACATCACATTTCATCAGGTTAATTTAAAACTTGACTAGTACACTTATATCCAAACTTATCGAACTATCTTTCAAAATATTCATCTGCTAATTAGGTAAATTTTCCTCTCAACATAGTGAAATCACCCAGCGTTTCAGCAACATCCAGTTTCGTTACGTTACCTCCAATGCAGTCTAAGGCAATATTAATATAGATATGATCATCTGCTACAGGTGATCTCAGAAATATTATCGTATTTAATGTATTGAAATTGACTCATATTTTTCTGCGTTTCTATCTTTTAATATATCATATCAGTTAATTGTGTATAAATTCTTACAGCATGATTATTATCGACTGTAACTAAAACGAAGAAGTCTGGAAGATAAAACGGCTGAAACATTTTGAACTTGACGACAAACGAGCTATGGAAAACGGCACACATTTATATAGTGCGTAATCTCCGAGATATAATCAACTGCCATCATCCTTTTTGATTGAGATTCAAAGAAAATGTTAATCTCTGTCACCAAAATTGACACATTATCTATACATATGATGCAATTTGAACGCTATATTTTGTAGTCGGCAAATTGCTATATATAAACACGTTAAGGATTGCTGTCAATTTTGACTGAACATGCATTTAGTTTTAAATCCAACGGAAAGTCGCTTACTTTTAATAAAATGTTCAGTACATTTGTTATCAATAGACTATTAGGAATACTTTACAAATGCGTCTTAGTCGTACGTGATCAGATTTATACCACTACTACTACTACTACTACTACTACTACTACTACTACTACTACTACTACTACTCATAATAATAATAAATATCATAATGATAATAAATAAAATGGCTGAAAATGGTGAAAGACGTTTAAATGAACAAGAAAAGAAGGTTACATCAAGACACCCATTGGAAGGCACGGGTAATACTAGAATTAGGAGCACGGAGAATTCAATAAGTTTGTATAGGCTTATTGCCACGCATATTCCAGAGAAAGACTACTGTCGTTATTGGCGAGTTATCAATGGTAAATGGCTGGTATAATAGCGCAAGTTATTTTCAACTGTTATTCAAAGAGACGGATTGTGGAACAAATCTGCGGAGACCTGTCACTCAGACTCCGCGCAACACAATTTGTTATTGCCACTCGGTGAAAATCACTAGTGTGAGAATGTCTAGTGAGTAAATAATGATAATAATAATAATAATAATAATAATAATAATGATGATGATGATGATGATGATGATGATGATGATAACAATAATAATAATAATAATATATATATATATATATATATATATATATATATATATATATATATATATATATATATATATATAAGTATATTAATACCCCTTATAGTCTCCACAATTGTTGCACACAATTGCTGTACAACTAAGATCACCATTAACATATTGGTATGACCAATCATAATAATGGTTCAACACACTTATAGTTTAAAAAAACTATTGTGAAACATTGAATCACACTTGGGATAATGAACTATTCAGGTGCTCTCTGGAATACAATTAACAATACGATTCATGCTAATTAAATAAATCTCGTACGGCTATCGAGAGAAAATACCGCTTTGTGTCAAACCAGTACGTTATGAGTTGCCTAGGGAGGAATTGGAGTTCCACACATCAATAGCCCGGAAGCTACAACATTGCCACTCCAATGAGAAAAGGATGGTCACTAGATGGTGTTGTTTGTTCGTCTTCAAGTTACGGTTAGTCCTGTGATTTTGACCTCGTCCGCAACGTAGTTTCTACTATATGGAATCACTCCTTATTACATTATTAAACATGGTCAACAGCTGCGATCATTTCATATGTAACACCGAAATGTATGATGGACACATTTATCGATCTCTTTCACCTAACAAAATTGCATCATATATTCGAATACCATTGAAATACTGACATCTGCCTAATACATTTTTCTGACACGTTGACATGTGTTTTCATCAATGTGTTCTCAAACTTGCATTGTCTAGATGTTAGTGCATTGTCATATAACCTATTTATCTTTTAGGTTCACATTACCACGGCACCATTTCCGAAAGCGCTATCGTACTGTCCAATCACTTGTAGATTCTTTGTACTATGCTATGTGTATATTGACGGCCATCTGGGTGTAAGTATGAAAAGATTCGTTATTATGTACTTATCTGCTTTAGAATATTTTTAGAAATAAATGTTCTGAACAGTAAGAATAGATACTAAATCTGAAGAAACTGTTAACACATGACTCGAAAAGTCGGCCAGTATTTGTCGAGCAACTTAATAGTTAAATTGTTTTAACTTTTTATTTGCACATTTAAAACTCCCGTAAATAGGCTGTGTTACGTGAACTTACTGGGAGTAAAAGAACTAAACAGTATAATCATTTTAGCTCATTTCCCTGGATACACAGACCATCGTCTCGTATTACTGCACCATTTCAAGTGCAATAGGTTACGCAGCACTTTGCTTGGCCTTCCTTTGCAAAGGTCTCACGACATATTGTGCACGCTTCAGCGTCATTGTTATTCGGTGAGTTTTTAAAGTTAAAATAGGATTTGAAAGCGTATCAGTTTACGTATCGGTATTCAATAAAATGGCGATCAGTAGCGCACCTCTTTAGAGAATAGCATTTGATATACTCTATCTTATATTTTCTTTATAATATAAATAGCATTGACATGAGCAGAAATGAGTCGCCAAGAGACTCTAAAGCAATCACATATTTAATAGCTGAGGCAGGATACTAATATCTGTATTTCCCCGTAGAAAGACAGGCTTACTATAGAAGAAACGTAATATGAGAGACAACATCATACCCTCAGAAAGAACAGTTTAATCAATGTATATATCGCTCTCTCTCTCTCTAAATATATATATTTATATATATATATATATATATATATATATATATATATATCTATATATACATATATATGTATATATATATATATATATATAAATATATATATGTATATATATTGTATTACAGTTTTATTTATTTAAACATGATTTGTTACAGATTCGCATACATGTTTCTGTTCTACCTTGAAATAAGCAGACATTTTTCAGGCCGCTATTAACATTAAATGCACTATATATATATTTATATATATATATATATATATATACATATATATGAATATATATATATATACATATATATGAATATATATATATATGAAATGAATATATATATATATATATATATATATATATGAATATATATATATATATGGAATAATAAAAAAAACACACACACAGTGCAACTGTCACCATCTATTATTCATTTCGACTTCCTAGTCCTTTCAGAATGCTAACGGGACAGCTACATATTGAAAATGACGGGAAAAAGAAATATTTAGCAGCCCCCAAAAATATATAATAAGCATATATATATATATATATATATATATATATATATATATATATATATATAAATCGATATATATATATATATGAATTTTTTTACTAAAGATTCACAAATCATCAAGGCCCAAATGTCACTCGAGGATAATGGTTAATGAGTTTCACGTGGTGTGTGAGATAAGATAGGGATGCTTGCTAATGATGGAAGTGTGGCAGGATTTGATTATTCAAGAGGACAGCCAAACGAGAATTTGTTTACATTGGACTTGAAAACGACGATTTTGTCGCCAGTTTGCAGCAGCCCGGCTATGTTGTATTCCACAGCCGAGTGATACCAGGACATAAACTTTGCTCATCGGTGTTTCGTTTTAGATAGAGAGAGAATGAAAATTATTGATAGAAGATCGCGCCGTGGATGTCTCTCAGTCGAACACCTACTATGAACATAAAGATTGAGCATAAAAAGACTAGCTAGGTCTCCTCTGTTTGAAAGAGGCAGTAAAAAGAAGGGGACATGACCCACCAGGTTTCGAAGTCGGTAGTGTAGTTTGTCAAGGCAGGAAATGTTGCTTTGTGTAGCACCTTCACTGATGTGAAAACTGTACTTCATCTTAGCACGTATTTGGCTGTTATACAGGTAGATAATTGCGTCTGGAGCTGTAAACAGATCCATCTAGTTTTGCAGGTACCATGGCAACGGATTTGATGTACCTCTTTTTCTTAAGGGCTGGCGTTATTGTCAGTGCCATCAGCTTGTAAAAGACACGTCATTCATTCAAATTATGGCCAAGTAAGCGATCAGAAAGTTGGTAGTGAAAATATATATTTTTCCCGCTTTGCACGACGCACTCAAGGTCGGAAGTGAGGGAATCAGAAAGACCTTTGTTATTGCTACTCTTCAAAGTGTTGCTATAGATTGTTGTGTCGTCTGCATAAAAATGGAAGAATGATGTTAGAATGTAATTTTGGAGATCGTTGATCAAAATCTGGAAAATGGTTGGATCGAAATAGATACTTGAGGCTTTGATCTTTGAGAGGACATCTCCAGATAATACATAACTAGACATCGTCTGAAGTAAACTTTTATGCCAAACTCTTTAAAATACCTTTAATTTCTCAAGATCCTATGTGATCGTACAGTCAGCTTATCAACTGTTGATTTAACATGGCGAATAATATCTTGCTTGTCACCGAGTAGGTAGTTTTTGCAGAAGTGATTCACATCTTCTCAGTAAGTAACATATTCAAACAATTTAGTCATGATGCAATGCAGAGTGATTGGTCTGTATTGAGATGGAGAATACCTATATGCTGAATTTTTAAATATTAAGAACGCCGACGAAGTTTTCCTAGGTGTGTTGACGCATTCCTCTTTTAAGTAACGTTTGCACAGCTTTGTAAGAATGGATGCTAGTTCCGGTTGCTGCTTTATACGCACTATGATTGGAATGCTGTTAGGGCCAGTTGCTTTGGTGACATCAAGGTTATTGATAAGTTTAGACATCACGCCGGTCCTTGTTTTTATCTGATGTTAAAAAATGAACATCAAATTTCGCAAAATCTAGTGCAAATCTTTAACTAATAAAGTCTTAGTTATTTTATTAGATAGACCTAGAATTATAATAAAATGTACTAATCTTAAACACTTGAGCAAAATGAAAATATTTACCTGTTTATGCATATATATATAATAGATTAGGTTTACATTTTTGATAACATAAATATGTAATTTAAATATATATATATAGAGTAAAATAATATGAATGTATATATATATATATATATATATATATATATATATATATATATATATATATATATATATATATGTGTATATATATGCGTCTGTGTATGTGTGTGTGCAGATTCGGACTACAATATTATAAAAAATAGAATACACACATTTATATACTATTGTATTCATTGCTATTGATGTGGCCATTAGTAAGATATCTAGAAGAACATAAACATATATTTTAGTTTAGTTAATTGGGGATGGAAACTTCTTTAGTTAAGAATAAAATCAAACAAGCGCCGGAATAAAATCTTATTCGTTCAGTTTATTTTTATGACTAGTAACATTAGATTGATAGAGAAACGAAGTCTTAAAGTTTAAACACGAGTATTTATTCAAAAGCGAACAATTGAAACACATGTACATTCATTATATGCGCATTTTAGCAAGAATGATTTTGACAATAAAAATTAAATTATTAAATTAAATTTACTAAACTACATGTTGATTTCTGAGAAAACAATCAGATACTTTAATGAATTACATCGTAAAATTATACGTTAGCCTTGCGAAACACACATATTAAATTAGGACACGCTTCATTAGACTACAGTCAAATTTAATTTTTAAATAGCATCTTCTTAGGTGTGTAGCGATAAAATTGAAAATAAAAGTGTCATATGTCTATATAGCGTTAGTCTGAAAAAAAATGGTTTCGATGCACCAATGAATATCTATGAGGGGATACGTCTGTTTCACTTAATTTTGAACTATTCTCTACCTCGCTAAGCGCACAGATTAGATAGACACCTCTTAAAACACTTTTAGAGATGGCGGTAAAACATATCTGGTTTACCATTCTTAATATGGCAACACTTACCTCCTAAAATTCCGATGTCTCTGTGTTCATCAAGAACTGATTTCAACTTTCCCAATTTATTTGCCTCCTTACTATGGCATAGTTAGATACATGCTCCTTTTTTAATGTATTGAATATGAAGATCACCAAAGGAGGGGGCATTTTTGAGGGATAAAATGGATTAGTCTAGGCGAATTTAATGTACACTATTCGAGGGCAATAATAATGAAGTGAAGTATTAGAGCACATACTACACTTTGCTCATAACAAAATGTCAACACGTCAGCAAGCTTATGGCGACATCTTTGTTTTAGTTTTTCCTTCCACTGAAAATGTTGATTGAACAAAATAACGGATACATCTTACTAGCATGACCGTGAATAAAATATTCATTTGCGTTTATTTTAGTAAATATATTATTTTTTTTATCAAACGCGACTTTTCGGACATTCTTGTTCAATCTGATCTTCTTGACATTCGATGCTCGTAATCGCACACACACACACTCTCTCTCTCTCTCTCTCTCTCTCTCTCTCTCTATATATATATATATATATATATATATATATATATATATATATATATAATAATGGTAATAATCCAGGTAAAAAAATATCCACAGGGTGGTAACCCAGAGAATTTTAACCGGGTTTATAAAAAGTGCTCAATATCAAAATAGAGCTTTATATATGATAATTTTATTTACACACCTATGTACAAAATCTGCGACACGGGCATGTCGATGTTGTCTGTGTAAATAAAATTATCATATATATATATATATATATATATATATATATATATATATATATATATATATATATATATATATATATGAGGTAGAATTTACGTTATCCAGTTCAATTGAACTCCAGCAATTGAGTCATCTGACAGTGTGTGGTCTTCGTTTCGGATATTGAGAATAATTATTTTAACCTATTCACAAGCGCCATGAGCAGGATACATAATTTGAAAATAAATAGTTTGTAAAAAATATCTTACAGTTAAGACATACATATTTTCTAAATTGTAATTAAACGATAACTGTATATTCTCTTAAGTTGCTTAAATTATGTCTCACCAGAGAATATTGTGTTAGACCATGTCTATTGTAACATAGTCCCCCATATTTTACTGTGTTAGAAATCAAATGTTGTTGCAATACGAATTAAAAAATTGGCAACTCTTTATTTTTTATATAGCTTATTGGTTACAATCAACTCTCCAACTTCAAGTACGTCTACTGATCGTTCGCATGATTTTTTCTGACCCTCTCTCGATCGGTGACGTACATCTGTAATTGTTTTAATTCATTCTTGAACCGACACACTTGAATATAAACACACTCCAATGTTTATTTAAGTCGTGATTTAATCTGCATAACCTCGAGCAAACACATATATAGATCGGAGGCAGGGTTTAACATTTCGTAATTATCTAAACAATCTCAGTCGCATCATAAACCAGATCTTTACTCACAGACCACGTGACCATAACACTTATTTATATTCACTATGCTTCTTTATTCAATTGCTCCGAGGTGATCTCTTTACACTCATGCCTATGTTGCGGTTAACAGTAGTTAGATAATTGATAAGATTTGGGATGTAAGGTAGGAAAAAAAATAACATTAAAATAAAAAGGTAACAATTTGTGTGAAACATATATGTAAGCATTTGAGTAGAAGACTTAAGTCGAACATCTGTCTTAAACTGTTCGGGTCAGTCTAGTGGTGTGACATGCACCAGAAACTGTGTACACCTAAGTTCATATATTTACGACACATTTTAATATTCCGTTACCAAAATAAACGGCTGAATATTTTCAATTTATTTTCCGTCTCGTACTTTTCAAGTGACCTCCGCCATTATCATTATTATTCATCAAATTTACTCCACTGACCTTTTCATCCGTGATTTAATCTGCATAACCTCGAGCAGAAACAAATATAGATCGGAGGCAGGGTGTAACATTTCATCGGCAGACGCCATAGAACTATCCCTTTGCATCGTTAGCCGTACATTTAAGGCAGTGTGAGGAGAGAGGTTGCGACACAAGCTGGGCTGGTGAGTAGGGACAACATGATGTGACGGGGAAAAGTGCGCCAGAATCTAAGAATGATGAAATTGTAACTAATCGGTGACATATATTTAGGATTTGCCGCGCTTTGAACAGAGCGATTCCTAATCAGCCACGGCTGTCGTAATTTCGGAAAAGCTGTGATTAATTAATTGATTGCATTCTATTAAAGGCGCGGACGGATTAAAGTCTCTAATTTGGGATGAATTAATCTCAGCTATTGAAAAGTCGAGTAAAATGGAGGCTAACACATGATAGTGCGTTCTGGTTTAGCGGGAAATAATGATACGGAGTTTCGAATGTTTGATTGGTACAATTTATAGTATTGCGGACGATTTAAATGAGCAATGCCCAGTTCAAAACCCAAGGGAGATATTCTGTTCATCGAGGCGCAAACATTATTGCGAAATATATGAATTATTATTTAATCTACTGAGTTTAATACATTTCAATATACCATTATCTATTCATCACTACGACTCGCTGTACAAAAGGACCCACACACATACACAAACACACACACACACACATATATATATATATATATATATATATATATATATATATATATATATATATATATAAATACATACATACAAGGTATGTCTAAAAGTATCCGACCTTATGCCATAAATATATTTACAATTCATTACGGGGTTGAGACCCTACTCCAGTTTAAACTATGCCCCTTGTGCTTGCATTCACTTAGCCTACCAATCTATCAACTGCCGAAAACACCCCTTGAAGTCTTTTTTTGAAATGGTGTTCATTTTTGTCACCATGTCCCGATTATCATCTCTCTTGTCTCAAAACGGGTACCTGCCAGTGGCGTCTTCAGTTTTGCAAACAACCGGAAGTCGCAAGGTGCTATGTCTTGACAGTAGGATGGTTGACGAACGACTGGAATTCCATGTTCGTCCAAGAAATGTTAAATCAATTGGGATGAAAGTGCGGGGGCGTTGTCGTGATGTAGTTGTAAGTTTTTCAACGTGCAACTGTCTGCTTCTTTGCGCCAAACTACGCCTTTGACACGCGGATAACATATTGATAGTACTCCTTTGTCACTGTGTATCCTACTGGTGTGTATTCGTGATGCACCATTCAACAGATATCAAAGAAAACAGTCATACTCACCTGTATTTACCTTCGCACATGTCGCGCTTTTTTGGGTCTTAGAGACTCGCAATGCTTTCATTGCGACGCCTGTCTTTTTGTTTCTGGGCGTACCCTTACACCCCTGACTTATTTCCAGTTTTGAAGGTGTTAGCAAACACAGGATCAGTGTTGGTAGTTTCCAGAATGTCATGTGCAACTTGAAAACGGATGTCCTTTTATTCTTGCGACAGCAACTTGGGCACAAAATTTGCAGCCACTTCGTGCATGTTCAAATTATCACGCAAATTGCATGTGCGGAATCTTTATCCACTCTGACCTTATGGCCGATCTCCCGCACGGTTGAACGATGCTCTTCAATAACCAAATGTCGCACCCTCTTAACGACAGTTGCACTTCGAGCATTTTGAACCTGCCATAACGCTGGTCACCCTCCGCTGTTGTGCGACCATTTTTGAATCAGTTGAACCACTCCTTAATGTGTGTTACACACATTACATCTTCTCCAAACACCTGCTGAATCTTATGATTTGTTTTGGTTTTAGAATCACCAAGCTATTGAAACAAAATTGGTGCAGCACCTTCGCTCAGTCATCTTGAAAGAATCGGAAATCCGACGAACACGTTGTGTAGCACCTACATCAGCGACCAACAGGCAGCAATTAACGCGCAGAAAGGCGGTGATGAATTTCACACATGCGCATGAAGGTGTCTTCGGAGTATCCAGTTTTGGAGATGTGTGTGTTAAATCTTCCCCCGCTATAAGGTTTAGACATTGAATATGCCTAAATATCTCTTTAAATCTCTTTAAATCTCTTTAAGTTTTTTGTTTTTGTTTTGTATTTAAGTTGCAAAAGTCTGGATTTTTACATTTTTAAATTTTTAAATTATTAAATGTTTAAATTATTACATTGCAGGGGTCTAGATTTTTAAATTGTTAAATTTTAAATTATTATATTCTAAATGTGTTAACAACTTCTTAATTATTTATTTAATGAATCTTCTAAATTATATAATAGTGTTAGATGGGAAATTTGGTTTATATACTCAAAGCAGAGATCAATTAGTACATTTGGAGGAGTAGATATATCGAGACTCTGACCTAAATTTACAAATCTGTCTCTGTGACCAAGACTTTTAATGTTCAAATATATACATAACTGAGTCGACCCAGACATATAACATCTTGTATACATACAGCTGAATCTATACATCCCTCAATATGTGTGGGCGTTTTCCTTGTTAACTGAAGACATGTAACATCAGTTTGTGCACGCGGTTGGAATTAGTTGATATTTATTGACGTTCGTGCTGTTGTCTTATCAAGGGGAATTGTTCGTTTTCGGATTTCTTAAGCTGTCTACTGGGCTTGCGTGAGTTTAATTACATTTGAAAATATGTATTTTCTTTAGAGTAATTTTTATCGGACCCGGACGAAAAAATGGCCGATTACATCAGGTCAGTTTCATTTTATTCGAATTGGATTTAGCAGAGCTTGCATACAACCAGGAAGTCATGGTTTGCATGATTCCTATTAGCTCTTAAGAAGCCTGAATTTGGACATTATAATATTCAAAAATATTTTATTAAATTATTTGTATTTGGAGCAATACATCAGAAAATATATATGAATGAATGAGCGATATACACTTATAATAACAAATCTAGTGTTTTTATTACTAAGCACTACCATATATCATCTGCTTTTAGAATTTCCTTTTACTTTATCCAAAGAAACTTACTTGACATAGTAAACAAGTGAATTCATGAAATAAATAAGTCTTTCCTTTTTGTAAACATGTCAGCACTCTACATAGTTGGATAAAGTATACTATGAAACGAGGTTGATTGGATTAAACGTTATTGTTCTTACCAATAAATACCAATTTTAAACAAATGAAAATAGATGTTCAAAATTAAATGTTAATGGTATAGGAATTAATTTATCGATGAAACATTTAGAAGGAATAGCCTGTTTTTTCCTTTATTATATGTATATATATATATATATATATATATATATATATATATATGTGTGTATATGTATACATATATATAAATATTTATATGTATATATATGTATACATATATATCTATATATATACATATATATATATGCATATATATACATATATATACATGTATATATATAAACATTTATATATAAATAAGTATATATATACAAATATATACATATATATATATATATATATATATATATATATATATATATATATATATATATATATATATATATATATAAATAAATTCTCTTCAAAGTATATTTATAAAATAACACCTTGAAAGTAATTGATTGTAGGTGAAGTTGTAAATACATTCTATAATCAATGTCACGAATAATTCTTTGTTTGTTTATATTTTAGGAATGCAATAACGGAAACACACTTTAAAAAGATGCACGTAATCCACACAATAAGCAGAAAGTAACAAAACAAAAACCGTTGAGAATAAGTTTTCAAATTATTTAACATGACACTTTCACGCGATACGAAATAATCGTCGTGTCTTCACTTCATTTTCGTCATTTCGTATTTGATTTTATAATATGATATGAATTACCGAAATTTCCAACTACCAAATTGTGAAAAATTAATATATGGAATAAGATATTACCCAAAACTCTAAAAAATATCGGAGGAGCATATTAAAAAAAACATTGAATTACAGGTTTTATTAATTAGTACTATTTATATAATAAAATCTTACAGCATAAGTGTCCGTAAACATGCATTATGAATTAGATTTTAACTTTACACGGACGAAAGTAATACACGAAATGAGGAGAAAGAACGAAAACCAGTTTTTTTAACGAATTCAACGACACTTTCTACGAAGTTGAAAGAAAATATCCCTGATCTACTGCTTTTCAGTCATTTCAAATGTTATTGACTAAGATGAATAGAATCACCGAAAATACACACTTTTGCAATGCGAACAGAAAGATTAAAACAAAATTACTAGATATTTTACAATGTATTAACTATATTTTTAGAAAGGCCAGAATATACCGGTAAAAGTTGATTATAAAGATTAGTAATAGGGATCTGTAATCAATTAGTTTACGTTTTATTATTTCATGCAGTAATATTTAACCACATAGGTATTACGGGTGTGACTTTTAAATTACTGTAAAAGAATATCTGGTTGCATAATATCAATATATATATATATATATATATATATATATATATATATATATATATATATATATAATAGATACATATATATAATATGATATAAATATATATAATATATATATATAATATATAATATATATAATATAATATATATATATAATATATATATATATACATATATATACAATATATATAATATATTATATATAATATATATATATACACTATATAATATATATAACATATATATATATAATACATATATATAATATATATATATATAATACATATATATAATATATATATAATATATAAATATATATATATATAAAATATATATATATATATATATATAATATATAAATATATATATATATATAAAATATATATATATATATATATATATATATATATATATATATATATATTCATATATATAAGGTGAGTCAATGAAAAATAGTTAGACCTGTAAATGGAAACAGATCAACATCTTCAGTTGTTCATAAACAAATAGCATTTAGTAAATAAAAAAAATATTTCTTCTTCTTCTCTTTCAGTTGCATTCCTTAAGCACGGCTTTTCAAAGATTAAAATATTATCATCAGAGGAAGTAGAGATTGATAAGTTGACAGATAAGAACAGTCAATTTTAAAAATTTGGAAATAGGTTTTTAAAAAAAGGTTATTTTTAAAAAGTTGTTATTTTTGCTTTCGTCATCTCACAATAGGTATAATTCTCTAAAAGTTATATTTTAGTTATAAACCTTCATATTGATATATATATATATATATATATATATATATATATATATATATATATAATTATTTCCACAATCAGACAACGCCGCAGCCCACAACCTATGAAAAGAAACCATAGGTGTTGGGCTGCGGCGTTGTCTGATTGTGGAAATAATTATATATATCATCTCACATTCAAGAAATCTAATATATATATATATATATATATATATATATATATATATATATATATATCCAGGCTGCAGTTTCAAAAAGGAATTTGTCAGTGGGTTTAACTCCTTCGAGCGGAAGTAATAATCATCTCCTACATTTTGTATTACATAAGCATTACATGTGTGTCTATAGGTGAAAATAATAAATATACAGAATATTGTTATAAGTTTACTTTCAGCAAAGACGAGGCATTTGCCAGAGAATTTATAACAATCACTCAATCAAATCATAATGCTTTTGCTGTAATAACCCTATTAGGCTTTCTTTACTATATCTGCCCGTTGACTTGAAACTGTATAGAATTCAATTTTATTTTCCTCCATGTTAATTACAGGTGGCCGTGGGCTTTAATACCAGGCTGAACTTAAATGTTACTTTGTGACTTACTTTAAATCCTCGGACCGGCAATAATTATCATCTCTTACACAGAAAGTTGCGTAATCATAAAAAGCATGTGTTTGTAAGTAAAAATACAAATTATATAAAGATTATTATGTACATATGTATGTACATATATATATATATATATATATATATATATATATATATATATATATATATATATATATATACATATATATATATGTACCTAAATATTTAATATTTATAAAAAATATTACTGTTTATCAGCCCCCTCCCACGGAGGCTGGGCACTTTTCGAGGAGCTTTAATAACAAGCAGTACAAATAGCTATATGCATGATCCGACGTCGTAGATCACTCTTATCTACTTGGTGGATAGTAGTAATTCTACTATTTACAGTTAAATTCCTCTTTATTTACTAATTGGTTTCTAGTGGCCTTCGGGTAAGATCTTCGACTGCGAATCAGTGGCGATTTGTGTTCGAGGTTCGCGCCCGCTGACCGTTGGGAATTAGTTCCTAGACTGAAGGTTGCGATGTCTCTAGGTATATTTTAAATATTTAATATTTATAACAGAATATTACTGTTCTATATATATATATATATATATATATATATATATATATATATATATATATATATATATATATGGTAAAATGAAAAAGGAAAACCAAAAACTGGATGTTTTTTATGTGTACATCA
>OY744515.1:3480000-3537500 GCA_963556195.1 Sepiola atlantica
ATGGGGACAAAAACGACTCACTCTGATCTCTGACTCAAAGGTCACGTCAGGTGTCTAAATTTATTATGACTATTCTTGGATCAAACTCTTCTCTGACTCACTTCTGAGTCCAGAAACAAAACCTATTTTTCAATAACAAAATTAGCTATTTGATACTAGTTAACCTACTGTGCCTTGCATAATGGCGCCCTACAGTACTGTAACATTATTACATAAACAATATTATAGCCTTACGTCAATCAGTCAACGTTTCGATGACATGGCATCTTGTCAAACGCTGAATACGCACTGTATTTTTATTCAACCTTTGACAAGCTGCCATAGTATCGACGCGTTGATTGATTGACGAAGGCTATAATGTTGTTGATGTAATTTTATAAATGCTCTTTGAATACATTCTTTTGTGTTTACTTTATATGTATATACTATTTCAAACTAATGCACTATATTTAAATGCTCAATTCAGGGGCATAGTGTAGTGTAGTATATATTCTGTTTTCATGATACCATCCTCCCAGGCATTTCCTCCTCCTTTTTGAGTGGTGTGGAGGTAGGGTAGTATATGTTCTGTTGTCATGATACCACCCTTGTTTTGAGGTAGTGTTGTTTCACATTATCATTCTTTATTTTCATTACGTTTTTAAGACAAGGTGTTTTGTTGTAAATTGAAGTTAAGCAAGGTATATCTCGGCCATTAGTAAATGGGTGACCATTTCGGAAAAATAAACTACTGACCCCTCCTTCCGGTCCTACCAGAAGTGACATCATTGTGAGAGGATTTTTTCACAGTATCATTATTTATTTTTATTACGTTGTTAAGACAACGTGTGTTGTTGTAAATTGAAGTTAAGCCAGGCATATACTAGCCATGAGTTAATGTTGACCATTTTAGAAAAAATAAATTGCTGACTCATCTTTCCAGTCCTTCCGGAAGTAACATCATTGTGAGAGAATTTTTTTACCCATTATCATTCTTTATTTTCATTACGTTGTTAAGACAACGTGTGTTGTTGTAAATTAAAGTTAAGCAATACATATCCCGCCCATTACTAAATGGGTGACCATTTTGGAAGAATAACAAAACTGGTTCTTTGATATGACGTAGGCACCATCAATAGCATATTTAAACATGAGTTCTTTGATATGACCGGGGCGCCTCCTCATATGTTTTTCTTTTCTTAACTATGTATGGGGGAGGGTAAACGTTTTTTTTTGTTGGGGGGGGGGTCGCATTTTTCTTTTTTTTCTTTTAACTAAAAATATTCCTATGTATTTTGCTTGTTTATTTTACTTTCTCTATACTATCTTTTGCCCAACTCATTTCATTATTTACGTCATTTGACTCATTTCACGCCTTATTTTATCTTTCGCAACTTATTTATTATTCCTCTCATTATCTAATATATTAATGTACAAATGAAATGTGTTCATCTATTCGAGATATTCACAGTTTTATTTTCTAGTAAATGGGAGAGTAATTTCTTCAATAACGATAACTCAACAAACTTCGATATATCCTCCTCATTACCATTAATATCTTAAAATAGGTGTACGTTATTTAGCGAATTACTGTGAATAATAAGACATATGATGGTAGGAAGTATACAATAGATAACAGATGAAAGCCAGGAAAAGAGAGTCGTGTAGGAAGGGGGTCATTAAAAAGCTTGAGTTGCTATTATATAAACAATACATATTATCGCTTGTAAACATCTTTGAAACATGCAAACTCATCACATCAACACTCTTTTTAATTCTAACAAAATTTAACAGACATTGATGAAAACACTCCATGATAAACACAGCTGTGAAACGAAAACAGAGAATATAGAGCTAAACACACAAAGACTTACCTAAGTTTGATACTTATTTGAAGAATCTCATTGAGAGTACTCGCCAAAACAATGGATCAAGACAAATACGGAACCTTTACAGACCTATTTGAACGATATACCAAACAGATTAGAAAAGGCAGTGATAAGTTCTGTATATTTCAATTCCATTCTCTTAACAACTTCGTTTACCGATTTTTCCGAAGTTATGGTTAATTCAAGAAATACTACTTATTTCTGTATCATCTACATATAGAGATCCAGTCTAAGGTTGTTTACTAATATTTAATAGAAAACTGTGAGCCAACTGAAATTTTCCATCGTCTAACTGGTCCCAAGAAGCTTGTTTACCTATTTTGATGATAGCGCTTGGCAATTGAGCAGTCAGAATGAACTGTATTTTTATTTTTTATCTTTTAATAGAAGAAAAGGTAGTTATTGTAATATTTATTTTTGTTCTAAGAAAGTTGCCATTTCAGGAGGGTTGTATTGTCCCTCTAAGTATATCGATGATTGTACCACCACTCAAATATTTAACTACGTGTTCGGCTATTGTTGGAATTGTTACACAAATTATTTTAGAAGTCGGCACCAACTAGCGTTTATTTCTGATTGACGGTACCTGCACTGACTAAAGTTAAACTTTATCCCTTCGTATTATGTAATCATTATATGTTTCTAATACACAGTTAAGACATGTATCCCTCGACGTTACCGCGGTCATGTTATCTATATATGCATTGATTAAGACGGAGTGGTTGTTTGTTAGTTTGCGTTCGAACTGATTCATCGATGAACTCATTAGCTTAAAATAATTGTATACACTGTTAAAAACAAATGACGATTTGATACATTCGACTGTCATATTCTTTTCTGTACATGCCAGTGTGTTCTTAAATGTTGTGCTTTTATGCAGATTTGTATATTATAAAATCAATATTTCTAAAAATTGTTAGATGACTGGATAATTAAAGTAAGTCAAATGCCACCCATACAAAATTTGGGAAATGGTCTCAATGTGTACGCTTAATCTAAAAGAAAACAGCGTATGAATTGTTTTAACTTTTTTCCGTCTGAATTTGATGCCATATTAAATATACTTCATCATTTTTTTCTTTTGCTGCTCATTTGAAAAGTTTCTGACCTACACATTTTATCCTAATCATTCTTTTAAATCACGTTTAAGAATGATCTTTTCTTGTTTCACGATCGCAGATTTTCTTCCTAGCTTTCTCAGAACTCTTATTTCATTTACAAGTTGATCAATTCTTCGTTTCCTTCAATTTATTTATTACATTTTCCTAATCATTCTTTTAAATCACGTTTAAGAATGATCTTTTCTTGTTTCACGATCGCAGATTTTCTTCCTAGCTTTCTCAGAACTCTTATTTCATTTACAAGTTGATCAATTCTTCGTTTCCTCCTATTTATTACAGATACTTTAATCAGATTTTTTTTATCGGTTTAACATCTTTATTTATGACTGGGCATTTTGGAATGTTGAAATCAAGACAATTTTTTGAGCGTCGGTGTCGTTTTATTTGTTTCGCGAATTTTCGTTGGTAATTCTAGTCTCTAATACTTTCTTCGGGTTACTCAATATTCTTTATCATGTCTCTAGATTAATCGACTGACTTTACTAATTTCTAAGGAAATATTGCCAATGCGCTGTACAGGCAGAGTCGCCTTCAAGTATATATTTCAGACTTAGCATTTTTAACCCCTTTTCGACCATTATTTTAGACAAACCACAATTACATACTTGTAAGTGCTTCACAACTACTTTTACTTGTAATATCTCTATGGTCTAGGGACGGACGAGTGTAATACGTGAATAGTGATAAAGCATCGCCTGCGTCCGCTCTTGCAGACCCAAAGCAAGTTCCGGTAAAAGTATAGCATTTTTACGCGTATCTTATATTGACAATGGCTCACACAAATAGACATACTTTCTTATACACATCATACACCGCATGGTTTTTAATGTTACTTCTTAGATGGGTTAATCGATGATTCTAGGCTATATTGTTGCCATTACCCAATGATACGCTTCAGAATGTGCTGAAATTGCAATTTTCAACAGCTTTCTATAAACTAAACAACTTGTGTTAAATTAACGGTATTACCAATCGTTTACAGTCAGTAATGGCAATTAGCATTTAATAATAAACAATGTAGATATACTGTAAAACATACTTACGAGCTAAACAAGGAATTACACTTTGCACAATGACTAACACTTATCCGTTTTACAGAGATTCACGCATGATTTCTAATTTATTATTATTTATTTATTCTTAGAGTAAGGTAATCGCAGGATTGGGGTGCTTACTCTAGGTTATGTAACCTAGGATGTAGCTAATACAAATAAGATTACATTTTTTGCTTAATGAAAATTCCTGCAGTGGTTTAACTGTGGTCGCATACGCCTCATCCCAGTGGACTGAATCAGATGGCTGCAGGTGTTTACTCAGAGCGCAATAGTTTTTATCTAAGTTAGTGATGCCAACGTCAACACATTATAATAACACTTAAGTGAACTAACGTAGTTATTATTATTACTGATATCACTAGAGTGTGTGTTGCTGATAAGAAGTAAAGAGGTAATATCCTATGAGTTTAAGTAGAATATAAATCACATTTACCGAATACTTATGTAGATGAGACAATTATACTCTTGGTTGTAGGAGGGGGAAATGTGTAATATGTAATTTATGAGCAGTTGGTCCGAACATGATAATTAAGAACGATTCTTTGAGATTGTTTAACGATGAGTTTGCCATCCTAGGATCTATTCTTCTACTATATTCTCTGTCTATTTATTTCTATCTCTCGCCCCTCTCTCTCTCTCTCCATCTCTCTCTCTCTCTCTCTCTCTCTCTCTCTCTATATATATATATATATATATATATATATATATATATATATATATATACCTCTCTCTCTATCCCTCTTTCCATTTATCTTTACCGTCCTCTCTCTTTCTCTCTCTCGCTGTCACTCTCTCTCAATATATATATATATATATATATATATATATATATATATATATATATATATATATATATAAAGAGAGAGATGTATATATATATATATATGTATATATATATAAATATTTTCTTTGTCGTAAAAAACTTTAAAATGGAATTGAAGAGACAATATGATTACTCATGATGAATTTAGAAATTAAACAGATGAAAGAACAGCTGACCGGTTTCCTACATCGCTTAACAGAGAAAAATATCGAGGTATCCTATAAAAATATAAAAAAGATGCTATGAGAAGAGGAAAGGTGTAAAAAAAAGAAGTTTAATCAAATAGAAACAACATTAAGCCCGAAGAGATTTTCTCTTTGCTTGCAGCGAAGGTCTCAAGGACTTAATATAGATTGTATATATATGTATATATTAAGCATTTTATACAAAACTAAAAATTGGTAACATGCTAGTAAAAATAAGGACACAGCGCATCATAAAAACTGGGTCAAGATATTTCGGTCGATAGGGTCGACCATATGCGGTTATAGATGAAACCGATCGACCGAAATATCTTGGTCCAGTTTTAATGATGTATTTGTGTCCTTGAGTTTATCGTCATGTAAAACCTGCGTGTTTATATATCCATCAAAACGTGTACACACACATATAAAAAATATATATAAAAATACATAAAAGTATATAAGACATCAAATATATGAGCCCAAAACATACTAAAATTTAAAATGTATTCAGGAAAAATATCGAAGAGGTTGATTGAAAAATAATCCAGGTGGTGAGTGGTAGTTCAAAAACGAAAAAGTTATCCAGGCGGGAAATGTGTTTGCAATCGATGCAGTAAATGACAGTGAAAAATGAATCCAAGGTGTATGCAAATAGAAAAAAATAAATCATATGAAAAGTTCAGAAAACTCACTTGGTGTTAAATATGATAATGTTCAAAATTCAGGGTTCTTATGAGCTGATAGGAGTAGTGCAAACCATAACTTCCTGGTTAGATGCAAGCTACGCTAAATCCAATTCGAATAAAATTAAACTAGATTATTTTTCAATCAACCTATTCGATATCTTTCCTGGATATATTTTAAATTTTATGACTTGGATGAACTGTATAGCTTTAACAAAAAAGTATGTTTTGGGCTGATATATTTGATGTTTTATATACTTTTATGTATTTTTATACATATGTTTATATGTTTTCAAAGTTTACTTTTATTACTTGCAGTAATGTCATTGCGGTAATGGTCCTCTGAGGAGAAAACATTTCTTTGAAAACTCATGAGTTAAGGATTTTAAGTAGTTCGCCTGAACATTGAATTCTAATAAAATTTGATTCGCACCTTATTTTATTCTTTCACTTCATGCTATGTATATATATATATATATATATATATATATATATATATATATATATATGTGTGTGTGTGTGTGTATATTTAAGCAGCATATTTTCATTAATGACGGTCTGATTAAAGAACAAGGCCAATATCTGTTTGTTTCATTTTGGATCCATCTTTTCTATGTTGACAGACTAATGATCTAAAGATCTGTTCGAGTGTGAACAGGAACTCAACAAAACGTCTTACGTTTTCAACTCTTATGCGTCTTCTTCAGACACGTGAGGAGTTATTCAAAATAAAACTTGTGTGTTTACCGTAATTGGAAGCGCTAAAATCTCTTATTTTTGATGATCTGTTCCTTTATTTAAATTAGGTTTTTCCCTTTTTCTTTTCCACACTGTCTTTCACGGCATTTTATTTAATGATATACTATATATTTTATCTTCATATATATATATATATATATATATATATATATATATATATATATATATATATATATATATATATATATATATATATAAATATATATATATCTAGATGAAGGGAGAGAGAGAGGGGGCGAGAGATAGAAATAGAGAAAGAGAAAGAAGGAGAGAGAGAGAAGGAGACAGATACATAGGAAGAGAAAGTAAGTGAGATACAGCGTGACTGTGCGTGTTTGTGTATTACTAAGTATAAGTTCCGCTCTTATCTTTATTAACTTATTTTTTTTATTCATGAACTTAAATTAATGTATCATTATTTTATGCTATATTACATACTTAATTCTGGACTATCAATTTGGTGATGTTAAGTTACCCAAGCCATGCAAGGTAGTATTTCAAGTATCTATATATCATGTCCGACAGAAGTAAAATAATCAGTGCAGTATGTTTGATAACGAGTATATATATATATATATATATATATATATATACATGTATTATATGATTATAATGCAGCCACTCTTGGCCACATACTTTTTACTTTAACGACTGTTGAATAAACAAGTGATTGAAGTATATTTTTGATAACAGTTGAATTGAAACACATGATGCACACTGAATATATTAACTGAAACATAAAATGTATCAAAGTGTAAAATTAAAACGTGTGAAAGTGTACGATAAAGATTTAGGCGCAGTGTATATTATTACACCTTTTAATACATATCAGTAATGCATGCTGGTTTGAAGATCGTCTTACTGCTCATAGTTTTACATAAAGTCAGGTATGCATGTATTTTATACAGTGGAATTCTCTCTTAAATCAATTGACCGATAATTAGGAATTCTGAAACACAGCTGCTATGTACATTCCTTTGCAGTATATTTACGACTCTCTTTTATTTTCATTGTTTTCAAAAATGGCCGATAACATTAAATACCTCGTCAGCCCTTATATATATATATATATATATATATATATATATATATATATATATATATATATATATATATATATACTTTTTGACGAATTTATTGTGAGTAATTTAAAACGTAATTACTATACATTTATTCATGGACATCATTTTTTCATACGTAGTCTTTTTTTAATACATGTTTATACTTATTTATTTCGTGTAAATAATCGTTAATCTTTAAAACCGGTTACGTTTTTATCCTTATTTAATCAATCAATGGCAGATCACGGATATTGGTAAAGGAGATTGTCTACTGCACGATGACTAATATTATAAGAGATTTGCTAACGATGGGAGGAAACTACAGTTTTCGATTACTTCGGATTGTGACTCGACAAATATTTATTGACATCATACAGAAAAAAGGATATGTTGAAGTTGTATAGGTTAAGGAGTTATCTACTCCCGTGTTGAAAGATAAAACGGCCATCTTGCTTTTTAGTAGTAACTGGTGACGGACGTTAGAAGGGACATCTTCCATACTCTACATAGCGCGACAGAACAGGATTGTAAATGCTGTAAACATGGATTTTATTCAAGCACTACGTCGAACATTGAACTTACTTGCCACCAGCCACCATGGAGCATAAACGTGTACTATTAATAAAATAACTTATCGAGCTGCATAAAGAAAATATCGAGCTCCGAAGACAAAATGCTTCGCGGTCAGTCTAATACATTGCGGGTTAAAATACCAGAACGACCCTCAATACCACAGACGGAGAATGGGCATCTTTTGGGGGATACCTGGTCCCGGTACAAGAATGTATGCGGATTAAAAGATCCAGCCGCAATCCAGAACGAACTACGGGAGACATGTACACCGGAAACGAACAGGCTACTCTTCGAACTAGAAAGACAATAAACGCTTAACTCTGCCACGGAGAAGTCCATTTTACGTCAGATACGACTGGTGACAGTAACAGGATTACACAATGAAGACCACTAACAGAAATTCCACTCCATGAGGCTAAAAGAGGATGAGTCGATAACGTATTTTTTATCGATATTACCTTGCTCTGCTAAATTCTGCGAATTTAGGCTTCGATGTTCAAATGAACAAACTTGCAGGCAGAAAGTAAACTACTCAGATGAGATAGTCGCCGGACAAATGATAGCAGCACTTAGAAACGTAGAACACAAACGGATATTACTGGCAGAGGTAGCATCACTTGACACTTTGGACCAGAAGTTCACACGGGTGGTCTGTCTAGAGGCAACAGACAATCAACCTCTCACTTCTACAATGTCACACCCTCTCTTACATTATCGAAAGTACAAAGATCGAACCAAGAACAACACTACCCGGGGACCAGAGGACGAGGGGACCAGGGGACCACGGGACCAGGGGACCCCGACTCCACGATACACCAAACCTTGAAATGGATCTGGAGATACTTCACACCCTAGAGAATTGATGAACCGGAAGGATTACCCGGCAGTGTGACTAACATTCCACTTTTGTGGAGTGATGGGACACATGTAAAAAGTATGCCGTAAACTTGTGGGGTCCAAAACGGAAGCTACGAGTAAAATGTCAAGGAATGGAGAGTCGTTTATGTTCACCAACAGTGCTCCGGATGATTGTTTTGCTCGAAATGACAGCAGATATAACAAAACATAATCGACAAACGTGCCTCACCTCGAGTGGGATTAGAACAATTTCAGATGAGCATCCCAGAGCTACCATCTTTGGTGACGATAAAAGTCACCATGATGCCTGAAACTAATGAGAAATTTGGACGAATACCAAAGAACCGGTGAACCAGCATGTTCATCGCATCCCAGCCTTTGCAGACACAGGGGCTCATACTTGTTCGAGTTGGTCTGAGATTAAGAAACTACTTGGATACCCAGATGGGTACCTCGTGTCAACTACCCATAAGATACGGGGCATAACAGACACCCGATTACAGATCAGAGCTGTTTTGTTTGTATGCATGAAAGTGGGAACAAACTGTTTGTTACAAACTGCCTTGAAGGATCTGAGTTTGTTGCCTTACAATTTCCCAACTTCATTGTCAGAGAATGGCTCGTTTAGGAACATAAATGAAATTTCCGCATGTGGATGCCCGCGCACAACGTCTCTCCCGATGAAATCACCACCATCTCATTCAAACCAACAGAAGCCAACAGACAAGAACTTGAACAATGGTTAGTGGAACGTTTTAAGTCAAGCGCATTTAACATATAGAGATAACATTCGCTCTGGGAGTAACACCGACAGCAATTCACACACCAATACTCGTTTCTCATAACTGGAAGAAGAAGGTGAAAAAGGTCCTGGACAGAGACGTCGTACTGGGGATAATAGAAGCGGTACCGGTAGGTACACTTACTACCTGGTGGTCAAGGATAGTGGTCACGTCGAAATAAAGATTGGTCTCCAATACACACGGTTTATCTACAAAAGTTAAATGATGCTACTATGAGAGAAACCCATCACACCTCATCACTATCTAATCAGATTTTGATGGTACCGGGATACACCAGGAAAACGATCCTTGACGCATGCAATGGATACCACAGTTAACCGCTATCCCCAGCCGCACAGGATGCCACTACATTCATCACCGAGTGGGGTCTATATAGGTACTGTCGTGCCCTTTAAGGATTCCATGGATCAGAGGAGGGATACACCCGTCGGTTTGATGACATCACAGTGGATATGGCTCGTAAGATCAGATACATTAGCTACAGCCTCCTATGTGATGATTCAATATAGTCATTGTTCTTTCACACGGTTAGCTATATCAGTCGCTGCGCAGACAAGGGGATTGTATTTAATCCAGATAAGTTTCATTTTGCTGACATGGTGATAGTATTCGCAGGATTTCCGTCCACTGCAAATAGTGTTCGACCCAGAAAAGGGTGACAGAAACCATACTTAAATTCCCTCCCCCCAGAAATATCACTGGGGTTAAATCTTGGTTTGGACTTATGAATCAGGTGTTTACCTTTTCAGAAGCAAAAGTTATGTCCCCCTACCGAGAACTATTGAGGTCAAAGAACAAAAAGTTCTATAGGGACGAGACACTGGAGAGCATATTCCAAGAATCAAAGAGAGTGACAGTGAAGAAGATTGAGAAGGGTGTCCAAACATTCGAAATGGACAGAGTTACAGGGCTGGCGACAGATTACAGCAACATAGGAATATCTTACTTCGTATTTCAAAAACACTGTAGATGTGAGGGTGAAATAAATATGAGTTGTGGGGATGGCAACTAGAACGTCATTCTGGCTGGGCCCCGGTTTACCAAACCACAGAATCGCGATATGCACCAGTGGCAGGAGAGGCGTTAGCCATTGTCTCCATATAAGAATCATGCCGAATGTTCATACTATGGTGCCCGGATTTGCTGGTAACAGTGGATCACCTGTGGGCACTAATAAAAATATTTTCTAACAAGGACCTTGAAAATATGTTTAAAAAACACTTGTTAGAAGATCAAAGAACAGACACTGATGTAGCGCTTCTAAGTAAAACATCGCTCTGGAAAACTTAATTTAGCCTCAGATTGCACATCCCGATACGCAGCAGGTACCCCATCAAGAAACCATGACCTAATAATCGACACTGCAGTCAAAACCGCTTTCACGTCGATGTATGAAAGCGACCCTAAGTTGAAAGCTATTACATTGGAAAGGATTGTCGCCGGGGCATCCACCTATAAAAAATGTAGGACCTTAAGAGATCTGATTTAAAATGGTTACCCTCGATCACGCAATGACCTCCCACCCATAGGTCCGGTTTTCTGGCCTATCAGGAATAATATATTGCCGTGAGGGAGTCATTATGAAGGGCAACAACATCATAATACCTCGACAACTTCGTGCATAGATACTGTAATCCCTTCATTCTGCGAATCAGAGTGTACACGGTATGCTGGCGAACGCGAAACAACGATTGTACTGGCTGTGTCTGGATGCTATCATCCGACAAACCAGATCCCAGTGCTTCACAAGCAAGACGATTGCGCCATCCCAGAACAAGGAGCTCTTAGTGTCACCACCAGACCCGGATTTTCATTCCAATAAGTTGTTGTAGACTTTGTTGATATACTATCTATATAGTATACACTGATCGATATACGGGATGGGTGAAAGTGGCCCTAATGGCATCGGGGAAGGTTAAAACTCTATGCGACACCTTGAGTACGTACCTCATCAGCATACTACGCTTAGAGGAACGGCCGCGTAGAGTAAGCCGTTAAGAGGGCAAACCGAATACTAGCTGACAATATGGAAAGCTATGGACGGCTATGCCATAAGCAGGCTGCTCGTGCGCTACTAACCCATCGTAATACTCCTGTCGAAGACTTTAACATGTCTCCAGCCGTAATGCTATGAATTTGAATCATTAAATACAACCAAACAGGATAAATATCAAACCTGGAATCAATGAAAAGAAATAGGCAAACAAAGGGAGTTTAGAATGGCCCCGAGCAGTTCTATAATCAGCATTGCCGTCCACTCTGTGAACTCCAAGTTTAAGAATTCGTCGAGATCCAGAACCAGGATGATAATTACCCTCTTCGATGGACGTAGACAGGGAGGATCGTGGAGACACATGGTAACCGGCAGTACCGAGTGCGGGTAGATGGGAGCAATCGAATAACGCTGCGCAACCGTCGGTTTCCCTGTAAAATCTACCCAGTTATAGATGGCCCACATTATGCAACTCACGGGATTTCAAATCCGTCCACGACCCCTTAACCCTCATAGGAACGACCCACTGATGGAAAGAATGGGTGTCGAACGAAACATCAATGTCCGACAACCCAGTGTGCCTGAGTAAGATGCAATGGAAATTGATGATACCCCATGGGTGTTGGAAAGCAACACAGGAAGATATACACACCCGGTAAGTCCCCCACCATTGAAGCAACCGTCATGTCGCAGAACAAAAGCTCCAAGAAACTTGTCCCCACAAATGCGTGGAAAATCGCACGGGTTCTCTGGTTCATACCAACATGACCACGCCAATTTATACCGAGGTCACGGGGGGGGGGCTGTATAGATAAAAGAGTTATTTACTCCTGTTTTGAAAGAGTAAACTGGAGTTATATTCCCCTTATTATTATATTATTATATTATTATATTATATTATATAATATTATATTATTATATTATTATAAATGGAAGCGGCCATCTTGCTTTTTAATAGTAAACAATGACGGACGTTGGAAAATGCATCTTCCATACTCTACAGTAGTCAGTAGGGACGCATTCCGTTTGTACTTTATTTCATATATGAGATGTTCTTGGGAAGTATTTCTGGTCACGGAAGTTCTGTTTAGTTTTACATACATAGAAGAAGAATGGAAAGTGCGTTGCCGTGGCAGTAACCAGACAGATACATGCTATCAGGATTTTACAGAAGATGGTAGAGATTGACGAGACTTCGCAATATATATAAATATATATATATATTTATATGTGTGTGTGTGTGTGTGTGTGTGTGTATATATATATATATATATATATATATAAAAATATATATAGAGAGAGAGAGAAAGAGAGAGAGAGACTTACTAATACAAAAATATGTGCACGATTTTAGTAGTCTTACACCTGTAATAGCAATGCTCTACGTGTATCTGTTACTTTCAATTCAGACATTGGCCAACATGTCTCTCGTTCATACAATAGCGACATTTAAGTACACTGATGAAGTCGTTGTTTTTCGTGCGACGTTGTATAGTACATTAAACATAAAAGACACATTTTTCAGCTGCTAGTTATAGTTATATCCCGCCGCGTCTTGACATATATATATATATATATATATATATATATATATATATATATATATATATATATATATATATATACATACATATTTCTTGTGCAAAGATTCGTAAGTTTTTCCTATGGTGATCTGCGTTCTTCCTGCGACGAAATAATGTTCACATCTCTTCCCTTCGGTCGCCTCTTTTGTCATTGTCTCCCAGTGTTTGTGTCAAACTCCGCCCTTCCGTCCTCGATTTTCGAAATCCTCTGCCTGTTTTATCTATTGTCGACGCAGTGGTGGAATTCTTGAAGAAAATACGGAATGCTTTTATTTTTTTCGAGCTTGATGGGAAAATAATTGCTTGGTACTATCAGTCTTGTTATGAATCATTAGTATCATATTGTGTATTTTTAGAATACTGTCTAGAAAGCTATATTATAAGAAAAACACCTTAGAGCCAGTTATTTAAACGTAATATATTTTCATGATTACACATATTGCTATAATAGACTAATAATTGTTATAGACTTTTTTAATATAAATATATATATATATATATATATATATATATATATATATATATATATATATACTTGTACCAAAACAATGTGTTTATACAAACATAATTCTACTACAAAATTAAAAAACTGTTTGAGTTACAGCTTTACGACCCCTGATATGCTCAAACAATCATGCTATTACACGTAAAGAGTTCTAGTTTATTATTGAGCACAATTATATAAACAGTCAATATTTACGATTTTTTTTTGCTCCGTGACAAAGTACTAAACTCTGATCACTGACTATATATATATATATATATATATATATATATATATATATATATATATAATTTGTATGTATTTATAATTACATCATTATTACTATTGTATTTTAGTTGATTAGTAAAATCTGAAAATATATTCATGGCAATTAAGCAATACTGACGCGTCTGCGTTTCACCCTTGCAGGTAATCGCCAGGCTTATATATATATTTTTATATATATATATATATATATATATATATATATATATATAGAGAGAGAGAGAGAGAGAGAGAGAGAGATGAGTAGAAATATGATGAGAATAAAAATTCTATAAAATGCAATATTTATTAAATCATCATTTATTCAAGCAAGGCTTATATAAAAAACTGCATTTCTCTCCTTAATCCATACCTTTCTTTATATAAGTCGTGTTTTAACAATTGATGGTATAATAAATAATTGGTTTTTATTTTCATCATACTATTATTACACATTGAAGCATTATATTTATTTCAAATTAATCGAATACATATTGAAATAAAAAATTAAATAGCATGAAATACAAACACATTTTAAAAGCTATTTAATGACAAATATAATTTCAGTGGAATGGGTTTCGTTTTTTTCTATTCAATAAGCTTGATATTTTAAAATATGTAATAGTTGACATTCGAATATATTATGTTGTAACTCTAATACATTTAATACGTATTTTATATATTTTAACCGTCTAATAAAATGTTATTTCTGACTTTAAAATTCACCGGTAAGAAGTTTGGCTTCAAACACATCAGTTGAGGACTTGCATTGTTCTCAAGCAGTTGGTCAGCCTAGATGTAGGCTAGGGAGAAAAGAATAGGTATTATTTGACATCGTGGCCGAAGCTTAAATGGTGCCGTGGAAAACTGATCTGAAGGGAAATTTTATAACTTTGTATATATTTTTCATCATAATCTGATGTTATACTTAAACCATCAGCTTAAGACTAAAATTAGATGCGATAAAAATGGTTTATATTCCATGGAATTCAACTAAAAGTGAATACAAGTAACGAGCTTGTGATATGGAGTCAGATATGAATACAGGGTACTTGTTTTATTTTTGGAAATCCACCATTTTTAAGTAAGCATCTTATCTTATTGGGTGTTTTACTTTTCGGTTATAAATATTCCCAAGGTGCCTACTCCCCTACATTCATGTTATGTATGATTTTCCCTACAATTGTACATGAATATCACCCACTCCCAAAATTAATTCCTATTTAATGTCCTATCACTTAAACCCAACTCCCACTTAGAGTGTGCCTTGACTGTGTAAAATTCCAAACAACTTTGAAATTAGTGATCATGTCTAATATAGAAAAGGTTTTGGACGGTCTGACTAATCTGTTATTGTTTCATTTTTTCTGATGTGTTTGGTCTTGTAATACTCCCTTAATTGTTTTATAATGATATTGAATATTTTAGGTAGGCTTGTCTATATTGTAAATGTGGCACTGTGGTGACTGCTGACGTAGAATAATGGGTAGATGGCAAAAGAACGAAAGAAGAATCATCTGAAATATATGGGTTCGAATGGATCTATATAATAGTTAGACAGAAGTTAACACTTACTCCTACTCCCCTACTCTGATTGCTTTACGTTCTTGGCCTTTTGGCTAAGATCAAAGTGTAGTATCTGTTCCGATGGATACTGCACCCCATAGACTGGTATTGTCTTGGCCTTCGGGGCTTGATTTACGGCGGTCTATGGGTCTGTCCTGTGCAGTTCTAGGAGGTCCACCCTCCCAGGCTTCGCCCCCCCCCTCTTTGGGGAGGAGTAGGTTTATTGCTTACTGCCTGAGGCGCCCCTACCGGGGAATGCCGACGGGCTGCCCAGGCAATTTTTAAACCCCACTTTCCCGACCCGACCTTGGGTCACATCTTACTTGTGGGAGTAAGATAAACACTGGCCTTGTGCCTAACTCCTGGAGAGGAGTAAACCAATACTCTGATTGCTTTTTACCTAATTTATTTACCTAATTTATTTAACTGTATATATTTTAAGAACAGATTATTAACAGTGTAGCATCTGTTCTCGCTCAAAGGGATATATTTTCAAGGATTACCTCTTCCGTAAGAAAACGACAGCAAATTAATTCCTTTTATCTCTTTTTGTGTCCTGAAGCTACGTCATCTGTGAGGAAAGTCCGACAAGATAAACTAGGCTACGTTCGCAGATAGACTAGAGCACATGTTTTGGGGATTTGGATTTCCACGATAATCTAGGCCTTTGCCGAACAGTGTCGATATTAGAGACATGTAAAAAGAAATTAGTATCTGTTCTCACCTTAATCACACAAAGAGAAGATCCTTGGGGACTAAAGCACTTTACATTTTTTACCAATACAGAATTATAGAGAGCTTTATCTATTCAACATGAAAACCGACTTACTGGGGAGTTTGGTAAATAGGGGCACTAAACTGGTATTTTTTTTAGTACAAAGACACAGTATATAAAACATTTTAAATACGCATATAAATCTACACATATAAATGATCGACAAACAGTCACGACGATCTGTTTTAAAACTAGACACGCAAGTGGACAGTTGTAGTGTATTGATTTTACATCTTTGATTAATCACATACAATCTATTATATAAAAGAAAGTTGTATTTTTCTCTTACTATGTCCGACATAAATGTTAACAACAAAAACTACTCTAAAACACTTTTACTATTTGGATTCACCATGCCAGAAATATATTTATGTTAAGAAATACTCATATATTCAATCGTTTCGAGTCAGCTAGTACCATATTAGTGTACAAGTCAGAAAAAGTAATTTTGTTTCAGTATTTAAGGTAGTTAATTGAAATACGGCACTTAGTCGATGTCTTTGTTAATAATTTATTTATTTCTATTGCAAAAGTTTGCGTATGAATTAGAGCGAGTGTAAGAGAAAGAAGAAGTCCAATGGGTGAAGTGTGCTAAAAGAGTTACGCGACTGTGGAGAATGACAGAAAAACAGAGACGGACAAATACGAAAAAGAGAGGGAAGTTTCAAAATTTAGATATTATTATAAACTATTAACATCAAATTCTATTTTTTTTGTCATGCCTGCTCGAAGCGCCGGGTAGGACTACTAGTAGAGAATGAGATAAGGTATTTGTTTTGTCGCTGACAGTTAGGCGGGAGATAAAAGCTGTTGCGGACACCGTGTACCTCGGCGCTTACACTAATCAGTCCATACTTTCTCAACCCAAGCGGTAATTATTTATTTTCTAATAGAACGTAATCTATTCTATGTGAAATCAATCACACATTTTTGTAAGTTAGAAATAAGGCAGTAGTAGCTAATCACTGTGTTTGCCGGGTCAGATTTCTCATTCTATGGTTTGAATTTACATAGAATCTTTAAAAAAGGCTCAATAATTCCAAATACATTTCAATCTTAGCTTGGCTAAGGTAAGTTGAAAGAAGATATTCGTAAAAGACACTTTTTAAAAGTGGACCGATTTTTGTTTGCTATTGTAAAATCTGTTAGAGTACAGATTCGATCAGAGTGTGTCTGTTTCGTCATTAACAGTTAAACAACCGTGCATTGTTCTTCGCTTTTTCAGAGTGTTGTATTTCTTTTTATACTGCATTTTATGTGTTGTGCTCTATCACTGAATTGGGGATCTTTTTAAACTAAGGTAATATATATTTATGTCCGAATTCATATTTCAAGTGTGAAAAGATGTGGATTATTTCCTACATTATAAAAGGACTTGTGTCAAACTCTGCCTACATGAGAAGGTAAGTAAATAGGGACAGACAAATAAATGGTTACATATAAAAAAACGCCAGTTACAATATAACAGTCATTTCGAAAATCATAACCCGAAAATAATGTTTTGGTCATTAAATGAGACCAACTATTTCTCCTTTTTTTCTCCAATTTTACTTCTTACGTTTGTTGCAATCAACTTGCCCGGTTCAATAACAACGTAATCATGCTTCAAGTAAGAAGTGGACTTTTTTTCCTTCTATTCGATCAGTCCTTCTTATTTGATTTGCGTCCGACTTTTAACTAAGCCTAACACAACAACAAAACAATGTTAGAAAAACTTCGACGCAGACGACATTGGCCCGACAGCTATGTTGTCAAATGGCTTCCCTTCCCGGAACATCTTATTAGTGACTGCGAGCGAACTCTCTTAAATCGATGTAAGTAACAGCTGTGGTGTAATTTTTTTTTTTTTTGTATTTCTTATTATGTTTCCTTTTACTCTAATACAGACGCAATGATGGCACTCCAGACAGTACTAACTCCCTGTGTATTCATTGGTCTCTGAGGCATCCTTCCAACTCTGGGATTTTTACGTGAAGGAGAAAAAAATCCACTGTCACGAGTGGAAAATGTCGGTAGACTTGTGAAAGCTTAAAATGGCGTCATTCTTCTGTTTTTATTTGTTGTGACAGATTTTTTAAAATTTGTTTTGTTTCTTATTTTTATTTATTTTCCATTTATTTATGTAAAACGAAAACAGGGCAAATCGTTGTTATGTAGACGTCAAAAAGAATGTAGATGTCGACTTGGAAAGATATATATATATAAATATATATATATATATATATATATATTGTGTAAGGATGGGAATTTACCCAAGAAATTGTTTCATATATTGAAATAAAAAACAATCTATAAATATTGTGACGACAAGAAGTAAAATAACATATACACTCTTACAATCTTTAAAGAAATAAATTAAAGAGATATACATATAATGTATTAAAAGAATATTTAACTTTAAATGGTTATTTTACGGTAACAGAAGAAATAAGTTTATTAATTTTATTCAGCATAATATAAATATATTTTCTCAAAAGCAATATTATTAACAATAAATTATGTTTACAGAAAGCGTTTAATTTAAACAGCGGCCCAGCTAGTGTATATATATATATATGTATGTATATATATATGTATGTATATATATATGTATGTATATATATATATATATATATATATATATATATATATATATATATATATATACAATAATATTTTTATAAATTAATATATAATATTTAAATACCTAGAGACATCGATGTTTCATGCTAACACAATCTTCAGTCTAGGAACTAATTCCCAACGGTCGGTGGGCGTGAACCCCGAACACATATATAGCTTATAAGTTGCGTAGACGTAGATATATATATATAGGCGTTCGACAGGTTGTAACATTCCGGTATTCTACACAATTTTCAAAGTCATGACATAATCGTAAGGTTCTCGACATTGTTGTGTTTTTTCTTGCTGGCCGACGCTTGCAATTAACTCGAGATGGTATGGCCTCATTATGTGCTCCTATCAGGGTGCTGGTGTTATCCAGGGCTCTATTCTAGGTCTATCAGTGGTTCTTCTCTATATCAACGATCTTCGTGAGAATATTATTAAGAAGATTAATATCTATGTTGATGATACCAGTTTATATTCTGGTGTTACATCTCACCCATCTACCTCAGATCAGTTTAAATAAACCGCTGATTTAGAAGTTTACCTGGGTTTACGTGTGGTTTGCGGTAGAAATGGCTTGTTTTTTTATCCAGTTTAGATTAAGCCCGTCTCTTTCCAATCATAAGCGTGCCCATTTTCTTCGTCGGATTCTTATGAAGTGTTCTGCTCTTGAGAATAAATCGACTTTGAAACTTCAAATAGTTTTTAATGTTGATACATTAGATCACTTGCTCTTTCTGCTTATCGACATGTTCATATATATATATATATATATATATATATATATATATATATATATATATATACATATGTATATATATATATATACACATATATATATATATACATATGTATATATATATACATATGTATATATATATATATATATATATATGTGTATATATATATACATATGTATATATATATATATGTGTATATATATATATATGAACATGTCGAAATGTTTTGGTAAAATTTAAATAAATACAACCACAAGCATCCAGCTTGATTTTCAGTGTAATTTTTGTATTTATAAACGGAAACAAAGAAAGTGAATAATATTGTATTGATACGGTCCCTGAAGAACGTATTACAATGTCTGCCCGGTCAAGTCTTCCAGGACACCGCCGCTTTGGATCGGTGTCCATAATAGAAATGGGCTAAATAGTTTTTTTTACTATCGGCTATTGAAATATTCGATATCTTGCAAGTTGAAATACAACTGAGAATAGAAAAACACTTGTGCGAAAGAAGCTTTAAAATTGCAACCTAAGCATAACTGTATTCGTTTTAAGGCAAAATTAGTTTCAGAATTTGGTGTGAAACCTTTGACTGTTTCGAACTTCTCTGCGGAGTTAGTAATCACATGATATTAATGATAATTCTCTGGAACCGATTTAAGACTATCGTGAACGTATATGTTCCATCTCTGCGCGATTCGGTAAATGAGGGAACCTCCTGCTGCCTTTAACACAAAGATTGTGTGTAAACTATTTCTCTAGCAAGTGTCATCATTCCAAGTAATTTCAATGCAAATATTTATAAATATCATGAGAATGTATTCGATGTATTCGTTAGGAATGACTGTTGAAGCCAAACTAATTAATTAAAAAAGGTCGACAGTGTCTCGATTATGGACTCTTAAATATGTTAGTTCCATGTTCATTATATAATGCTTTAATGACCACCACTTTGCAAATGATTATACTTATTTGGTAAAAAAACAATCGTAAAACTTAAAATATGGCCAGTTCAAACTTGTTAAGTGTTTTTCACCTTAAATAGTATGGTATTAACGTTAAACTGTTAGGAGAAATGTACGGAATAAATTGTTTTAAAAAGTGTTAATTATTTACAACAAACGTACTGACAGTTGTGCTTATATTCTTATGCATATCATTAAAATGATCCGTATTTGGTCGATGGAAACGTGGTAAACGTTCAAACATTATTGGAAAAACAGAATACAACACTTACAGTTGTGTTTAAAGAGAAGATCAATCTTACATCATCAAATTAGAATTGTGCACGACACATGATGGGACGTTAATTATAGGTAACCTTAGAATTAAATTCTACCATACACATATTTATTGTACAATAGTTTACATTGAATTAAAAGAACACCTTACTCGCAAATATAAACCTGCGATTTAAATATGCGATACAATTAATACTTCATCCACAAAACATCGTTATTTGATGGAAATACCATTTTTATGTTCGTTAATATAGATTATAATTTGTCAGGAATAAATCATCCAATAAATTCGGCTAACCTAACACAATAGTTTATTGTAGAGGTCCCTTCTCCTGGATACATCAATATTGTCGTTTAGAAGTTGAATAATGGTAAATCGCCCCATATAGACTGATTAAGTGCAGCAATTTTTAGCTGTGAAATGTCGATGCAATATATAACTATTTTGGTGCAAACTGTCTGCAATGAGGAATGTGTCCAAGACGGCTGGAAAATTATATCGTAGTCAACGTTTATAAAGAAATGGTCAAAAACAATAAGTGTGGAATAACTTTGTTTCTTTAGGGAGTAATAGTTTTTCTAGCATCATGTTTCCAGACTTTAACATCATATATTCATTAAGACCTGTCAACATCACAGTATGCTGT
The DNA here is from genome assembly GCA_963556195.1 of Sepiola atlantica. NCBI lineage: Eukaryota > Metazoa > Mollusca > Cephalopoda > Sepiida > Sepiolidae > Sepiola > Sepiola atlantica. The sequence continues at coordinate 3,501,690 of OY744515.1, forward strand.
TAGAAATAGACCAGGAACACCATATATATGATAGTCATTATACAATGAGTTTATGTTGTTGAAATAATTCTTGTGAGGATCCTCATTTGTCATATATTTGATTCCATGTTGCCTCCCCCGCATTCATCTTTTCACTCTTTGGACCCTCACCGATGTAGTTATTATCATTTCGCTAATTTATGACAAAATCGACAATATTCTGACTGATCAACGTTTTTGTAGCATTCCTGTATGCGGTGACTTTAATATTCACAATGTTGAGTATCGATTACACCTAAACTGGCGATAAAGGGAGATTTTGTCATGACTTATCACTTACATATACACTTACCCAATTTGTTGACCAGCCAAAACACGTACCGGACGTAGATGGATATTTTACAAGCTGTGTTTGTTCCTTCGTTTTGCCGCCTTTTTTTTGCCGCCTTTTTTTTGCCGCCTTTGAAAATCCTCCGATGTCTTTTTTAAACACAAGGATTATCGATATTCGTTTTTGACAGATTCAGATCATTCATGTCTGAAATAGCTCTTAAACAAATTTCCGAAACGAATGTGTCCTGCCTCGGATCTGAAATATCGGAGTTGTTTACATCTGGCATTTAAAGCTTCATACCCTACAAAACATTCTAACAGAGACCGAGCAGCCAGCTATGGTATTCGCCTGAATGCGCTGCCGCTGTTGCCTACATAAACGACTATTTCAATTGATGTCAAGGTAATAAGTGTTCTAAAACGAACGTTTTATTTAATACTGTCCGAAACCACTGAGCAAGGTTATTGACAACGCAAAGGATTTCTCAATCAAGTGAGTCAATAATGGCTGATCATATGCATGGCTCTCATTATTGTAACAAATAATTTCTTAAACAGATAAGGAGTCTTAATCCCAACCATAATTAATGGACCTGAATTATAACCTCAGCAGCTGAAAACGTCACATTTTTCAGAAATAAATTTGCGGCAAATTCCACTTTTGTGATCTCGGTCACCTACCCACATACATATATCACCATGACCAATAAATATCTAAGCCATATCTGAACTATTGCTCGTGGTGTGGCTAAACTTATTACGAACCTTAATGCCAACAGGGCAACTGGTCCTGACAATATTATAGTCATATTATTCAAGTAATTCCAACTCGAAATAGCTTCTATCTTTACTTATCTATTTAATTGTTGTTTAAATAAGAAATACTTTTAATCATCTTTGACGATTTCGTTGTTCTGCCCGGTATTTAAAAATGATTCCCAGTACATACCGATCAGTGTCGTATGAATCATGAGTAAGTTACTTGAATGTGTAATAAACTAACGAATAAATTGTCTTAGTGACAAAAAATATAGATTTCGTCCTGAAAGATCAACAGGTGACGTACTGAATGTGTCATCGCATATACTATGTAGATCTATCGACGGAGTATTCGTTTCTATAATGATAGCACTTGGTATATGCAAAGGCTTCGATTGGGTAAGGCACATATTGTTGCTCCACAAGCTTATTAGCTATTGAATATCTTAAAATAACCTTTCAACCATCAAACTATTTCTATCTGAAAGATTTATAAAAGAAACTGATGCCCGGCAAAAATAAATGTCAACGTTACCCAAAGATCCATTTAGGACTGAATCCTCTTCCTGATCTTCAGAAATGATCATCCACATCATATTATGAACCTATTCGTGGATATCATTGCGAACGGCACAACTATTTATAGAAGTCACTTGGAAGAAAATCAAATATCAAGATATTTTAGATCCTCTCCTTCTCTCTTTCTTTCTCTCTCTGCCTGTCTCCCTATCTTTCTCTGTTGACTATAAGACCGGGGGAAAATTGGCTTGTTCCGCATATACAAGTGTCGTAACAACATTGCTGATTGTGAAAATATTTACATAGTTCAAAGTAAGTAATATAGAGCACTCGAGTAAATCGACCCTACCCCCAAATAAAAGATTAAGGAAATAATTAATAAACTCCTACGGGAAATAACCCCATATATATAACCTACACTAAAATTATAATAACCATTCACACAAATAAACTCCAAAATAGTCAATAGTACATCAGTTGGCTGTGAGAAGAATGCAAAACGTAAAATACCGATTTCTCAATATGAACCTAACAACCCATATATAATATAAAAATATACATGTCAAAAGCAAGTTACATTGATATGTATGTGTTTAGTTCCTTAAGTACTAATACGATTAAAAGTTAACATGATTAACTATGAAAAGGCAACACGCATACATCTCTTTATATTTTGCTGGCTATCATGATCTTTTTACATTAATCAAATGTAGACATACATTGAGCGTTGTTGAAATACATACGGACTAAATTAAATGTTTACAAGTTATTTGTTAATATTTGATAATATAAGCATATAATATATAGCCTAAATATATATATATATATATATATATATATATATATATATATATATATATATCTATATATGCGTGTGTATATTCCATCTGATTATACATCGCCATTTTTTCTCTCTATCCGGCTGCCTTTTTGCTATATTACAGTTCATTTTAACCTATCTTTTGATCGTTCCTATTAAAAGAATCACGTTTTTTTTCCATAGACAAATTGATACAATCATACAAAGCGGACTTTTTCATTCCACTCTACTTTTGCATTACCAAAGTGAAAGCAACTTTACCTCATAACTCCGCTGGAAAGTGACAAAAAATCTATTTTATCCCAACTCTTAATCCATATTTTAAAATCACTTACCTTAATGGCTGTCTGGATTTTTTGCCATCCTATAAGCGACAAAGAGGTAGGAAAAAGATAGAATAAGAAAACTCCTCAAACGCACCAATTTTGTTCGATACACACACAAACACGTATGAATATGTATATATATATACATACATATATTTATATATAAATATGTATATATATATATATATATATTTATGCAAACAAGTTTCGTCGCCTAACATAGTTCGAGAAAATCTGATTATTTTAGAACACTCTGAATTTGAATCTTATACATATCTTTTGTTCATCTGTATGTCTGTTCGTTAGTCATAATCTTTAGGTTAGCCACACTTTTTTCTACGTAACAAATACATTAGCCAATTTGTCTTATTTCTAAATATAAGAGGTCTTAACCTCTTTTTGAAATTAAGAATAGTGCATCAATAGTAAATAATAAATTCCCATATATTTGAGGTGTTAATGGGTGGTCAGCTATCCCCCGAGCTCCAATAGGAGGGCACTAAGACATCCGGATATCATTGTTTCACCCGGAAAAGATAATGGTTATGACTTTAATTCCATCAACATGGGAGATAGTTTACGTATTAAGAAGAGTTCTGACCTAATATCATTTTTGAGGTAGAGCTTTAGATATTTGGGAACACTTCCATTATCTCCGACAAATAAATCTATGTATACATACACGTTTAATTTACTAAATTCCATACCCCTTCTATCTATCGAAAAGAGACGCATGTAGTCATTGACGCACACACATCGCACCTCAAACATACATCATGCACGCACACACACACCCATATATATATATACACACACACACACACACATATATATATACATATCTATCTATATATATATATATATTTATATATATATATATTTATATATATATATATATATATATATTTATATATATATATATTTATATGTATATATATATATATTTATATATATATATATATTTATATATATATATATTTATATATATATCTATATATATATTTATATATATATATATATATATATATATATATATATATATTGTTATTTTGTCGTTGTTTTTGCGATATCCACTGAGCCATTGGTGCAGGCGCCGAACCCAGTCACTGGTGTCACGGTTTCAGATTTCGCCGGGTTCTGCTAATGAACAGTAACTCAGACTAAACTATTTTAAAAAGTACTTAATGTAGAAGAATCATCTATCTGATTCACTAACAATTGACTGATGGGATTGGAATCGAGGGGGATGTAAACTCATAAATGGGGAACGCAATAACACAAGATGGTGATGGTAGTTCATACGCAAATAAGTTGTTCATATAAAGAATAGATTAATGTTAATTATTGCATTAAACCTTATAAACTATTCTTGAATAAAACACAACCCATGTGTTTTTCGCTCTGAGTATGTGTTCACTCTACTACTAAGAAATGTTTGGAATAGATACTGCTAGAAACAGAATAAACACATGTATTACCTGATAATAATATGCATCCCTGTGTATTGCATATGCTTATGTAGATCTTAGGTTTTAGATATCGGATCACCAGTGCATGTCAGTAAGTTAGTTTTTGCCAGCATTCTTCAAACAATCGTCTATAACCTAATATTTTGTAAGCTCTATACAAATATTGCGCACTCTCCTAACACCTATATATATATATATATATATATATATATATATATATATATATATATATATATATATATATATATAGTGTGTAGATTTCAATTTTGTGTAGAGAATTTGAATAACAGAGCTCAATGTAATTTAAACAGAGCAAAACAGAATTATAAAAAGAAAAACTATACACACATTAAGGTTGTACACATAATAACCTATTTCGACCCCTTTAATTAGGTCTCCTCAGATGTATAGACAACCACGTCAAAAAAATCTTTTTTTTTTACGTCGTTTGTCTATAAATCTGAGGAGACCTAATTAAAGGGGTCGAAATAAGTTATTATGTGTACAACCTTAATGTGTGTATAGTTTTTCTTTTTATAATTCTATATATATATATATATATATATACATTTCCCAGCTTGTTAGATCTGTTTAATTTTTCAGGCTATGTTCCTCAGAAAAAGCTGAGTCTGCACAGGATCTATTTCTCGTGCGAGTTAAATAACATTGCTTGCAGGCTACAACCCCTTAAACAGTGAAAAAATACATGCTGCTCCTCGATTGAGATAATTTCATTAAATAAAGGATGTCTTTAATGTATCCTCTTCTACCAGTCTCAGTTCATATATTTCTCGACAATTTAAAAATAATGCTTTAAAATTATCTTACTAAATATTGATTATGGAATACGTTTTATATATTAGTATTGATATTGAAAGTTATTTTTTTAATAGTCTTTATTATGAATATCAAACTAACTACCACCAATAACCTGAAGGCTTGCTCGCTGCGCCGAGAATATTACTTAGAGAATTACATAACGTGAACATTCATAATGAATTGCAGTCTAATATATATATATATATATATATATATATATATATATATATATATATATATATATATATATATATATATACATATATACATATCAATATATATATATATAAATTCAGATACTTAGCTTTATAAATATATATATACATCTCTCACTCTCTTTCTCTCTCTCTCTCTCTCTCTCTCTCTCTCTCTCTCTATATATATATATATATATATATATATATATATATATATAATTCACTTCAGTTCCTGTCTGTCTAACATATATACTTACATATGGAATGTTACGTATCTCGTTCGTTATATTTTACTTGCATTATTTTTTCTATTCCACACAAGAAAATCGACACACGTTTTAACTGCTCGTTACTAATTCACCGAGGCGTCTAAACCGCGCTCGTTTCTCGAATGGCTTACTAGACGTAATTATTTAGAAAGGAAGACAGTTTTTAAAAAAAATATTCCTCGATAAATCTAATTTCCAATGTCTGCTACTTGATATTTATTTATGTGCGTCTATTATACTATATCTATCTCTGTCTATTCCTGGCTTGATATTTTTGTTAAAATCCATCTATCAATTTAGCAGTAACGTTTTGAAGAGTAGCAGGCATGTGAATTCTTAATCACGAATGGTTACTATAATAGTCAGTTCGTGTCCGTGAGTTTCGAACTTTTGATCGCATCTGGAAACTAACTTTTGTATTAATTTCATCGAGCATACCCACACGCACAAAAAGAAGCTTGGAGAGGTTGAATAACAAACTAGAGCCAATCCTCGAGCCTATTTGGTCTCTGTAGAAGGGTCTGTTTTCGTTCATCACCGTTGATGACCTTGCTGTAATCGCAACAGCCACCTACCATCGATTTCCCGCTGATAAGGGCCATTGTTCTCCTCTGGGGCCCGAGTGGCAACAAGCCTTCCCAAGGTCCCAGAGCTGTCCGCGCTCTTCCAGTGGAGGTCTGGTTTGCTTGTATTTTCCCCGGTTCTGTTGTCTTGTGCTTCCAAGTGTTTGTTCTCCATTCGTTGCTTATGTGGGTTGGTTTCCGCATTCGAGGACATTTCTCAGGATTGTAGCTGTTTTGATCATTACTGCCCTTTCTATGGTCTCAGTTATCCCTTTGATTCCTATTCTCCTAGTCAGGACAACCCGTATATGAGCATACTTTACGCTACAAGTAAACCCTGACCAAATATTAAATGTAACATAGTATTTGAAGCCGAAATAAGTTTCCCTCGACACAGTTATACACTGGATCTCCAAGTAATGTGAACTCACAAGTAATCCAAGTAATCACGAGAAATCCAAGTATATCACAGCACCGGATTATATTAATTATTGTTCTGGCACCTGTTATTACCATGAAATAACAAGAAAACTATAACATAATATTAAAATGCTAATTGGGAAGAGAGAAAAACAATCTTCTTTACCTATTTACTAACTCTGTGACAAAAAAGAGAACTTTAATGGAATATTTGAATACCGTTGTATCTCATATAGAGATGAAGTGTTAGCCACACGTCTTCGACTTAAGTAAAATGAAACAAAATAGCTAAGTATTTAATATGTAACATATGTAATGAATAATCCATTAAAGTAAATATTCTATTATTCTATGATATAATCATACTTTCAGAACAAAATAACTTTTACACATATTAATAAGAAGGTATGCAGTAAACATGTGTTATTTAAGATGTGTTCTCTTACAACCTTTTCATCCAAAATTCAAACAAATCACATTCAAATTCAATTCAGAGATAAAAAAAAACATCGAATAACAATGATAATGAAATCGGCTTAAAACAAAAAGAAGCTATTGCTTAAGAAATTGAATCATTGATATGCAAGAGAGACAACCTATCAGCTGATTATCAAAATGTGTGAATTAACAAAGAGTTATCGCAAAAAGGATATATACTATGCAAGAAATACAACATAAAATCGAAATATAAGGTTGCAATACATCGTAAGTTCATTAGATATTAAACGTGTGTTATTATAACAATAATGTTATCATTACTTTACGAAATAATACATGAAATTAAAGTAAAACTATTTAACATAAATAGATACATGGAATTATACAGTGAAAGGCTATAATATTGATGGGTTTTTAACATTTGTAAAATTAGATAGAGAGTTAATACTTCAAATGAAATTTCCAACTAATCTATCTACATAACTAATTACTATATGCGAAAGGCAAATGAAGATATTTTAACACCAATTCACGAAAAAAATCTAGAACTGTTTAGAACTTAGGAAGCTTCAAAATGATGAAGTAAAAAAAGAATACGACATTACTTTCTTTCCAACCTGATAGCTTATAAATTGCGTAGAAGTAGAACTTTGATATAGAATTTCTGAGATCTTGCTATATTTTATATTTCTTACATACGAACATGAATGTATAATACAAGAGAATATCAGATACAAGTTTAACTTCATACACTCTTTTGATTTTACACCTTGAACATCATTACTTTATTTTTTGTTTGTTTTTAATCATTTTTGCTCTTATTGGGCGTTTTTTTCTGTTTGGCTTTTGCGTGAACATTTTCAAATAATACGTCTTATGTGTTATTGTATTTATTTCTTTGCGGATTGCTTTTAGTAGTGTCTATTTACCGACTTTCTGATGAAAAAATATTGGAATAAGTAGTCTTAATTACCTATGTTTACTTCCGACTCATCTAGAAACATATGCATACTTAATTTTTCCGACACTGTTATTCATTCATGAAATGATAACATCTTGTATTTAATCGCGGCAGTGAGACATATGAAGGCAGCTATCAACCTCTGATAATTGCGGGAAATATCCTGAGTTCTAGCAACATTTACTCAGTTTACTAGGCGATGAAATTGACCCTTCCTTACTTTTGTAAATCGTGCTACTGCTGTTTGTATATTATTTTTTTATGGAAATCGCTCCAGACAAGGCATGAAAACACTTCATGGATAGAGCTAAAATAACACTTCAAAAGTAGCACTTTATACCCAGCCAACTATAAGTGTAATATGGCTACATTCTTACCATGAAAACAACAATTATTCCCGTCATTGTCAGAATCATCACTCAGGAAATGTGAAGACTAAATGACAAAACAGGGAAGCAAGAGTTACGAAGCTGTCGAAAGCAAACCCAGGGTCCACTTACTACTCTTCTTCATTGTGTGAGATGACTTTAAAATGCCCATCCAATAACATTCCAGCGCTGTCTCTTTTCCTATGCTCAGCAAATATTCATAGTGGTTTGCGTATCGCTAACTTGATTTGTTGATATCCTAATTGCATTGTACGACAATGAGACAGCAATACTCACAATACCAATAAATTACGGAATGATGTTTTTTTGTCTGGTGTAATTTATGTAAACCTCTGTTCGTTACTTAACGCTATGAAATGCGTGCGCGAGTGGAAGTGCTTGAGGCACTGTCAGGTGATAGCTGAAAAATAAAAAAAAGATATTGACTTCTAAACGAGGACACAGAAATGCAGTTCGCAACTGACACTGACGGGTACTGATATGATTTGAAAGGTCAAACGATTACATGTTGGCGCATATAAGAACACAGAAGAAGAGGGCAAGCATTGAAGTAGTTCATGTATTCTCTAGATGAAGACTATCATGTCGAAACTAGACAAAAGTAAATAAATATTAAAACGCAAAAAAGTATAGCAGTTTTGTTAAGTAAGAATTTTATTAATTCTCTCATTCGAGAGTTTCAAGTTTTTGGAACAGGTTTTCATATCAGATTTAGAACAACACTAGCCTAGAACATTGTAAATGATATGAATTAACCAACGACTGTAAAAGTTTCACGATACACTTTTGGTAATTACGGTTAAAATATTTGAAATATTGTTCATATATATATATATATATATATATACTACAATGGAGTGTTAAGTATGAGTGGTGGTCGGTTGGTGAAAGAGTACACTATAAAATAAAGAGTAAGTAGGACTCGTGACGTTGGTTGAGCGAACTGTTTAATCTGAGAATAAAGATCGACTTCCTGATTCTTAGATTTTCAATATTTCTGACAAAGGAAAAGATAAACACGCGCATGTCGCGTTGAGTAGTGTCAAAAGGTTGTGTGTTTGTAGAAAGAGTATATACGGGTGTCCATATGTTCTTTGATGCGTATGTTTAATGGTCTTGCAGTACACTCTATATAGAATGTATTGCATTTGGGACACTGTAAGTTTTATACACAATCATTGCGGTGGAATTGTTCAGTGTTAGGGATAAGAGAGCAGAGTTCCGGATGTATGGTAATTGTCACAGCAGGATAAAACAACTCCTAACAGCAAAACACTCTAATTTAATTTACTCCTGGTGTCCTATCGCAGTAATTCCCCCATCCTCTTTATAACTAATTAATTAATCACTTTACCCCTATACCACCACATCTAAATACATATAAAAGAAAACCAATAAATACATTAATAAATAAAAAAATAAATAATAATAAACTAATATCAAGTAAACATTATAATCAATTTAAACATATATATATATGTGTATGTTTATATTTGTATATATCTAATATTGAACAAAACATTAAAATCCTAAATGAAATATAAATTGCCTTAAGTGTGTTCTTTTAAGGTGTTATACTGCATAGACATTTATCGACTAAATCTATGATTTCATTCTCATTAAGTATTAGGCAAACTTATCCCCCTTTCAGCTGGTTTCTTTTACGATTAGTATTTAAATTTAATTAGCTTTACCGATGCCTACGTAACACTTAGGTGTAATATAGTCATGCTCTTAAGTAGTATAAAAAAGTATTTATTCTATAATTTAATTAAAGAACACTTACAGTGAATATCATGACTTTAATATACGAAAATAAAAAATTATTAATTAAAAAATATAAATAAAAATTATAAAATGATATTATTACAACAAACAGTTAATCACGGACTATATGATACCCAGTTAATACATTTAATATTACAAGCTTAATTGTAACACGATTTATATATGTAGGATATCATTAAAAGTATTTTCATTTTTTTTTAATTATTATTTTCTGCACTGTCACTATATCTACGGAACTGGCTTGTTTCAAGTTCTACTTTCTGGCATCTATCTGAGTGAATTCCACACAATTTTACTTTTCTTTTGTGCCATTTTTGACAAGGGGAATGTTTATTTCGTGATATCAAATGATTGTTATGCGGACATCACACAAAGCTAACACTATAAATGTTGTTCATGTAAGATGAAAAATAGATAGTTGTTAGTCATTTCCGTCAATTGTTTATTTTTTTTACTTTCCGGTTTCTTATATGCATTTCCTTCAGCCTTCTTAATACATGTATTACAATCCCCAGCAATGAGTTAAGCTAACTACAATTCTATATTATAACATATATATATATATATATATATATATAATTTCATATATCCACATACACTTTTAAAAGAGGATATACTATTTTATTTATACATTATCAGTATTTACTTCAACAGTGCTGAATACGTGAGTCGAGCTAGGTAGTGAGTAATGCTAATATCTCCATGGAAATTATGCAACACAGAGGCTTCCGCATTCCATACCCGTAGGCAACCGTCTGGCTACAATATCTTATGATTCCGAGTGGGGATACAGCGTATAAGCCTCTGTGTTGCTGAATGGGCATACATATATTTTCATAACTGACTTCTCCGAGATTCATTTTAAATGAATTTAATGAGTCTTGCTTGTAAAAAGATAACACACATGATCATAGTCGAATGTATGAGAGAATAGTGCATTCAGGAATATGTCATTTTTTTGTTCACCAAGTCTTTTCTGTGTTTCCCTGTGCGTTTCACTGACGTATATATGATGGCAATTATTACATGGAACAGAATATATACTTACATTAGCTGTGTTGTTTTCGAAAATATTTTGTTGTTTTTTTAAGTTTCTTTCATAGATTTATGCGGTTTGTATTGTTGGAATTCCTAGTTCATTTAAAGTGTTATAAACTATTGTATTATATGCGTTGGTAGGTCGAAAAACATGTATTTTTATAAGAGAAGCGTCCGGTGTATATGTTTTTTTATTATCCCTGGAAAATATGTGTAAGAGTTTTTTCATTGCATTTAATATTAAGTATGTTTGGTATTGCAATGTTTTTAGTAAATATGTGATGCATATTAATTCTTCGTCTAGATTTTGTGGACTACACATTCTGAATGCACGTAAAAAGGAGTCAATTATCATCCTTGTTTTCATACGACATTTTACGGAAAGTAAGATTGTGTTTAATTGTATTTTACAATTTCCTATGTATGTGTGTATTTATAGAATAATATATAAAATGTTGTCAATATATCTAAAGTATTCAGTGTTTTGTGGGTAATCTCAATTATTTATATGAATATGTAGATCTCTCTGGCTGGTCGTGTTCTTACTATCAGAAGCGAAAAGTGTAAACAGAAAGCACAACACTCTTTGTCTGATGAATCTTCTGTCACACTATGACCTCGAACCTCGTTGTCTGATTTGAAGAGGAATCTCAATAACCATTTCAGCTGGCTTCGTATTTCTATCTTGCTTATCTTTCTCTTTTCATTTTTGTTTCACTAGAACACTTTGCTCACTTTTATTCTATGTTTTCGTTGTTCCTTTTTTGCATACCTTTATTTTCGTTTTTGCTTTCTTTGTTTTTTCGTTAATGGTTCCTGTATTTGTTTCTTACTTATTTCCCTCTATCAATTGTTAAATTCTTTTTTTTCTGATGAATTGCCCTTTAGACTTCAAGTTTTTCAATAAATGTAACGGCTTTGTCTATTTTAAAGACACACTTACTAACGGTATTAAATCAATCTCACCAAAGTGGGATATGTGTATTGTCTGTGATGAGAAGGTCACTCACTGTTTTGGGGTAGCTCATCTGCACGTATTGGGAACATTTTTTTAGATTAAGGTTACCGGCCTTGAACGCCCAAGTGTTGTTTTCTGGCCACATCCCGAAATTAAGTCGACATTGTAACATATCTAACCGTTTTAGGGATGCAAGTATATAACAATGTTCCCAACTTTTATTTGTTTCTCTTTACCGATTAATTTACTTTCTATTGTTGTGTTCGATTAGTTTCATGCATATGATCACAGTTTACATGTATGGGAATGCATAAATGATGATCACAATTGAGAATAGGGTAAAACAGACAATTATAACGGAGATACCAAACGGTTAAAGAAGTAACGAAATCAAACGAATAAATGGAAAAGTTAAAATGAACATAGAAATAATCTAAGAAAAAAGGCAAACGAAGGAAATAGATGAAATAAAATAAGATGTTGAAATGACAATAAGTAGAAGAACATAAAAGAAATTAAGAATGACGACGAAGGAACAAAAATGAACATGGAATAAAAAGTAAAATTAAATGGTAATAAGAATTTTTTTAAATAGATTACAGAAGGAAGCAAAAACGGATGATAGAAAAGAGAAAACAAGATTTTATGAGAATAACAGAAAAAAAGAAATGAATCAATGAAAGAACAAAAGAAAAAGGAATTAAATAAATGTTTCTCTGAGTTTTGTATTTTTAATCGTATCAACGCTTACTATGTTATTTATACCGAAGCAGAATATATAATTGTTATGCTTTATTGTTTACCATTGATTAATCACAGGCTGCTATTTTTTATAACATGAATGAATCGTAATAGCTGGTTCATATATTTGCAATCAACATAATAGCGTAAATACTCGCACTACCGGACATGGATACCTTAACTTGACACTTTACGCTTGACACTAACGAGATACAAAATTTAACATAGTACAAAAACAGCTTCATAATATAAACAGTCTTGGATATATGAACAACGTAAAAAAAGTATACAAATTTGTATATAAATTGACAAAACAAAGTTTCATTATTTAACAACGATTTTGTTAATAACTTACAATTCTGGATAGCATTTAAATCCAAATGCAAACATACAGCATTAATAAATAGGATTTAATACCAGCACAAATATATAAGATTGTTCTAATAACTAACCCTAATACACCAGCTATACCATTATTAGAATAATTCCTAAACTCGCCTCCCCCCAAAAAATAAATACATGTATAACAAAATAGACAAATGTCGCAATTTTAAATATAACAATGATTATAAAATAATACCTGGCATAACTATGATCAAGGGTGATCGAAGGCGCTCTGCGTGATAATATGCACACCTAAAGATTTCTTCATTGACTAGTCACAAACATACGAGACCTTGTACGGCAACAAGAGAAAAACACAATACAATAATCAGCTGTGCTTTTAATAATGACCTGTTGCTGAAATATATATATATATTAATTGTATATATATACATATATATATATATATATATATATATATATATAAATGTACAAATATATAAACATATATATATATATATATAATATATATATATATAAATATATATATATATATATATAATCAACCAACATAACTAGATAGATAGCGATTATATTTCAATATAGGTATACAATGATGGATATAAATATATATATATATATATATATATATATATATACATATATGTATAAATATACAAATATATATATACACGTATATATATATGTATAAATATACAAATATATATATATACATATATATGTATATACATACACATATATATACATATATATATATATATATACTCACCTATATATACACACACACACAGACACATATATATATATATATATATATATATATATATATATATATATATATGTATATATAAATATATATATTATGAGATCTATATAAACAATTACTTACTCTCCTGACTAATTATTCCCAAGTCATTTATATATTTTTTCTTGTACATCAGAATTTTTTCATAATATGTTCGTTTCCGCTTTTCTTGTTTGAATAATTAATATTCTTCGTTTTCCCCCAGCTCGCCAACAATAGAAAAGAACATAAAAGAAAGGAAAAAGTGCGTCCATTATATAAAGAGTCTGATTCGCAGCCGATGGCAAATCTCGATATTTTATAAAAGCGATCGAAAAAAACAAAAAGAAGCAAAAAAAGATGTCGCGAAAACATTCTGAGTGGGAAATGTATTTCGTAGCAAACAATGCTTTAATTTTCTTTTGATACTTCCGATGACAAATATGGACTTTTTCTCTGTTTGTTTGAGTCCTGTCTCTTCAGAAACGTTCATGTCAAAAGAGAATAGTGAATGATAAGGTGGAATTAAACGCAAGGTACGTGAGATGGAAAAACAATAGTCAAGAAATATATATATATATATATGTATAAGGGTAAGAATATAATTTTTTTAAGGCGATAACAATGCGTTGTTAGAGTGACACATACGACACGTGGAATCGTAAAAACAAAACAAAGTGACAATATTAAAAAGTCAATAATTTTCAAAAAATTTTCTTTATTTACCAGTGTATCGTGACCGTGGTGTTGGGTTGGAGTGTGTCCTTTTCATTATTTTTTTTAAATTTAATTTTCGAGGGTATCCCTTATCCTCAGAATTAAATAAATACTACCACTCGTTGGAGTGTGTTTTTTTTGTTTTTTTGCCAAAAGCCGGGGCCGGAAAGGTTGGTTTGTTTTTAGTAGTAGGTCCGCAGAAGTTTCTTATTTATTTTTTATAAATTATTATTTGCTATTTTAACCGTTGCTGTTTATTTTGTTAGTAAATATACTGAGTAATTTATTTATTTTATTTATTTATTTATTTTATTTTTTATATAACGTTGTTTGTTTTGTTAATAATATACTGAATAATCGTTATCTCGGTGGTAGGGGCTGATAACTCGTGTGAATCAAGCTTTCTTTGTGGGAGGTACGTCCCTTTGGAGTTTTAATAATTTCGTTCTATAAATTTGATTACCGTGTGTGTGTAGTAGCAGATGTGATTGGGTGGGTGAGGAATCCTGGGTATGGAGGTGGGGCGTCGTTAATAGAGCCTTTGGTATATATATGTGTGTGTGTGTGCGTGTGTGTGTTGGTGTATGTATATATGTGTATATATATACGTATATGTAAAATACATACATGCATACATATTATTTTATTTATTTATTAATTTCTTTATTTTATTTCTTTATTTCTTTATTTTTTTCTTTTTTTTCTTCTTTTTTTTTCTTTTTCTTTTTTCTTTTTTTTTTTCTTTTTATTTTTTTTTGTTCGATTCTATATTATTATTTATCTATATTATTAGATTTTGTTATGTGCAGTCGTGGTATATAATGGTCGGGATTTCAAGTGAATAAGTAAGGCGGGCAACAAGTGCAACCACAACTTGAAATCCCGACCATTATATACCACGGGATACACTATATATGGACGGAGCCCACGTACATACGCTCACATGTACATATGCACATGTGCGTGTGGGCGCACACATGCATAGAATGTACGGACGACACGCGAGTGTATATGCGTATGTGTGTGCATGCATGCATACAACAATTGATGTGAATACACATGCACTTCTATATATGTTTCTATCAACCTTTATCTACCTTTCTCTATCTATCGATCTATCAAACTATGCGCCTATGTATGTATGCGTGGGTGTGGGTGTGTATGTCGCTCACCTATCTACACGATTCAAAACTACCGCACGCACACACACGCGAGCAGATTAGCAAATGCGGCGCCAGAGCTATAAAAATAATAAATGTTAACAGAAAACCTAAGACACTTCAAGAAACGGAGATGACCGATATAATAAAGGTCATAATCACCCGGTCTAATAAACACACACGACTTTGACTAAAAGAAGCAAAAAAATTTTTTTTTAAATATATAAAAATATCAAAATATACACATATGCGCCGAAGCCACACGCCAAACAATAACACATTTTCTCAAGGAAAACAAAATTATTTCAAATTGAAAGCCATTTCTTCAAATGGATTTACATATCTGATTAGAGTCGACCACCGCTTGAAACGGGTTATAATATAATAAAATACCAAAATAAATGTTCGAAAAAAACTTTTTACAAATGTTGGTTGCCTTACTCCTTTATACACATATATATATATATATATATATATATATATATATATATATATATATATATATATATATATATATATATATACATTTTTATTCATACAAACATTATTGTGCATACAAGTTTCGGTTGTACCCTTTATTGGGAGGCAACCTGAAGAGGTTGACTCTCTGTGAAGAGTACAACCGAAACATGTGTGCACATATGTAACCAATAATGTGTGTATAAAGAGAAATGAATACTAAAGAACAGGTCTACTTCTCATTGCGCACTTTTGTATAAACACTGGTGTTTCAACGGATTTATATCTATATGAACTAGTACAATACGTGTAAATATATATATATATATATATATATATATATATATATATATATATATATATATTACAAATTTCTTTTCACTGTAGATCTTCCAGAGCTGTCTGTAGTTCAGGCCCTCCAGCTAGTACAAAAGCCACAATTTAATATCCTGATCACTGACATTTATCATAAAGTGTTTGTTTGTAGCCTTTTAGAGTTGTGTATTGGTCTAATTACACTATGTGTAATATTATAGTCCGTCTTCTGGGGGTGAACGACGACAGTCATGGAGAAAATAAATGTGGTGGACAAAAATCAAGTTGACACTTATGCGTGTTGTTCACCACATGTATCAGTTTTGAGGTTTCATTGGAATAATTTTCTGAGTAAACATAAATCAAATTCAGTTCCATGTTTTCCTTTTGTTTTGATAATCGGTGATCTGAATTATCGATTGTTTTGTGGCCGGAAAAGTGACGACACATCTTATTCCATACAAATATATTTAAGTTTAATTTTACTCTTCAACATATATTTCTACAATTCTACACTGTTTCAGGCGACATTTTCAACGTTAAAGCTCGTCGAATCTGAATGCAAATTATTTAATGCATATTTTAAGAAAACATACATTAATATATTCAGTCATATAAGAATCTACAAATGCGGACAGTCTGTCAAACTTAAAATAGCAGCATCAGATACGTTCACGGTTCATCAGTCGTTCTGACAATCACACTTAATTAAGAAATAGCAATAAAGCAGTTTCAATAAATCGTTATTATTATTATTATTATTATTATTATTATTATTATTATTATTATTATTATTATTATTATCATTATCATTATCATTATATTATCGAAGTAACGTAACTTTAAATTTTGCCGTATAATTTACGTACGTGTTTGTGGTGCGTACAGATATACTTAACATACATTAGATAACGACATAAATAGCTAAAAGAAAGGTGGGTGAGTTGGTCAATTAATTATAAACTACGATCAATATATATATATATGTGTGTGTTATCTGTTATCAAGGTTTGATGACCAATTTCTTTAAAAAGATCAGTGGTCTCAGCAACAATAACAAGTGCAGGTCCGTCCATACCGAAGTAGAGAACGTGAGCCACCTGACATCCAGTTGTAACGTTCTCCTGGGGGGTGGCTATAATACAATGCGACACAACGTCGTGTGTAAATATCTTCACTGGACTGTATGTAAAAAGTTGAATATCCAGTGTAGCAGCAAGTCTTGGGAACATATACCGGAAAGAACAGTTGGAAATAATTAATACATTACCTACTATGACTATGCAATCCCTGCAGCTACATATCTAAAAACGGAGCTGTTACACCTGACATTGTAATATGGGACAAAAGGGAGAAAGTAGCAACCCTAGTTGAAGTCACTGTCCCTAAGGATGCAGGATTAAATAGAGCTGAAGGGGAAAAGATAACGAAGTAGCAAGGTGTTATGTACGGCATGAAAAGAAACTGGCATCTTAGGAAAATCTCTATCATACCATTAATTATAAGAGCAACCGAACTAATGAAAACAAATTTCAAAAGCTATATGGCGAGTATACCCGGTGAACCGAGTGCAAGCGAAATACAAACAATTGCACTAAAAGGGACGGTTAGAATCTAAAAAATATCAAGGTTTTAGTGTCAAGAATAGCTGGTGAATGTCTGGCATGAGGTAGGATGCCTTATCTCAAGCAAAAACGGTTACAATTGAACACGGACTATATTCATTTTCAACTTTGCCTTACTAATCAGCGTACGGAACATACATATGGCCACACAGACACACACATATACCCCCCACACATATATATATATATATATGTTTGTGAGGTGTGGTTATGTTTTTATATGTATGTCTCATAGGAATATACGTATGGGAGAATCCATTGTTTTCGAAGTTGACAACAGGGATTATGCTTTCGATTCCTACATATCAGTAATTTTATTATCTTTCTATTCTACTCTTCCTTTCTCTCCGACTTTTTGCTTCTTCTTATCCCAGTAGTTTTATGGTGATTGTATTATGGCTCAGTTCAATGAGTTGGATAACTAAATGGCAATCATTTTTGGGGTGTAAGCATGTTCTGAAGATAAGATCAATTAATGTGCACATATATTTACTTTGTCCAGCTTGGCTTTATAGAATGTCACACGTGTCTATGATCACATTCTCTCTCTCTCACTCTCTCTCTTTCTCTCTCTCTCTATATATATATATATTTATATTCCAAAATCCTGATATGCGCAACCCAAATCAAATCAAAGTTCGTTGTTCAATTAGAACACCCGTTAAATCCGAACTGAGTAAAATAAGACTGAATCCCGGTCACATCTTTCCAGCAGAGCGAAAAAATAAGTAATCTTCTCTCCCCAGCGATTCAACGAGACAACTTTGAACTTTGAAATCCAATAAAATTTGATTTACACCTTATTTTATTACTTCATTTTATATTATAATATATATATATATCTATATACTACTAAAACTCTATTGTCTTGTATGTTTGCAATCAGCTTTCAGCTTTCCGGTTTTCAACATCCGGTTGCGCATGCGTAAATAGCATCGTCTCAATCTGTTATTTCAATTCCGTTAATCACTATTCTGATTAACGAACGCATGAAATTTTTCATTCTGGAAATGTTTATATCGCTTTTAATATAAAACAATTACATTTAATTTCATCAAATAGTTTTTTTGTTTTCTCCACGGCTAAAAACATTCAACGGCAGGACTTTGTAAAGTCTGCCGCAGTTTCAAAAAAGCTCCTCCCTTTTAAAAAACAAAAACACACAAACAAAACAACAACAATCATTATTAATATCAATAGCGGCGGTGAACGAAACCACCTCCCACTTTTCCTCTCACAGATTTCACCACTCCTACTCCCTCTGTTTTCGTTACGTACGCGAGACAGCCGGTTGTACCCCCTTCCTTTCTCAAATCGCCTGTATTTTACTGTACTTTCAACTAACAATTTCATTTAAAAGATTATATATAAAAATTTGAATTTAACTATAATAAGTATTATGGTACCTGTTCAGTGCATATTTACCTATAAGTATGGCCAACCACTTATAATTCAGTAACTGTAATTTAAAAAAAAACAATTATAATAAACAGAACGACGCATAGAAATCTATCTATATTCTTTTTTCAACAATTACATTTAATTTCATCAAATAGTTTTTTTGTTTTCTCCACAAGTGTCACGCACATACATGAATTCCATAGCTAATATAACAAACTAACCCAACGGGTCACGGGTGGTCTAGTATATATATATATATATATAACTTCTATAACTTCTATATATATGCATTTCAATGTATGAGTGTGTGCGTGTGTAGTGTTTCTGTGATCCCTTTAGAAAGAAAGGTTAGAGAATTTAAAAATGTATTTTTATGTAAAATTTACATGAGAAGATAATGAAAGTGAGCATAACTCCTTTAAAACGTAAACCATACCCTGTTTTTTATGACATTTAAATCATATGTATGAAACTTTCTGGAAAAAACAGTTCAAGTAATCTCTCATCTTATAGTGCTCTCTCAACGTAAAAAACGCTGTAAAACTTAAAAAGTATCCTATTTTGATTCAATTTGTATAATACGTATAACTACTCCGAGAAAACCATAGAAGTTGCCCTGAATTATCATGTTGTTTTTTGTGCGTCGAATATAAACATTCCCTCTTATTTTAGTAAGACCTGGCTACAGTATTCCCCCCCCATTAAACTTAAAATCCTGATTTCTGTTTTTAATGTTATTTGAACCATATGTATTAGAAACTAATTCCGAAATTGTTAAAACAGTTTAGCTTCCTGTGACTATATTAAGCATTTAACGAGAGGAGAGGTACAGTAATAACAATAACGTAATATAGTGTTATGGATATAGTCTGAGAAGTATTTTGTAATGGTCCTTATTCAATCCCGAGCCACGTTAGGACTTCCTGCTAGAATATGTATATAGACTAATGAAGGATATTGAATAAGTAATTGTCTGAATAGCTTGATGCTAGAAAATGCAAGTTATCAGGCTCTCCATATGTTATCAACGCGGTCTTCAAATTTAGATTACGCTCTTCGTTTCTCACTCTCTCTCTATAATATATATATATATATATATATATATATATATATATATATATAATATATATATATATATACATATATATATACATATATATATATACATATATATATATATATATATATATATATATATATATACATAAATATATATAAATATGAATGGTAGTTGCTTGGATATATATATATATATATATATATATATATATATATATATATATATATATAACACATAGAAACACACACGCACTTGTATACATACACCCACATTTATATATATATATATATATATATATATATATATATATATATATATATATATACAAGTGTATTTTGAATTCTATGAAAATTCTATAAGCCCGTTAATTGTTAATATCATGAAAACGAATCGTTATTCTGTTCTTTTTGTATATATTTCATTTTTCTCATCTCTCCATTAAGAAGTAAGGCCCCCAGGAACAGACGGCCCATTTCCGGCAATAATTATTTCACAGATATGCTGACTTCAATTCAGATCTCTACTTTTCTTACCGCTGATGCGTCATAGAGGAGACCAGTAAAACGAACTGACAAATCGAACGACAAGAAATAGCTGTCCATTACCGCCATTTTTAGCCGCTCTTTTTTCTTCTTTTCAACAAAGCTATAATAACAAACATCTGAACAAATGAATATATACATATATATATATATATATATATATATATGTATATATATATATATAAATAAATATTTCTGCTTTCTCCCCAGATTTTTCCATCTATTTAAATACAAGGGGGTGTTCATTGTATTGTATGTTATTCTATTTTAACCATATAAAGATTATATATGACGCTGGATAAATGATTGGATCATACTACCGCTCCAGAAAGTCTCTTACTGGTTACGCAATCATCCACCTGTATTAGAGTCAAATACAGCAAAAGATGAAGTACTGTTGACACATTGGGAGAATTCAGCTCATAGTACTTTCTTCTGGGTGAGTAGAGATTACAATCGACGACCATTTATAATGGGAGATCTGTTATTCTTTTATTAACAGCTTCCTTCTCAAAAAGAGCCTTTATACTTTTTCTTCATCCATCTTTTGTTTCGTGGTAAGTGCTCGCCTGAGCTCTAATTTCTAATATTCACAGCAACACTTATTTAACTACAACAACTAGTAATAATTTTCCTTTCTTCTCCAACGTACCTGGAGCTAAACGAAACTTTCATGCACGGAGTTTAATGCTTAAAATTGACCAGTCTGTTGAATACAATGCCACGGGTCTGCTTTCCAACTGACGCCAACAATGTTGTGGTCAATGTGAACAAATTCAATTATCAAATTTTGCTCAGTTTGACCTATTGTATTTAATCCTCGAGGTGCTGTCTGATTCCCTACCTGAAAACCTCATAAACATTTATCGTCGAGTGGTGTTTGGGCTTTAATAGGCGATAAATTATTAGGATAATAAAATATTTTATATTATTCAAATCGTGTTTACATTTATACAAGTCGTGATTCTCATATAGACAGCGTATCACTCGTTGCGTTGGCAGATATTATTTCAATGCATTTTGACTTTGTTGAAAAACTATGCAAATTTCGAACAATCCGTTCATTTCGTTAGTTAAGATTGCATCGCAGGCTTTTTTTACAAGCTGCCAACAAAAAAGTCCGTAAACTATTTCAAAAAATTAACAATTCCTTTAATATTTCAGGTTCATGGAGACGCTTCATTTCAATGAATTTTAAAGTAGAAAGATTTTAATACTAAAGAATAGACAAAATCAATGATTACTGTGCAAGTTCGCCTCAAAATATATGGTTTGTGTTAATCCATATCAATACACACCTCCAAGAGTGTCTACATACTACACACCCACGAACTTTAACACTAAGCACAAACGTGTAACTTATCCAGTAGCAATAAAAATGTGCTCTAAAATTATTGATTATTTTGTACGTCTTATCCATCAAAATCAGAGGTGCATTGGACGGCGAAAAAGTAAAAGCTGCTAGAATTCATGACTGAGACTCGACGATCAAGTCAAGTGTAAGCTTAATTTTATTTGCCCAAAGTAGAGTTGGATTGCGGAAATAGTTGTGCATTTTATAAGTGATTGCATAAGTGGTAATTTCTTTTTGTCACCCATTTCTGGGTCAGTCTATATTATAATTAATTAGCTATCCTTTTTAAATATGTGATAATTAAGTTGCATTCTCTGTCGACCAGCTTCGATATGTTAACATAAATAATATGTATGTCTACTGAATTTGTTAGGAGCATTAAATTCCCTGGTGTGCATGATTTTGCTGTCATAGTTCATGTCACTTACATTTTAAAAATACTCCTCAGATGATTATTAGTTAAAACAATATTTTAGAAAATCCTTTACTTAAATAAACCCGCTTATGATATAAAGTTTTCTTATTTTACTCATGAAATGGACGCATTTATAGAGACGCTGGTTCAGCGGTCGGACGATACGTTAGTTTTTTATGTACCTATAAAGACCTGTTGCACACTCGTGAAATACAGTGACACAAAAACGTTAAAGTTAGTTACAATGGTTGATACTTCCCAGAAATTAGATTATTTAATAAAGCAACTCAATAAGAATTTGTTCAAACAAGACTTTAAGACGACCATGTTATATTCGTATGGGAAGCAGTCGCGTGGCATTGTGTTCCACAGAAGATAGTTCTGTTTTCCACATTTAAGTTTAAAAGCATTTTCGTTAGTCTGTCACGATTTAGTTTGCAATATTATCTTCGCTGGTCTGTCACGCGTATGTTTCAAATTTGTTTTTAGATGAGTCCATTAATCAATTTAAGAGACCCTGTCTACCTACCGGTTTTCAACTAGTTGTTCACATTTATTGTAAAATAAGATTTTCATTGATTGAATAGACGCATTATACGGATATTTGTTGACTAGAATGTCTTAAAAATGTATTTTCTCACAGGATACGAAATGTATTTACTAGTAGCTTTCACACAACTTATTTCGCTGGTCATAATACTTCTTTAGTTTTCTCTGATATCTGGAAAAAGTAAGTTATTAGTCAAAATGTAAAGCCGCTGAATTCAAATATAAAGCCAGTTTTTCATAATCAAGTCAAGGTTTCTATATTTTGAAATTGATATTTTTTTAATTCATTGGCTTATTGGACGATACTCAATTCCTTTAGGATGACATTATAATGTGTTCTAATCATGTGTACACTATAACTATTAGACTTGATATATGTTATATCAATCATACTAGAAACAAGTGTATAGTCTGCATTATTCCTGTATATATTTTATTATAACATTGTATTAGAATCAACTGTTCATTAGCATTTCAGGGTGATTAACCGGTTGCTGTTAAAGGGAATATACACAGTTAATATAGTTCTTTGAGTTTGGTTAACATTTTCTTTTGACATTTTAATTGGTGAAGTCCTTTATTTTATTATGGTTTAACACTTTAATCCGTACGTTACAGATGACCAGATCAATTACATGTGCTTTTTTTTTTTTTTGGGGGGGGGTAAGGGATTGCTAGTAGTTTTATCTTTATTGTGTTGTGTTTCTAAATCTTTTATTTTATTTGTGTGTCTAACTTGAGTAGGGTTTGGCAGCGTTCAAAGTTTCTTAAGATTAATTTCTTCATTCAAGATTTTTTTCATATATTTTAGAGATTTGCATCTGTTTGTTCTTCCCTTTGATTCCAATTTCTTATCGTCTTTGATCAAGGTTTTTCAGGATTGTTCTTAGTACTCCTACACATATTAGCATTAAATTGACTTTTTTGTTTTCCTTGTTTCTTTTTATTCAGTGATTGCTTGCTGATAATAACCAGTGATGTTTCCTAGCGTCCAAGTTACAAGTACCCCAGATTTCCAGCACACTTTGCTATTTCGATAAAAGTGGTGAATACTCTTACGTTATGACAAAAGCCGATCATCCTTAATTGCTTGCCATTTTCTGGAATATGAGTTAAAATAAATCCCCTACGGTTCTAGTACTCTATTTTACTCTTACATTTTGTACTCTCTTTACTCTACCATCAGAGATACGCACTGTGCGTCCCCCTCCACAGTCTTTCCACTCGCCTTGACACTTCACACACATTTTATGTTGTAGTAACCCAGTATAGGGTAATGCTTTATGACCGGGATCTTTTGACATTGAATTTGGAACCCCCATGGTATAATATACAGGGAAGAAGTCCCGCGGTGATGTGTTCCATATATTGTAAGCCGTTGCAAAGAATCTCTGTTCTCAGGAAACTCCGCCTTACGCTAGGTACACCGGGAAGTAAAGAACATTTTTGTTGTTGTTGTGATAAAACGAGTGCTTGCTGTAGATGTCTTACAAGGAGAAACAAGATATTGCAGATCAGTCGAAATAAATTAGCATCGTCTGTTTTGTAAAAAGAAGCTGTTACGAACAGAAGATATAATCACCCACTAGACTTGAAATTCGATTATGGACATTGTCGAGGGAACTTTGAATGTTATAATCGGCGTCTTCATAGGTGTTTCAGCAGTATCTATCTTTGTCTTTTATACTTGGCGTTTTAATCGGAAATGATGTCATCAGGAATATTTAGATTTCCACACCATTTTCCCAGCGAAATTAGCTAATAATGGGATACATGTCCTGTATTTTCGATAATAATTAAGTCAACCCTCATATGTTATGAAAGCTTTTTTTAAGGTAGGAGACGGTTGTTTTGAATACGATCCCTCGGTAATGGTACTTAGACAGAAATTGCTTTAAATGGTGCACAAGAAAAACCGAACTCTCCCCATTACACTACGTGTCATAGATCAGAAAAGAAAGAATCTGTACGAACTTGATGAAGAAGGCCCCGGGTAATTCCTTTAAATAATTGTTTCGTCTGCCTTGTTATCATTTCGGAATATCATTTGCATGATTTACATGAATTACAGAGAAAGGGCTGGGTCCAAGATAAATCCTTACAAGCTCGGTATAAATACTGTATGCTTCTGACATTTTCCCATCGACAACTATTTCTATAGACTTATCAGAAAGAAGAATGCAATAGTTGCGAAATAAATTTCAGATATTATACAGCAATCCATGGCAGGACACGGAGTCAAACGCTTCTCCAACAAATCGCTGCTTCCCTTTCCGATCCATATGGTTGCTTGAACAGTATTTTCTACGTACTAAATTTTACTCCAGATGTTGAATATAAGATTAATATTACTTATTGCAATGTGTTTAGAGATTTCATCGAGTTTTCAACTGAACAGCTTCAGACGGATATGACTTTCTCGGATGTTTCAATGTATTGAGCACTGTTAAAATATATATTTAAACGTATACATCTAATATGATTTGATAGCATAACTAATATAAAACCGTAATATCGATAAATATACGTTGCACTATCTAAAAAAATATCCACATATATTTAAAGGAAATGTCCAATTTCGACTGAAACGGTAGAACATATTCTCAACTGCTTTTGCAAGATACAATCCGTTTTTGAAAAAGAAAATCAAATAGCGAAAGCTACGTTAAAGGTCATTCCCGTGCGTAGAAGATCAACAATATGAAAGAAGGGGGAAATCTAAAGTGAAAGAAAATAAATTTGAACGCATATAGATTGACAATCCTGATGTTTAATGAACATGGGTGCGGTCTACGTTTGAGCTGAAGGAACCGTTATTTGACAAAATTGTTTCCTATGTTTTTTTTACTCTCTTGAAATTCTTTCAGAAAAAGAAAAAAAACAAAAAAACAAATGAAATAGCTCTATACGGTAGTCGATAACTTCGGGCGTAAAAACATTAACTCCGCACTACATTAACAACGCCCATGTTAGTTAGTAATACAAAAAATACAGAGAAATAATACAACACAAAAAAAAAAAAGATTGTTCCGAATTTCTGAATTAGACATATTATTCTCTAACGTCAGGTAACATGAAGATAATGTTAACCGACACGTTATAATATATTTTTAAAAAATATCTATACGAAAAAGAGAAATATGAACACAAATAATGTATATGATGCACGCGTTCATCCTCGTCATCATCATCATCATCATCATCATCATCATCATCATCATCATCATCATCATCATCATCATCATATTTACTCTGCTGAGCTGGAAATGAGCAAAAACATACCAAATGTAAAAATTAGACTCGTACAGAACTCTGAGTTATACCCGAATCTTGTACACATTTCATCGTTTACTTTGCTCTCTCTCTCTCTCTCTCTCTCTCTCTCTCTCTCTCTCTCTCTCTATATATATATATATATATATATATATATATATATATATATATATATATATATAAATAATAACTTCATACAAAGACTTCTACCGACTAAATCTAATAATTAATTCGCATTAAAGACTCGTAAAACAGGCGGAGTTATTCCCCTTACATTTGTTCACACCTGAAAACATTAAAATTATATAATCCTGTAATAAATAACATGTTACATTAATTTGATATCTGATAGACACTCACACTTCATAATACTTTTTGAATATATGATAATCAATAAATTTAATCAAATCTAGAATATTTAAAATAAGATATGAATTACTTTACTATATATTAAAATAAAAAAATTAAAAATTTAAAAAATACGAAAATCAAACAACACAGAGAAACAAATAAAATATATATATAGATATGTATATGTTATCAAAACTAACAGCTAATCGATCACCATACAATACCTATCATTTATCCAATATGACACACATATCTTTGAATACCGCATTTATATATATAACATTACTTTAAAACTTATTAATTTCTATTATCTGCGGTACTGGTTTTATCCTTCGCTGTCTTCTGTCTTTTGGCATCCATTTTGTTACATTTTGGTAGATTCTCTGCGCTGACGGAAATTTGCTCTGGTGTTTATTATTTTTGACAAAGGGAAGTTTCTTTTCCCGAAATATTAAATAAATAATTTTTCATAATCATCCGAACAACACACAAACAGCTAACACCACACTTGCTGTTATGTAAGATTTTAAGAAAACATGGATAGTAAGTCCCATTTCGTATTCGATTTATTATTTTACTTCCTCCCAGCTTACATCCTACCACGAATTTGCATTGCCCACAGCCTTTAAAAAACATACTACTACTACTAATATATATATATATATATATATATATATATATATATATATATATATATATATATATGGAAAGCTCCTACAACATAGAACCCTCTCAGTTATGTTAACATTCCTTCTGCATAATGCATACTTCTGGGGCAGGCCTCGCGAGTTCTCCTTCGACTACTTGTTGGATAGCCGCCGTGTTTGCAATTTAGATCTAAATTGATATCCCATTCTTAGAAAATGCTCCTATCGGACTACAATTGTGCAGCTGGCAGTGATAGTCTCCCCTATTACTGACGATTGCAGGTTTGGCATGATACACATGTGTATATGGGTCTACTTGGAAACTAATGTTTTCTTATATATATATATATATATATATATATATATATATATATATATATATTTAATGTATCCACATTAAATTTTATAAGGAGGTATCATTTTTATGTATAGATTTTCAGTATTTACTTAAGCAGTGTTCGATACGTAAGTGGAGCTAGGTAGTAAGCTATGAAAATATATTTATGGCAATTAAGCTACACATAGGCTCCCGCGTTTCATTCCCGGGATTAATCTTCAGGCTAAAATGTATGTTTTAGCTTAATTGACATAAATATATTTTCATTGCTTACGATATATATATATATATATATATATATATATATATATATATATATATATATATATATATATATATATAATGGTAATAATCCAGGTAAAAAATATCCACATGGTGGTAATCCAGAGAATTTTAACCGGGTATATTAAAAGTGCTCAATATCAATATATGATAATTTTATTCACACAGACTTGTACACAACATGTACAAAATCATGCCAGTATCGCAGATTTTGTACATGTTTGTGTAAATAAAATTATCATATATATTATCATATATATATATATATATATATATATATATATATATATGGAGAGAGAGAGAAAGGGAGAGGGAGAGAGAGAAAGAAAGAGAGAGCGTACGTGTTGAAAAAAATGTATTACATTATTCTATTTCAGTTCCTCCAATGCAAGACTAACGATGATAAGGCGTACGATCTTCTATAACTCTGTTTGGTCTGTGAAGCCCCAAAAGTTATTGTGATACATTATATTAAAGCACTTTAAGGATTAATTTTTAGATATCTTTCTTTCGTAGAATTTTGTATATTCGGACTACTGTTCTCATCGTGGGTGTTTTTATCAGAACTTTTCGGCCGATGTAACCTCCGAACTTCTTCAGCTGTACTTTGTAGAACTCGGAAATCTTTCTGTTGAACTGGGGAATCTGGATTGGATTTCGAACGGAACCTTTTATTTGATCCACGCGGGCATCATGCTCATTGTCATCAAATCCACGGGGCAGCATGCTCTTGTTCTATCTGCCGTGACTGGGAAGACGTCTTCAGAAATTCTACATTTTTCGTATCGCCCGCACGTTTATGATGAGAAAAGTAATCCGAATTATAAACACTCATCAAAAAATTCTGAAGCATAATATCTTTTTTTATTCTTTATATTTTGTCTGCTGTTGTCTGGGATCTATGTGTGTGTGTGCGTGTGTGTGCACGTGTATGTTTATGTGTGCGTATGTGTACGTATGTGTGTATTCATATGTTACATCGTACTTGTGCGTAGGTTTACATGTCTATTCCATAGCAGATCGGGTATTGAAATATAAGCGTGCATGTCTTTCTGTGTCAAGACGACTTAATTATTTAGGTCAGTGATCAAGCTGAATCAAAAAATGGATGATTGGTTTGTAATATTTTTAATATTTTGGAAGGTTTTATTTGAGCTGATAACGTGTTCCGGTTGAGAAAGTAATGTTGTCTCATTTCATTCGCTGCAGCCGTAAAGAAAAGACGTTGGCATTGAAGAGGTTCTGCACGTTTTAGATGTAAAAAAAACATACACGTTGGAATATATTGACGAATGTAATGAAGTATAAAATGAAGGTCCAAAGAAACGCAAATCACTCTGTCCGTAGATCACAAAGTCCTCTGTCAGCTTCCAAAGCAGATCTCTACGTTCGTCACACGTGCACTTACTTCGCACCGTTTCGTTGAAGACGGTAAGAGACCCGCTTTTATTAGGCTGAGGCACACCTAATTTGCATGCTTGCAATATGACTTCGCAAGACTCCGCGTGAACCGTACGCCATGTTGAATTCTTTTCCTTCATCCGCAGCGCACAGGACAGACAAACACGAGGACGTTTCGCAGGTAAGCCCCCTTCACGTTCCCCACATGTAAGACGCGCTCTCTTATTGTTTTCTTTTTTTATATCACTTAATTGCGATGTTAATCATGCTTTTACACGCACTGGTGACTCTATTAATCAATATCATGTAAAATGCTTCTTCACTTTTTATTAGGACATTTGGAACAACATCAAGTCTGTAAATACATGGTGTTTGTGTAAGTGTTTACAGACTCTGGTTTCTTACTCCTTCTATATATTTTCTACATTATATGATATGTTTACTGTAACTGGTCCTAGTTTGACTACGCTCTTTCCTGTGTTATCTTACTTTTACCTGATAGCTTTTTCTCTTCTCTTTCCGCAGATTTTATTGTTCTTTTAGGCTGACAATCTTACATGTTTGCGCTAAAAGACCATTCCTAATATTTTGCCCAATAATTGTTTCCAATAAAGTATCTGACGAATCGTGTATGAAACGTATATTGCAAACATGTGCTTTATTCTTAATTTGGTATTTCTTTTATACTATATATATACACACACATGTATCCCCTCTTCTCTCTGTGTGTCTCTCTCTCTCTCTGTCTCTCTGTCTCTCTCTGTCTCTCTCTCTTTCTCTCTCTCTGTCTATATATATATATATATAATGTATTTTTATGTAATTATTTTTATTAGTGATTGTAGCGTTCGTTGTTATTTTGCTTACTATTATTTCAATTGTCTCACTTTACTAAATGATTAAGATGCAGACAATTAACTTCATAGGACGTATTATTCGTTGATAGCATGACTAACTTAGACAGAGATCGAACCTTCGATATTGATGTATATAGTCCAGCGTTCGTTCTACCACTGGACCAAGACGCTCTGTCTATAATTATGTACGATCTTAATCACGTAAAAATTTAATGTATTTTTATGTAATTATTTTTATTGGTAGCGTTCGTTGTTATTTTGATTACTATTATTTCGATAGTCTCACTTTCCTAAGTGATTAAGATGCAGAAAATTAAATTATTAGTCGCCCTAAACTTCATATGACCATTTTTCATTAATAACTATTTTTATTTATGTTATACGTACATAAAAGTAATCCATGGACACGTGTTTCTGGCTAACAGTCGTCATCAGCATGGCTAACAGAGCGTCTTGGTCCAGTGGTAGAACGCTGGACTATAGACATCAATATCGAAGGTTCGATCTCTGTCTAAGTTAGACACGCAAGATGGAAACACAGTTTGTTGATAACTTTCAACTGCTCGTGTAAATTAGCCGCCGACTCGCTATTTACAAAGTTAAATTCCTTCTTAATTATTAGCTGATTCCTGATGGCCGAGGGGTTAACGCTCTTGACTCAGTGGCGAAATGTGACCGTTGAGAATAAATTTCCTGCACTGAGGATTGCGTTAGCATGAAACATCGATGTCTGTAGGTTATAAATAATAACTATTTATTTATAAATATATATATATATATATATATATATATATATATATATATATATATATATTAATGTATGTATGTATACATACATATATGTATACATATAAATATATATATATATATGTGTATATATACTTATATTTTTATATCATATATGTACACACGTGTAACGTCGTCTGCAGCTTGCTATACTTCAAATTTTATTGAGTAATATTATCATAAAAGTACCTGTAAGAAAATTGAAACTGAGCACTTCAAGGAGATGTTAAAAATAGACATTCAGTTAAGCTATAAACGATGCTTCGATTAAGTTCGGTGAGTCTTAACGAGTGTCTTGATGTGTATAGCCCGCTTAAATTGCCATAACTATTATTTAATTTCTCCGTATCACATGATGCACTTCTATAGCATAGGGAATAGTGTGTTGAGTCAAACATAATTACGTTAACCGGGGTGCGAAATGTCACCGTCTGATATTATCACTCCCTTACACTGATGAGAGCATATATTCAGAGACTATGTCATCTGTAGGTAAATATAATTTAATATTTATTTATGAATAGTACTATATATATATATATATATATATATATATATATATATATATATATATATATAGTAGAGAATGGTAGTTTGCTTGAAGCATTGCTGGGTATAGTAGTAGTAAGTTTTTGAAAGGCTGTGGGCAATGCAATTCCGGGTAAGATGCAAGTTGAAAGGAAAGGAACAAAAACAATAAAAATAAATCGAATACGATATAAGACTTACTATTTATTTTTCCTTTTTTTTCCTTTTTTTTTTTTTTTTTTTCTTACATAACAGCAAGAGTGTTTTAGCTGTCCGGGTGATTAAAAATCACTATTTGATATTTCGGGAAAAGACATCCCTTTTTCAAAAATAATTAGACCAGAAGAAGAATAATATTTTATTCTTCTCCGACTGTGTAGAGAATAATACAAAACAAAATGGCTGCCAGATATAGACCGCAGCAAAAAAACAGTTTCACAGGGAATATAAATTAAGTTAAGTTTTATTTTAATATTATGTTAAATATATGATTGGTGTTTAGAATATTAGTGTAATGTTGGTTAGGTGTATGGTGTTCGATAAACTGTTATTTTTGATAATATATATTGTATCATTTTTTTAATTTTTTTTTTTTTTTATATTTGAATATTTACTTTGTTTTATCTTCGTATTTTTATTTTGTTTATCTTTCTATCGTAATTTAAGAATTTTAATATAAATTAAAGTAATTAGTCTCATATTTTAAATATTCTAGATCTATCTACTTATCGATTTCGATTATCATCTATTAAAGAAGTGTTATTAATTACTAATTGTGAGTTTCGTCAAATTAGGTTAACGAATTAACTTATTAACTTGATGTATTTATTATAAGATAAAGGGGAGTAACTCTGGATTTTTTAAAATATTTTTTTTATAATTAATTTTTTAATTTATTTTTTTTTTTTAATTTTTTTAATTTAAAAAAATTTTTTTTTTGGTGGAGATCTGTATAACAATATTAGTATATATATACAACATATATACACAAATGCATATATACATATATATACATATCTATGTATTATTGTTTGTTTAATTGTTTATCTATATATATTCATCAATTTCTTTACATATTTGTTTGTTTGTTTTTTTTTTTGTTTTGTTTTTTTTATTTATTTATTTATTTATTTTTTTATTATTATTATTTACTTGTTTAATTTATTTTATGAATTATTTATTTAATATTTGCATGTTATTTGTATACATTCTATATGTGTTTGGATTTATTAATTAATAATGCTAGGTTATGGAGTGACTTATTTTGGTGGGTTAGACGAGTATGCTGAATATGGTTTTTGGTTTGTGGTTGAAAGTGTGTAAGGATGGAAGTTCATATGGGGAGGGGCCTGTTTGATTGTTTGGGTGTATGGTGAGTTTATTATGGGAGGTGAGTAATGAGTGAAGTGGTGGAAACGAACTCTGTTAAGTGTTAGATATGGGGGTTGGTTGGTGGATGGGGGGTAGATATTATAGAATGAAAGGTGAGTAGAGCTCGTGACGTTGATTGAGTGAGGGGTTTAATCTGGAGATGAGGATTGATTCTGTGATTCTAAGGTCACCGATGTTTCTGACAGACGCTAAGATGGAGACGTGAATATCGCGCTGAGTGTTTGAGCAAATCTCTATGTGTTTGTGGAAAGAGGATATACGGGTATTCAAGTGCTCCTTTATGCGCAAGTGTAGCAGTCTTGTAGTGTTGCCGATGTAAAATTTTTTGCATTTATTACACTGTAGTTTGTAAACACAGTTAGTGCGAAGGCACAGACCTGTGTTGGAGATAGGGCAATTGGCCAGGGAGCAGGGTTCGGGTGTGTGGTTAGTGTGTTTATTAGATAGATGTTGGCGTAAGGAGGTGCCAGTATGTGTTAGTTGTATGTTAAGGTTTTCCTTATGTATTGCCTTGCGGATGGAGGTGGTGATCTTATCGCTGAAGAAAGGGAGTTTTAAGAAGCATGTGTTAGTGAGGGTGCGGTGTCTACGTGTTTTGGGCTTATTTAGGTGGGCTATGGTGGGGGCGGGGTAGCCATTATTTTGGAGGGTTTGGTGGAAGTATTCATACATAACTATTGTATCAAGAAAATTATCCAATACCTCCATTGTAAACTTCATCAACTCATCAACACCATCACAGAGATCAACTCCTCACTATCCACACCCACAGAACAATCAACACACAACATATCTACGGCTGTCAATGATGCCTATCACCATTGCTTCAACCTCGAGAAAAACCGACTTAAACGGAAATTCACTTGGCTTTCCCAGAAATATTCTCAACCTCACATCACCAAGAACACTAGTACCACCAGAACCTACAACTCCAACAACCACCTCACTAGCCCCCCCATGGTCACTGACCTCACCGGCTCCCTTACTACTGCCGAGACTGAGCTTCTCAGCCTTGGCCCCAAATTCATCACCACCCAAAAGCTAAACGACCACACAAAACTTAAGATCGAGACTCAATTCTGTAGAACAGCTTATCACCTCAAATGGCTCACAGCATTTAATCAACCTACCCTAGACATCCCTAATAATACAACCAACACTACTAATTCCTTCCCTGTCTACCAGCTTGACCACCCACTACACCCACCACCTAGTAACCACCTACTTGATCAAAAACTTTCTAGATTAAAACAGAGGATCCTTGATATACTCCAACAAGAACAACCCCACATCACCCCTAACATCACCAGATCCCAACGCCTTACCCTAGAAAACCTGAAAAATAAAAACCTAGTTTACTTACCCTCTGATAAAGGTAAGGAATTCTGTATCATCTCTCAAGACTCATACAACATACTCGCTCTCGAACATCTTAACAACAACAACCTATACACCCCCGCCCCCAACATTTCAGCCACATTAGTCCAAAACTCCATTAACAACACCTGGTCCCAAATCTGTCTCACACGTAACCTCCCCAAAAAATACAAAATCAACTTCACCACCAAAAATAGCAGACTTCCCACCTTCTACCACCTCATTAAAACACACAAGACCAACACACACACACAAATTAGACCTATAGTCTCTAGTATTGAAGGACCACTCTATAAAATCTCTTGGCTTCTCTCTCAACTACTCAAACCACTACTCTCCACCTTCCCCGCACATGTCAGCAGCTCCGACCAAGTAATTAGCAGACTACACTCACTCCAACACCAACAACTACAAACTAACAACTATATATTTAGCCTAGACGTAATCTCCCTCTACACCTCAATACCCGCACACCCAGCCATAGACCTCATCACCGACCACATATCTTCCTCTGACAACCTAGAGCTCTTCGGACTAACACCTACTGACATTCACAATCTCTTATACATCATCATCGACAACACATACTTTACCTTTCAGCAGCACACTTTCAAACAAATCTCCGGCCTCCCCATGGGTTCTAGCCTTTCCGGTCTCTTAGCCATCACCTACATGAACCGGTTAGAACAACGAGCACTTAACTCCTGCCTCTCCTATATATTCTTCTCCAGATATATAGATGACATTCTAATCCTTACATCCTCTCAAGACGAAGCCACACAAATATTCAACACATTCAACAACACCGACCCCCACATACAATTCACCATAGAACACCCAAACGAGTCCGGCTCACTCTCTCTCCTTGATTTCAACCTTAACATCACTGAAGATGGCTCTATACACACTAACTTCTATAGGAAACCTGCCTGCAAAAACCTTTTCATACACTATAAGTCTGCCCTGCCCACAAAAGCCAAATTAAGTTATGCCCATAATGAAATTACCCGAATACAAAATAAATGCTCTTCTGCTGCTGACAAAATATCACACACTAAAAACTTCCAC
>OY744515.1:3542500-3551103 GCA_963556195.1 Sepiola atlantica
TTAATCATGTTTTATATATTTTATGAATCCGAATTTTCGGTTTAACCAACATTAATCATGAAAACATACAGTATATATATATTTTTTATTTTTCTCTCCAATAAAAAATATTTTTGTGAAATATTTTAAGAGGTTTTGAAAAAACAGAGAACATTATTCGACAGTTTCAATCATGCACATTAAACAAAACTCTTTGCCTTTGATTTGACTTGTTATTATCTGTTGTAAGACTTTTATTAAGACCTTTTTTGCTTATTATGTTATTCTAAAATCTTTTAATTTTTGCATTTTCAAGATATTAACCTTCAATAACAACATTTACTTTGTACTGATCAGTCTTTTTGACGATAATAACGTTATCTTTGAAAAATCATGGTTTAAATGACAATTTATTATTGTATTATTTGCTTGAACACTTGATGCGTTAATAAACTTATAAACTATGCAATTTTTATCTATTTCATCACTTGATTATTTGTATATGAATTATCTATCTATTATATTCAGTTTTACCGTATCGTGATAGGATCTAAAATAATTTTGTATTTTCATATCATCTATATATATATATATATATATATATATATATATATAAAGTATCAAGATATATGTAAATATATATATATATATATATATATATATATATATATAAGGTTAATACAACAAAGTATATAAGAGACAACTAATATCTTTAATTAGTGTATTTAATATTTTTTTTTTATATGTTTTCAAAGTTTAATTGTATAACCTGCAGTAATGTACCTGCGGTAATGGTCCTCTGAAGAGAAGATTTTCTTTGAAAACTCATGAGTTAAGGGCTTTAAAGTACATTGCTTGATTTCGAATTGTAATAAAATTTGATTCGCACCTTATTTTATTCTTTCACTCTATCTAGTGCTATATATATATATATATATATATATATATATATATATATATATATATATTTATATATATATAAGTTCAGATTAGTCGTCCAAGACTATAGCAATGCGATGTAGTTGCAGTAAGATGGAACAGTGAAAAGAAATAAACGAAGAGAGAAAGTGAAACTCAAAACGATTTATTAATAATTTCACGAAAAACTGATTAAATACCAAAATAGTAAATACTGTCTGGTAAGTAACAGTTCGGCAAAGGGTAATCTTAAATTTTCGAAAGAAAAACTTTCATTTTCAGAAGACAACAATAAAAGACCGAGCGGGTCGAAAAAACGGGAAAAACCGGTGTCAAAACATAGAAATACGGCAGCAGACAATTGGAAGTAGTAGGAACGCAGAGAATGTCAAAATCAACTAAAGTTTAAATATTATGAACATTTGCTTATTAATATACTAATTATTATAATTTAATTATATTTTATTTTATATGATTCATCGATTAATTTTGTTTTTCTTTATTCAATTCAAATTTAAATTTACGTGTGGGCTGTTATTAATGTAATATGCCTCATCAAAGGGAGATAACTTATGGAAACAATATATTTAGAAATGAGATTTGAAATTTGAGAAGGAATTTGAATTATGAAATGGATCAAAGCCAAGGAGGGAACCGTTGGAACAGGGGAAGAGGGGGGAGGAATAAGAAGAGACGTTGGGGAAGGGAGGAACTAGGGATTAAAAAAATAAACAAACAAATAAAAATTAAAATTAAAAAAAAAATAGATACACACATAAAGTGTAAATATCTAAATACATATTTATTTATTTATTCATTCATTCATCCATTCATGTTTACTTCTAAAGTTAATTTAAGAGTATTCCAAGGGTATAATACACCTAGAAGTAAATTTATATAAATTCATTCTATTTATTTATTTATAGATTTATTTATTTTACATTTATTATTCTTTCTTTAATTTTCCTTTGTTATTATGATCTATTCATATATTTAATTTATGCTTTTATTACTATAATTTATTTTTTTATTTTTTTATTAATTTTAATTTTTTTTATTTTTTACTTCTCTTATCTTAACTTTTCTTTTACTATTATTTTATTTTATTGAGCATACACATACACACACATGAGAATACACCCATATTCACATACATGTATATATGCATACACATACACTAGGTCTAAATACATGTAAATAAAGTGCATATCATTCTATTCCACAATTATAATATGTAAAGTGTAAAATGTGGGGTGGGTGGCGCTGGCAAATACCGAGGAGACAAAGGCAAGTAAGTTGAGGGTGGGAGTGTGAGGATGTAAGAATCAAAGGATGAAAGGGGAATACAACTCGAATCTGTTATTCAGGGGTGTACGAAATTTAGAGATTAGAATAGCTTCCGAAATTCGAAGCTGACCTATATTGCGGACGGAGTTGAGGATGCGGACACTAATGGAGAGATGTGTGTTGCCACATGATATTAAGTGTTTATGGAAGGAAGAAATGTGGGTGTTTAGATGCTCTTTAATGCGTTGGCGTAGAGGCCTAACGGTACTACCGATGTAGAACTTTTGACACTTAGCGCATTGTAGGTTGTATACTGTATAGGTGCGGAGGCAGAGGCCAGAGTTGGGGATGTGGCAACCAGCTAGAGAGCAGGGGTCTGGGGTGTAGTGGCTTTTTTTGGATAAATGTTGTCGGAGAGAAGTGTCTGTGTGAGAAAGTTGTATGTTAAGCTTCTCACTACGTATGGCATTGCGGATAGCAGAAGTGATACGGTCGCTAAAGAAGGGGAGTTTAAGGAAGCTAGTGTTGGTGAGAATGTGGTGTCTACGTCTTCTGGTGTTGTTAAGGCTGGATATGGTAGTTAGGGGGAAACCGTTGGTTAATAGGGTTTGGTGGAAGGCTTCGGTGTGTATTGTTTTATCGGAAGTAGAAGAGCATTTG
Source organism: Sepiola atlantica (assembly GCA_963556195.1). Lineage (NCBI taxonomy): Eukaryota > Metazoa > Mollusca > Cephalopoda > Sepiida > Sepiolidae > Sepiola > Sepiola atlantica. Next base: position 3,545,345 of record OY744515.1, read on the forward strand.
TCCTGTATGCGGGTGATTTCGGTTTGTGCGTAACTAATTTTGGATTTGAGGGGTAGTGCGGATTTGTAGTGGATGAAGAGGTTCCTGCAGGCGGGTTTTCTATAGAAAGTGGTGTGGAGAGATCCGTCGTCATTAATGCTGAGTTTAAAGTCTAGAAGTGAGAGAGAGCCTGAGGTGTAAGGGTGTTCGATGGTAAATTTAATGTGGGGGTCAGAATTATTAAATGTATTAAATATAGAGGTAGATTCCTCTCGGGATGAAGTGAGGATCAAAATGTCGTCAACGTATCTCGAGGAGAAAATATAGGAATGGCAGGTGCTACATGCTTGTTGTTTCAGTCTGTTCATGTAGCAAATGGCGAGGAGGCCGGAGAGACTGAAACCCATGGGTAGGCCAGAGACTTGTTTATATGTTTCTTGTTGGAACTTGAAGTAGGTATTATCCACAATGATACGTAGGAGCTGATGAATGTCTGTCGGGGTAAGCCCAAAACAGTCAAGATTGTGAGAGGAGATGTGGTCGGTTATGAGGTCAATGGCGGGGTGTGCGGGAATGGAAGTATAAAGGGAGACAACGTCAAGGCTGAAGATGTAGTTGTTGATGCGGAGCTGTAGGGATCGGAGCAAGTGGAGTCTATCTAATACCTGGTCAGAGCTGCTGACATGCGCCGGGAAGGTGGGGAGTAGCGGTTTAAGTAAGTGGGAGAGAAGCCAAGAGATCTTGTAAAGAGGTCCCTCAGTACTGGAGACTATAGGTCTGATCTGTAGGTTGTTGCTGGTTTTGTGGGTTTTAATGAGATGGTACTACCGTTCCTACTACTTCCAATTGTCTGCTGCCGTATTTCTATGTTTTGACACCGGTTTTTCCCGTTTCTTCGACCCACTCGGTCTTTTATTGTTGTCTTCTGAAAATGAAAGTTTTTCTTTCGAAAATTTAAGATTACCCTTTGCCGAACTGTTACTTACCAGACAATATTTACTATTTTGGTATTTAATCAGTTTTTCGTGAAATTATTAATAAATCGTTTTGAGTTTCACTTTCTCTCTTTTCACTGTTCCATCTTACTGCAACTACATCGCATTGCTATAGCCTCGGACGACTAATCTGCACTTATATTTACCAGCAATGCTTCAAGCAAACTACAATCTCCTATTATATATATATATATATATATATATATATATATACATATATATATATATATATATATTTATATATATGTATAAATATGTATTTTAATTTATACATACATATACATAGTCAGCTTCACTGGCATGTCGATGTTATCAATACATAACTGTAAGAAACTGAGATCTGATCTGGGGGGAAAGCCAATCTTATCTTTCCATTAGCTGATATTTTGAAATAAATATTTGTGAGTATCGATTACATCGACATAACAGTGCAGGCGATTATGTAGATGAATGCATGAATACAAAATAGAAATGTATATATATATATATATATATATATATATATATATATATAAATATATATATATATATGCTCTATTTCATATTTAGCACTCTTTATGAAACCGGTTGAAATTATTTAGGCTGTTATTCTTTGGATGTTTACTTTACCTGGATTACTATTCACACCCATATATATATATATATATATATATATATATATATATATATATATATATATATGTATGTGTGTGTGTGTGTATGGCAATTGTGCAACTAAAAAGCAATTATGTTTCATTTCCGAACAACGTCATGTAAATGTATAGATTCCTTGTTTGCGAATGTTTATATCTAAGTAGTGTTTACGCTCACTAAACAATATGATTCATTAACTTTAGTACCCAGACTATTATTTCTATTAGCGAATTCCCAAACACTTTTGCAGGCAAAGGGTCGCAAACTCCTTTGCTTGAGAAGGGTTTAGGTACTCTTCACTTTTGAGTGTGTCAAATTAACAAAAGTGAAATTTTGTGACACGTGGAAACTATAATAATGTTTCTATTCTATTTAGTTTTTTTACCCGTCGCAATTTGGAGTTTTAAATTGTGACGGTGTTATTAAGCTCAGTTTTTTATTCATTTTATTAGTTATTTTAATTAAACTTAATTATGTGTCTACACTAAGTTTCTATTTCGCTTTTAAAATTAGTAAATTGTTAGTGATATACAAATTTAAGATTTCTTATTTCTCGTTCAAACATAATCTACACGGTCGTTTTAATATCCACATCACTTGGCCCATCGTAAAAATATGTTCTCAACTTCATACACACACACGCCCACATTCATGCACCCCCCCCACACACATATATCTATATATATATATATATATATATATATATATATATATATATATATGTGTATGTGTGGGGGCGGCTTGTTAATGAGTGCATATGTGTATTCACACACACACACACACACACACACACACATATATATATATATATATATATATATATATATATATATATATAATTCTTAAACGACAGCGGTTAACATAAGAATATACACATGCGATATACACTTTAATACTAGTAAAATTGTTAGCATATTTCTAGGCTAATTATCAAAGCGTTTCTCGAATTAGCATGCCATTACTTACGAATAGTATGAGAAACTATCACACGAACAATTTAAGGGGTAGAACAGGGGGCTAATCTCAACAGGTGCTAATCAAAACTATTTGCCGATTAAAGTAAGCATAATCCTTTTTAATCCACCGATTATAGGTGGTATCAATGCAGTGGAAAACACGAACCGATACTCTTAAGGTATGTCATTTTAATATATCCGCTTAAGAGGAAAATAGGTTCTCACAAAATAATAGTTGACGTCTCTGTGGAAGCGGCTACCGTCGGACGGAGAGTTTTATACAAATATATGTGAAGTGATCTGGTAAACTATTAACTTAAGTGAATATACCCTGCAATAAGAGAACCCCTATTTTCTAGATAAAAAAGTTACTGACGGGTTGACCGATGAGCATACTCAAAATAGAGAGGTGTGGACGCATGTGAAAACACTCAGCAAATTCGCAAAGTTAAAAACAATGATAAGTTCATGACAACACGCTTGGCGTCTTGGCGAGATGTCAGTGAATCTGGAAACATATTTTTATGTAAACGCTTTCCATCTTTTTGAAAAACCACGTTAGTCTCCACAATAATTACAAATATTGCAGAACAGTTCGCTGCTTCCCAATACAGACCCATCAGCCTCCTGCAGTAAGCTGCATCAATCTGTAATACACATAACAATTACAAACAAACTCAGCAAAAACAGTCTGTCTAATGACAAGTAATACGGATTGGCTCTTGCAAGATCAACCGCTGTGTTAAATGCAATATCGCATAGGATCAGTGAATATTCTGCCGGTAGTTTCGATTCTAGATAAATAGCGCTTGATATATTTGTTTAATTCGGTAGAGATTGCCACAAAGAGTTGCTGCATAAACTTGCCAAGTATGCAATATCTGGAAATTTCTACGCAACTATTGAATGCTTTCCCTGATATAGTTTTATATGAGTAATCGTTGATTGACATACCTCTGAAGAACACTGAATCGACGCCAGCGTGTCCCAACGATATATTGTGGGTGCAACATTCTTCATAACCTTCATTAATAATCGTCAAAATCATATGTAGATATAATTTGTTGATATATACGTAGATGACACGAGTGTGTATGGCTGCACTTCGAAACACACTAGTAATTATAATCTCAATGATACTCTCCCACCGGACTCTGTGCACTGACCAAAGGGTTGTTTGCTACATTTAACACCTCAAAAACAAGTCGCAACCTCTCTCATCGATAAAGCACAGATCCCTGTTTTGTCCTAATCGAAATAAACGGCGCCCTTCTCGATGAAACCCCTTTATTTGATTAGCTTCTTAATGTGAAGTTTACCTATATCAAAACTGTAAGACTATATGGGATCTGTCGCTAAAATGACTGAATGAAACCACCCCAGAAAGTATCGATCCATAACATATATGAGTAAGATACATCCAAACATGTGATACTGCACCCACTTTTAGGGAGAAACTCCACAGAGCACGCTTTTCTGCCTACCGTGGCAAAGTGCTAAATCTACTCCCAACTTTCCTGGGTAGTGATCTTGTTCCCCTGCCACCCATTTTTCACAGAAGTAATTTTACTACTCCCTCTACTTCTCCAGCGTTATAACCATAGAACATGTTAAACATAGCACACGTATCTGGTTCGTACTTGTATGACATTCGCAGCATAAACGCGTTTTTCATCCCATCGAAAAAAACGATGTTTTCTCTGTTTAAATGCCTAGCGTCAGTTGCAATTACAATTTACAATATGTACATGCACTTCTCTGTACCGAGCTAACTTTGCCCCTGACCTTAACCTTAAACCTAACTCTGAAGCTAACCCTAACCTTAACGACGAGGCTAAAGTTTGTTCAGGTTTTTTATCTAAATAAGCACCAACAAACTTTCAATAGATCATACATATATGAATAGACAAAAGCAGTAATTAAAAGGTTTAAGAGTGAAGTTTCCTACTGCTATAAAAGTGAGTTGCACTTCAAAAATTACTAATAGAAGCAGATTTTTAAAGGAAATTGGCTTACGTATATCCACTTGATAATATTCGATAAAAGGTCATACTCTATCTATATAACACTAAAACTCTGTATTTTGTTTTGTTATCTTGTTCTTTTTTCTCAGTTAATAATTCATGATGTAATAAAGAAATTACGTCATTACAGATGATATCACTGAATTATGATCACTATTAGGTAAGAATATATAGAAATAGTGGTGCACGTAAATGACTTCACAAAATACTTAATTTACAAACACTTTTACTCGAATCAAATTGCACTACTACTCCAGTATGTGTGTATAGACACTATCCTTTTAAAAAACATCTCAAACAAAAAAATATTATATTAACATTAATAAATAAGTCCCAATACGTAAGTATATTGCTGCGAAAATGGTATTTCGTAGTTATAAAAAATACGAACCTTTAAATACCCATTATTATTTTGAGATTTAATATTTACAGAACATTATATATACTTATACATAGTTCAATAACGAGTAAAATACTTATATAGTGTACAAAATTGAAAGCATGATTTTTCTCAGTTATTCAATTTTCCCGGTCTACGGCCGTAACTGCATTTAGCTAACTGTAATTAAAATTGTTTTAAATTAATAATAATATCCATACATGTCAAATATTTTGTCATATATCTATTATTAAATATTTGTAAAAAAACCTTCTGTAAAATCTAAATTATTTTTGTAAATAAAAAGTTTTATAAATATTTCCAATTTCTAAATAATTGTTATTAATATGTAGAACTTCCATTACGTTCTCATGAATATTTAGAAATCCCATAAGTTGTCATAGAAATATCTGGAGATACCAAAGTGTTTCATGAATATTTGACAATACCTATAACAAATACTACGCCAACGGGCCACTATGGAACCTCTTAACTAATTAAAGTATATTCATGTTAGTACATTAAGAATACCAGCTCTAATTAATCAGGTGAGTATTTTCATGATTTAAACACAACTAATATCAAGAGTACGTTTTTATAACTTGTCTTCTATTTTAAGAATTAATGTTTATTACATCGCAATTGTTAGATGTCATTGCATTTGTCATCCAACAACATAATTTGGTGAATGAAACACTTCAAATATGTGGTATATATTAACAAACTATTTCCGTCTACAAGATAAAAGTCGCCAGCATAATAAAGACTGTTAAATGAAAAGGTTACTCAGCAG
>OY744515.1:3551303-3556303 GCA_963556195.1 Sepiola atlantica
TACGCAGAGTATTTTAAAGACGTCATGATCGCAGAACAGATTCTTTAGCTCTCACGGAAACACAGCTATCGAGTAATTCGCTGTAAATAGAGAAAACGGAATTCTGTCATATCCTCATAACACGTCTCTATGGAAAACTGTGTGTGATTTCATGACCTATTGGCTTTTCCTTGATATCGTCTGCAACTGAGTTCTTAAATATGCGAGGGTTCATAAGAGCTATTTTGAAGCTTATGGGGTGGTGTAGTTTTTAGAAGCGTTAGGATTTTATGAAGTGTCCCTGAATACAATTTCGAAATACAAGCCAGTGGAGTGCAAATAGTCTTCGGATCTATTACCATCTGTGGTCACGTAATCACTAATGGTTTAGGAAAAAAGTTAAGGGTATTGTAAGTTAAAAGACAGGGGGGAATGATGTTTTGAAGAAGGGGCACATATTAGATGTCATTGAGTAGAAGGATCATGATTGAATATGGGTGAGAACTCAAGCGTATAAAAACAAATGAGATATAAGAGGGAGCACAGTATAAATGTAAGGGAGTTAAGCTGGAGAGAATGAACTAAAATAAACATGTTTCGATTTACAGAGTTCAAATAATAAATAGAATGAAAATGAGAAAAGCATTAAAAGGAAGAAAGAATACATAAATTAAAAAAATAGAATGTAAAGATAAAAGAATTGAAAAATATTTTAGAAGTAATCATTGAATATAAAAAAATAGATGTGAAAATATAAGACGTGCAGGAAAAAAGTAATAGGAGACAGCATTTTAAAGGAAAGGTGAATGCGAGGAAACCAGAGAAAGAAAATGAGAGAAATACACAACGTTTAAAAAAAACATTGAAATATATAGATAGAATAGCGTATAACTGTAAAACTGAAAAATTTTAACTAATCTTTAAAAAGAAATTGCCGCTTGACTTCATACCCCCGTCTTACAATGTAAGGATGGGTTAGTTTTTTCGAATCTTTTTTAAAGATATACCTCACTTACTTTTAATATTTATTAATATATCGATCTTTCTCTTTATATATATCTTTTATTAGATAATTTCTCTTTCACTTTAAGGTACCTCAGTTAGTTTACCATTCATATATATAATTATATATATATAATTATATATATATATATATATATATATATATATATATATATACATATATATATATATATATATATATATATATTTATATTTCCTTATATAATTTTACTACGTATACATCTTTTTATTATAACTATTATTGTTTACATTATTATTATTATTATGATTATGATTATGATGATTATTATTATAGTTATTATTATTGCGTATATATAGTATATCAATGATTACATATATTATTATGTATGTATACATCTATTACATTTATTTATTAATTACTATATCTATGTTTCTATTTATATTATTTGTATTAGATATTTTCTTTTTGCATATATTAATTCAAGGTACCCCAGTTAATATTTTTAAATAGTTTTATTAATGTATCTATTTATATATTTTATTGATCTATCTATCTATATATATATATATATATTTACATATTTTTTCATATGAATTTATTTAGACTTTTATTATTTTCATTATTATTTTTTATTATTATGATAATTATTACTCATGTATAGTATGTGAAGTCATCAACATATTTTTTATTTATTCATGCATCTATTATATTTATTTATTAATATATATATATATATATATATACATATATATATATACATATATATATCTATGTGATTTATATAAATGTTATCATACAATTGCTATTGATGTATATACTCATTTTAACACATTTAAGTGTAATTTTTCATTTATTTATCTATTTATATATCACTGATCTATCTTTTTCTCTATTTGTATACGATTGTTATATGATTGCATTACGTATATAACCTTTTATTAGCATCACCGCTACTTATATATAGTATATTCATTGATTATATTATTATATTTCTATTAATTCCCACTAACATTTTTAAGCTTTACTCCTTATTTTTTTATTTCATTTGCCATCAATTTTCTTCAATTCCAACGCTTGGTGTTCGCGTTAACTCACTTGAACTTAAAGACAAATAATAGAAAGTTGCACAATTCCTGTTTTCTGGATGGTTTCAATGTTATTTATTTCGTATCATTTTTGACAAAGAGTTAATAACTGATCGAAATATAAAATTTTAAAAAATAATCGTGGTATATGTTTCATATGTTGCATTATGAATGATCCTTTGCCAAAGGAGTGAACTGTGCCTGTGTACATTTCATGCCCGATTGTATGGGATGCTCATTGACATGGGAAGCAGTGGGATACTGCCCTGAGCGGTTGAGGGCAGCAGTGCAACTCCACATCTATATACCTATTTATACCCATTTTAAAATTATATTTTATATTTTCCTCATCCTATTTCTCTATCCTTTTTTTTATTTTTTTAATTTCTCACTTTCTATTGCTTATTCACTATTTAATTTTATTAATATACTCTGTATCTGCTAAAACATCCTTACTCGCTTTTCCATATTTTAACAACCTACATTGTCAATTTATTTTATAGAATGACAATTAGTTCAAAATCCTTCAGAACAATTTTATTATACATAGATCTATTTTATTCTACAAAGATATCTATTGAATTCGTAGGACTTTTTAAAGTCATTACGGGGGAAAACAGCTTCGTTTTTCACCTCTCAGAACCCCATAACCCTCGTTACCCTATCTCTGCACTTAAGTTTTTTACATTTTTCTATCTAATAATATTCACAGCACATTTTTTCTCTGTGCCCCGCCAATAAGTCTATTTATCTTAGCAAAATCCATCTCGAATTATAACCTCTGAAGCTTATCTGCATTTAATCTTAACTTTAAACCCTACGGGAATTCAATTCAAGCACTGACGAAAAGATATAAAATTCCTAATTTTGACCACCCTAGATTTTATGTTGTTCTTCCTTCTTTTGCCTAAACATCATTAACCCTTTTCCCCACTCATAGGAGTGGCGCCCCCTCCTCATTCTCTCTTGCCTTTTTTCTTTACTCTTTTCTTTTTTCTTTTTTCTCTCCTTTCTTCTGTTTTTTTCTTTTCCTTTTTGTTTTTTGTTTTTTGTCTTTTTATCATTTTTTTCTTCTGTCTCTTCGGCTCCTAACCCCCTACCTCCTTTGCTATTTCCACTTTTTTCTCACTTCTACCCTCCCCTACATGTCCCACAATTCCAAGTAAGTTTCACATTTTACAACAATTCGGATTTCCAATTTTCATTGAGGTTTGGTTCGCTGCTTTTTGCCTTTGGATCTGTTTACTTGAAAACAGGAAGAAATGCGTTTTCTTAATATGGCTACTTTTGTCTGATTCCCCCTCTAATGACTAAGGACTTAGGTGGAATCTTCGCCGTTGGAATTTCTTGCAGATTCTTCTGGATTTACCAATTACATTTATACTCCGTGTTTGTCGACTTTCATTTACACACCCGTTTGAACTTTTAAACACTTTTAAAAAGAAGTTTAAAAAAAAAACCTTTTTCCAAATTTTGTAATATTGACTGTTTTTATCTGTAAACCTATCAATCACTACTTCCTCTGATGATACGATTTTGATCTTTGAAAAGACGTGCTTAAGGAATGCACTTGAAAGAGAAGAAGAAGAAATATTTTTATTTACTTAATGCTCCTTGTCCTGAACAACTGAAGATATTGATCTGTTTCCATTTACAGGTCTAACTATTTTTCATTGACTCACCTTGTTTTTGCTATATCCAGTATATTGAACTTTCCTAATCTCACAATAGGTCTAATGCTCTAAAAGTAATCTTTTAGTTATAAACCTTCATATATATATATATATATATATGTATATATATATATATATATATATATATATATATATATATATATATATATATATATCATCCTAGCTTGCTGCATGCGTTGATTGGCTGAACCCGCTATGTCTGTGCGTGGGGATAATCGTGATATATATGCCATTATTCGCGCGTCTATGATTACTGGGGTTTCAAACGGGTAATCAAGTATTATGCCAACTGCTTTAAACTTTATCGCAAATCACCTTCTTGATTTTGGTAGGTCTATCGAAGCTTATTTTTACTTTCTTTCTCTTTTTATGCGCGTAGCGTCAGGCGGTAATCTAAGGATACAGATTCTTTGCGAGGTCTTCTAGCTGTGGAGCAACTTCCTTCAAGACAGCATCTCTGCTAGTCGTCTTCAACTTGATCGTTTGCAAATCCAATGTCAAAAACTTCCTGTAATATTTCGTAGAATAATTATCCTGCCGTAGTACGAATCTTTAATAATGTGAGTATTTTGATTATATTCATAACAAATCGAATTACAATCATTTCGTTCCATTGACTCTTATTCTTGAAGACAACTTGGGCTTGGTTCGAAACGACCCAATAGTAATAAAATAACACTAATAATATAACTCCTTATTGACAAGAAAAACACTACGCTCAAAAGGGTATACATTAAACTAGTTACAAAAATGCGCCATTTATTTTCTTAGAAGTCTTGTATATTAAACACGAAAACGAAACGAAACGAAGAGAATTGGGAAAAAGACAAATGTTTGCATTTATCGTTTCAGACTTCGTTGGTGCATTTGTGGATGTTTCTCTTTTAGTATGAGCGTTTAGAGTAGGGCGATGACCTTCAATTACCCCGTTGAGTCTTTATTGTCACCCACGGCGCAAATAGGATGATTGTAGGACCGTGGGCTGTTACCAAAATGGCTTGTATTTTTTTTTATCTCTCTCCTTGACTATCATGCTGGAAGATATTCATTCGACATAGCGAGCAGCACAGGTAGAATAAAAAAGTAAAAAATAAAAGTCATTAAAACACGAACAAAAATGTTGCTATTTGGAAAGAGATAGATAGACAGAATGAGACAATAAGACGTCTGTCAGAATAGAGAGTAGCAAGAAAAGGTAAATAACAATTCAAAACTAAATCGAACAGGATGACCCTTTAAGAGATAGCGAAAATAACG
>OY744515.1:3558803-3588803 GCA_963556195.1 Sepiola atlantica
TTTTCAGTTTTTTTCTATTCTTTCTAAGACCCCTTTCTTTATGCCTTCGTGTTTAAATTATATGCATTCTTATTTCCATTTATTTATTTTATAGTCTTTCTCATCTCTCATTGTTCTTGCTATTCTTTCTCCATGAAAATTTCGTTCTTTCAATCGTAATATTATTTCTTCATCTTTTTTTTTCTTTTTCTCTTTTTTTACTTAATTTTTCTTTTCTCTGTATGTATATTTTTCATTTTTTTCTTATTAATGTTTCATTTGTTTATACATTGTACCTTTTTCTCATTTCATCACGTGTAATTCTTCTTCTTTCTGTGTTTCTATCCGTAAATGTGTCTTTCATTTGTATCAATTTTTTAATATTTTCCCATTCTTTTCATCATTCATTCCATGTCATGTGTAAGTTATTTTACCATTTTTCCTTTCTATTTTATTACGTGTTCTTAAATATTTCATCATTTCATTTTCTATCGAGCAATGGCTTTCATTTCAGTATTTTCTTTTTTCTTATACTTCACTGTAATTTTCGGAAATTTTCTTTCAATTATTCTTATTTTCTGTTCGTGGTATATTAGTTCATATTCTCGTTTTTTCGTCTCTTTTTTTGCTTCGGTTTACTCTCTTCGTTTTTTTGTTTAAATATTTTATAGTTCGTTCTTTATTCTTTTTGTTTGCGTTATTCACTTAGGTCTCAATATTTCTCTTTATTTTAATCTTTAATTACTTCCTTGAATTCTGTTTCTTTTCTATTTCTTTATCTTTCCTTTCTTGTCTTTTTCTTATCTTCTTTTTGACCGTATTTTACTGATGATTATGTGTCCTTTCGATCTTTTTCTATCTTATTTCCTCTTTGCAATCATTGTCCTATCTCATTCGTTTATCGTGCCAAACATTCCTTGTGGCCATTCATTAAGATTTTCACCCTTATTTCTATTCAGGTATTTATGGTTGTCCCCTTTTTTATTTACTTACCCCTTTCCTGTTTTGTTCTTCCAAGTAATTTTTCCGCCGTCGGACAATTTCGATAGCTTCTCATTTGAACCGAACCCATCAAATTTTGTTCCATGCTCCTTACCAACCCAAGAGTAATTCTAATTCTTACACTTTTCAATTTAACTCGGCGATTGCCCTCAAATTCCAGTGTGCATCATTTTCACGACCCCGCCTTGCTAACACTACGTTAGAACGAGATAATCTTATCTCAAGACCCGTTCACGCTATCATCATGGATTACGTTGCCAATTCTTTCTTAACAGCATTTGATCTGGTGTTCATACTTTTATAATAAGATGCAGTTTCTACTGGCTTCCGTTACGATAACACCTATGGCATTCGGCCAGTTTCCTGTAAGCTCCTAGGTATTTTGATACGCGTAGGATACGGATGAAAATCAACAAAAGCTCCTTAAGATTTAAAAAGTCAGGCATATATACTATAGTTGGTTTGTATAAGTTGGCGCGGATCTGAATTACATTAAGATAGAAAAGTCATAATCTGCTATAAGGTACTGGTCATCATTAGAGCGCCGACTAAAATGTTACCATAACATTGTGCCAACGATAAAGATAATCAGTCAGTCGTGTTCAGAAACACACGTGAGTTCAAATTTACCATATCGTCCCAACAATAACGTATATCCCCAAACAGAAGACAACTTATTTTAAACGTGTAAAAACGTTCAATATTAGTTGTATAAGATCATTCTTGTGCGAACTAGAGCTTTCTTAAATGATCAACACTTAATTGTGTAACATTATATCTTACCACTTAACACTAATTTGTTTCATATTATTGGCAACGTTAATAATTATAAATTATCGAGCACATTCCGACATTTGACAACTTCAATTGGCTTTCGGAAATGATACTACTATAATCATCTCTTATGATATACTCAATTACTCCAGAGAACGGTTGCGTCATAGCCAATGGCCTTTTGGAACCGAACGACTGATTCTAAGCGAATAAAATATCAAAAGTCTTATTCAAAAATAGAAAGAAAACATTTTGTTCTTATTTTGGTGATGACGAATGTTCACTTTTATTTTGTAATTCGCGGCGCTAAGCATTAGGTCAATCAAACATACCGTGTATAGTATAAAGAAAAGAGACTGTAAGAGAGAGAAAAATAAAGAGGAAGCGTGAGATACACTTATGTATGGCTGAAAATTGTAGTACAAAAATATAACACTTAATGATGGAAAAATGATATCATAAAGATAGCGCGGTAAAAGAGTGACTGAATGAGACGCTTATCTAATATCAAATTACATATCACGATCTCTCGTGTGAGTGGGATTTGTTTAAAGCTAAATTTCGGTTTAAAAGAAAAATGTTTACTTTGTGATAGCTTCCAGTTTTCAAATCGGAAAATTGTCAGGTGGTGTTTATAAAATAAAGACACCCCCATTATATTTTAGGTAGGAAGTTTCATGAAAGGAAAGGGCAATTAATAATTGGCTTTCACATTTTTCTTAATCTTTACCACCCATCCAAATAAAACCTTTTTTCATAATTGGAAATGTCAATTATATGTTATTATAAATAATCAAATGTAACTTGTTTCTATAATTATAATGTTGATTTGTATAACAAATAATCAAATCAAACGTTTTGTTTACAGGGGTGTCTTACACTATAAAGCGATTACTTGTAGTTATACAACCTTCACCTAAGTGGAATGTTTGTTACTTTACTCCAAATTTGTTCTGCATTTGTAGTGTGATCCGATAAGAAAAACACATTGCATAGATTTTCTTTTAGTATATCGTTACTCATTTTATGTAAGCCTTGGCGACTCTTCATATTTATGGAGCCTGAAAGAAAATAAATGTTGATTTTTTTAAAACTTAGTTAACCTCGAACAAGGCAAGTTGCAACTGTAGACGTAAGGGGCGACTGCGAATTAAGGTGCAATTTAAAGATGGTCATCCTAAATGGTAAGCTGTGCAGCGAGATACTTGTTCACATTCGTTTAAAATTTGTGCATGTCAGTGCAAGCAGGTAGCACGGAAGGAGTTCTAAAGGCCAACCGCTCGAAGAACGAAGCTATTAGAGTAGAAGGCTTTCTGATATCATTGGACCTCGACAGTGTCCTGATGGGATTTACTTGACTGTCAGATTGGTCGAGTACATTTACGAGGGGGTACCAGAACTGCAAGTTCTTTTGCACACTTTCTATTGAAGTACTTGTAAAACAAACACAGGGCTGCAAAATTGCGGCAATGAGACAGGGGCTGAAGCTTGGAAGATAGACAGGGACCTATTAGATTAGAGACTATTTTTTTTTGGGGGGGGGGGTGTTGCCTAAGAGAGAAAGACTGATAGGTTGATGGTAGCTTTGTATATATATATATATATGATACTGTCAAGTGTGAGACGTTTTCTAGCACGGTAGAGGAAGCCAACTTTATTGGCCATGTATTCTATATATTTGTTCCAATTCATGTAACCTGTGAATGTTTTCCGCGGGGCTGTATTTTATTGGTTAATTAATCTGATTTTATTTTATCGTGTTTACTTAAAGACACCGACGCGTTCATTTTGGTGTTTCAGAATAAATATTCGTTCGACTAAAAAGTCTAAGAGACACAGCACGGAGAGGCGATTTACCAATCAACGACTTGTTTTTCTTCGTGACAACGAAGAGGATTCAAGTCATAAAATTAACAGAAAGAAAAAACTAGTAAAACCAATAGATCTGTAATACGTAGTTGGGTTTATCAGTTTTACAGTATATCAACGCTTTTTCAGTTATTAATCATCATTGCAGAAGATGCATATGATGTCTTTGGTTGCCTGCTCCTTTTTTCTTTCATTTATAATAATGATTAATCACTTATCAAGGTTAAAAAAACGATAATTAAGTTTAAAGAGTCATATAGATTTACAGTTGAATGATAATGGATACGATGAAAAGATGGAAAGAAAACAGCAATTTCCCTTATTTTGTGAATGTGACGACTGGGGGTAATTAAACGTGGACGAGAGTTATAAGCTGCTGGAAGTAAATCAAATGCCCATCTTCTGCCTTTTATATTTTACACCATATAAACCATTTCGGAAGTATTTAATGACGAGACCACTACTTTTTATAGAGTTGCGCTGAGTGTCTTTGTTTTATGAGTTGCGGCATATTAACCTGCCTGTGTTATTTAACGCCAATTAAAAATCTCATTGTAAATTAGTCATTTCAGATAATTAAGCACACGTAGAAATTTACACATATCGGTGGATGGAGAGTAAATACATGTCACAGTGGTATATTTGTGTGAGTGTATTAAAAAGAGCCACGTCGATTTGAACTTTGGGGTAGTCCCAATCGACACCCTTAACGCTACACGTGTATTCAGCTACCGGCGAAAAGAAGTAAACAAAGAAGAAAGAGGGAATCAATTCCAACTTGAAATAATCTTATTGCGAAAACATTACTCTCCCAACATGGCTAAAGAAGAATAAATAAATGGAAATAACTCCGAGAAAACAATCTTGTTTCTTCTTAATTATTTATTTGATGGGATTTTCGGCATCTTTATTTTATCTTGTACTATTCTTATGAACCGTTTTGATTAAGAAGAACTTATTTTTTATTGTTGTTGTTACATTCCCATCATGGCTACAGAGATAGGAATTGTTCACGTTTCCCTCAAGAGGATAACGGCTTACACATAACCTATTTAGTTAATAAGAATACTGACAAGGCGTATACACACGTGTCCAGGCATCAATTTCGCGGATCAGCACATCCGGTCTGCAGATTGAGATTTTGTCTTCCTTTCTCTGTCTCTCTTTTTTTTCACTTTTCACGTCATACATTTCGTTTATTCTCAATTATTTTCGCTTTAATTTTTAGTATGTTTATCGCTTTTTATCTTTAGTATAGTTTACCCTTTTCTTTCTGCCTTTAATTAATTCCGTATTTCTTACTATATTGGATGGAATACGAAGTGGATAAATGCGTATCCACTCGGACTATGTAATCACCTAATCAGAGTTCGAACCCATAAACAACAAATATTGTTCCGCCATCTAAAGTGTTGACATGCCTTAACATCAAAATTAACAAGCTTTAAAAACTATTTATCGTCACGACCTCGTCCTTTCTTCCAATCTATTTCTACTTGTAGCCTTTTTACAACTTTGTTGTCGCTGTATATGGAATAAATGCATCAACTACTTGACTCTTCTTGTTAGGCAGGGTGAAGTAAATAATATTTAACGAAGCTCCAGCACTAAAGAATCGCACAGATTGACATCCTCGTGTTTATTTTACAAGTACGGCATGTGCTCTGATGAACTGCAATTGTATCAATCGGGACAACAATACCCCCGACACACTCGACTAGCAGCAGCATCTGACCCCTTCACTGTAGAGGTCCATAAATGTCGGAAGGTGTTCTACTCTAATAGCTTCTTTCATTAGAGAGTGTGCCTGACTGAACCAACATGTAGAAATTCAAATGCAATTTGAACAGCATCTTACTGCTTACCCTTTCTATAAATGTGGGCATTACAACAGTAGCTCTTTAGACATCACTTATACATCAGCGGAAATATGCTTTTTTTCAGAATGAAGAAAAATAACAAACGATATATATATATATATATATATATATATATATATATATATATATATATATGTATATATATATATATATATATACATATATATATATATATATATATATATACATATATATATATATATATATATACATATATATATATATATATATATATATATACATATATATATATATATATATACATATATATATATATATATATATATATATATATATATATATACATATATATATATATATATATATATATATATATATATATATATATATGAATTTGATTGTTATTCCACGTATGCTCCTAGAGAAGTAGTTTATAGATGATTGGTGGTGTATGAAGCATTAAAAACGATGTTGTTGTTTTTTTAAATTGTTTTTATTTTGATAATTCGAATGATCTTTGTCAAAAAATGATCAGTGTTCTTCATTTCAGATCGTTTCTTGACAAAGACCAGAGAACTGGTCGAAATATCAAAATAAAAACAATAAAAACATCGTTTTTAATGCTTCATACACCACCAATCATCTCTCTCTCACTCTCTCTCTCTCTCTCTCTCTCTCTCATATATATATATATATATATATATATATATATATATATATATGATAATGGTAAAAATCCAGGTAAAAAATATCCACAAGGTGGTAATCCAGAGAATTATAACCGGGTTTATAAAAAGTGCTCAATATCAAAATAAAGCTTTATATATGATAATTTTATTTACACAGACATGTACAAAATCTGCGACACTGGCATGTCGATGTTATCGATCAACAGTTACTATAAACTGAGATCTCATCAGGCAGAGTTAGAATCCGATCTTATTTGGATTCATTCTCTCCAAATATGATCTGAGGTAAAGATCGGATTCTAACTCTGCCTGATGAGATCTCAGTTTATAGTAACTGTTGATCGATAACATCGACATGCCAGTGTCGCAGATTTTGTACATGTCTGTGTAAATAAAATTATCATATATATAAATATATATATATATATATATATATATATATATATATATATATATATATATATATATATATATACTGGCAACCTTTACCCGCCCTCCGGCCAGCATTTCATAGCGGGAGGGTATAGTTAACTAATATATTTGTAACACTAACCCATGTCCGACTGGCATGTAATTGCCTACAAGAATGGACCCCCCCCACCCGTAACAAAAAAGAATGCACAGAATTACGGACAATTTACGTTAAATATATATGAAACTGATCCATCACTCTAAATTCTAAAATATGTTTCCTTCTTTCTATGTTCAAAGGTGTTCACATGTAATCGCCTAAAAAAGTAGATTATTTTTTGGTGGGGGGGGATTAGCGGAGCATGTTTATTGACAAATTTACCCATAATCAATTGACTTTAGTTGTGTTATTTTTTCGCGTGAGAATTAAATAAATAGCTTCTTTAAAATCATCAAAATAATTAATTAACTTATTTTTTATGTATTTTACATATTAAAAGTGTTGGTACTATTGCCGAAAAAAACAACCTAAGCTACCCCCCCTCCAAATAAAAAAAATCCGATTCTACTTTTAAGCGATTACGTGCTGATACCCAGAAAATCCTGGCGGCAATAGAAAACAACAAAAAAATATTTAAGAATTTAGAGTTGGGCATCAGTGTCGCATATACATTTAACTTCAAATTATCCTCCATATCTTGTCCATTCTAGGGTTTTATGGCAGTTAACAATTGTTTTTATTTTTATTTTTGCTATTGGAGATAAATTATGTGTGTTATTGTCTTTTTGAGGGGGAGCAGTGGTCCACTCTTTTAGGCGATTACGAGTTGTATTACAACCTTGCAAGTCGGACTTAGGGTTAGTGTTAAAAACAATATTAGTTAACTGGCCTGAAAAGTTAGAAATGCGCTTAAAAGTCGAATCACATTGTTTAAACTTAGCTGAGGGTGTTGATCTACACATTTATCAAAGTTTGTTCTTAAAATTATGGAAGTCTCCGAGAAAAAAACATAGTTTTAATTATACCCATCCCCAATTAATTGATGTTTAGATATAAATATAGTTTCGATGAATGAAAAAAAAAACTTTAGACTTTATTCATTTAGAAGACAGTAAAAAAACAAGTTTTACAAAAATATGAATCTATTATTTGTTATTATTTAAAAAGCTGAGAGAGGCGGGGAATTTTCTTTTTTCTTCATTATAGCAAATATAATCATATTCAATAGTCGTCGTCGTCGTCGTCGTCGTCGTCGTCGTCATGGTCGAAAACAACAACAAATTTAGGTTTAAATATAAAATATATATCTAAAGAAAAACTGTGTTTGTTATTGCGTTCAAGTGTAATTTTTTTAAATTAATGTTTCCATGTAATCTAAGTTGTTGGTTCGTTTAAACATACGCGTGAACTGAAACTATTCGAATGCCAAAATTAACATTTGAACGTTAAACATAATTCCCAAAATCGTTCAAATTAATATTACTACTACTAATAATAATAGCATCAATATTAACAAAACTTTCGAATATATATATATATATAAGCAAACTGTAAAACGAAAATAGAAATGAATTGTTCAGAATATTATTTTACTAAAATGTTCTGTTTGCTATATATAATGTATTTGAAAATATTTAAATGTATAAGTGAATCAAATAAGTGTAACCTGTTTTGATATAAACATAGTAAGGATGAATAGAAAAATAGTTCACATTAATTCGTTTATATATATATATATATATATATATATATATATATATATATATATATATATATATATATATATATATATATATATATATATAAAGATATATATTGACGTGGAAAATGAGTTGAAAAAGTTGCGTATTGGAAACTGGCATAATCTATAGAAATATCTAAGCCGAGTTCAAATCCATTTGTTTCCAGTGGATATTGTATATCAGCATTCCTGAAGGTAGGAAATTACAAATACGAGAAATTAAAAACAAATTTCTCTCATAAGTGTCGTATGTGGAACTAACAGAGGGTTATATGGTTTAGATGGGTTTGATATTTGAAATAAAATCGCCTCATTATCGATAGCTTATAATTGTTTCGCCGTGAAGCATCTATAAGGTGAGATTCAAAAGAAAAATATAGTTTGTTTTATTTTTCCTCGAATGCATACAATACTATATAGACACATAACATCATAAGCGTTTGAGCGGTTTCGTCATCAAAGCTAAACTACAACATTTTATCAACCGTTTTTGTGTTTGATAGAGTCAACTCTTTCTAATTTGAAATACATAACAAAGCGGTTGTAACACCGTGTATTGTCCGTGACCATATTTATAAGTAAGAATCACCGCATAACTTAACACTTATCACTTGGAGTGGATAGAAAGTTATGCTGAACGATTTCCTTATATGTTACGAATCAGGTAGATAGATACTATACACATCAGAATAGTCGTTAAAATGAACAAATAAAGAAATAAACGTTTACATATTTCTGAAGCAAACAGGAAATATACCGTGTTTTAAGCGAACATTTCACGACGAAGCTCGCCTGAAGTTTGAAAGCCCATAAAACTTTGTGATAGACAGATACTTATATTTGGATGCAATATTCAATGCCATAATGAGTTTCATTTTCTCGATTTAAATATCTAAAATACACAATTAATAGAATATTACAAGCCTTTCGTAAATAAGTATGAAATTATATCGGGAACTAATTAGATCAAAACGTGATTATTGTAATTTTATATACGAATAAACAAATAGATTTACATACAAATATTTAAACTCAACAAAATCTATAGATTTTATATCAATAACTTAAATGTTTAGAAGATCCAAGGTTGAGAGTTTGCGTGCAGAGCATCTTCCGCGTATTATGTTACATACATGTCCAACCGATCTAATTTCACTTAACATTTATATTTCATATAAAAATATAAGAAGTGTTCCAAAGAAGGAAAATGTTGTTTTATACGGAATTATTTGGGTCATCTCACTCTAAAATTCTTACTAAATCATAGTTAAAAATAGTATTGGTTGATTAGATAGTTAAATATAGTTGAGTTTAAAAGTGTCACCGTTGCCTTATTTACAAGTATATATGTTGCCCGAAAAAATAATAAACCAAGAAAAAAGTATTCATCAGTGTCTCCCGAAAAAGAAAAGCCAGCTAATTTCTATAGTTATAATTTTGGTTATTACATAATAATTACAATGATAATAACATCCTGAAACTATCTCTGAAGCAATGATGGGAATGTAACATCAAAATAAATATTAATTATTCTCCCCGATTAAAATGATCCGTTGTATTAATTTTGTATCATGTTTTTTTCATAAGAACATCATAGAGTCTGCATTCGCGTCGAAAATCCATAAACATCAAATACGAGCATGCGTCTTATTTAATCAAATATAGTACAGTTTTTCTTGTTACATTATAATTCAGTATTATAAAAATATGTTTTTATTACTAAAATGAAATAATATTAGTAATAAATCATGCGCTCTCTAGAAAATAAGGAGAAATAACTTTATTAGAATCGAGCTTGTTAAAAATTAACTTTCTTATATTTGTTAAAATACTATTTTATAAGTGTGCTAAGCCGTTACTGCATGAATATCTCATTGCTTGTAAGATATATTTGAAGTCGGGGTTCAGTGCTGACGATGCTTTTGTGAAAATACATGTCAAGGGAGATCCTGCAAGATAGTGGCGCTTAGACATACATATCGTTAGTCCTGCCAGAAGCAAATCTTTTTCTATGGAATAGAGCTGCAATAGATATGATGGATAACATATATTGAATGTTACAAATGTCGGTGTTTCATTATCCATGAATATAACGCACCATCAAGAAATAGATTAAACAGGAAACTTATTCCCATGACCCCTTAGTAGAAAGACAATCGGATATGTATATATATATATATATATATATATATATATATATATATATATATATATATATATGTGTGTGAAAAATGACGAACGGAAAAACAAGTTAAAGTGCAGGGGAAAAACAAAAACAAAAGATTTTGACCGGTTTCGTTCTGAAGACGTTCTCCAACAGAACGAAACTGGTCAAAATCTTTTGTTTTTGTTTTTCTCCTGCATTTAACTGTTTTTCCGTTTGTCATTTTTTTCACACATTTTGTCCACCACGACATTTCTTTTTCATGAATTATCGTGTACCTTACCCCATATATATATATATATATATATATATATATATATATATATATATATATATATATATAAATATATATATATATATATATGATATAATATATACATATATATAACATATATATATAACATATATAAATGTAGCATTAAGTAAGTCGATGCTGTCTATTTAATACCTCATGCGATTGTTCCAGATATCTACAGTTTATACAATAACTGGTCCATTCCAAAGACAAGTGCATTGTTTCGTTCCCCGAATCTATTGCCTCAAAACGTGTGGATCTTTGTTGCAAGAATACAATCGAATAATGAGCTGCTTTACTTTTGATATGAATAAAATAACCTGATCTATGAGGCCTACCGAGGAAAAAGTAACTACCCTGTTAACTGCAAACAACACATGTGTTTGCAAGACATTTTTATTGTATGTGTTGTCAGTAAGTGTTTCTTTTAAACGTCCACAAGTGTTGGAAGTCCACTTTTTTTCTTATCTTCTTGTAATTTAGTTTTATCGCAAATTATCACATACCAGTTCGAAATATGTATTTAATGTAAATAACACACATTGCTTGAAAGCTTATTAAAAATAAAACAGTTCCTGTTTTTTTGTACGCTACATTTTTTCCACTTGTGCTTTCTAAAATTCTTATTCTCGTTTATCGTTCGCCATAATTGTTTATCTTTGGCAATGCCTTCCTTTACTCAAATAAAAAAAGAAACAAAGCGGCAAACATCCTGTGCGCATGTCTGCCGCCTGGTTCCGGCGATGAATTCCCGAGGGAATCGGGCATACCTCTTTTTTCTGTGCCGGCGCTGAATGTCACGTTGACTTTATCAGGTGGTGAACACGTTGATACGTCTGGTCTTCAATGGTGTACTTGGGCGAGAATCAGAAATTAATTGTTCCACAATTCGGATGAATGAGGAGGAAGGATAGCGAATTAATAGTAAAAAAAAATAGAGAGTAATAAGGCATCGGGGAATTAGATGATGACGATGTAAGGAAAATGATTATTCAAGACAATTATCTTAAATACAAAAATAATATTGACAAGTTTTGAATAAATATCTCTAATATAGTAATCTGGCTGAGTCTTTCTATGTATACAGGTAGAATATATATATATATATATATATATATATATATATATATATATATATATATACACAATTATGCATATAGTATAATATAGGAAGCCGTTAACAAAAATGGGTTAATTAAGTAAGCAAATGCTAGCTTCAGTAAGCAGCAGCTAAATAAATATAGACTAGCACGACGAACCAGCATTTACGGGGATTGACCCCCTAGTTTTTTTGCACCTACCCATAACACAATATATATATATATATATATATATATATATATATATATATATATATATATATATATATATATATATATAAAAGGAGATTGTAGTTTGCCTGAAGCATTGCTGGTAAATATAAGTGCAGATTAGTCGTCCGAGGCTGTAGCAATGTGGTGTAGTTGCCGTAAGGTCGAAAAGTGAAAAGAAATAAACGAAGAGAGAAAGTGAAACTCAAAACGATTTATTAATAATTTCACGAAACTGATTAAATATCAAAATAGTAAATACTGTCTGGTAAGTAACAGTTCGGCAAATGGTAATCTTACATTTTCGAAAGAAAAACTTTCATTTTCAGAAGACAACAATAAAAGACCGAGTGGGTCGAAAAAACGGGAAAAACCGGTGTCAAAACATCGAAATACGGCAGCAGACAATTGGAAGTAGGAACGTAGAAAATGTCAAAATTCCATTAAGCAATCATACAACTAAAGTTAAGATATTATAAACATTTGCTTGTTTATATACTAATTATTATACTTTCATTATATTTTAATTTTATACGATTTATTAATTAATTTTTTATTTCTCTCTTTTTCTTTATTCAATTCAAATTTAAATTTACGTGTGGGCTGTTATTATTGTAATATGCGTCATCAAAGGGGGATAACTTATGGAAAAATATATTTAGAAATGAGATTTGAAATTTGAGAAGGAATTTGAATTGTGGAATGGATCAATGCCAATGAGGTAGGAAGGAACAGTTGGAACAGGGGAAGGGGGGGGAATAAAAAGAGACGTTGGGGAAGGGGGGAACTAGGGATAATAAAAAATAAATAAATAAAAAATAAACAAATAAATAAACAAATAAACAAATAAAAACAAAAATAAAAAAAATATATACATACACACATATACATACATAAAGTGTAAATATCTAAATACATATTTATTTATTCATTCATTCACTCACCCACCCTTTTTTTCCTAAAGTTAATTTAAGAGTATTCCAAGGGTATAACACTCCTAGAACTAAATTTATATAAATCTATTCTATTTATTGATTTATAGATCCATTCATTTTACATTTATTATGTTTTTTCTCTTAATTTTCCTTTGTTATTATGATCTATTCGTATATTCAATTTATTCTTTTATTTCTATAATTTCTTTTTTCATTTTTTTTTATTCATTTCAATTTCAATGTTTTTATCTTTTTTACTTTAATTTCTTTTATTATTATTTTATTTTATTGAGCATATATATATATATATATATATATATATATATATATATATATATATATAT
The DNA here is from genome assembly GCA_963556195.1 of Sepiola atlantica. NCBI lineage: Eukaryota > Metazoa > Mollusca > Cephalopoda > Sepiida > Sepiolidae > Sepiola > Sepiola atlantica. Next base: position 3,572,159 of record OY744515.1, read on the forward strand.
ACCATAAAATTTGTATCATATTCCTTCACTTGATTATATTCAATTTCCAGGATGTGCTTCAGTGATGTTTGTGCGTTAATTGGATGAGAGATGTATAACTTACTTGATATTTATTAAAATACTTCTCGATATATAGATAGTCGTGAGTATTTTACAGGAATATCCGGCGTTTCTCGGGAATCAATTAACATACTGCGCATCATATACAGATTCCTCTTCTTATGTTTGAATGTCTATTAATGCAAGTTATAAATAGAATAAAATGTCGTATTTCGTTATTTATTGATATCTGCTTCAAACGAAACCCCTTCATCCGATATTATTGTACCCGCCTTGATTAACATTACATACATGTATCTCCATGCATAAGTTATACATATCATAAAAATAAATTTCTCTGGTGTGTTCAATAAAAGTATTGTGCGCCATTTGATAAAATGAAGATATACTTAACTGTCTAATTCGTGTAATGTAGCTTCAAAATGTGTATAATTATGCTGATCTATATCAGTTTTTTTTTATGTATTGAATATAAAAACACAAATTAGTCCGGCGTAAATGTAACGAAATTTTCGACCGTATCTTCTGAAATGTCACGGAAATCTATCTCATCATGTTTATCTCTTTTGTTTTGCTCTTCGTGTATTTGTTTGTTTTTGCTTGTGGGAAATTTAACTTACCACAGAGAGGGTATACATGTGACGTTGTGTGACAGCGTCTCAGTATTGCTAGAAAAGCACGTACTTTAAGATGAAGTTGAAAGTTAACCATCTAGTCGCGTACCATTGACTACTTGGATCACAGCCACTACCGATATTTATTCTATGTGGGTTTTACGCCCAAATTCATAAACTGTAACTATACTGTTAACACCTTCGTCCTCCATAGCTTAAAATAAGTATCTTAACATCTATATTATCATAAGTATTCTCATTTTATAATGAACATACTTATTATTTAATTTTATAATGATTATTCTTATTATTATTATAATTTATTATATGATACATTCGGGGAAAATGTGTGCGTTATTCGCCCTGAGCGGACATACGGCTTCTAACGAACGAACAAATGTCTAATGCATTTAAAATGCATATGCGGTCTCAATCTGAATGCAGATCCCGGTCAGGGGAGATGACATGCAGCACCCAGTATTCACAAATTGCTACCCATCTGCTATTGACTAGACTTAACGTTGCTTACTTTCTAACATGCTTATATTATTCTTATATAAAACTAAACAAAACTAGTATTTTACTATCTAAGTTACATACGTGATGGTTGTGTGTTCAGTAAAACGTAAATAAAGTAAATAAAGTATAAGTATTTTTTTAGTTTCACGGAGACATAAAGAAATATAAGAAAATAGTTAAATCAACATGAATTGAGCGGGGGCAAGAGAGAATTTAGAAAGAGATTGAGGATTTGTGTAGTTAATTATTAATAAAGCTAGTTAAAAAACGTAAATTCGATGTTTTTTCAAACCTAAATCAATCGCCAAATTAAAAGATATCTTATATGCATCCTTTTAAATTAAAATATAAATAAGCCTTAGGTAAACACAGTTTGATTCGTTCTCCTTTCGTATAATAATAGATAAGTACCTTTTTAATCATGCACAAGGGGTGTGCCTAATATACTGGTGCTGTTAGAGCTCTGTGAACGATTGGCGAGAGAAAAAGAGGGGCAGTTATCACCTAACGTGTTGTGCTGGTAGTATACAACGAAACTATCTCCTTCCTACATAATTGAATTGTTTTACATGCTTTCACTTACACCATCCTTTATTCCCTACAAAACATGCGTGTCTTATTAAGGCGCTGAGGATCCGGCAGATCCTGGACGAGTAGAATATTCTAGTAGATTCGTATGAATCGACATGGTGCAACTTTGTTAATCGGCTTTATTTTCTTGTTGCCATTCTTGCAGGACGGATCACGTGATGGTTGCCAACTTCCCTAAGTGAAAGTCGTATTGTTGAACAAGCTGAATTCGAACTTAGCACACCTAGGTCGTCATTCCGTGTCATAATTCACTAAACTACCGTCACATCTCTATTAAGTTGATCTTCTTTCCAGTGACTTTCCTCCAAACTTGATTAAGTTATCAGTGGCACCCGCTGTGAAAGCGCCTATGCCACCAGTCGGGCGGTATAACTAAAGTTGAAGGGCCTTTCAAAAAGTATATACAGCGTTAGATATAAGCGTGGCAGAGAAGAGTAGGTAGTTCATCACACCTGGGGGATACGTTGAAACGAAACCATGTAGTGGGTTGCTTGAATTGGAATATATTGTCTATGGAACATATCTCATTAGTTTCCAGGCACGAATCTGAAACTTTTGCAACAATATATCAGTTCTTTCCTTATACTAAATATGAAAATAAATCTTACTTAAAAGAATCATTAAAAAGGGCGGTATAGTAGAACAAGTGAAGTTCATTCGTCTATGTTTTATTTTTTCTCAATATATTCTATTGTTATTGTACACTGAACTAATTCATTCGTGTTCAATTCTTTTAAACAGAACAAAAGAAATGTTTGCACCCCTAGTGACTTTCACTCTTACCAAATTGCGAAAGACAATAGACCTATTAATTTCTTGAGACAATAGATAAGTATCAAGAGAGTAAAGATTGTTCTCAGTAGGCTAAATATCAACCAACCGATCTCTCTCTCTCTATCTCTCTCTCTCTCTCTCTCTCTCTCTCTCTCTCTATCTATCTATCTATCTATCTATCTATCCCGATGAGAATTTACTGTCGGTCAGTTAGTTAATTATAATATTTAATATTATTCTATGAAGCTTGTCTATCAATATATATATATATATATATATATATATATATATATATATATATATATATATATATATGTATATATATGTAAATATATATGTATATATATATATATATATATATATATATATATATATATATATATATTCATACAGCTTTGTGTATATGCGTCTCTTGTTTCCTATGCATATATTTCTGTATTTCCGCATACTTCTATATCTATTTACCGGTTTCCCTACAAAGTTTGAGCTGAAGTTAATATCCCTTCGGTCTTCTAAAGTGTTTCGTATGTGAAAGATCCAGAGTATATATATATATATATATATATATATATATATATATATATATATTTATTCTGTGGTGTTAATGTATGCACAAAACGGACTGTAATGCCATTGAATCACTTAATCTTTAAACATGAATAAAAACTTAGTCATTACGTTCGAGCGAAATATTGTAATGGTGCATCATTCGCCAAAGAGTGAAAGTAAAAAATTATGCTTCACCAATGTTCGCAGTAATGGTCATATCCAATGATATGATTGCGTCTCTAATTTTATTTTTGTTCTACATAAATTGTTAGTATAACTTCTTATAACCTAAAGAATATAATCCATAACAGTGACCGTTTATTTATAGTGTCGGACTTATTTTTACGAATTTATTTAAGGCAGCAGAGTTGTTCTGACTTCATATATTCATTCAAGCTTATCCTCACTATGTGAAATGATTTTTACATACGTTTTGAACAAGTCACATGTGTACGTACTGTAACGGAACGGATTTATATTTATTTATATAAAATAAATACACATTGATATTTATTATAAAGTGGAGGATATATATATATATATATATATATATATATATATATATATATATATATATATATATATATATATATATATATATATATATCGATTTATATTGATTTTACTTCACGCGAAGTTCTCAGAAATCAAGGGGCCTCTTTCCTGGGCCTAACACTTGATCTCTATATAATATACATACATATTTGAATATTCAATTGCAGTTCTCCCTTACGTCTCAAACATTGAGATAGTAAAACAGTGAAGAACATTGATGTTCCTCTCCGCAATTGACCAGTTTACTATTTCATAGTATATTTTTATTGTGGTCTCTTGGTCTTACCAGATTCCAAGACCAGAATTCAACTAGTCTGGTAGAGTATCCAGCTAAGTGTTGTTTCTGTAGGTAACATTACTAGGAGAAGGTGCCTCATTCTTCTCATGAGCCAGAGTATTTTTGTTTCGAGGGAATCTTATTTGGACTTTGCATACTATGGTGTTTTGAATATTTGGTCAGGGTTTACTTCTAGGGGAAGTATCCGCATGTCAGGTTGTCCTGACAAACCATTGTATAGAGAGACCGATTGCATTTGGGTATGGTGTTTACTAGGTAATTTGAACTCTCAACTATGTCATTCAAACTCTCATATAGATAATTCAAACTCTCCAGTAGGCCATTCAAACCATATATATATATATATATATATATATATATATATATATATATATATATATATATACATTTGTGGGTGAGTGATTCTGTGTGTGTGTGCGCGTGTATGTGTGGATGGAGAGAGAGAGGAAGATAGGTAGGGCGAGAGAGATAGAGGGGGCAGATAGATTAAGAAGGAGAAAAAAAGAGAGAAGGAAAGAGAGCGAGAACGCGTAAATCATATATCTACGTATACAAGTTGCTTACTGTTTTAATGATTTATAGTTTGTAAGTTTAGCTCATTTTTTATATTTAGATTAATTTATTTTGAATTTTAAATCGAGACCTATCTCTAATTATGTTTATACATTAAAGCACGCAATATAGTATTCTTAAGGTCTAATCTAACAATTAATATTACTACTAATATTTCTATTAACATTATTACTACTCCTACTACAAATAATAATAAGTTTAAAAATAATGATAATACAGTAATTACTTTCCTTTGATATAATTTTCTGTATTTACTTGTTAGGCGTGTCTTATATGTTGTCCTTGTGATTAGAAATAAAAGCAGGAAGCATGAAACGAACGTAACAGGTAACGTAATAAATAACATTATGAGGATAATTTGTTTATTGTAATAATATATAAATATATGCATGCATTTCTGTCTTTGTTATTATGAGATTATCTCTCTCAGTCTGTGCTCATCTATTTCTATATTAAGTCATCTATCAATATGCTCGTCATGATCTTACCTTCTGTATCTCTATATACACTAATCTAAATTTTCTCCCTCTTTTTTTCTCTAACTATACTTCCTTCTCTCTCTCACACACACACAAACGTGCTCTCTTTCTTTTACTTCTTATTTTACTTTATATCTCCACGGAGGCGCCATTTTGATATTTTTATCCGGTTCATTCGGACATATTTTGGAAACTTGTTGTCACATGAGTCATAATTCCAAACGGTCAAAACTAGTCCGCCATTACAGATATTTGAGTAATTTCCTGAACTAAAAATACACGTTGATTTGCATGATTTGTACGCGGTTTAAAACAAAAACTGGAAAATACACACACGTAGGTTTTTTGCTATTCTACATCCTGATGAATATCGGTAGTGCACATCATGCCATCACTTTTGCTATGCTCTATTGTGATTTTCACAGAGATAAAAATAGCAATCTAGACATACTAGAGAAGGAGAGAGAGTACGATAAGTAAGATAAATGAGAAACCTAAAGAGAGAGAGAGAGAAACATAGAGAGAGAGAGAGAGAGAGAGAGACAGAAAGACAGGCAGACAGACAGACAAACAAACACACAAAGAGTGAATATGGGTTCAATGGGGGCCAATCTTTCCTAGACAATAACGGTGAATAGAATATATGCATTGGAGAAACTTCCGATAAGAGTTTAATTTTTCTGTTTGACACTTTTAAATTCTACAACGACAAAAATCCTCCATCTTACACAACGGATCAGATGCATTCATATATGCAGTTGTTAGGAAAAATAATTGCACAAATTACTTTCAATATTGCAATGACGTATTATATCAAGAATATCGATCCAAATTTAAGTACGATAGTTAATATGTATGTGTCTTTATATTTATTATGCTTTTTGCAGATTTTTATGAAATTAAATAAAAAATGTCTGATCTCATAAAAGTGCACATTTTTGAAACTCCTATTGCAAACACCATCATTACCAGAACAGTTTAACTATCTTGTTTTTAAAGGCCTACTCTATCAAGCACATGGGTAAAACCTCCAGAAACTGGGGTAATTCTAACTGGTCTTATAAACACATTATCACCGATAGATGGACATCTAAACGCATTGTGTCAAAATCAATAATTGCTGAGTTGAAACATGATTTAAAAACTGTTGATCGAGACTTTCGCTGTGAGCTTAAAAAAGCCGGATATCTGAGAAGACTCAACCTCCACTGTCTTGTAATGTAACAAATATTCGATAAGTGTCGTCCAGCTGTTAAATGTATGATCGTTCTTCCATGCACAGATATCGGCCATGGTCAATTTTAGAGCCATAAAAATAATCCTACTAAATGACCATCAGATTAGACTTCGTAACACACGTCGTTGAAACACTAGTTTTCGTCGCGTCAGTGAAGTTAAATAACGCTGAGACTGGTTTGATATTTAGAAACCGTATGCCGTAAGCAAAAACTCTACGGATGTTTATATATCGATGCACGTAAAGTCAGCAGTGTCATATTGCAGCATACAAGTTCTATGTTTAGATGGGTCAAGGAATTATCAGTTGCCCTAAGCGCTACAAAACCTAATCATCTCGGTACCATTGAATGTGAGCGTTACTTTATATTTATAACCAAATCACATTTATGCACCGAAAAAGATTACTAAAGCAATGATAAAAATTGTCAATAGCGCTTGTCATTCATGATGGTTATAAAGCAATCCAACGTAACATCAGCTAGCATCCAAATACACTCTGACATATAGGCAAACATATAGAGATGCTTGAACACCCACACAAATAGCTCTTACACATAGAGTTAACTTTTTGGATTCTTACCGTGAGACGTAAATAAAATTAGATACGCCAAGTCGATATTTGATCCTATCTGGCCAGTGTAGTACAGAATAAACCCTATTACCAGTGATATGTCGGCGATAACGACCGTTGAAATAAAGCTCCTTAGCATTTAAGTATTTTCCGTTCGTGACATTAGACGTGCCACCTTGGTAGATCACGCCTGCAAATAACGCTTCAAGTCAATTTTGATGCAATTATGCAGAACAGTTTTGAGTGGAGACACAACACATTACATACGCAACTTATATATAGATGTAAACTGAATTCACGAGAGCGTTCGCGGATATCTTTTTAAATTCTGTTCTTTTTCGAGCTTTTTTGTTAATTTGTTTCTGGTTACCTGAAGATAATCTGATGAAGAATCAAAAATGTCCGTGATACATGTTGAACATACATTAATTGTTTTGATTTTAAAACAAACAACGATTAATATTAAATTTAAAAACAATAACGAAATATATACTTAGCAGAGAACTCTGTTATTTTTAACAATCTTAGCTCAAATAAAACAGCTTCCAAAATACACACACAACATATATATATATATATATATATATATATATATATATATATATATATATATATATATATATATATTTATGTGTGTGTGTGTGCGTGTGTATAGCATAACACACTAATTAATAAAACAACACATTTGGTGCAAAATTGTCCTTATCTATAAACATAGACTTGTTCGAAATTTTTACACTGCTTACACCGTTTATTAACAATTATATAAGAAATTTGTAAGACGGTTTGTATTTGGCTTCAAAATAGGCTTCAGTATCAGGTATCTCTTCGTCATTGTGAACTTAGATATGTTTCTTTAATGCAGTGTTTGAGGTCTGTAAACAGCCAGTAGCTTAAGGGGTACTGATCAGTAGACTAATGTTCGTGTGGAAACAATTCAAAATGTATTTCCATCAGTGCGATACACTTATGACAGGGTGCATTGTCCTGGTGAATTATGAGTGTTTTTGTTCATTTGTGGCTGTGTTTTACCGATTTTATTTTTTAAATATTCAATAATGCTATATAATATTTGCTATTGATGGTCTTCTTTGCCCAAGATAATCGATTAAGAAAATACATTGCAGATCCGAAAATACTGAAGCAAACACTTTATCTGCTGATATTCGCTCTGGACAGCTTTTTGCTAAGTTTACTGCCGATTTGATACCGATTTTATACCATTTTATACGATTTTATACCATAAACAAATATAATATCCTCATAACATGTGTCATCGTATTTATTTAATTCTTACATATAGATTTATATATTTTTAACTTTATACACTTAAATTAACTTTTAACAAGATTTATCTCATATACATGTACACATTTTCTATTTTATCTTTGTGTATGGGTGTTTCTATTACAGTGGTGTTTCTGATATAAAAGAGGTTTAAAATAGTTCTATGTTTTTTTTATCTTTCCAAAGATTTTGTTGAAAAATTACAAGACTTTTAGAGTAATTTAAGGTCTTTAAATACTTCTTTTAATTTTTCGTTTTAGGTGTGAGTGTTTTACCTTAACAGTTTTTAAAATTTCATTTCGTGTGGTTTCAAAATTTATTTGTAAAGCATCCTTGGATTTTTTTTGTTTTTCAAGATAATAGTCGTTTTCTTTTTTCAGTCTTTTGAATTAATGTTTGAAGTTGCAATGAATCCGGAACTGCTATAATAGTTGTTTTTTCTAACATATTTGTGTGTAGATGTTTACAGACCACAGCGTTCTGACTTTATTTGGTTGAGTTGATTTAAGTTGTCAGAAGGTTTACTTATACAATCTTATTGTGTTTAATTTACTAAATGCAGCCAGCTACAAATATAAAAATAAATAAATAAATAATATGATTAATATTGTGGGTTGATCTGATCGCATTCAAATTAACTTATAATAGATTCATACACCTTGATATATAAAATCCAAAATAGCTTTAGTAACAGACCCTACGAGCCCATAAGAAAACAGAAGACGAGTAGTCAGCCTTGCATCTGAAAATACTTTCAAAATAGTAACATTTGTCCTTATATGTAACAGCGAAGATTAAACGTGTTCTTCTAGAGTTTATCGTAGGCTTAAGCTATTGTTACGTTGTTTCCATTTTCGGATGCTAAGTGCGTTTGGTTTTCGCCCTTGGCCTTCTGTTTTGTTTTTTTTTCGGTTTTTTTTTCTTTTCGTATTTGTTTTTTTCGGCGTCGGAACAGAAGACGTAAGCAGTCGGAGTTTTTCGTAACTGATAGACAGATTAAAGTTTGTTTTTTTTAAAGATAACGCATGCAGCAAATATAAAAAAATATAGTGATATAAACTATTAAATAGAGAAAATACAGGATAGAGAATTGAAATATCGTTTTGAACCCATAAAGTGCTGGTCACTTTTTCCAATGACACAGATAACAACGAAGGCTCTGTTCACTTTTGTCGAATGCGAGACCGACGGTACCAATGTTTTCATGATCTTCTGTAATATATATATATATATATATATATATATATATATATGAGAGAGAGAGAGAGAGACGTATTTGTAAATAAAAGTCCGTCTGTTTAATACGTATCAGTGCGGCTTTACACAGTCAACCGATCAACCCCGAGGCTCGAACCCCGAACATTTACTACCCACTGACTGGTAAACCTTATGTCCCAGTCATAAGCGTAAATTTGCAACTCTGTTTATGTATTTAGAAATCACAGCGCGAATCATCTTTGTAAATGCATCAATCTAGAACAAGGAAGACGGATGTAACATCAGCTTTTAGTATTAATCATCCCAACTCCTATCCGTATATAACTAGACCACATTTTTCGTAGCCACTACTGCACTCCTAACGATTAAACATATGATTCCCACATCGCTGGTCATACTGGTCTAATATATGAGTGTTAGCATTTGTACGAAATGCGTATTTTTTAGTTTGATGTTCGAAAAGTCGTGCCACCTTGAAGTTAAGTGTAGCCTTATTGTTTGGGAGTGGAACTTGGGGTGTGTGAGATTTGGATACTTCTCTAGAACGGGCTCTTTCTTCCTGGCACGTCACCACACTATCTATCCGAATTAAACGATAGGAGTATCCCCTTTAACATAACGTGCTTATTCCCGTTCGGGTACTTGGTCTCGATACACGGCGGCGTAAATAGGCACCATGAAGCTGTTTTCATTAATTATCTCCTGAAACTTTATTATCTGGCTTATGGACCGCTATGACGATAAACGCTTTATAATGAGAGAAAAGAATTACTTTATATGAAGAAAATTATATTTATTTATTTCCAAAGAATTATTTTAAACTCAAAGTTTCGTGATGCTGATGTGCCCAACACGTGCAACCGCGTACACAAGCAAACACAGAGAGACACACACTCACCCATGCATAAAACGAAGGGGCGGTATAAGGAATGTCACCGACGCTGTCACTTCTAGAATATGAAGGCTAATTTTGCCTTAAACTGCAGCTGATGCACTTGTCAACCTAGGATCCCATAAACATCTCGTCAACCCTAGATGCGTTGACATGTTTAAGTGCAACGTTTACGATTCCATCGTGTCTCCCCCAAAGGACAATACAAGCTATGTAAAAAGCCTTTACATGTGTGGAGCCCCATCTACAACAAAAAGGGTTACTATCCTAGTCACACTGGCAAATGAAGGTAATAGATTCTACAGGTGTAAAATATCTCCTTATTCTTTCGGTTTAAATCATTATTATCTGCTAAAGCAAATAAAAGTTTCATTTCATTCCTGCCTTCGAAATTGTTTTATTCGAATTATCTCCGCTGTTGATATTCTTCATTCATATTTCACTTTTAAGATAACTTTTTCCATACTAAAAAAAAAATAATTTTACGATTGCTTTTTAGTGTAAAAGCGAAAAAATGTAATTTTAACCAAGGGTAATCGATTGATTTATTTCTCTGTAGAAATGGAATGACGACTTAACAGAACATAATTAATACCATCTGAAACCTCGGATAATTCTTCGTGATTTTTTTTTAGTAAACTAGAGTTTTAACTTGTCACTACTCACCATCTCAAATTTATTTTCCATTTCAGTGGGGCAGAACCTGGCTCGCTGGGTCAACAGATTTCAGAGTGTTTAATATTTAATTATTTTTGAAGTTGTTTTTTCATCTTTTCTGACGATTTACCGAGAAACCTTGAAACATATTGCAAAAAATAACGTGATTGACAAAACTAGAAAGAAACAAGAAATTTTAAAATGAATAAACAACATAAAATGTCTCGAGAAAGTATTTTATCATTAATCGAATTGCGATGCATTTGGAACTGATTTTTATCCACCGTTTTCTTCTCTTTTCGTGTCTCGCTTTACTTTTTCCTTTTTTTCCTCTGCTATTTCACTTTGTTCTCTTGGAATCTGTTTCTATTTAGTTAATGTTACTTTCTGTTTTGCCTTTGTCGGTTCATTCAATTCGTGTTGTTGTTTGTTTTTCTTTTATTTTATCAGCTGCAAAGATAATCCAATCTCGTTCTCTGAAAATTGAAATATGTTCCTTACTTTCGTTCGTTGCTTCATATTTCATTTATTGTAGTTCATTCGTCAATCATATCAAAGTCAATTTAATTCACTTTTTACTTAAATTCTTGTGTATTTATGTGTTTATTTATTTACTTACTAGCGCTTTTAAACTTTATTTCAACTCTGCTCTGTTCAATGCTTCTTTTTAATCGGCTTTATTTACTCATTTCTAACGTCGCGTATTTACTATTCTGTATTATTTCTTTGTTCTACTTTAAAAGTCTCTTATTTTTCATTCCATCTAAATGTCTTTCCCTTTTTTCCGTTTCTTCATTTTTTTTGTCCTTTAGTTCAAATATTCTTCATTTATTTATTTCTCCTTATTTTTATTATTTTCATTTTTTTTTATGTTAATCAAATGTTATTTACGTTATTTTTCTTTGCATTCATCATTTTTTATTCTCTGTATAATTATTTATTTAATTTTTTTCAAACTTCATTTCTCAGCGTCGCATTTTATTTGTTTTATTTTCTGATTTTATTAACACCCCATATTTTTTTCTCAGTGATTTTGTCAATTTCTTTCTTTCATTACTACTCTCGTTTTCCCATGCGTAATTTTCTGAATCCCATGTGTTTCCATTTTCCATAATTGATTATTTCCTTAATTCATTACTTTATATCGAATTCGTTATCTCTTCATTGATTACTTCTATCATTTTCTATTTATTCTTTGCTTTCTATTTACTTGTTTTTTAGCAAATCGTATTGAAAAAAAAACTAGTGTTATTAAGTGTGTCACATTAAAGGTCTGTTTTTTTTCTCATAATAATTCTCCCGTTTATCCATCTTAATTCATATAAATAATTGTAATGGTTTTTTATCAAATCTGTTTTATTGTTTCGTAGAGAGTCAGCTCTGGGTAACAAAACACACATATACAAATGAACCCTATCTTACTCGATATACAACGCTTAACAATACTAACACATCTTGTGATTCAAATTCACACTTTATAAATATAATATGAATCATACTGCTTTTTGTTGATGCTAATGTTTGGATGAGTAATATCACTAAACACACCATCTATATATGCTGCAACGCATGGGATTACCAAACCTCCATGATTAATAACTCTGCCTCAGAAGAAGGGTTTCGTTTTGAATCTTAAAACGTTACGTTAAAGAAGTTCTTAAACCACTTTTATATTAATTTTCGTACACGGTCACTTACGCCGTTTTCGCGCACTTTAATTTCTTTAATACGCGCGTGTGTGTTCATTATACGTGTGTGCGTGTACCATCATGTATTACTATTACGCGAATTTCGCGTATTCATATGTATTTAACCCATTTGCGGGAGCACATTCAACTCTTTTACGCGTGTGTATGGGTGTAAACTCATTAATTTGTCTCTTTACGTCTTTTGCAAGCGACAAACGACAAATGACTGGAATATCTAGTTCAATATTTATGCGTGTTTGAAATACTTTCGATTCTCTCCGTCATTTGTCCTTCATCCTTTTCTGCTTTGATTCGCTTCGTTGTTTCTTTCCTTTTTCGGCGTAACCTTGACGCTTATTTTGTTTCATTCTCTGTATGGCCGTTGTGGTGGTTTGTCTAGTGGTCTCTTCAGTTTAGCGAGCTGAAATATATTTGTGCTCGTCCAGTATAGAGACACAGACTTCTGCCTCAAGTTTTGATACACTTTTCTTTTTCTGGGGATAAATATGTTATCCTATATATGAGAGGACTACATTAATCTCACCTTGTCAGCTAATTTATAAAATTGCTGTAGTTTGAGTATATCACTCATCTTCTTAAGGGATACATTGATGAATGCGACGGAGAGAAATCTCGAAACGACATATATTCGCTTGACGGCTGTTTTAACTTTTTTACAGTCCTACAGTCTATTATTTCACATCAGCCTTGCTCTGATTCTATACGCATCTGATTTCAAAACCCTTGTTTCCTGTCAACGCGACAAACGTGAAGACATTTCGACTCATATCATATGTTCTAACCCTTCTTACCTCCTAGTTTGTGGTTTGACCTCCAGCAAGCATACGAATAGTTTAGTTTCTAAGAACGGTTCATTTCCCGATCTTCGATCAATATAACTTGCACTTAGAACGACCCTTGTCAACATTCATAGCAGCTGAGTTATTCGCTAATCGACACAGAGCCCGCCATAATGAAAAAGAAGGACTAGCAGACGCAGGCGTCGTCTTAGACAACTTGACTAACGAGTCAATGCGTAGATTAGTCATTTGTACAAAGTATGCCTTCTTTGGTCGTATTGGTGCAGTAGTAAGAACATTAAGACAATACCCTCTAGGGCGTTCCTTATTTTAGGCGCATGTTCGAATTCTGTAAAATTCTCATTTGATGCTTTATTCGTTGTGTATCCTCAGCACCACAAATAAAATAGATCGTTTGTTTAGTTATATTACTTTCGCAAACATTAGCATCAACACAAACTAGCATAGTACACAACATACAGTCATAAATGAATTCTAATATAAAACTATCTTTAACATTCACTGTGTATTATGTATTGGAAAATACGTTTGTATATTGTGTAACTATTTGATAACCCGTTCTTCACTTCATTTCTGTATTAGTAAATACGAATTAAGACTTGCAACTTATTTAATACAGCGTGATTGTAAGGAACAACGTCTTATATACCATGTGGTTAACAAACAACTTTTGATAAGCCTTTTCTGTATAGGCTAACTTTAAATAAATCTTGTTTTAATAAAGCACATTGAAATACACCTTATCTGTATAGAGGAAGTTTAATATATCCTTGCTAAATAAAGCTACTGTTAATAAACCGTGTCTCCATAAAATACATTTTAATAAAGCTTTTGTGTATAGAACAGCTCTTAATCAACCTTGTATACACAGTACATTTTCAGAAACCTTGTTTGTTAAGAAATACACTTAATAACCCTTCTTGTATGGGGCAACTTTTAATAAATCTATTCTGAGTAGAGCAACTTTTTATAAACGTTGTTATTATAGAGCAACTATCAATACACCTTGCAGATTTATATAAACTAGTAATAAACTTATTCTATAAATGTTTTATATATGGAACAGCTCTTTATATACATTGCCTGTAAGAACATTGGAATAAGCATTGTATGTATAGGCCCCTTTCAATAATATTGGTCTAATATTTAAGCAACATTGCACTGGTAAAAGGATAACATTGCTTTCTAGATCATTTTCGATGTTGTCTTTTTATTTCTTTTGAAACGAAATCTTATTCCGAAGTAAATCGTATTTCATGCTTGCTTTAATCTTTCTTTGAAGAAGGATAGATAAGTTGCAACCATCCCCGACGTTTAGGCGCTCTTTATCCCGACAATCTTTTTGCGAATAATCCAATGACGCAAAAAATCAGAGCCGACAAGAAACAACCTCAACATGGATCAGATATAAAATCGTGTAGGTTCTTATCTTTTCTTCTATTGATATCAAAACAAAATATATGTAAATGTGCACATCCTTCTCGATTTAACTATCAAAATGTAACTCTTAATCAAATGCCTATTACAAACCATGAACGTATAACACTTATGTCAGTATCAATGTGTAGCAAAGAAAGAGAATTATCATCTTTAAACTAAACACATTAGATCATTTTAATTTAATCTATATTAAACAAATTCTAATGGTTCAGATTAGTAGTCGTGACATTGTTTATACCGGGAATTACTAAAAACAACTCCTAAACACATTTGACGATTAACACAATTATTAATCCTAGCGATTCAAAAAAAACAATCAGCCAATTACTATAGGATGTTATAAATCTGGATTTATCGTAAAGGAAATGTAAAGATTCTGAACTAGAGATATTTTTCAGATGGTCTTATATATTAAAGAGTTCGAATGAAAACTCGATGAACGGAATTTGCAAAATAGTTAAATCGTGTAATATCTGCTGGAATGTCCTGCGTTCGATCTAAAAAAAATAAAAGTTAAATTGAGTAAAAATGTATAAATAAAAAATTATGGATATGGATATATTTCCTTTTGTCATTGGAATATAACTAAAAAGTATATATATATATATATATATATATGCTGTTTTTATTTTTCATCTCGTGCTCGCGTTCCACAAATCTGCTAAAATTGTGTAGTTTTAATGTTTACATTGCTGATCATCAGAGAAATTTTACATTGAATATTTATGGTAAAAACATATCAATCTCAAACAAAAGAAAGCAAGATAAGAAACGCCCAAGAAAAGGGCTTGTTAAAACAAATGAACCTTGTATGTGCCGTTTAGGCATGGAAAACTCACAGCAAATGGTGGTATATATCTCGAACCCCGAAATAGAAGTTGATCCCGAAACTTCGGAAATTAAAATAAAGCGTATATACTTAAATTGACTGAGCAAGGAAACGCGCATAAGATATGAACTTTTTTTAGTTTTTATGAAGAATAAATATTTATATTTTGTTTAAACAAAGAAAAATACAAGTATTCGTTGAAATCAAGAAACTGTTGAAATCAAAAAAAGAATAAATGCAATGTATGGTTATAAATTGAGTTATCGTTTGGTCATTGGAATATAACTAAAAGTATGTATGTTCCGAAGCGGGTTACAAAACCTCATTGAGCTAGCAATTTAAAAGAAAAATTGTGATCATAAAAGGTATATACCTAAATATATATTTTTTCGTAAAAAAAACTCACAAATATATATATATATATATATATATATAGAGAGAGAGAGAGAGAGAGACAGACAGACACACATACAGACAGACAGAGTGTGCGAGAGCGATGTATGTATGTATGTATGTATGTATACCATATGTGTAAATAAATATTAAATTATTTATAGCCTACAGACGCTAGCGTTGCAACGTCATTGATCTCATCAGTGCAGGAAAGTAAGTATTTCAGACACTCGGGAAGCGCAAACCCGGTTCACAGAGTAAGTCGATGATCTGCAAGGCGTCGGCCTAACCTCGCGGCCACAGGAACATGTCACGTGATTAATGGAATTAAAGATATATATGCAGTTGAAGCGGGCACAGACAGAAAACCAAACCTAGGGGGTTCAACGAACGTATTCGGAAATTTGCATCGCTCTTTCTCTCTCTCCCCTCTCTCGCTCTTACACACACACACACACACACACACACACACATATATATATATATATATATATATATATATATATATATATATATATATATATATATATATATATATATATATATATATATATGTAAAGGAGTAAGGCTACCAACATTTGTAGAATGTTTTTTTCAA
>OY744515.1:3593803-3601303 GCA_963556195.1 Sepiola atlantica
TAAGCTAATGCTATATTTATTGATTATATCCGCCCTGTTCAGGTATTCTACTAGTATTTCTCTCTCTCTCTCTATCTATCTATCTATATATATATATATATATATATATATATATATATATATATATATATATATATATATATATATGTATGTGTGTGGGTGTGGGTGTATTTATATATGCATGATAATATCTTTAAGAAATCACCGTATATTAATAAATTATGGAATATATATTCCAGGCAACATAGTGAGAAACATCTGCACACTATCTATTTCTAGACTTTAACATTCAGGTGGTGCAAAGTTAGGTGGGTGTGTAAATGTTCATATATATATATATATATATATATATATATATATATATATATATATATATATATATATATATCCATATATATACATATATATATACATACATATATATGTGTGTGTGTGTTTAGTTGTACAGGATAACCTCTTAAACTAATTAACTGATCATTATGAATTTTGAAACACAACTTGTCGAGGTAAGACTAAATAATAATTGTTATATTTAGTTTAATTGAATTTAATACAAAGGGGAATAAGAGCGGAAGTCGGTCATGAAAATTTAGATACGTGCAATTTGTGTAGAATATAAACTATAGGTATTAGACAATATATATATTACACATCATATGATACAAATTCTCTAAATCATAGTTTATTTAAAGTATATTAAGGCCGATTAGGGAAAATAATATGGCCGAAACATCTCATTTGAAGATTCATTCTTTTTTCAGGTTAGCATCAAATTTGTCTCAGTTTTATCAGACACATGAAATTCTATATTTTAAACAGTTAATAGCATATTAATGTTTGGTATTATTAGTTTGAAATTGCATTGGCTTAAGTTTTCTTCAGTATTAATACTAATTAATTAAAGTTATTTTAGTAATCAATCGGATAAATTAGTAAACCACCTTCGTTTCTATCAGCGCATGCTACATACGAGGCATAAGCAAAAGGAGAAATAATGGAAGGGTGTGTATGTCTTGCTCGCTTCCTCTCCCCATCTCTCACGCCGTGTTTTTGAAGTGTTTAAACTTTTCGTAAAAAATAAATATATGATATTTTTAATTACCTAATGAAATTCCGTATTTTAGTATTAAACAATTAATTGCACAATTGTTTAATGTTTACACATCTTTTCATTATTTTCATTGACAAATAGACACCAAAAGAAGGTAGCACTGATCCGTCCAAATGACGAAAAAAATGATCAGCTGAATCCTTTTTAAATTCTATCTTTTTAGACGTATACGTATGAATAAAATGAAAAACTTTACGGAAATAAGTCAAGAAAAAAAAAAAAAAAACGACTATTACATGTAATATGAGACCCCGTTACCGGGTCAGTGTTAGGGCACTTAACTAAATTATTTTTTCCATCCGAGCTAAATCCGCTGCGTTTTTATTTTCTATTTATTTTTTTTGGGGGGGGGGGCGGATTGTAAACTTTTGTAAAACGAGTATGTGTGTTTCGTAACCTTGTAACTCGGACTTTAGGGAAGTGCTAAAACAATTTTGTTTACTTGTCTAAAAGATAGAATGGCTTGGCAATTATGAAAGATTTTGGGAAAATATAATGAAACTGATCCCTCACTTTAAATTTGGGACTATTTGTGTTTCTTTCTTTCCGTTTTCCACGGTGTTTACACGTAATCACTCAAAAAGAAGAATATAATGTTTTGTGGAGGAGAGGATTAGTTGATGGGGTTAATATACACATTCACTTATATTTAATTTTGTTTTATTTTATACTTTTTGAAGTAAATTTTCCTTTTTTAAATTTCAATTTTAAGTACTTGATTTTATTTGTGGTTTTCTTTCCGATAATAAATAAATAAATAACTGTACACTTATCTAACTAATTAAATACTTTAATGTTAAGGTATGACTACAAATGGTAATTATGTTGGGTATTATTGTAAGGTCACACCTTTACCTTCTCCCTAACCCCGATAAAATGTTATTCTACCTTTTTAGGCGATTACCTGTGAATACCGGTAAATACATGACGTAAAAAGAAAACAACAATATAATTATTTAAGAATTAACAACGGAGTATCAGTTTTGCATATAAATTTAACGTAAAATGATCCTCGCTTTCAAGGCCATTCATAGGGTTTCTTTGTAGTAAACTATTTTCTGCGATTTAAGATGTATTCTCTGCGTAATTTAAGGGGGGAAAGGGGCCACTTTTATTGCGGATTACGTTTTGTTTTCGACCCTGTCAGTTGAACTAAGGGTGAGTGTTTGAATTTATTAGTTAACTACTCTAATAAGTAAGAATTACCTTAAGGTTCTTATAAATCTGATGGTGTTAATAAATAAAGATACAGATTTACCAAACTCTGTTGTAAAAACTTTGGAATTTCTTTTGTAAACTCAATTTTTTAACTCTACGCCCCCCCCCCCGGCTAGGTTTTGCGAGTATATTTATGAATAGGAAAATTGTGTTTTTCGTAAACAATGTCCGTAGCCAGTTTTGGTGTCTTCATTATAGTTTCATTATAAATGGCTTGTCTGTATGTATACGATCGTACTTCATTCATTCATTCATACATTCATTCATTTATTCATACATTTATTTATTCATTTCCTGTGGATAAGATGAGTATAGTGTTGGCATTGGTTTTCCCGATATCTTTCAAGTTATAATTCTTTCTAGAAATACATCAAGTACTTACGGGGAGGACCACGTGAAAGTTGCCAACATCTCAAAGTGAAAGTGATATTGTGGAACCGATTGGATTCGTACTTGGAACACTCAGGTCTTCAATCCGTGTGGTTATCTACTTTACCACGTTCACTCCCCACAATCGTAATACTTTGAGATAACCACTTTTAATTACATATACACATATAAAAATGCATTATACAAGCATGTGAAATAGTCTACATAAATGCAATTACGTGTCGGTACTACTTGTACATTGAAGTGGCCAAAGTTCATAATAAAAACAATTCATCTCTAAGAATTCATTCTATATAATTCATCCAATAATCAAACTTTAACAATCAGCAGCAACCGACTTCCAGACGAACGACAGAGCCATTCCACTTAAAAAAGTAATGGGGGAGTTGGGTACAGAAGATTGTAGTAATATACCACATATACATTCTCAAAGATATTATCTATAAAACTTGAATTCATTTTTTTTTTCATTTTAGTCAAATCCTTTAAAATAATATCGTGTGATCTCCGTTTTCCCCGTAGAAGTATATGTTATGATTTTACTTATTTAAAATAGTGATATGCACACACCCACACACCTATGTACATTTTCAAACTATATGGCACTAAGCACTTTGATAAGTATATTACGTTTTACCAAAGAGTGTGCAAGATTTTGTAGGGTTCCCCGTCTGTGCTAGACATACATAAAAAATATAAATGTTTACTTTATTTTAATTGATGTATAACTTTTAAATTATAGAGAATTAAGAATAGGCGTTGAAGTGTTGGCTTAGCAGTAAACAGTATATCGCCATGCTATCAGGAAAACGCCATAAGAACTTAAATAACTATAAATCACCAAATATTGTTTCAATAAATGTCACTTGACTTACACCCATTTCACTTAATAGCATATATTTGCTAGTAATACTAATGTCCCCGTTGAAATAAACTAATAACACATGTATTCAGCTAAGGAGATGAATCAGCTTTTTATAATGAAACGAGAAAGAATAAGACTTCTGGTATTTGTGTTTCAATTACGACCATTTCTTATATTAGTTTTAATTCTTTTTTCCATTTTGGTTATTGTGTATTGCCTTCCTTGTTTTTGTTTGTTCATAGATTTCATTTTTTTGGCTCGAAATGTTTTTTTAAATTTCTTTCTCTAAACATATTTGTATGCTTAAAGACCTATATTTGGACGGAATGAAAACATGTATCCATTGTTACAAGAGGGCATATTTCGTTGTTACAATGAGATTGACGAGTGTGAATGCAATTTTCATTTAGTATATCATTCCCCTTGAATTTAATTATTATAAAACACCATCATAAAACACTTAACTAAGTATACAACAGTAGTTATACATATAATCCAGAGCCGAGTACTAAGCTACGTAATAAAATAAGTTTACCCAACAGAAAAGTTATGCAATTCATTTATGTCCCCTTATGAATATTTAAATCAAAATATATATGCTTCAAAACCGTGTGTCTATTGTTCGTATTCCCATTTAGATCAAAATCTATCAAATAATATTTATTCTAGAAAAATGTGGGTTTAAGTTTAAGAGGGTTAAGAATGAATTTGAATTAGAAGTAAACTTAAGTCATTTGTATTTAATAATGATTGATCAAATTTAATACAAATAAAAATATATTTGCATTTTCAAATAAAACTTCGTGCGCAAATTATGCCCCCTTACAACGTATATTATGCCCCCTAAATAATTTATTGTATATTGATTAATTAATGTCTAAATACTATGGTAAAAATGTGATCGAACTCGAAATTATCTGAATTTACATATGTATACTTTCGTCTCTATCGTAACGCAGTCATCTCTCTCTAGAATGAAATGGTGTATAGAAAAATAACAAAGCAAGCACACATACACCCACAACATATATATATATATATATATATATATATATATATATATATATATATATATATATAACTTTATATTTCTATTTATTTATTTATTATATATGCGTTTTCGTACGTAAATCGATTTTCTAAATAAAGATTGTACATAGAAATAAACAGCAATGCGTCTACTTAAGATTTCGTAGTACAACTAGTTTGTCTACCTAAATTTAATTCAGAGATTCATGAACTAGATTATTATTCAGATAAATCCCAATATACACTTCCACACACAGATAAATATTTTAAATCATAATTTATACCACGAAATTTAAGCTACACAAACCGTGCTTGATTGTATAATCTGTAAATATGAAACGGCCGTTGAGAAAATAAAGTATTTTACTTGACTGAATTAGAGATACTCTTTCGATATTGTGGTATATTTATATATATTTATATATTGTATACATTTAATTAATAACATATTATGTATCTCTCTCAGTATCTCTCACTCTTTCTCCCTCTCTTACTATATATATATATATATATATATATATATATATATATATATATGTTTATCTACAAATACATTTGAATATGGGTTTGTATAGAATGTATTTCGAGGGTTATGTCCCTATTATGAGTTAAATATTGATATGTTTCTTGTAAATTTCAGACTTATGAGTTGCCAATAATGCACAATCTTATATAATTACACTGTTTTTAGATTGCTACACAATCATTGTACAGTTTATATCTGTATAGAATAATCTTTTACCGAAACGGCCTTCTTTGACTCTCTCGAAACCGCAATGGGATAACATTAAATAGACTTTGAAAAATGTTATAATCTTAGGCCTAAAGTACATAACAAATATAAATTTACCGTATATTTAAACTCATATATAGAAACCGGCGTGGATAAATATTACAACTGAACGGAAAAGCCACAAATATAGGTATAGTTTCGCAACTCTCAATTTCGATAACTTACTAGCTATTTTAGCCGTAAACTCTCAAACATTTCATCGAACCCAATATTACTGAACAGGCCGCTTTTTATTATAAGATTGACATGTGAAGCAGTATATTAAAATATCAGACTAAGTACGCCCTTAACGATACTACACAGTACTAAAGAAATTTTCGATAAAAAATATTTGATTCACCCCCATCACACTCATTAAGCGTTACAACTAATATAACAGGACCTGTATTAGGGCAATGCTCCATGCGCCGCACCAATTAAAGCCAAAATGACATTAGGACCTACACTACTGGTTAAACTGACCTGGTCGTGCAAACACACACATAATATGCTACTAAAAGATAAAGGAGTCGTAAAATTCCTTGTTTACGAGGCCACTTTCATATCCAACGTGCCGAATCCTAACAAAAAAATTGCATATATGGATGACCCAGGGTTACTTTAAATAACGAGTTTACGCACAGAAACAGAAACAAACACAAACGTTCAACTACCAAAACCGTGGAAGATTAAATACGATAATACTTAACGCATGATCAAATTATAGATACTACAACGCCAGGATACGTATTCCAGTATTACGCAGAAATGTAATTATACACAGCAGAACAAATAAATAGTCTACACCTTATCTAATCTCAAACCACTACTGCTTGGGCACAACAACAGATGTGTTAAAAATATGCTACCACCGAAGAATACCCCTGCTTGAAAATTAGATGCACCCTAACACCAAAGCACATGCTTGTATTTACATGTTATTTCATAGCACCGAAACACATTACATATTTATATTTTATTTCATTACAGCACACCTATGTGTTTTTATAACAGCAAAATAAATTATTTTATTCATATTTTATTTTGTAACAATAAAACAAAGTCGTTTATTGACAATTTCTTTAAGCGTGATATGTATTTATTTTGATACGTTAGTCTAGTAAATATTTTAGCTTTCTTAGCCACTTATAATAGTACTTATATATGTTTGCAACCCTCGCAGTGTTCTTGTAATAATTAAATAGTGTGAGCGATTATGCTTGTAAAAAAACGTCAAACCCTTCGCAGAGATCTCACTAAAAGTATAAGACAAAATATCTTCTTAATTTTTATAATTTTGCAATTTTTTAAAATACAACATGCATATTTAGCCATATAAAACAATTAAAACTATCTAATTTAAATAAATCCAGATATTCACGCCCACATACCGATATATATATTTTAAATCATAATATATACCGCGAAGTTAAAGTTAAACGAACCATTTCCATTTGTACACAGCTCAAACTTAAAGCTTACTGCTAGATAACAAGAGCCGTGTTAGATTGTCTAAGTTGGAATGACTAATTTTAAGGTTTGAGGTGCCACCAGACGGCAGTAGTGAAACTAGGTGTTTTGCTGCGAAAAGTTAGTCTGCCTCTTGGCTGGTAAGATTTTAAGACAGGAAATACGTATCTAGCTTGTTGATTCGAATTGGGAGGCAGCGCACATAGTATGACTAGTGTAGCGAGATGCGCTATTAATATATCTATCTATCTGTCTGTCTGCTTTTCTGTCTGTCTCTCACGCGTATACACTACACCTCTTCCTCTGATGTTTTATGTGGCTGTCCTTCTTTAAAAAAAACCACATTGTTATGAATCAACATCGGCGATCAAGTGCTTTTGTATCCTCAGCAAGAACGTGGGTTGGCCGACGACGCGGTGTATACTGGTTTAGACACGCATCGGAAATTGAAAATATAACATTACAAATTAATGTTTCTATGACCTCTCGTACGGTTACAGACTTAATTAAACTTGGATACCTGGTAGCGTGAGCGTGTGAGTGATGACGGGCGTACATATTTAAAATAGTCAGTTACAAGTAAATTAGTACGATTAGAACCGGGGATGGATAGCGCATATTTCTTTTCGATACCAAACTAAGGTT
>OY744515.1:3606303-3616303 GCA_963556195.1 Sepiola atlantica
AAGCCACCCCAGGAAAATTGCAGCCTAACCCATGTTTCTATTGTTGATCCCTTCATTTGTTTATGTATTACCCATACCGTTTTAAAACATGTCTAACTCGTAAAAAAATACGACAAAAGAGTTTTTATTGAAGGACAAATAAAGAAATAAAAATCGGGTTCAATCAACAAAATAACGAATAGGACGGCATTAATATAAGAAAGTACGTCCAGGTAAAAATCCTGAATAGGAATGTCAATTAGCAACAGGACTCTGATGCAAGCGTGTCGATAATCAACCTGATTACATGGAAAATATTGGAAAACTAACCATGCTACCAACCAACAAAATAGCCAGAACGATGTCTGGAGAACAACTTAAATTCTAGGATGAAATTATTACCAACGTTATTTTAAACGGAACTAACAAAAAATGAAGAATGGTCGTATTAAAAAACACCAACAATTTATTTGGCACAGGTTGGATGCAACAGTTAAATCAATGAGATTTTGCAATCAACACGTTTTGTCAGAAAATGAAAAATCTAAAGTCGAGTAAAATAGCTAAAAAAGGATTTGAGAAAAACATTTTATTGAGTTTTTTTCTGTCAGTCTATGTAAATATATGTCAGTAGAATTTGCACAAATACTGTCCTAGAAGCCAGAACGTTAGCAGAAACAAATACCTATGCAGACATAACAAAACATTCTGAAGAAACAATCCACACACAAAAATAGAAAGTATACGAGAAATCCTACGGGTAATTTAAACTGAAAATATATCCTATTAATCAATAGTATGAAAAATTGTTGATAGAGATAAAATCAATTATCAAAACCAAAACTAAAAGGAAAATACATTTCCCAGGAGAGAAAACAAGTTATGTACGACACTTTCAACACACATATTTTCCAAGCATCCCCAGAAGAGTTACAACCCAAGAAGGAAACGATACCTTGACTTCTGCGGAAGTAATGCTTGGGGACTGGTGTTATGGTACCTACGTATTCGGCCTACATGCACTTTTCCGTTTCACTATAAATACTTGTAGTAGATGCCTCTCGGTGTTGGAGCTACTACAGTCTAAAACTGGCAAGCAGACATGCGTCAACTACTCTTGTATTTATTATTTCTTCAACATACTTTGATTCAACTAATCCCGAGTCTGTGACTTCTTTCCGGCCCCCTTAAAGCCCAACAAAAATATTAATACACGACCAAGGATAAATGGCATAAATTCACCGAACAAAACCATTTTGACACAACTTTTATGTTCTCTCATAAAGAAAGTAAGCAATGTATAATGCGACCAACTCTTTAGTTTAGAATTCTGATTTTATTTTAAATTCTAGAAAATGTTAAATATTTAAAACTTAAATCTAAGGGTCTCGAGAAGAAATAGAAATTCAGGGAATCTCGCTCACTTTGTGTGTGATGACTATGCAAATTAAAATAATGTAAATCGTTAATATTTAAATTTTCAAACAGAAGATCGTGCTCTTATAATCTCCTACAAAAATCTGTGAAGTATTCTATAGAAACTGAACTTTGGGGTGTCTTTATAAATTGATGTATATTACGTATTGTTAACATTTCACAAAAAAGAGATATCTTAATTTCTATAGCAGACGTCCTACCATAAAAATCAATAAAATAAAATTAAAATTAAAATAAATTAAATATCATTCACATTTTCCACTAAAAAGTCCGGCAACCGTGTTTCATAATTTATAATGACCTATTAATTAATCTACGAGTGACACATATACGTATAAACGTATACACAGTATATATATATATATATATATATATATATATATATATATATATATATATATGTGTGTGGGTGTGTGTGTGTGCGTGTGTCTCTTCAGACCTCTTTAATATTAAGCGTGGCTTATGTGGAATTAAATGATGTTTTCACCATAACCTTTAAAGACCGGGTTTTTATCACACTGAAATCTTAATTTTTTGGCGTTTTTGCTTGCAGGCACTAAATTGTTAACGTGCTATGCATGCCCACTCCTCGACCGTAACGGGTGGTCTCATGTTATTTATCATCCGAGGATAAGCTGTTCTTTCAGTGAATCACTACACTAACATATTAAGTTCCTTTCAACTTTCGACATTCGAACAAACCTTCTGAAGTACAATACTTTTAATAATTACACATCTAAGTTAACCGTAAACCTAACGTATTTCCGGCAACATCAGGCGCCAAGACTAATAGAATTCGTTAAGGCCGTTATGCAGAAAGGTTTAACCGAATTCTCTCACTTCCAGCGACTTGAAGGAACCGTCTGGCAGGCGGATCTTTAGACTTTTCTTTTAGAAGAGAAAAACGCGTTACTTAATGTGCTGGGAAATTCGGTTTTTAAAAGCATCCGCGCCGTCACATTTGTCATTCCGTCTGTCACGTTAAAATGTAGTCCATCACAATTGTGTTTGGTCTGTCGCTTTTAAATCTGTTTTACTAGTTGCCCTGTTTTGCGTAGGAATTTAGTAAATACAGGAAGAAATGCACGGAAATATAACTTCACAGTTATTTCATGTTAATTCACGGTTTAGCAAGAAACCCCAATGCATCCTACTGAATATTAATTAAAAACTTAATAACATTTTGTGAGGAAATAATTTTTCTTACAAAAATTGTCCCAATTAACAAAGGTCATAGAGCACCTGATAATAAGGGATAATGAGAGTTTATGATTCTCAGTACAAAATCTGTAGAAATATGAGGAAGGTTCATGACAGGAATCTGTTAACATTGAATTTGAAGACAGAGAAACTTTGTTTCTGAAAAACGCTTAATACGCAGAGGGCGAAAGAAACGAAAATTATTCGTTCTAATAGCAATAAAAATTCGTACTGTGAATGCCTTCCTAGTAGGAACCAGCTGCTCGCGTGAAAATAACGATAGAATTGAAAGTGAGAGAGTCCGATATATATATATATATATATATATATATATATATGTATATATATATATATATATATAGAGAGAGAGAGAGAGACAGAGAGACATAGAGAGACAGAGAAAGATATAGAGAGTAGAGAGAGAGAGAGAGAGAGAGAGAGCGATGAGAAATAAAGAGGGATATAGAGACTAACAACCTGTCTAATTTGAAAATGGACTGTAAGGAAAAGATGAGATTATGTCCCACTAAATTTCGGAGTCGTGTGTAAACTCTGTCAAATAAGGGAAGAGTTCTCTGAGCTATACCTTCCATATGTGGTAACGAAACTCTATTTTGGGGAGTATCAAACTCTTACATAGGTAGATTATTGCATCATGATTAACATGCTTTCTAGGAATGTAAAATAGATCACACATTTTGTCAGCTATCTTAGCAACACATTTAATGTGATTCTACAATAATTGGGTCAGAGTGACAGTCAGGCATAAGTACTTTTTAAAATAAGTGTCTGTCTTTTTTATTCAATAGGAAAAAAATATTTTCCAGTGGACACAAAAAAAGGATTTAAGCGTTAGTCGTGGAACGAGATATGCTTGGTTTTACAAGTGTTAAGAGGACAAGCTACTTTTTTCATTCCTTGCACTGGATGGCCCAGATCCAAAAAGAGAGAATCAGCTGGAGTTGGGCTACGATAACCTTCGATGTGCTGCTATACACAGTGTTATCGTCTGCGTATACATGATCTAGGAATATGATTTTGAAGATTGTTAATGAAGTTTGAAAATATGATTACTCTTAGGTTAGATTCTTGACGCATATCGACATTAAAACCATGTGGTTCAGACTCCGGTCTATACACAGCTACTTTATAAACGTATCAGAGATTAGAGATTCAATGATTGCAAAAGTATTGCCAGATATCTATAGCAACCCAAACGCGTTATGCAAGCTTTGTGCAAGCCTTTGATATATCGAAAGTTTTGCCTAGAAATAAAACTCCCGTGAATAGATTCGCGGACCATAAGCGATATTACAGTAATCACATAATTAGTTTACCTTGACCGACGATGTCCATGTTTATTTTCACAAAGTAAATTCTATTTTACTGAGGTGGCTGACAATTACTTTATTAATGATAGATTACAGAAACTTACTTTGAGACTGATGGGTCTATATTGATAACTCGAAGACTGATCCCCACTATTTTTTTTAAATTGCCTAAAAAGAAGCGATTTTATTAATTTTTGTCACGTGTAAGTCGGCCTGCTGGCTAAATTTAGCGATAGAAAATGCCCATATTTTATTGAAGCATGTTAAGAATATTTGTTCTCGTTTTATTAACTACTTCGTATTTCCGTACTAAAAAACGAGTTTATTCTCGTCTTGTGTCTGACTAAGCATATATTAGCAAGTGACGGAACAATGGTATTGTTTTGCCTTTGAGGAAACATGTTATTTTTTCTTTTCTTGTTTAAGTGTCTGAACTAAGAAACTCATTTCTTGTTGATTCTATTTTAAAGGTCATTGCGTACAATATAATTGGAGGTTAGCCAGCATTACTTAAACAGAAAAACAAAATAAAAAAACTAATTCTATGAATTTGTTATTTCCTCTTACACGCCGTAGGGTTCCATATTTACGACTCAACATATATTTTTATCTATGTAACTATTTCTAATATATATATATATATATATATATATATATATATATATATATATATATATATACCTATTCACATATGAGTATGTATCTCTCTCTCTATATATGTATATATATGTATATATATATATATATATATATATATATATACATACATACATACCTATACCCATATGAGTATGTATCTCTCTCTCTCTATATATATATATATATATATATATATATACAGTATGTTACTCTCACCAACCTATCGTGTCACAGTTTATTATTGTCTTATTATAAAATTGATATAAGCTTGCATTAATCGTTTATGTCTTCATCCATTTTCCAGAAATACTATTTCTTTCTTGATAATAATTAATTTTTCATGCGCCTTTCACACTCTCAATGTATTTTTCTTAATACTGTTTTCTTTTTGTGTAAGCATTCGCTTCATACTTTTCTGCTCATGTCTAGCTTCCTCATGTCTTTTTCATCCCCTTCTCTTTATTCTCCTTTCTCATATTGACTCCCGCTTTCCCCTGTCTTTCCCTTACAGCCTTGCTTTTCTAATGCCGTAGAATTACCCTTAACTTACATAATGAAATCATAAATCATAGTATCCCGCATCTCTTGTAATGAAGCGACAGACTCTCACTTAAATGTGTATACCTAAATCCCTCACAATTGAGCTTTTTCAATAACTCGGATGCCTGGATTACGTTAAAACCATCACTGTACATTTCCGTCATACTTTTAATCCACCAGATTTGATTAAACACACATTTATGGACTAATCAAATGGGTTTCAATTTATTTCCTTAATTTGAACTAGAAAACTTGTTTTAACATCTATGCCAATTATATTCTTCTATTTTAAAATGTTTACATTGCAGTAAATTGTACATACTTATATGTCGAATATCCTCTAACAATAAGAGCAAATCTTGTAAAATCCATAGATTAAAAACAGAGTTTTTTCTAGTACACTTGTTTTTTTATATTCCCTTTATTTAAACAACAAATGATTTAATAAATGTTTCATTCTATACAATTTTTATTCTCATTACTTATCTAATTGCTATATCTCATATATCCGTCTTTGACTATGAAATATAGGATACAATTTTGAGATAGAATCATTATCTTTATTATAGAATATATTTATATATATATACACATATCTCTCTCTCTATATATATATACATACATACATATATATATATATATATATATATATATATATATATATATATATATATATATATATATATATATATAAAACACTGATTTTATTCCCACGATTGTGCTGAGAGTTATAGTTTCCTTTTTTCCAATTAATAAACGAATATAATTCTTTAATATGTACAAAATAACAAAAACGAACTCAAATGGAATCTGATTTAACAATAAGATACATTTTATATGTAGATAGAATATACACTACTTTATTATTTGCCAGTGGTGTGTTTCGGATTGGGGCTTTGCTTTTAATTCATACTTTAAAAAGAACGAATGCTTGTGTATTAATGAACTAAAATGTTTTCTGATGGAATTGAACTTCGTAATGAAAACGGTTATACTAGTGGGAAGTATATTTATTGATTGTTTGCTTGGGAACGGTTTGTATGGTTTGAGCGTTTTGTTTCATTTACAATTTAACAAAATATTAATATTGCTGACTTCTGTGCGAAATAACTAAAAAGCATGATGGTAAAATTTAATTTCGTAACCAAAAATACATTTGACGGTGGAATTCTAACTGACTTATGTACTTATGCACGTTGTGTGTTTTTACGCTGCAGGCTCACATCGCAATGCCAATGAATAAAGTGAACGGAAAAGAGTGGAAAGTCTCTTGTAAACGAAACTGCTAATTGTTTATAACGGTATACAGAATATGTGTAAATAGAACTAGATATGATAATAAAATGGAAACCATCGTTGAATTCGAAAACAAAAAGACTAAATAGTTAATTAATATAATAACGTTTTGCTAAGGAATATGCAAATTATTAAACAAGAGATAACTGAGCATAAGTTTAGTCTATTAGAATAGTTATAATCTTGTGCAAGAATATGGATTTTTGGCTAAGATCAAAGTGTAGTATCTGTTCCGATGGATACTGCACGCCTGTCCTGTGCAGTTCTAGGAGGTCCACCCTCCCAGGCTTCGCCTCCCCTCTTTGGGGAGGAGTAAGTTTATTGCTTACTGTCTGAGGCGCCCCTACCGGGGAATGCCGACGGGGCTGCCCAGGCAATTTTTAAATGGCCAGAGTGCTCACCTCTCGAGCGCTGGCTTTTAACCCCACTTTCTCGACCCAAGCTGTGGTCACATCTTACTTGTGGGAGTAAGATAAAACTGGCCTTGTGCCTAACTCCGGGAGGAGTAAATAAATATGGATTAGGCGTTCACTCCTACTGTTAGTGCGATGAAAGGCCTAAGTATATATATATATATATGTATGTATATGTATATATATATATATATATATACATATATATATATATATATACATGTGTGTATATATATGTGTGTGTATATATATATATATGTGTGTGTGTGTATATATATATACATATATATATGTATATATATATATATGTGTGTGTATATATATATATACATATATATATATATATATATATATATATATATATATATATATATATATATGTGTGTGTGTGTGTGTGTGTGTGAGTGCGTTTGTTTCTGTATACACACATGTTACTGTTGGCAATTTAGTTGATTCATAACTGCACAATATATTCCCTAATGTAAATTATGTCAAGGGGTTTAATTATATATATATGTAAGTTTGATCATACTAGTTTATATACGATGTGTATATGTGTGTGCGTGGGCGTATGTCCCTGTATTGCTTTACTTATATTTATATTTATGTGTGTATATATATATATATTTCTCTCTCTCTCTCTCTCTCTCTCTCTCTCTATATATATATATATATATATATATATATATATATATATATATATATTTCTCTCTCTCTCTCTCTCTCTCTCTATATATATATATATATATATATATATATATATATATATATATATATTGATGTGTGTGTATTAATAATTCTCGTGCTAAATCCCTACATCTCTAACGTCGAGGCCGGATATCCTGTAAAACTATGTTTGTCGGCTTTTGACTTCAAATAAATATTTGCCTTTACTGTCTCTAAGGGAATACACCACAACAGGCACCACCATTAATCATTCAATCATACTACTACTACTACTACTACTACTACTACTAATAATAATAATAATAATTATTATTATTATTATTATCATTATTATTATTATGACGAGGTAAAACGCAGAAAAAAAAGAACATAATTATGGCATACATTACTGCAAAAAGCAGGTTCCCCAATCCCTTTCGCATGCATAATTGAATGTTTAACGATATGCAAATATCTGACAAAATTGTCTAGCTTTTTAATAAAAAAAAATAACGGAAATATGGACACTACCACTGGCAGCTTGAGGACAACACCTGCCAGATATATGGATACAGATTCATTTTCCAGAAAGATTGTTTACTACTCTGATTGTTTATTAGAGATCTTCTTCCACTCACAAATATTAAAAAGAAGAGCAATGCCGGATAATAATTTATAGATACAAAGCAAAACTAAGCAGCTTAACGTGCATGGGTGTTCTTAAACTGTTGGAAAATGAAAAGCATTACATTATTTGCCAAAAAAATATAAAGGATATGATGAACACAAGTAAAATATTCATCAATGACATATGAGTGAAACTCCGAATGGAAATGCGTGTTCTACTTTAAATGAAGTAGATAGGAATTAGAACAGCAGAAGTGCTGATTAGACTTGCTGAACGGGTAATTAAAAATATCGGGGACTTCTTGATGTAAACACCCTTAAATGAACACCGAATGATGGTATAATTAGAAACCAATACATGAGAAGTATTTCGGCAATATTTTTAGTTGGTTACTCCGAAGTCTTAATACACTGAACAAGGGAAACGCTCGGATTGCTTTACTAAAGAAGCAAGAACCTAATGACTATACATAAACTATTGCAGTCATAGGTTGATATTGCTTAACTGTGTAAAAATGGATACGGCTGAAGACAGCAAGTGATTTCTGAAGACGGTGTTAACGAAGCGATCGAAGATGTAAGAAAATACATCAGACACAATAATTAGAGGTTGGTATCACTGCCAAATTCATCCCAAGAAAGCGAAAAAAAAAACAGGAAACAAAACTTCGAGAAATCAAAATGGAAAGACAATCCGCTGCCTTGACAATTTATAAAAATCGCAAAAGAAATAGTGCACAAAAACGCATGGCCATTGACAGAAAAAGATCGCTTGTACAATGAAAAGGCATCGTTACTTTCCGTCGCATGTAAATAACGCGAGCAGAACGAACAGTATAAAAGCTGGGATGAACAAATCCAAACATAACAGTGAATGTAGACGCAGTGGACAAAGAGACCAACCAATAAAACACACACATTATAATTGAATGAATAAACTACACCAAAAAGAATTAAAGAACACACACATTATGGGCCGGGAAAACAGTATGCCATGAACTTTGTAAACAACTGCACGTTAAAATTATTGGGGAATGAAAAGCATAGAAACATCTGAAACATGGAAATAAAAACGCGCAAAAACCTACATATTTTAATAGTCTTCAAGAAGAAAAATGTAAAATATTAGATTTCCCCATCATACATTTGACATGATCAAGAAGATGAATGCAGACAAACTAAGCAAATACATGGGCTTCACTGAAGACGAGTATACGAAACATGACGAACACTACCCAATCACAGTAATTGTAGGTGAACTGGCAATACTACCGAAAAACACGAACAAAAAAACCAGGATACATCAAAATCAAATTTATGATTGACACCATACAAAACATGAAACTGACGAAATTAAAAAAAAAACGCATCGAGTTCTGTAACCAACTCAAACAGCCAGGTGATAGCGATACACCACGGGTTAGTTCAAATAGAATACTACTTCGTAAAAACAACGTTACAATGATTCAAAGAAGCTAAAACTACCAGGAAATATAGGTGAGAACATGCTATACCCATTATTTTGCGTACAGTCTATTTTTCACAAAATACACGTTAGTAGTTTTTCTCTACTCCATCGTTATTTCCATGGAAAATGCTCGAATGCGCTCCAATGTCTGGTAAAACATAATCGTTTACTGTCACGATTAAACATAACTTTTTTTCTGTCGACCAAAAAGCAAACGGAATTTCTATGAAAAGAGTTTTATCCCTGATCTTTCTAGCTGTGGAACTCATTGACAAAGGACTGCTTATCGACAGATTACAACATATCATTTTTCAACTCCATTCTAAATAAATACTTGTAGTACCATCGTCCAAAGTAATACAACTTTGTCCATTTCATTGATCGTGTTCAATCAACTTAAAGCT
>OY744515.1:3621303-3753803 GCA_963556195.1 Sepiola atlantica
CGATCACGCCATTACACCGGCTTCGTTTTAGATTTGATGTGTATGAAGTCAATATTTTTCCTTTTAGTGTTTATTACAATGAAGTCCATAGTCTTACGTTTTCTTTTTGATCTTTGCTGTTGAGAACCGGCTCTCAGGATTGGTATTTAAAAGGTGTAGAACACTGCACCCATTATTCGTATAGCGGAGTATTATTGTCGACAACATCTTAATATCGTTTCCTCATCTGGTTCAATACTCTATCAAACCCTGTTTTAATTTTCTTCGCAAATATAGCTTTTGCTAGCACCATAGTGGTCATTCTATATACCTTAGAATTGTTAGTTTTCGGTATCACTCTTTTGAACGTGATCATGGACTGTTTTACTTGAACATTGCTTCTCGTATGTTACGGTGCGATCATGATATGCGTCGCTACAAATGTTTGGCCGAATAGTTTAAATTCACTAGACTTGAATTGCCTTCCGTTGTTTGATGTAATACAGTACACACCCTCGAACCGGAGAATTCATGTAATCATCTAATGAGAACATTTGATATTTCCAGGCATTTCGAGGGTGTGTCCACAATTATTAGGCAATAGAACAATCCAGTTGTCCAGCAAAATCTATGTGGATTTTATAGCACAGTTGGTCAGTTTTTGGCTAAGGTATGACTGTATATGAGGTGTCTTCGCTACCAAAAAACACCGTTGCATTATTGAACCGCATGCCTAATATATTCATACATACTTGTCGAATACACGTAACGTACTGTAATATTTCATTTTTGAAATTTCCGTGGGATTGACAAAAAATTATTTTAGCATTTTGTGTTTTCATGTTGCAAGAATAACCACTACATCACAGTACATACAATTTGTATGTGAAGACAATGGAAAAAGTTCTACTTATCTAGCTGGTCCTGCTAAAGAACACATGAAGCTTTTCTAACAGGTAAGAGACAGAAATAATTTTTATAAACGTTAGGTTAAGAGTATTTACATATATATGAATTACTCCATGGGTAAGATATCTATCTGACAACATTTATGTTCATGTAAAAGTATGCTCTCTTTTATATGATGTTGCATATGATGCTATCCCACACCCTAACTCGAACAGCGTTGGGTAAACCTGTTTATATACATATAATTCTATCGACACTGATAGTTTGACAAACGAGGAAACAGTTGTCTGACTCCCTCTCTCTTTCTCTCTCCTTCTTTATATATATATATATATATATATATATATATATATATATATGTATATATATATATATATATATATATATATATATATATATATATATATATATTTCTCGAGTGTATGTATTTTATTAATACAAACTGTTGACAAACTTCGAAATACGGTAGCCAAATTGTTGATTTGGTTTTATTTACTGTATTTTCCGAAGTAGGAAAATTGTTATTTTAAAAATATATATCCGATCTTCCAAACTATAATTATAGATTTTACTACGACGGCTCCATAATAACCTGATCGTCGACATTATTTATATATGCCCTGTCGGGGTAAATAAAAACGAACATGAATACGAAATCAAGGTGGTTACTTTCATCTTGGTTTCGTAAACAGGACATCATCTGAACGAATTTTGGCAATTTGTACGCTGTCTAATCGTCTGTTGTCTTATGGCTATTTTTTTGGCTTTTCAGAAAACAGATATAAATATATTTTCTTTGTTGCTATTTTCAGTTATCTGAGTAAAAAGAACGTTTCAAGTTTTGCTAAAGCGGTCTTATTACAAGTAAATGTATACTTGCGAAGTATGATTGAACCATGTTAAGAAAACTGAACATATTTAATATAAGTAAAAACGTTACAGTAAGAGGAAACCGAACATTTTAAAACAAATTATTCACATGAAAAAAAGCAACGTTGTATTATGAATGCGTTACATTAGACATGTCTCAAGCCAAAGTATTTATCTATCGATGTATCTATGTATCTATGTATCTATCTATCTCTCCCTATATATATATATATATATATATATATATATATATAAATCGATGTATGTGTCTCTATGTGTGTACTGATTGTATGTTTTTGTAGAAAGAAGGGTTAGAAAATCTATATACAATCTAAAAGCGTATTTCCATGTAAATTTTCCCGGGGAAAATAAAATGTTTCTGAATCTCTAAATGCATTCTGAAAATTATTATGAGGGTATAATCTCCTAAAAACTCAAAATATATCTTATTTTTATAGAAGCTTCAATCTGTGCATAACATGTTCTGGGTAAGAAAATATAAGAGGTCCCACATTTTTAAGTGCCATCAAAACATAAATTAGTTATTGGACGGAACCTGCTTTAAAACTTCGAATATATCATATGTATAAACTTCTACGGGGAAGACAATGTAAGCAATCTCGTATTTGCACATTACTTTTATGTGTCAGATATTTACGTGGCCCACCTATAAATTACCCATAGAGACATCTCCTTAAAAATTTAAAAACGTATGTCCGATTTTTCGTATGAGTGTACATTTTAAAAGTCGACTTAACGAATGTCGGATTTGTTTTCTTGGGAAATTATCAGTCGGTTTTTATTCTACAACTGATCTGTTAAAATGAGATTAAAGAAACGTTCATGTTATCTATATATATATCTTTATATATAAAGTAGTGTTATTTCCCCTGTAAAATTAAACATCATAGGAAATAAACCGAACACTTCTTATGAATATCTACATTAAACATCACTTGCAGCATTTCCTAAACTACATTCAACGCTCAATTCATCCCCATTTTGAAATTATAACAATAATTCCGATTCTTTCGAGTAAACTGATTCTCCCAAAAACGTATTCACACAAAGAAAGTAGCAAACACTTTCACTCTATATCCATTTACTACTCCGAAGCAGTGCGGGTTTATCCATAACATTCTTCTTTGTCCCCCCCCCCCCCCAAAAATCAATATTTCTTATGAACTTCTTTAAAATCTACTGCATAATACATACCCATCAAGAAAATATAATTATCGCTGTCTTCCGTATGGAAATATAAGATTGAATAGTCAGAGTTTTACTACTTACTATTTCAACACTTTGTAGAGCTATTCTGAAATTTACGTGAACTTAAATAAATAAACAGACGAGCAATTTCGAAAAACTCGACGTAATTTAATTTCCTGCATTCGCTATTAATTTTGTTCTGAATCTAAATAATTAGTTCATCTTTTAAAATATCCGTATAAACATTACATACTCTTTTTTCAACACCCATATCTAAAGATATCTGTGATAATCTATAGCTTTACAGTACTTCTTAACACACAAGTAAAAACAGCATTAGTTTTTATGCTTTTACACATTATTTTACTGATAAACAATCACATCACAGCGAAAACATCTTCCTTTTTTCATTTGGTTTTGTCTGATTGTTTTATGCTTGTACTTAATAGCATTCATTTATTGAAACTCAAGCGATTATTTACCGACATTTACAAACCCACGTAAATGTTGTCTTCTGTTTCATTTTAAAACAATTTCACATTCTAGCGATTTAATATCGAACAACTTAAATTATTAAAAGATACTGGATCCTTAATGGTGGGGATTTTTCGTTAAAACATTAATAAACATTTTGTATTAGAAACACAATAATCGCACTGAATTCAGCTACCTGAGAGAGAAAAAACGCTATACTGACCAGGAAACGGGGTCTCATTTCTACTTGAATTCATATACACAACTGATTCTCATTCATTGTTTTCCTTCCCACAAAGGGTGTCCACGATGTGCTCACGTAATCGTCTAGGTAAAGGATACTCTTATTTATAATTGAAGGGGAGTTCAAATTTAGATATTTTGAAAAAATCCAACACTATTCCATAATTTCCATGATTTACCCATACCGATTATGTTTACATATTCACTAAACTTCAATAATTCTTATCCTCATTGTCGAATATCTGACATATTTATACTTGAAAAATAATAGTCAAGCAGGATTTAGCTACTATAAACACACACTAGACTTGCCTAGAAATGGGAATCATTATACATTGAATTTATATACGAAAATGATATTCCATTTACATTCTCCAATAATCCGTATTTTTCTTTCCAAGATGTTTTTCATGATTGTCTCACGTAATAATCTATGTTGTTATTGATAGCGGGGGGGGGGGGGGGTGTTGATATACAATTATACCAAAATATTAATCTTTGTTCCCTGAGTTAGACAAATCAGTGTTACTAAAATGTTGTTTTCAATTCTCAATGATAGAACAATAGCGTTTACAAACCTCTTTTCACTATTAAGTGAAAAAACGGTTTCTAAACACTATTATATTGTCACACCCATCGTTGAAGGTGTGATTCTACCTTTTCCATTTCTATAATAAAGCCCGGCTGTTCTTTAATTAGAGTATTTTTCTTAAACAGTCAAATATTTATAGTTTTTATATTATTTTTTTTGTTACTCTACTAT
The DNA here is from genome assembly GCA_963556195.1 of Sepiola atlantica. Classification (NCBI taxonomy): domain Eukaryota; kingdom Metazoa; phylum Mollusca; class Cephalopoda; order Sepiida; family Sepiolidae; genus Sepiola; species Sepiola atlantica. Next base: position 3,625,751 of record OY744515.1, read on the forward strand.
TGATATTATTTTACTTAAAATAAGTATTTCATATTTTCCCCAGGACACGAGCCCTGCTAGTAATTTTATAACATACAACTGAATAATTTTTATATATTTAGTACATACCGCCTATCTGTAGTTTTACTTTTTTTCTATCCCCCTGTCTCTCTCTCTATCTCTATTTCTTTTTTTCTACAGATGGGAAGTTTAGAACAATCTACATAAAATGTATTATGCTGTATCATTTACTGGGGAATACCATAGTGGTGTTCTCAAAGATTTAAGTAATCCAATAAAGGAGGTTATTATCACATAAACCCTTAAATCCATAACATATATCCTATCTTTATGAGAGCTTAATCCTATGTATAACTCTTGCTGGTGAATACAATGGAAGTTGTCCTAAATCTATAACAGGCCACTTAACTTAAAGAAGATAATGTAACCGAACCTTATTTAAAACGTCATATGTATACTATTTTGATTACATTTATAGCATATCAATATACTTATTCGGGGAAGAAAATGTAAGTGGTCCTATATCTCTACGTTGCTTTTTCTGTGCCGAATATCTTCATGGGCCATTTCTAAGTACCCCATGGGGATGGATCTCATTTAAAAGTTCAAGTACGTATACCAGATTTTTCTCATAACTATTGTTTAAAAAATCTACTTAACGAATGTCTGAACTATTTAGTTGAAAAAAAAACATTTAAAAAAGTTCGAGTGTGCGTTTTTGATACTACCCACGATTATCTAAACATTATTTAAAAGAACCATTCTTCTCTTTATTTAATATAATAAAGTATAAGTGAAGAATGTTGGTATGTTTAGTAAATAACGCCTCCCCGTCTCTCTGTCTTCCCGCTTTTCTCTTTATTTCTATCCTTCCTGTTATAGAGCTTTTATCGAGACTTATGTATATATTTATATCTTTCATTTTGTCTATATTTGTCAAGGTCTGTGTGTATATGATTTGTGATATATTTGTGTATTCTGTATAGAATGAAAGTTTAGATAATCTACATGAAATCAAATAGTGTATTCTCATGTAGCATTTACTTGAGAAGACAATGGAAGTGTTCCCGAATCTCTAAGTCCAACACTGAAGGTGGCTATGCGGAAATAAACCCCTTAAAACATCACATGAACAGCTTTGTTTAAGAAATTACAATCAATTGTATAACATTTTATAGAGAAGACAATAGACGCGACCTAAACTCTTTAAGTGTCTTTCTAATCTCAGGAAACTATGGGGACCGGATCTTCTTTCTGAACTTCAAATATATCGTATTTTGATTAAATTTCAATGAGAAAAAAGTTGGATCTGGCCACTTATCTTAACATCACCCCCTATGTGCCGAATATCTACGCGCTCCCCCTCTAAGTGTCCCATGGGGACATAACCGCCTAAAAATATAGAGTGTGTATCTCTGATTTTTCTTATGAGTGTTATTTTAAAAGCGACTTAACAAATGTGTGAATTGCTTCGTTAGCAAAGTATCAGAATGAAACATCGATTGTGCCGGCCCGATTTGTTTTCAAATATAATTTTATGAAAATATACATGTTTGATATAAAAACATGTAAGTGAATATGTTTGGTATAATAACGATATGACGCTTCCTTGTCTGCCTGTCTGTCTGTCTGTCTGTCTGTCTCTCTGTATGTATGTCTGTCTGTATGTTTGTCTGTATGTAATCCTCTCTCTGCTCTTTTCCCACTCTCTATCTTTATCGTTCTATATTTACCTAGATCCCACTTTTTATATAATTAAATGAGTACAACTCCCTGTCTGTGTAAAGGTTTGTTTCTAAAAACGTAAGAATACTAGGGAGTGTACCTTAAATGTAAGTGTATTTATTTTTAAACGTTAGATCTGAACATCTAGCTGTCTCTTAAAGGAAAAAAAAATGAAACCATTATGTTACACAATGAAAATGATATATTTATTAGGGTTAAGAGTACTAACATATGTCTGCATAGCTCAGTGACGAAGATATCTGGCTTATGATATAAACGTTGGTGCTGAAGTAAACGCTGCTTAATATGATGGTATCCGACACTCAATCCCGGAAAAAGCCTAATAACTGTCATAGATATTACATTAAGTGTAATTTCATCGACATTTGATTTTTTAGGCTGTTTTCGTAATTACCTTAATAACACAAACAACATGCTCAAATATAATTTTTTTCTGAAATTACGTTTTTTGTTGGATTCTTAAAATTGTTCTTATTAACTGTTTTTATAATATACCTAGAAAGTACCAGTTCATACACTAGCGAAATAAGAAACAACAACGGGCCTACCGCCAATAACTATTCAATAATTGACATTGTTTACCTAGGATCGACTTCTGTCCGCAAAAGACAGAATCTCCAGTAACAGGCTCCTGGATAAATACACTTACCTAGCAACGCATATATGTAATCTCAAAGACAGAACTATTGGAGTCGAACTACAATGACAATTGTATTAGAAAGATAAAGTCTCTAACACCATTAGACATATACTGGCCATATGGACACATTAAGCCATCATTATAATTAAATATATAAGTCCTCCATTAAACAAAACATATGAAATAAGAAAACAATATTTTCATAACACTCGGTTAAAATACCAGGAACTTAGTGCCCGATAGTCTCTTAGAAATATATTTGTGTATGTTCATATAACTGTGTCTATCTATCTATCTATATATATATATATATATATATATATATATATATATATATAAGTATATGTGTATCTTATGTATGTGTATATAGATAATGATTACAGTCTTTACCTTAGCTTCATCCATAACATAAATTAAGTGGGATTCCAATATCCTGCACAACTCACTTCCTCTCGGCTATATCAATTGGTAATAAAATATTGCACATAATTTATATCATTAGTCCACCTCCTTTGTAAATGCATTACCTATTTATCTCCTCCCTACATGCATGGCTACAAGTGCCTCTTTTTATACCGTATACTTTGGTCGATTTACTGGGTGATGTACATAATGCCATATATTTCTGAACTTGGTTTAGTATGTCAATAAAAGTCCACAGGCGCAGCCCCTCTCAAAAACTTGGGCTCGCCCATAATATCCGACAATGAAAATTCCAAAAAAGCATTTAATTCATAATGACCTCACACACATTCAATAAATCATTTAATTAATAATAACCTGAAACACATAAACTTTCAACCAACTCCTACATGTAAACTATCCTTCGCGATTAGAATGAGAGACGCCAAAAAATTAAAATTCTGATTAACAAGTATAACTTTATATAAAGATCTTATAAATCTATATGAGCTTCATCTTGTACACCCTCAACTCACAACTAAACTAGTCAGAAATAAGCTCAACGACGCATACTTCTCATTACACATCACTTTCAATCCTATTTAACAGTCATGGAGAAATCTCCCCCTAATACCTTAAAATAACACATACATATTTAAAGGGCATATTCCTCAGAGAAAACATGCCATCACTTATTTATAGATCTCAGCTTTAATATACTTGATTTGCAATCTTATTTAACATGTGTACGTTTGTATTTGATTAAGAATTTTAGACCTCGTTCTAAATGACATCTATCTGGTTTCAATTTTCTAATAGCATTCATTAGAATTTTCTATTATACATTTGAAGGGTTTTTAGTGGGCAATCCTATATTTATGATCGTGTCGCGCTTATTCTGAGGATTTTATATTTTCCACTTCCTGGTCTTCTCTTAGAATTCAAAAAAATATTTTTTAATATCTTTTATTGGTCAGGTTCAGACGCCACTCAAGTGTAAATATACATTTTAGTATAGCTTATACATTTAATTATCCATTCTGATGATATCTATATAATACACCATTAAATATTATTCATGGGTTTATTTTACCTGATAGCCTGTCATCAAGCATTAATGTTAAAGTTACCTTTTTCCTCTCCTATTCTATTTTTTCAATGTTTCCATGTTAAATTTATTCCACTAAAACTGTTTGAATCCTACTACCTAGCTGCCACTATATAAGGAAATACAAGCGCCTCTTTCCAATACCCAGGATAACTCTAGGCGTATTCTTACTGACCTATGTATATGTGTCTGATTGATTGAAATTCAATCCGTCTGTCGGTCTATCAAATGGGATTCATGATTAAGTGCAAATGTCTTGGTGGCTGTTTTTTAACTAAATGGTTTTTTTCTGGACAGAACATTCCCCGCCCAAGAGACCAGACAAAAACCTTAGAGAGAATCCCCATTAGCATCCCTGTATTAAATGTCAATACGCCACCTGTAGGACGAATTCTAATATCAACTAGCTTACCATTTGTTTCAGAAACTAACATTGAGACGTGAGTGGATGTTACACTCAATTACACACCGATTATACTGTGTTTAGAGCAATATATGTACGGAACTCAAAAATACGATTCTGCTGTGTTTGAAATAACATCTGTGTGGAACAGAAATATCCAAAACATTTTCCCAAGAGGGTGTACCGCATATTCTGAAAACATTTAAATATTAGAGTTGGCGCATATTTATCAAGGGTTAAATAAAATACTCTTCCAAGCATATTCCCATACGCTAAGAACAAATCGACGCCTACATGCTCGCCGAATTTGAATTGACAAATGTTAACAGCTTTTGATTTTTTTTAAATTCTGTATGTGCATATATATATTTTGATTTACATGTATCGATAAGGGGAGAAATTGACTGTCCACACACTCCAAATATTTTGTTTTTTCTATCACATCTAAGTTGTCTAAGTGTCTGTATATATCGGCACTTATACATATATATGTATCTGTGAGTGTATCTTTGTACATTTATATATTTAGAGTGTATCTAAACATGACTGTTCTACTTTCTAATTACTTTTATTTTTATTGTGTTTTATTAATGATGTTGATCTTAATTTTTTTCCTCTCAATAATAACTATTACTCCTATACATATCATCCTATATCAACGTCTGTCTAATGACTATTATGTAATTCTACTTATCATTATTGTGTTAAATGAAACATATTTAGAAATTGAAAACTTAAAAAAAAAACATATTTTAAGAAGGTTTCTAAAATAATGTATTTATGGAAATGCGTCTTACTGTATTAATCGATTTATTCTCTACATATTACTTATCCTATTTCTAATTTATAACTAAATTTCACTTATATAACTTTGATTTCATAATTCTCTACAACTTTATATATTTTTCATAGGAATATTCTCACATATCCACAATGTCCTTTAAAGTTGATGTCTATACACAATTTTACTCTTCGCCAGTGTCTATAAAGGTGAATAAAATTAAACCACCTGTCAACATTATTTATAGTTTAAAATATACCTAATTATGGCTGGTGATACCAGATCAGGCTGCCCTGTGGCTCCCTGAGACGAAATTCACCTACATTGAGGTTTTTTTTTTTTTTAAACTTAATTATGTTCTATAAAACCAAAAACAAAAACAACAGCCTCTCTCCCTTTCTCCCTCCCCTTTTTTATTTTATTTTTAGAACTTGAAGCATAAATCTTTTACTATAATGACCAGATTCGGCATTAAATAACCCAAAAAGGGTTGATATGCCGTAAAACAAAACTACCAAACCAAATACGATGATTAAACATTTGAAGATATAAAGAACTTGAAGCATAAAAACTTTTACTATAATGACCAGATTCGGCATTAAATAACCCAAAAAGGGTTGATATGCCGTAAAACAAAACTACCAAACCAAAAACGATGATTAAACATTTGAAGATATAAAGAACTTGAAGCATAAAAACTTTTACTATAATGACCAGATTCGGCATTAAATAACCCAAAAAGGGTTGATATGCCGTAAAACAAAACTACCAAACCAAAAACGATGATTAAACATTTGAAGATATAAAGAACTTGAAGCATAAAAACTTTTACTATAATGACCAGATTCGGCATTAAATAACCCAAAAAGGGTTGATATGCCGTAAAACAAAACTACCAAACTACCAAACCTAATTATGGTGTTACATTAAGACGGGCTCTGTATTTTGCAAACGAGTAAAGTAGCTAGTATGAATTATGAACTGGGTGAAAGAAATAGGATGCAGTACAAATTAAGTGCATATGTGATTTGGGACAAACAGACATGTCTCATAGTGAGTCATTCTGTGAATCATAACAGACTTGCCGAGAGGAAACGCTCGGATCAAAAGGTTAGACAAAAAGCGTTATTGAGTTCTGTTATGACATTCGTTGAAAGGTCAAAGGGCTCTGACGTCACATATCCCTGGTGATAAATTAGCTTTCGACACAATTTACAATGGAGGCGCGAAGAGGATAGACGTCCATAAACTGAGCTCTGTAATGCACAGAGTTGAGTGAGATCGCCAGATATGGGCGAAGACACAGAATAATATCCGAACAGCGGGACAAAAAAATAGCCGATTGCATCCGTCACATTTCCACACAATAGTATGATAGAAAGACAGAGTTTGAATGAACGAACCGACGAATGGAAATCTCTCCGATTGAAGTGTGGAATAAAAGAATGAAAACCACTCTCAAAAAGTCTTGTCTTCGAATGTTTTTGTCTCCGTGCATGAAAACAGAATTTGCCCACAAAACAGGTACACCACTGCAGTTACGAGCTAGCGACGGAGATTAGTGTGCCAGCAAACCCACGACCAGCGGAGACAGAAATCTGTAAGGTACCTTTCTTTGTGCATAACATTTTGGGGCCTTATCTGTAAAAAGAAAAGAACTAAAATTCGAATATGCCTAACAAACAATGTTTAAAATGCGCAATTTGGAATCTTTAAAGAGCAGATGTTTTAACGAGAATTGTTGAAAATAGGTTGACGGTTTTAAGGCTTAAAAGTGCCATCAAATCGCCCTAAGGAAATCTGTATTAAAAGTGCCTGTTAAAAATGTCGCTTGAAAGTGCCTTACGGAAAGTGTTAACAAAAGATTGAAACCGCTTAATAATCTTCTTATAAACTTTCGTATCGTTTTCGGTTACAAGAAGATTAATTCACAAGCATTATGTAACACATGCCTTTTTGGGACCGTAACCAGTTGTTTGACTGGATTGAGAGAACTGCCGCGGTCCAAGCAGGAGTGGTCTATGCAACACTGGTACCGGCTCCTCTTAGGAATAACATTATATTTTCCAGCTATTCCGTTACTCCTAGGAATCTTCGGACGTATTGCATTGTAGACATACTATTAATCTAAAATAACCCATCCTACCTTTGATAAAAAACATTAAATTAAATCTAGCTTATTTTGTTTATTTCGCTTTTTTCCTCTTTCTTCTTTTATCATATTTTGCTTTTTACCTCTTTATCATTTTTTTAACCAACTTCTTCATTTAATTGTTACCATCTTTATGTATTTGTTTTTACTATTATTATTGATTTTAATTATTATATTACAACTCTAATTCCCAATTTTACCATTTCATGCCCAACATCGAACTTCACTTAATTTTAAGTTATATTTTTCTTTACTATCCTAAAATTGTTTATTATAGTAAGAAAATCTCTTATCGCTCTTAATAGTAGTCAATGCTACCATTGTTTACATTTCTATTTTGTTTGAGTGAAGAAGTAGCACGTGTTTTTACACCTAAGTGACTGCTACCCGTCGATTCAAACTGTATGAGGAACCATTGTATCTTTTGAATGTTCTTTTATCTTTATGTTTTATGTTTTTTTATCTTTTATTAATTAATTTATTCTATTCGCTGTCCTACTTCTGTTCCTAATTTCTGCCAGTTTGAGGGATTTTTTATACGAATATAGTATTCTGCTTATTACCAAGCTCCTGTACGGCACTGACGAAGACTGTGTTGGTATCACAAAATAACTAAAAACGTGAACAATACATTTTTTTCAAAAAGAATAAGAAACGATCGTACGCCGAATGATTGTTGGTTTTGAATTCGTGGAACAATGTTAAAATTATATTGATCTAAACTGATATATATATATATATATATATATATATATATATATATATATATATATATATATATATAAAATATGTATATATATATGTATGTATATATATATATATATGAAAAAGGAAAACCAAAAAACTGGATGTTTTTTTATGTGTACATCAACGTTTCGTCTTTATTTATAAGACTTCATCAGGATGATGATATAGGGAAAAGATATCATGCAAGCACGGATACATGTAGGGTAGACATGTTGGGAAGAAAAATAAAATAAAATGAAAAATAATAGCAGCGTCTAGCTGGACGTCCGTACTTGTTAGAGAATGAAAAATGAGTGGGAGAAAAAAGGGGAAGGGTGGAGGGAGCAAGGACTACTGTGGCTGGCGATGAGAGAAAGAGGTGGGGGATGAGCAGGGGTAAAATGGATGGCAGAGAGAGATTGGAGGAAAAGGGGGAGGGGGTGTCTGACCAGATGGCTGCGGTCGAGACCGAAGGGGAAGAGTGAGTTGGAACGTTTGTGTGTGTGGGGTGTGTGCAGGGAAATGGGGATGGGCAGAGAGGGAGGGGGGGGGGGGCTGTGATCTCGGTGGATGGGCGAAAGCCATAGTCCCAGAGAGCGTTTGAAGAAAATGAGGGAATTTAAGAAGAGGCATGGGAGAAAACGGATGAGAGGGGGAAGAGGGAGGATTTGTCGTGATAGGGTGTGAAATATTTGAAATATTTGGAAAATGATAGCAATGAGTGGGGGATTGGAGTGGGTGGGGGAGGGGGTGATTGAAAGGGTGGGTGAGGAATATATTTGAAATATTTGGAACATGAGAAAGTTTATTTGGACTGTAGTATTAAAAATGTGAGGGAAAAAATGAGGAAAAAATAAGAGAAGATACAGGGAGAAAAGGGAAGGGTGTGGGTGAATGGAAGAGTGTCATAAGGTTAGAGATGAAAATAAAAGTTAGCCATGATCAGGCAAAAGACTTTGTTCAGTGAGGATGATCTTGCTTATTAAGGGTGATAGGTTAAAGAAGCCATTTCGCTGCTTGATAGTAGTGGAGGATGTGATGAGTGCAGTTTCCAATAATCTTCGCCGAGATTTGTTGTGGATGTGTTTAGTGATTTTGGCTTGTTCAAATTTGAATGCATGACCATATTCTAGAGCATGGGAGAAAAGTGCACTAAGAGGGTTGTTGTTTTTTATATCCCTTTTATGTTCATTTAATCGTTTCTTTAATTCACGTTGTGTTTCTCCCACGTAGAATTGATGGCAATCATTGCAAGGGACAGTGTATAAGCCGGCATGGGATGTGGGTGTTTTTTGGAAATGTCTGGATGTGTTTAAAGTTTGTTTTATGGATTGAGAAGTGGTTTGTACTATTGGAATGCCTAATTTGTTGAGCGTGTTGCATATGGATGTGTTATTGGAATGCGTGGGTAGGAGAAGGGGTCTGTCTATGAGAGAGGTGTTAGGGGTTTGATTTTTTTGTGTGGTGTTTCTGGAGAATATTTTACCCCTGCTCATCCCCCACCTCTTTCTCTCATCGCCAGCCACAGTAGTCCTTGCTCCCTCCACCCTTCCCCTTTTTTCTCCCACTCATTTTTCATTCTCTAACAAGTACGGACGTCCAGCTAGACGCTGCTATTATTTTTCATTTTATTTTATTTTTCTTCCCAACATGTCTACCCTACATGTATCCGTGCTTGCATGATATCTTTTCCCTATATCATCATCCTGATGAAGTCTTATAAATAAAGACGAAACGTTGATGTACACATAAAAAAACATCCAGTTTTTTGGTTTTCCTTTTTCATTTTACCATCACGTCGGATTACCTTCATCCTTCTCTTCCCATATATATATATATATATGTATAAATATGTATACATATATATATAAATATGTATATATATATGTATATATATATATATATGTATGTATATATATATATATATATATATATATATATATGTATATATATATATATGTATATATATATGTATATATATATGTGTGTATGTATGGGGAGAGAGGGAAATAAGCATATAAGAAACGAAGACGCGAAAACGAAAGAATGAAATCATGGGAACAACATTTGAATAATGTAATTTGCCTTTTATCTTCTAATCTTATCTGGGTGGTCTGTCGATTGTATTTCATGCATACTAGTATTGTATAGAAGAAATCGTTAAAATAAAACAAAATATTCCAAATGAGAAATACAAAAAGTTACAGAATTTAAAATAACATAATTTTCTCTAACTCAATTATAGTAGCAAACAGAGTTTGTTTTAACAATGTTAGAATGAGGCTGTATGAGACCACATTTCTGATTTTAATCTTTGAGTGTTAAAGTTATAATATTGTTATCGGCGACAGCTGAAAAGATGAAACGAAAATTAAGATTGATTTTTTCGCCTGTCAAGGATTCTGGAAAATAACGAGGAGTGAAACAAATAATGAAATGAAAAAGACGGAAATTTATAATGTTTCATAAAAATCAAAAATGAACAAGATAAAACACACTGCAATAGAATGAAGAAAATTATAGCGAAATATAGAAAAATATTTTGATACATTTGATATTAAATTTATAAAGCAAAAGGCGGGAGAAAAAGAAAGATACTATACACAAACAATATGGACGGCGAAATAAGGCAACTAGAATGAAATGAAATTAAAAAAACGGCTGAAAAAGCAAATGATCAGCATGAAATATAAAAGTAACATAGAAAAATATGAATGAAATAAACAAATGTTTAAAGAGGAAAAAATGTAAAAGGTACCGAAAAATAAGGAGCATTTTCCATTTAGATTAATTGAATAAATATAAAATAGTAAGCAAAAAAGCATATACAACGGATGAAATGTTATGTAAAAAATAACGCCAAAAATGAAACCTTAAAAATAAATCTTAATGAGACTCTCCCTCCTTCCAAAATATTAAAATAGACAAACGTAACGAGAAAAAAAGGAATGCCAGAACAAATGAACCGTACTAATTGCGAAAAAGGAAATATATGTTGTTTAAATACACTAACGGGAAAGAGTAAACTAATGAAATAAGAATAAAAACAGTTTTCGTAACAAGGTATTTACCGTATCGATAATCATAATAAAAGTAAATATTAAGAAAAAGAAAATAAGACAAAAACATGAATGCATGAAATAAAAATTAAATTATTACAAATGAAGGAAGTATATGTCTGTAGGATTAGTTAAAATAACACACTGCGCCAAATAAAAACGAAACAAATTGAATGAAACAAAATGAATGAAACAAAATGAATGAAACAATAACACATGAAAAATAAATAAATAAATAGATAAAAAAGGAATTGATGAAAGAAATTTCTTGAGAATACGAAAATGAGAAAAGAATGTAAAATAAAGAACATGAAATATTATTCCTATCCATATGCGCGTTTTATCGATGAACTTATACTTCAAGTGCCATCAAATATATACGAAAAAATAACGTGAATAAAAAAAGACGAATCACAATAGCCAAAGGATATTTCAGAAGCACGTAATTTACTATTGTTTAAAAACTAACGAAGAACAAATTAAATAAAAATGAAAAATAATTAGAAAATATTAAAAATTAGTATATTAATAATTCGTATTAAATGATAGATAACCAACTCAAAATAAACAAACATAAAATGAGAAAAAATAAACGAAGGAAATGTATGAAGAAATACATAGACATTAACAAATATAATGAGGAAAAAATAAAAATAAATAAAAAAGGTAATTTACTAATTTAAAATTATAATATCAAATGGCAATTTAGGAAAATAATCATGAGTGAAACAAAAGTTATATAAAGATATGAAAGAATAAATAAAATTTGAATATAATATATAACAATTACTTAAGTTAGTTGTGAGATTAGATACCTCCGCCCGAAAATGCAAGTATGCAGCAAAATTCTTACCTGCCCTTTTATTCTCCATGTTGTAAGAAGTTATTCCATGGAAACGTTAGTAACTAACACACTATTTATCTGATCAGGCTGAAATTGTGGTTACTGTGACCATAACAGAATCAGATCCATTCATCGACTTTGGAAAAGTGGGAAGTTAAAACCCCGTCAAAATCCTGACGGAAAATTTAAAGGTCAAGATAAAAAATCAAGTTCAAGTTTGTATACGATAATGACCTTTATTGGTGACAATATAAGCAACTAAATATTCTCGACGATAAAAGAGAACCGAACTCATCGTCAAATGTGTGTATTTCATCTATTCTTTGACATTGACTTTGATCCTTCAGCTCGCAAACCCAAAATTAAATCATTTTTAAGTTCAACCCGCTTACTACTGTGGCAAAGTTTTGTGACGATGTGTATAGCGATGTAGTCTGTACTTAAATATAGTTACAAATCACAAATTCGACCGAAAACATATCTTTGTTCGCGGGAATAATGTACTTAAAAACTAATAAACAAAAGTAATTGCATAAAGAAAAGGAATGCTATGTCGGTGTTGCATATCTTTGTGATAATCTAGTTGGTAAAGAGTAAAAACTCTTCTTAACCTGACTTTGTTGAACCTACTTTAATAACTACGTACGATCACTATATGCATTGTCATATTAATAAAGATGGTATTTTACATTTGTGTTTGGAAAACCTTGAAGAAAAGGATAAGGTTATCTCACATGGCATTTGTTAGTGCTTACCGCATTCATACGTGTTTCTGATCTGCTCACAATCGATGTTTGTTTACTTAAAATATAGTTACCTATATGTTCGATGACGCCACTCCTCAATTAGTAAAGTACATTCATATAAATCAACACGGTCAAACTTTGTTGACCGGCTTGATTCTTGTGTTTGCGTTTTTTACAGGAGGTACCACGTAATGGTTGCCAATTTCTATTTAGTGCAATTAATTATATGGAAGCAACTGGATTCGAACTTGGCACCCGCAGATCGTCAGTCTGCGTGGTCACTTCCTCAACTAATTTTCAGTTTATTCCTGTTTTTCCGTTAAAACCTTTAATCACCTCTGGCGTATTGGTATTGTAAGACACCCACTATCTCCTTTAACTGTTTCCAGTAATATTTTACAATTGGAAAATAATAATTATTCATAAATAGTCAATAAAAAGTACAAAGATGGAAATGCAATGAAAATTAAAGCGAGTGCATAAAACAGAGAAAAATAATTGTGACAAAGTCATGAATAAAAAATAAATGAATGAATCATATGCAATTGAATTAATCTAAAAAAACGAAGACAAAAATGAAATATGTAAGCAAAATATAACGCGGGGATGACAGAAACAAAACAAAATATGGTGTCCCCCCCCCATCCTCTTTCCTTATCAATGTTTGACATTCTAAAGACTCTAGTCCAGGTTTAACACTGTTTTTAATCTATATCAATGGTCTTCCAGAGAATATTATTCAGAAGATAAACATCTATGATTATTAATGAGATTGCATGTAGGCATTTAATTTCATCTTTAGTGTATTGTATACTCACTAAAGTAATTATGGAACCAAATTACTATAAAACTGAAATTGTAAGTAAATATTTTTATTATTTGTATTGATGCAATTATTGAATGTAAATAGCTAAATCTCTTATTAAATGAAGACGTACATAATTTTTTAAAATCAGTATGACATTTTATCATGCTTATAATTATCTTCTACGTGTTTTGTGTGACCGTTGGCACGCAAAATGTGCCCTGACAACAAGTTTTCACCACCCGTTCCGATTTTCTGACTTTGTCAAACCCGAACCTATGTACTCTTGAATGTTGTCTTCCAGCCTCTTTCTTAGTATTTCTCTCTTTTTTCCAAGACCTGATAATCGTTCGACATGAGCGCCCCACTAAATTGTTCTCTTCTCCAAAATGGTCAGTGGATCATCACATAATCCCACTGCATATCTGAGTCTTTCCTTCCTGTATTTGTAATGCTGGATATATTGAAGATCTTTCGAAAGAATCCCATTTCTGTAGCTTGTATCATTATATGTAGGTTCACAGTCCACGACTAATAAGTGTGTAGTTTAAATAATTCCAAATTATTTTCATATTTCGATTAGTCAAATCATATTCAATATTTTCAATTATAAAAAAATACATTAAAATTGCCGACACTTAAAACATTCACAAATACCTTCATGCATATTCGTAAATCTATAAAAAAGTCTTCATGAATATTTAATAGTATAAAAAATAAATACGTACCAAATGGATCAGGGTTGTTTAGTAAAATATATTAGTGGGTAAGAACGAATACAAAAAAAGGAAAGGGTGTGCAACATCAATGAAATAAAATAATACAACAATATTTAGAAAAAGAAACAGAAATTATAACAAAAGGGTCAACTTTAAATAAATCTAAAAGCAGGAAAATGAACAACTAAAGGAAGGAAAAGTACAGAGAGAAAAATTATAATTCGTGACAGCCATAGAAAAAACGCAGAAATAGCAACAAAATTAGGTTAAATAGAAAAGAAAGATAAGAAACAAAGACAAAACACGAACGAAACTAAGAATATATGTATAAAAATATGAAATAAAAATTAAATAACTTGACATTAGTGTTTATATTTTTGTTTCCGTTTTGATATCTATTTCCTACAATGCTATATAAAAACGGGCACTTGTCTTAATGTTTTTGTTCAGAACAGAAAAAAAAGCGTTCATGAAACAATCTAGAAATAATAAATCAATTTGAAATATGCACGTGTGACAGTCAAGACCTCCCATTTTTTTCCGGTGTTCCTATTCCTCTCAATGTTATTATTTTTTTGTTTCGTTTTTATTTTTTTCGCAAATTATTTTATTCTTATTTCTTTATAAAGTTCGTCTGCGCTCAACTAGGAAATACGTCTCGTTCTATTGTTAATTTAGAATCTTATAGTATATTTAGACCATCCTTGAACAAAACCTGTCATGACAAATGCTCTTCAAAACGTTGTCTAACAGGCAAAAAAACATCCTACTACACATATAATGCACTATCAACTAATGTTTGAACGTGTTTTAATTAAAATCACGTCAGTATAACGTATTAATAGTAACAAAGAACTTTTTAACACTTTCAAAATTAAAGCGCCATTTTTTTTTTACATGATTCACCCCAAACAAGGCAGGACGCCACTGTAAACGTAAGGGGCTACTGAGAAAAAGGAAAAGGGAAGAAGGATTGGTGGTTCAGCTTAAATTGGGATCTGAGCAGCGAGATGTCTGTTTACATTAGTTTTACATTTCTGCATGTCAGTACTGTCGGGGAAACAGGGGGCAGGGAGGGAGTTCCAGAGGTCAGCAGCACGAGGAAAGAAGCTATTTGAGTAGAATGCTCTCCGGCATCTGGGAGCCTCCACAGTGAATGAATGAAATTTAGTAGAATGTCGAGTTAGTCTAGTGAATTTACGTCGAGGGGGCACCAGAGTAGCAAACTCATCGGAGCATAATCCATTGAAGTATTTGTAAAACAAACACAAAGATGCCACATTGCGGCGATGGGACAGGGGCTGGAGCTTGGCTGACAGGGAGGGACCTATCAGGTTGACTACTTTTTTTTGGACTTTGTCAAGGAGGGAGAGACTAGTAGATGATGCACCAGCCCAGATGTGACAACAATACTCCATGCATGGGAGGATGGTGGCTTTGTAGAGATACAGGATAATGTCAGGTGTGAGGAGTGTACTAGCACGGTAGAGGGAGCCAACCTTCTTTGCGGCAGTCTTGGCAATGTCTTCGATGTATTTGTTCCAATTCATGTTACCTGTGAAGGTTAGGCCAAGGAGTTTGAATGATGAACTCTCAGGTAGGGTGTTATTTGCCATGGCAATCGGTAGTTGGAGAGGCTTCTTGTAGTTGTTGAAGGAAAGGAGCTTAGTCTTTGCGGCATTAAAAGTCACCAACCATTTATGGCCCCAATCAACTACAGCCTGGAGCTTATTTTCTAAGAATTCAGCCATTGCCCCAGATATGATCGCGTCTGTTTTGCCAACATGGCGAGAGTAAAGCGTGGTGTCGTCAGCACTAAACCAATCTCAGACACTATGTCATCAGGGAGATCGTTTATATAGATCAGGAACAACAAAGGTCCAAGAATAGATCCCTGGGGCACACCAGCATTTATGTCATGTTGCTTAGATTAACGGCCATCGAGGACAACCTGGATGTTTCTTTTGTTTAGGAAGGATCTAATTTTGAAAATAAGCTGATGTAATATAAAATATAGCGTCACCTAGGTAATATGCTGATAATACCATGCTACTTACTCATTTAACTATGTTTCTCGTCAGATTAAATGCGTAATAATGAATCGATTTGAACTCCAAAATTTCATAATCTGAAAAACAATAATATATATATATATATATATATATATATATATATATATATATATATATATATATATATATATATTTAGTGTATTATACTAAAAAGTATATGTGTAACCATGGAATCAAATGGCAAGATGCACTAATTTTGAGTTTAAAAAAATTTATTAACATTCCGGCGTGACAATCGTAAAAGGAAAAAAACTAAAACCGTGCCCATTAGAAAAAGCACAGCACCTTGTAAATATTATACAGGACTATATTAACTAATATTCAGTACGTTTACTAGTAATCCTAAGGAAATTCGTTTCGCTGAGAGAGTTTATCATGTAAACGAGTTGCAAGGTCAGCACGTTTAAACAGTTAACCATGGAAACAACTAGCAGTTTGGTTACAATAACTTACTAGCAGTGATGTGCCAGACACAAATTAGAGGGTGTGAAAGCGTTAGTTTGGATCAGACGGAACGGCGAACGGACGTGACTGCGATGACCTCAAATCCGATTGAACGAATTCATGAGCTACTAAGAAAGACTCCGTTATCCACACACGTTCTTTCTCACTCCATGATAATCTACAATCACGACCGACTCAGCGTTTTACACTAAGAATGAGCTTTTAAATTAATTCTGTTGGCAGTTGCTGTGACAGGCTTTGATTTCATATCAAGAACATCATTTTGAGATGCGGGACTATCGAAACACAATTAAATACACCAGGTACGGTTTTAAATCGTGTGTGTACCGTGAAGACGATTGTTGTTATAATCGTGAGAGAGAAAAAGAGAAAGACAGGCAGGAATTAAATCATAATTATTTGCATATTAACCCCCAGTCGACGACATCAGTATCAAAGGGTTCCTCCCAACTCGAAATAATACAACATATGTAAAAGAGGGAATCTAGACATGTAGGAAAGTACACATCTACATTTCTGAGCTAGCCAAAAACAGCCGTATAAGTATATATTTCAGTATATGTTTGGCCTTTGGGCTATGGACTAAAGTGTAGTATCTGTTCTGATGGATACTACACCCTATAGACCGGTACCGTCTTAGCCTTCGGGCTTTGATGTCACCGGTATGTTGTTTGTCCAGTGCAGTTCTAGGAGGTCCACCCTCCCAGGCTTCGCGTACTCACTAGTGTATTCCTAATCCTCTAAGGCGTCCAAACCAGGGAATTCCGACGGGGATGCCCAGGCATATTTTTTAGGCCAGAAGGCTTTTCAATTCCCACTTTCCCTACCTTGTGTCACATCTTACCGCTGTGAGAGGACGATAAATACAATATATATATATATATATATATATATATATATATATATATATATATATATATATATATATGGGTTAATATATATATATATATATATATATAAATATATGTGTGTGTGTATTTATATGGGTTAATATATATATATTTATATGGTTTACTATATACATATATATATGTATATATATATATATATATATGTTTAAATATATATATATATATATGTGTGTGTGTGTATTTATATATGTGAATAAACACACACATATATAACCATATATATATATATATATATGTGTGTGTATAAAGTTTAGTATCATGTATGAGCCGATGTTATAGAATTTGATAACTATGTAAACAAGAATTCTTGGAATAAGGTGTTCAATCGTCATATCTGTGTTTTACTATTAGTAAAGGACATAACAGTTGCGCAAACTTGTTATGTTTAGGGAATTAATGAATTCATGTTACCCGTTCTTGGACTGATAGTTTTGTATCATATATATATATATATATATATATATATATATATATATATATATATATATATATATATATGTATGTATGTATGTATATATATATATATATATTTAAAAATAGATATATTATTTTTAAATTTATGTTACAGTAAACATTACTTCTTAAGGATACATCGTCGTTCGTTGATAAATTGTATACTTGCTTCTCAATATTCATATGGAGATATTCGCAACACATCAATAAAACACACACAACTCGAATAATATACACACATATATATATATATGTATATATACATATATATATATATATAGAGAGAGAGAGATGGATATATATATATATATATGTATATATATATATATATATATATATATATATATATATATATATACATTGCGAGAGAAGAACAACAATACAGAGACAGATACTAAATAATTTACTATAGACGAACACCGCCTTTTGTAGTTCAATGGTTTATGTTCGGCTGTATGTTCACACAAAAATGATCTAAAGAGACTACGAGCATGTTATATCTAAAGGTCATGGTAGGAGCGTACAGAAAAGGAGTGTAACCACTGTGAAAATGCCAACATTGTGCCTCTTATTGACAAAACGATCAGTTAATAAGCTCAGTAATGTAGTGAGAGACAGTAAAGATATGATAACTCGTATCATACGCATATTATCTGAATATATATATTCTATAATTTTACATACATAAATATAGTGTTCAGACTGACTTCCTCATGCTCACAACGTTCTCATGAAAGTCGGTGATATTTTGTATGACATGAAAATGTATATTCTTCAGATTTGCATTATTAATTGTTTTTAAATAATAGTTTTTCTTAGAGATATATGGAATGTTGTTCTCTGAAAAACTAAGCTTAAGTATGATGCCGAATACATAGTCTTAGTCGTACACCATTTAGTTACAACATTAACATTTGTGTATGTGTGTGTATGTAAATTATATATAGAGAGGTGTGTATATATATATATATACATATATATATATATATATGTGTGTATGTATATATATGCAGGTATATATATATATATATATATATATATATATATATATATATATATGTATGTATATTGACGAAGTCAAGACTTGAAACGTTAATGTAAAAGCAAGAAGCAAATTATTTTAAATAACAAGAACAACGTAATTATTTTTATCTTTTTTAAATAAATTATTTATTTATTCTAACAATCTTGAGATATTTCAACGATATACACCTTTGTCAAAAGTATAACCATTTTCTTTCGTTTACTTTACATTTTAATCCTTCTTGATTGGAAAATATAGTCGCAGCGAAGATGACTTTCGTCTTGATGCTATGATTGTTGGTGTTAGAATGGTCGGTGTGTGTATCACGTGGTTTACCTGTTGTTCAGTATAATGAAGTAGTCCACAATTGAATCGTAGATGTAATAGCAATAAGAATATTTTGAAAAACGAATACAACGTAATTCGATTTTGTGTTTATTTTTAAATACATTAGTTCTATATTCTAAACACTTGATATAGTTCTCATAGGTATGGCCGTTTTAGGTTTTGTTTGTATACTTTTCTTTTTAATTCTTCTATATTCTCACAATTCGCTTCATGTTATGAATGTTGGGGGTTTACTGCTGGGTGTGTGTATCATGTGGTTTACCTGTTGTTTAATACAACGAAGAAGTCAACACGTGAAACGTTGATGGAATTTACAAAAAAAAGTATTCTCCTTGCTATTCAATCCACGTTTCAAGTATTGACTTCTTCATTATTTCTCTTCAGGTTAGGGGAAGTTTACTCTCTATTAGAGAATATAATTGAAGCATGTATGCACATATGTAACCAATAATTATTGTATGAATAACAATGTATACTAAAATAGCTGTACTTCTGATTGAGCATGTTTTATAAACACTGGTGTTTCAATGGACTATAGAAACGAATAGAACAATGTAACTAGACTCTCATTTCACTTCCCTCCGCAAGTATACGAAGCAATAGGTTGTCGTCAATAATCAAGCTTGCTTAATGGCACTGTTACATATATATTTTTGAATATAATATCATAATATATTGGACGGGTAAAGAAAGGTGTGTATAAGTGACGTTTCGGAAGAGTCACGTTATAAGTCTTTCCCGAGTAAAATTGTAATATTCCTCAGCAGAAAATCCTATTTTAATGGTGAAGCTTATGTATTTTTGAACCATTTTATAGTTTATTATTTCTTTTTACGCATAATTGTTTTAAATTTTGGAGGGTGGTTAACAGTTTTTCTCAGTATTGACTGCATTAAAGGAGAGCGTTTCATTAATTAGAATATATTTCGGCAAATTCATAGTTTTCAAGCCTCTAAGCACACACTTTTCAGAAAACATATATGCATTTTCTATATTTGCCATATTTATAACATGATTCCTCCGATATACTTAATTTCTTAAATGATTATGTTATAACTAACATCGTAAACGTACCCCACACTCTTCGACACCGTGGGTATCTTGTCGGCACCTCACGCACAGGTGTTTGATATCCTGGTCGCGGTGCCAAGTATAACAGATGTCCCACGCTATTGCGCGTCACTGAGCCTGCCATGAACATGTACCCCGCTCGTCGTCTGTATATCTGTGCTCACGCTTCTGGTTCTATACAGAGAGATCTTGCCAGACTGTGAACACTCTTTTGGCCGTTGATCGTCGTAGTAGCAATAAAAAAAAAGATGTCCGTCGTATCTCCTCAAGGTCGAAATGATGATGATGATGATGACGATGACGATGACGATGACGATGACGATGACGATGACGAGTATGATGATGATGATGATGATGATGATGATGATGATGATGATGATGATGATGATGATGATGATGATGGCTTTGCCGATCTCGTCTTGGTGAAGGCAAGGTTATTCAAGCAGAACAAATCAACAATAGAAATAATTCAACAAACATCGGCGAAGTATTTTTGGTATGAAATAATAATTAAACAATTAAAGGAAGAAATTCGTTAACGTAGAATTGAAAATCTATCTTTTGATAAAATATCTTTTGTGTCAAACTATTTCGTCGTCTCTCTGTGCGTGGGCGGATCCATTTACGATTGCAAGTTCTTAATTAAGCCATAAGTTGAACTAACTTGTCTTCTTAAAACGATGAGGAGAATACTATAGCCAACGCGCTCCGTCATCTAAACGATAGGCCGAACGCACGACCTTCCTCGTTCGGTGGCCGCCCAAGTCTGTCTCTGGGAACTCACCCTGTCTCGACTCTCTCTACTCTTTTATTGAGAATCCGCCGACCTCTACGGAGAGGGGGGCGAATTCTTGTCAGCATCCAATAAGATCACGCCACGAGAACAACAATGAGAGAGCAACGTGTCATAAGCGAGAAAAAAATGATTATAATTTTTAACAGAAAGTGTATATTTCATTTGGACCGAAAAACGATATGACCTAAATTGCAATTGACATTCGAGGGAAGAAAGGTCAATACGAAAACAATTAAAACCAAAATACGAATTTGAATCGATTGAAATTGAGATGAGGAGTTTATTTACCAGGGCGATCAAACTATGTTTTTTAACCCTGTCATTTGTTTATACTGGGAACCTAATATGATGCTTGACTTTGAATAAGCTCGTGGCTAATTCACACTAGCGCTGTATTCTAGGCCCTGCCCATCGCACGGCCGCTTAATATTGTCGCATCCGCTTGATATTGTCACAACATTAAAATACTACATTTCGTTCGTTACGCAAACGATAATTTGTATAATGTATTAAAGAAAACATTAACAATGCTTTACGATTTTTTAAGTGAAAACACTTTACGAATGTTGTTAGGAGACGTACTCTTTAATTAATGAAATACAGAGAGAGTTTAATGAAAGCAACAAAGGAATTTAGAAAACAAATGAGGTTGACATTTGATACAAGACAATTCTCAGACATTGAGGAACATACATAGATATTTACATAAGGAAAAGCCATGGAAATAAACGTCATTTGCGTCCAATAAAAAAATGAATACTCTTCGAAACATCAACCAAATAGCAGAACATCATCCGGTTTTCATGGAAATTTCAGTATTTATTAATAAATGAGTATTAATATGATGTCATCTGTTGACTCTCTCTTTCTTTCTCTGACAATTGTTTCAAGCCTTATTGTTTTTTTCTTCTCTTTATAATATAATGTATTAATTTCATTTAGTAAACAAATATACATTTTTTAGGTTACTAACATTTTACACACAGTCAGAGCACCCTAATCTCCGTTAAGAATAGATCAAACACTCATTCAACATTCTTCTATGCACATTTAAGGTAAGTAATAACATAGAAATCATTAAATTATATTTGCACAATGGTAACCGTAAAATCAACTTTTATTTACAAAGAAGTAGAAGATTTTGTAATTTTATCCACTTTAAATGTCTTTTAAATTCAAAATGGTGTCCTTGTCTAAATTCGACGTAAAAAATGAACATAAAATAAATAATAATAACACAGACTTAGTACATTACACGCAAAATAAAACAATGGTTTCTTCTTTACAATAATTTCAGATTTACGGAAATTCCTAAATCGTTCTTTAAATCCTATGCATATCTTTTAAATAAACTTTTACTTTGAGATTCCTTAGAAACCAATTTAAAAATACTTAGAACATTACTAGTAAGAAACCTGCAAATACATTAAGCAAACGAGTAGGGCATGTTGAAACAGATTTTAGTGAATAATCTATAATTCTTTTGAAAATGTGCTTATTCGAGAGAAATCATTTGTTTTTAAACAAGAATACCAATGAAACGAATTTTCTCTTGCGTAGGAGCAATCAAAATATTTTTCAAAAGATCGCAGATAACTGTGATTATTTCATTCAGCAATAGTACAACAACTTACTAAATGAGTTAATTAGTTTGTTCGTCCACGTTCTGAAAAAAACAACTATGTACGCCACTTTGAGGGAAATTTGACCGGTAATGCATTTTGCATGTTGTTAAAGAGAATCATTGCAAAAGATACATCATTGTGAAACACGAAATAACTAGAATGCACGATGCAAGGAAATATGGAGCGTTCTTAACATTAAGAAACTCATATTTATTTCGAGTAAGGTGCACCAGAGAAATTATAGATGTGTGTCAAAAAATAGATATTTGAATTAAGTTCTGTCCTCCTCAGTCTCTGCGTGAAAAAAATTGTTGTTTTGCTGTTTGATAAAAAGGTAAAAAAGTTAAAGGTCGCATAGCCTGGACGCGCACGGGTGTCGTTGCCGACATCGCACACGACCCATGGCCGTAGCGGCGGTTATTTGTTAAGAATCACCGTGTCTAGTGCACAGCATATGGAAGGCGGAGCCCATCCCTCTCCTTCCGCTGCCTTGAACCTTCCCTGAATTTTAGTCAGGTACCCATTTACTGCTGAGCGGACAGATGGAGTTTTCAGACCCGAAAATTCGCATGCCGTGAGTGGGACGAACCCGGGTCATCCAGCCCAAATACAAGTGCTATAACCACTCGCGTCCACAGGCCCTCCCTGTTTGATGAATATTCATCAACGCCAACGGCCATTCGAAGACACTATTAAATGCAATAGAAAGACATTAACTAAGTTTGAATATTTATAAGATGTTCCATGACAAGTTTATTTTGACATCTGATGTAAAGACTACTATCTTGAAGTCTGTCAGTAGTCAGTGCCGCGAAAAAGTGTTGCACCGACGGGAAAAAATTGAAAATAAGGTGTGCCCAGAGAAATGTATATCACTAGGCAAAGAAGTAGAGTATTTTTCGTGGTAGTACTATTCCCAGTTCTGGTTAGGGAAATGTTACGAGGAGAAATGATCTAAGTCAAGAACATTCTATAGCTATGACACTTATAGAGAGATGCTAGAAGTATCTTCTGTTAGTAAAGAAGCTCTAAAAACAGAAGAAATCATACCCACTAGATGTCCGTGTTGAGTTGGAACTCTATATTATCCCCGAAGTATGCTCTGAGCGGCGATTCCCGAAGTATGTGAGCTATACTCTGTCTAAGAACGTAACTAACTGTTATATAAGTAAGGAATTGTATCAGGAGCAGCAGAATGACCCAACCCTTTTCCTAGTGACATTTGCAACATATTGAATGTAAGGCTTCCATTTTAGATATGTAGTCGACGTCACTTTAAAAAGCATGTCGAAATAAGGGGTTTTCGTCAAATAAAGTAACATTCATTTCGACTTGAGCAGTACAAGGATCAAGGCATTGCTTATAGAAGGAGATAAGCTTGTTTTTTATCAGCGTTAAAAGTAAATAGCCACTTTTTCCTCATTGCACCACGTCCTCTACACCAGCACAGATCAACAGTTTCATTTGAGGTGATGCAATAGACAGTCATGTAGGCTACATTAATGTGAACATTCTTTCGGATTATTTTTTGAATATTATTAAGAAAGTTCGAATGAGGGTTCAGCTCAATATATATCTTGGATGCACGCCACCATTGGTGTTATGTGCTTCAGACTCTGCTCATTGACGATAGATCTCATAGACCGGTGTAACATATCATGGAGAAGGAGAGTCGAGCATAAATACGATAATTCAGCATACTTGAATGTATGTAATATCACTTCATGGAAATAAGGCACTATTGGAAAAATATGCACGTGTGTTCACTTTCATTTCGTGCGTGTACTTTAATAACTTGTTCATTAAGAACTTGTTGTCGTCGTTGTTGTTGTAATATTCACAAGTGTATTAAGAAATTATTTTTTCTGCGTCTCTTCGTCATTTTGATCATCGCGTGACTGTTAATATTGCAATTATTTTATTCACCTCGTCTCCCTAGATAACCTCTTTGAAACTAGTAGGAGACATTCATATTGGTTGACAATTGTTGAATTACCACATATATGTCAAATAACATTTTGTTTTTATTTCTTGACCCTCTGCTGTGTTTCTGTAGGAATTAAAGTAAGCAATGCATTTCAGTGCAACCCATTTCCACACACTACACACAAATGAGGCAATCAAAATGAAGATGAAAAAGTAAGTTTAACGACCAGGGAGAAAAAGGAAAGTCGCTGATATAAGCTAGTCAGTTTTACTTGTGGTCTTATTACATCTGTACGTGCATTACAAGTGAAGTAGTTTTCGTGAATATCGCGAAGTTCAGATAAAGGAAGAAAAGAGAAAGAAAAGAGTCATTTGAAAGAGACCCAAGAAAAAGTTCTAGTATAATACGTTTAAGCCAATGTAACAAACCAACAAGCAGACGTATTTTATTAGCTTTGTGTTCTCCCCCCCCCTCTCTCTCTCTCTCTCCATGAGTATTCCAGCTAGCGTTGAACGTTTTAAATTCATTTATTCAGAATCTAAAGAATAATGAAAACCATGTTGACGATTTCATTATGTATTCTATTGTAAACCCATTACATGTAAGTTTTTTTTTTAATTGACTGTGCGACTTGTAAGGAAATATGGGAACCCTCAAGCTAAACTGTCCAACCACTGATGTTATGATGATGATGATAAATTTAAAATGAAACAGCTATTACTGACATCTTGTTTTTTGACATCATTCTTTTATCTTAATGTGTTAAATCTTATTTATTTATAAGGCTGAGACATATCTCAAAATAACTTAATCGATCCCAATTCAATGTTGCAGTCATATAGTACTGTATTGATACATAATTATAACCATTTTCTCTAACCGTAGAATGTGAAGATGACTTTATCATTTTTAGTAAATTTATTTGCCTAAATTTGAATGTATTTGCCGTTTGATTACCGTAAAATATATTTATTCAAGTACCCTGGGTAATTTCGTTTCAGAATATATATCATTTTAAAGTCTTTCTTAAATCTTAAGTGATTAATACAATAAAATAAAGTTGTTCGATTCGAATAGAGAACTATACTTGCGTCTCTTTGAAATATATTTATTCATTGACTTAAGTCATTTCGGAATATTTATGTGTATGGGAATCATTATCATGAAATAATTATATTGCTTGTGAAATTGCTTGTTAAAAATAGGAGGAATATTGTGCGCAACAAAGAGTTAGCTAACTTCTGTTCAGTCGCTGCATTTTTAAGCTTTTTAAATAGTTCTCATATATATTTAGTAGTGTACATTTACTTTAATAGTACAGTTCCCATCATTTTAAAAGTTATGTAGAAAAGTTATTCAGAAGACGATACGATAAGGCATAATCGAGTTAATAGGTACGTCATCAGAGATGAATAATTCAACCAGTGAGAAGAAAACATTATGGAGAACGACCAAAGAAATACTTCGTTGTCTTGAATAATTAAATTTTTGGACAACGACCAATAGAAAACACGAGAACAATGTATACAAGGAACAGGCAGACGGATTAACCTAGACGAATGGAGAAGCAAAACTAGTTGATTATACGTATATTGGATACATTCTGAAAATATTGCGTTTTGCTAGATAAGGCTCACTCTGATGTGCTATGTTTAATATTAAAGGCCGCTTTCCCGGTTTAGCACAGCATTTCTACACGGGTAATCGGAAACATATACAACAGACGATAACATTAAATGATGTTTTGAATTAAAACACATTATTCCCTAAAAGTGTTAATAATAAACACGTGAATCGTTTTAAATGTAAGTTAGTTTCATTTTGTAATCTCAATAGAAAATAATAGTATAGTTCATAATGATGCGTACTTTCGACTAAAGTTAGAAAAACGTTCAAATTTTAAATTACTGCTAATGTTGCTGGTACAATACACATTTTATTTTATTGTCTGCTGTATCAGTAGTTACATAGAGCATGTTTATAACCAATGTAAGTTTTGAAAGGAATTACAACCAAAAAATTATTTCTGTGTTATCAGATATGAAATGATTCATCTCCACGCTACTTCTCCGCGATATGGATATTTGTGAACTTTTACAGAAGTCAGAAATCACTTTATATAGTTTCATTCAACAGAATATACTACACTAAAAGGACCCGTGTACCGGTGTATCCTGGGAGAAATTAAAACGAAGGATTTAGCTTAAATAATAAATATTAAAGCATCATTCTAACTTTTTATCTTTATTTAAATATTTACTTCTTCAATCTAATATATATATATATATATATATATATATATATATATATATATATATATATATATATATATTGTGTTATTTAACCCCGTTTTCTTAGTTTAAAAGGACTTATTCATCACTTAACATGGACAGAAAGGATAAAGTATAGTATACTACACTTTAACAGGAATTTTATTTTAAATAGTAAAAAGGGAAAGGAAAACATATTGTACAATTGTCAAATATTTAAATAAAGATCAGAGTTTGGCTTGCTTAAAAAGTTCTGCCGGTTAAAATGAATTTACTATCGCGTACGAAAATTTAAGAAATCGTTTTTTTTTAATGAGTAAAATGCTAGTGTTGCTATTTTCTATATGACACAATGTTACATTGGGTGAGGTTCGAAGAAAATAAGTCAAATCTGTTAGTGATTTATAAGATAATTCAAATAAAATAAGTTTAAATGAATGTATCGGTTTACAAACATAATTTTTGCGTTTTCGCAATGTACGTTTATTTTGAAGACTTTAAAAACCTTTTAAACTCTTAAATACATTTTCGTATTTCTCTTCAGACGTACACAAACGACAGTAGAGTAGTAATACATCATCAGATTTATAGTTTGGAATACTTGTTTTAATTGTGTAATAGGTCTTTCTAAAACGAGGTTGTTTAACAAAATATAGTTTATTGAAATAGTAAAGTATTTCACTAAGTAAAAATACGCATCTGTATCTCCAAAAATAAGTACAACAATTATATTTTATCTTGTGAAGACTCGTGACACGCTTACACAACAATGAGCATGTTAATGCGCTATTTTAAATAATTATGGCTGGCCAAACAAATGCAAATACACAATTTTCTGATGATGTCATTGTTGTACAGAAAATGATAGATGTTCACCTAATTATTCGCCATTGTTTTTAAAGTGACAGAATGTTGAAAAATAGCTTTTAATATAACGAATGATTCGATATCTCACGTGGCCAACTACTTGATAGCAAAACAACATATGACAATTAGAAGAAGACTTTAAAATGTTCAAAAATTGAAAATCTACAAGGATGGATAAACGAGTAAATTATTTTGCATTTGGTAGACATTTAATTTTATCAATTTTTTTTGTTTTGTTGTAAATACGGTTCAGACTGTCGGATTTTCACAAAACCAAAATTCGTCTGTTTTCGGAACACAACTTTATATTAGATAGCGTTGCCAAGAGAACATAATAAACTAGTGTTTTAATTGAAATAACTAAATATTAGAGTAGCAATTCAGCAAATAATCTATATCACTGTAAGTAATTAAGGTGATTAAAATATGATTCCAACTCTTCTATACTAAAGTTCCGGGCTACTAATCCATCCAATGCTACTTTTTGCGGATTTTTTTCCAACACTAAAAAACGACTTATCATGTGGTTCATTGCATTTCAAAAGCATTAACAAAAAAAAACAATAAGAAAAAGTTTAAACGCGAAAAAAGTTTTAAAAAATATAACAAACAAGGAGAATTGCTCGTATATTGATAAAAAATATACTTCCGAAAATTCAACGGCATTTCACGTCGTCATAAACGTTTACTTATACATCGGTGACGATGTTATTTATTAATATTCAAAAGCACGTAGAACCATCTCTGTCTGTTTTGTTCTCGGTCAGTGAAATATAAATCTTGCTAGATTGAGGCAAGTTTTTATCATGAAGCCAATTAAAATTCAGTTAAAAAAGGTCTCATTTTTTTGACCAGCATAAATGTACTTACTTCTGAACACATAATGGAAATATCAGCATTTGCAACTGATCACGGGTTCGTTAATTCCTATCCCGTTACACCGGAATATTTAGCGAACGTATAAGACAGTCATTACGAACAGCCAGACGAAGGAAGTCTTGTATTAATTTATTGTGGAAGGGATCTATCGTTATTATATTTAAAATGTTGTATATTATGTAGATAATATTACGTAGAATGACATGCAATAATTCAGGTTATTAAACATTAATATATGTCTATTTAGAAAGGACCATATGTATCGAGTCGCGATCGTAGTAGATATTAAGCAATGAGTAAGAAATGGCCTCCACTTTCAGTAAACAAATATTTTGTTAGGAATGTCAGGTAATCCGACAAAATAAGATTACTATTGAAAAAGGAATAATTGGATTTATGATTTCTAGAACAACGCATTAATGCTAAGTTAATTGGATAGCAGAAAAGATTAGCATATGAATCTTTTGGTTATACATTTATAATAGTAACAACGGCAGGATAAAATCAACTTTACTTTATAATAGATATTAAACGTTGAAAATACTATGTTCAAAAAAGAGTCATAAGACGAGAAAGAGACAATGGGGATTAATTAAGTGTAAGAGTATGTCATAGTAAACATATTTTTATAAAATACAAACACTGCTATAATCAAAATTGTACAAAATATTAACTTTGCACGATGTAAATCATAGACTAATGAATGTCTTATAACGTACGCTAATACGACTACATAGTGTATTGTATGAGAGTACAGTTGCGCAGCTTCCTTAGTCAACATAGTTTCATATACGAATGAAGTGTAACCTCTGGATGTCGAATTTTAATTTCTAAATACTTAAATAGACGACCATCATTTACAATATATATATATACATTTCTATTGAATAAATGTGTTCATTAATTATTTAACTATTGTGTAAAACTTGTTATTAAAATCGAATGCCTCAATTAAGTGCAACTAGTATTTCTTAGTAACTTTAAGTAGAACGCGTATTAACTAATAAATAACTAATACACGTCTTGTTCACTCTTCACTGTATGTGTGTATCATTTCATAATTACATCATCGTAATTCTACATTTATTCTTCTATTGATTACTTATATAATAGCCATGTGACTTGACCAGCTAAAGAGCAACTTCTGTCTCTTGTTTATTTTCCTATATTTCTTGTTTTTGCTGGGGATGCAGACATTCACACATTATTTCTGAGACCGTTGTAAGATTTTAACAGCGCATTTAAGCGGAATTGTCTGTATATCTCTTGCACCTGATAAACCAGTAATATTCGCCAGATAGTTTTTAAATTCGATTTTCAAAGCCTGTTCTGATTGTATAATAACTGAAATCATACAGATCCTCTTAAGATCGTTTTTCTGTTCATGTCATACATAAGACCATAGTATTTCGTTATCTTCTCATTCAAAGCTTGGTTTAACCCAACATTATTAAGGACACTGACTTGAACTTGTGTTTCTACTTACTTCATTTGTCCTATATGACTATGTCAGGTTTAATAGCTCCGTTTTCTAAGTATATAGCTGTAGTAAATGCATACTCATAGTGGTGTGTTTATGACTTATTTCCAACTGTTAATTCTTGTATAGGTTCTCAACACTTGCAGCTACACTGGATCTTCAACTTTTTACAGATGGCCCAGTGGAGATATTTACAGAATCCATTGTGTCAGATTGTATAGTAGCCGTCCCCCAGCAGAATCTTACAAATCGGGGTCAGGTTGATCACACCTTCTACTTCTGTGGTAGAAGCGACACTTATCGTTGTTACTGGGACCACTGATATTTTAAAAGACATTGTTCATCAAGCCTTTATCTTGGCAGCTATTATCACCATCTCCTGATCATAATGGAGCGATCCTCTTTTTGCGAGGCTACAATTCTCACCTTATTTATTTATTTATGGGATAGTTCAACCAGAAAGAATTTAGCACATTGTTTATTTGCCCATTGTTCTTATTTTGTTCGTTTTCTGATGACCGTGTCACACAGAACCACACACATGCAGCTTGTAACAATATTTTAACTATCAGCCAAACGTTAACCCTATAAAAATTATAGTAAAACCACTCCCTCAATGATTCACTTTTATTTGTGTAGCTGCGATTGCGTATAGCAGCAATAATTCCGACAATTCAACTGCAATAACTCAGCTACAAATAGACAAAAGAATATATCATACATAAACCTTTAGTAAACCTGCCTCAGCTAAATGTACGTATACCGAGATAACCTGAAAACGTAATGAGTCTATAACAATTAGAATCCGTTATTACTTTAAAAAAAATATAATCCGTCTGGTAAACAATAGAAAATAAATAATTGTCCCACTATCCAATCCCCACGATGTCGTTTGCACGGTAACGGATGGGTCTGAAATGCTTGCTCAGCAGTTTGCCTTAAACTCCCCTATGGACTTCACATATGTTCCCTCCTAAATTTCCAACTACGGACAGAAAACACATCACTTTCTATAGGCTTGATATCATATAAAAAAATCCTTGACATCCACAACTTATGTATACCTGATATTACCTCTGCTATAAAAATAAACAAAAAATAATCACTAAGCTAGCCTCTAAATGCTAATACAGATTCCTTTCCAAATGTTTCTTCCTTCAAAGCTGGTAAATTGCTTGGTAGAACCGGTTTTTAAGAACTCTGCTAAAAGAACTGAGCGACTGTATTATCGCCCTATAACTCTCATCTTACTCTTCGCAACAATGTGTAGTACATTAATAACTCAAGCGAATGCCACCTACCTCGAAAATTCAAACTTCCCTCTGAGCAACAGTATTTATTTAAGCGATCACGTCCTACTGCGGATATACTTCTGGTAATCTGTAAACGGATATATCCTACACTGGATCATGCAGGTGAAGCTAGGCTGGTAGATCTTGATATATCAACATTCTGGCATAAGAAACAAATAAATAATTGGTACGGTATTACTGGACGAATATTTAATATAATCAAATCATTTTCCTCTTAAAAAAAGATCTAGGCTGTCCTCGATGGCTGGACATCTAAAACACATCACAGTCATGCAGGTGTGTACAAGGGGTCAGCCGTAAAACCGTTATTATTCTTGGGTTTCATAAATAACTTATTTGAAGCAATCGATTCTGAGATTGGTATACTTGCTGGGGACATCAGACGCTATTCTTGACACCAGAGAACATCAAGCAAACATATATCTAAGACAATGACTAAATACTTAGAAAATGAACTTCAGACTGTAAAGGATGTGTGCTATACATGGATTACTAATCTAATGCTACAAAGATTAAACTCGTTTTCTTTAAAAATTATGAGAAACCTTATAAACAACAAGTTGACATGACTTACAGCACCGTTCCTGGGAGTACAACATTGAAACGCATCGGCTTAACATTCACATTTAACATATATTTAAATAAATACATTGAATACACTGCTAAGTTTTCTGCGGTCAAGTGGTTCGCCATATTCAAGTGGTTTCTCCTTACCGAGCAAGACAACATTTAACACCTTTAATTATATATATATATATATATATATATATATATATATATATATATATATATATATATATATATATATATATATATATGTATATATTAAAGGCAGAAGGATGAAGATAAAAAATTGCATAAAATTATATTCAGTTACATAAAATTAATACATGTTATTACATCGCGATATATCACTTTACGATACTTCACTTCGTTAATTCTATTATCATTAGTATATATATATATATATATATATATATATATATATATATATATATATATATATATATATATATATATATATATACAAAGTCAGCATCTTCTCATGCATGGAGAATTGTTGCAACACATCTGTCCTGGTAAAAAACTTACAAATATCTTCCTCTTGGACAGGGTCAGAAACAAACCTATACACCTAATAGGGCTCACAATGTCTAGAAAAATACCAGCCAATGCCCCACTCCCGTCATGTTGAATGTCTCTTGTAGTTTTACAGGTGTTCATCATCAACGTAAACACCCTTGACCAACATGTTAATAAGCAAATAAAACCCTTCCCAGATGCCGGAAGGTTTTTTACTCTAATTGCTTTTTCTTCGACTCGCTTGCCTTTGGAATTCCTTCCCTGCTTCCTTTTCCCCGATTGCCACATGCTGACATTTACATGTAATCCTGCTGCTTAACTCCCCACTCGAGATGCGCTTATAGCCTTACCCCTAATTAACAGTAGGCCCTTTCGTCTGAGTGGCACTGTGTTTTCTTTCGAGTGAATAGTATTTAAATAAATAACGTGACTTAAGAGAGAATTGTCCAAACGCCCAAAGTAAATATGAAAGAATGAGAATAAGAATAATAAATGGTGGCTTTGGAATGCAAATACAATTTGAATAGTTTCGCTTTCATTTGATGCATTGCGAAATTATTTCCACAGAAAAAAGTCGGATTTACTCGTTTCACTATTTCAAACATCTTCGTACTCAAGATTCGACTCATAAATGTGTACACCAAAATGCAGGATGATAAAAGTAAAACAAAAAATAGCAAAAAACAAAGTAAAGACGGAGTTCGTTTTAGTTTCTAAATGCTAAGAGTTCCAGGTCAAATTTTATGTCAGACTTATATACTAAAAACGTTGATAAATCAAAAAGTTTGAAACGTCAGAGGAAATCCGGTTTTATGAATTATTGTTTCATTATATGTCTAAAGTATATCAACTATACACTACTACACACAAGACAACACATATGCAATATATATATATATATATATATATATATATATACAAGAATACACGATGCAAAAAACAATGGTTAGACCGAAACAAAAGTCCACAGCCTGTTCCAAAACAAGGACTACACCCAAAGAAGTTTATGCTTTCTTTATGGTTAGAGATGAGAGGACTGCTTCATTATGAGTTACTGGAGCCTAATCAAACTATCACAGCAGTTATATATTGTTCGCAGCTCTATAATCTAAGAATTAATCTATCAAAAAACGACATAATTACTCAATAAGAAGGGTGCAGTGCTTCAGCATGATAATGCGAAACGTTACACAGCAAAAATCACTCAGGAAAACGTCCTGAGTTTCAATTAGAAAGGTTTGCCTCATTCGTCAAGTATTCAACTGACATTGCTCCATCCGACTACTATCTTTTTCGGTCGTTGCCGCATCACTTGAACTATGAAATTCATGAAAATGACGACCAACTAAAAAATGACCTTATTTTTTTTTTCTCTCAAAAATCATATTACTTTTTTGAAGAAGGCATCAAGAAGCTAGTTGAACGTTGAACAAAACTCATGGAAAATGAGGGAAATTATTGTAACAGTTAAGAATGCCCTAATGTGAATGTTTCAGATGAAATAAATGTATTGGACAGAAACAACATTACTTTCTTTCCAACCTGATAGTATGAGAGAAAATAGAAATTTGAACCTATGAATTCTGGTAATAGCAGTAGCGGAAGTATTTCTTATGAATACAGTTTTACATGAGTTAGTTCAATTTAAACAGCAGTATTTATTTTTCTCTGGTAATTTTAATATTAGATTTTCAATGAGAAATCGGTGTTATGAACTCTTATAGTGATATAACAAAACTTACACTTATTGCACTAAACTTTTCTTTAAATATATATATATATATATATATATATATATGCATATGATATGTAATTCCTCTGCTAAAAATTAGAATAGAACCAAATAAATATAGTAGATCTAGAACACGCAAAGAACGTCATATCCGTATTGGCAGAGTTTTATAATTTATAGTTTTGTCTTGGAATAAAAAGATATGTTAAGTATTTCGGAGTACCATTTAAATCAATCAATGAATATCGAATCGTCCATGAAGTTTAATATCTAGCAATATCATCAATCTCTCTCTCTCTCTCTCTCTCTCTCTCTCTCTCTATATATATATATATATATATATATATATATATATATAGATATATATACATAGATATATATACATATATATGTATATATATATATACATACATATATACATATATATACATAAATATAATATAATATAAAATGCCTTTAAAAATTATGTGTTGAAGTCAAGATGAAAAAAAATGTTTGTATTTTTTATTTTGCTTTTAATAAAAAATATCTGCATCTAGCACATGATGCTTCTAGGCATTTTGCCTCTTTCTTTAAATTTAAAATTCTAAAGATGCTTAAAAAATGAACTTTCCCAGATTTACACTTACCAGCGACCATGTGCGATTTAAGTTCAATTTAAAAGATACATTTACACCGTTTGTCCACACCACATCGGACGTCACTTCTAGAAGGCCAGGAAGGATTATTACGAGAAAAAAATAAGGTTAATATATTTAATTTGTCTCAAGCTATGTCGAGGCGTGTTATATATATATATATGTGTGTGTGCACGTTTTTGATATCAGACTATTGACGTCTAACATAATTGATGTACATTAAGCATAGGCTTCCCTTCTTTGGCGAATTATGTGTATTACTGTCTAGCGTAAGAGACTTAGGTTCTTAAGCAAAGTTCTGTGAGGAAAGATGTAATAACAAGTATGAAATGATGAACAAGAGAAGAAAACGTCTAGACTAGAATCAGTAATGCGTAAAATGGGTGTAAGAAAAAAGGGCAACGGATACTAACACATACATAATTTATTGGAAGGGTGTAGATGGGTAATGTGAAAGAGAAGAAAGGTGAGGTGTATGATTCGAAGTAAGGTAGGATATATTGACTAGTGGGTAGGCTTGGCAAGAAAGAGAAAAAAGAAACGGCCACAGAAAATGTAACAAGTAGTGAAAATGTAGAAGAGCAAACGGCTATATAAAATTAACATATATAGTAAAAAGATAAGCATTTATAACAAGCCGCGCATGCGTGGTCCCACTCTGTATGTGACTCGGTGTGGCGAGTGTAAAATGCAATAAATTTGGGCAATTTAGGGCATGTTTGACCCCCCTTTGACCCCCTGGGGGCGCGAAACAGAATTTTTCTAGGGTCAAGGATTCTCATGTTATATCCATAATAATTGCCTCTACATTTTGACAAGTTTCAGAGAAATTTAATGGATGGATTAAAAGTTATAGGGCAACAAATGTCATTTTTTGCCATTTTGGGACCTTCTGACCCCCTGGGGGGCTAACCAGATTGCTTTCAAAAATCGGAGAATGTCACTTTCTAACCTGACCAAAGTTACAACTTCATGCAAAATTTCAGATATATGTCAGAAAAATTCAATGCATGGATAAAACGTTATGGGAGAAAAGGGTCATTGTTTGCCATTTTAGGGAGCTTTTGACCCCGTGGGGGCGCGAACCAGATTTTTTCCAAGGTCAGCGATACTTGTTTTCTATTGGGAACAATTGCCTCCACATTTTGGTCAAGTCTCAGAGAAATTTAATGGATGGATGAAAAGTTATAGGGCAAAAAATGTCATTTTTTGCCATTTCGGGGCCTTTTGTACCCCCTGGGGGGCTAACCAGATTTTTTTCAAAAAACGGAGAATGTCACTTTCTAACCTAACCAAAGTTACAACTTCATGAAAAATTTCAGAGATATTTCAGAAAAATTGAATGTATGGATCAAACGTTATGGGAGGAAAGGGTCATTTTTTTGCCATTTTAGGGGGCTTTTGACCCCGTGGGGGCGCGAACCAGATTTTTTCCAAGGTCAGCGATACTTGTTTTCTATTAGGAACAATTGCCTCCACATTTTGGTCAAGTCTCAGAGAAATTTAATGGATGGATGAAAAGTTATAGGGCAGAAAATGTCATTTTTTGCCATTTCGGGGCCTTTTGTACCTATCGGGGGCTAATCAGTTTTTTTTTCAAAAATCGGAGAATGTCACTTTCTAACCTGATCAAAGTTACAACTTCATGCAAAATTTCAGAGTGATTCAATGGATGATTGCGGAGAAAAATCTGGACGGACGGACACACACACGGACGGACGAACATACGGAAATGCCTCAAAACATAGGTCTCCCGATTTCATAAATCGGGAGGCAATAAAATGCATGTTAATACATGTAATACAAAAGGAAGAAATAGGTATATAATAAAATGAGCCCAATATGTAGTAATAAGGATGAAAATGAAAAACAAAAAATTAAGTGTTCTGTAATTAATTAATAAAACAAGAAAACGGAAAATAGTACAACTGCTAACGAAAATGTATGAGATGAAACGAAATTTAAAAAAAAATAGGAATAAAGTGTATCATTTGAAACGAGTATTGGAAAAAAAGAGTAATCGAAAAACATGAATACATTAAAAAGTGGTAGACAATTGTTATGGTGTCATGTTGATCTACCATGTCTCGAATGTAGATTGACTCTTCCAAATACTATTTATAAAGTTACGACTAAGTGTCGTAGCATTGATAGCAACAGTATCGGGCGCAGACCTTCTGTAACATCATATTCTTTACTTCTGTAAATACACTCTGGTAAACATACCATTGCGTTGAATGAATTATTATCGGCCCTTTCAAGTTTACAACAACACTTTAGAATAAGCGTAACATTTAAAAAAAAAATGTATAAAAAATAAGAGACATTTAATCAACATCAAGAATAAAATTAAAACACATGTAGTAAAAATAAAAGAAAACATTCAAAAGAATACGAGAACAATAAACATAAGTTATAATACACAAAGAAACGGCGAAACAAAAATTAAAACGCATCATAGAGAAATAATAATTCAAAAAACAATCAGAAGAAAATGACACCTGGTATTTATTGAGTTTCGGACTTGTTAACAAGTTTTAAATTATAGTTATTTTCTTTTTGAGTGTAAGACCAAAAATCTTGCATATTTTCAAATGTAAGATCAGCGATAAAATGTGAGAATGGAAAGGAGCGAAAGGGTGTTAAATCAAGTATAGCGTCATCAGTGAAGAAATATCATTTCTAAATCATCAGTCAAGGGGGCGTGTGCACTCACGTAACGAGATAGACTTTTACAGCGGAATATGTAAGTGTGTCTCGTTATCTGTGGTTAAACATTTAAGAACTAGTTTTCTAGTGACAACACATAGTGGACTTAGTGATATTGATATAAGAGAACAGTTAAATGTAATTCAGTCAGGAAAAGCAGTCTTCAAGTGATATTCATATTATTGGTTGCCCACTAATGCAAGCTCACAGTAGTTCCAGGAATCTTTGGAGTATAGGATAACGGCAATTAGCATCTATAGATATGCAGTCATAATGTCATTCATCATGAAAAACACATAGTTAACATGTGGGAATATAATTAGACGATAAATGAAAAGATTATATATGGAAACGAGAATAGATCCGTGAAAAGAAAAAAAAATGTTATCAAAGTATAGTAAAAATGAGTAAAATATTTAGGGAACATCTAAGAGAAAAAAGATTGAACACTAATCAATAAAAAAGAAGAAGAAGAAATTGAAAGAACATATAGAGAAATAAAGCAAAGGGTTCTGAGAGGAATAGCAATAAGAATAATAAAAAAGTAAATAGATGGATAAATAAGAAGAATGGGTGAATAAGTGAAAAAAGAATGGTAAGAATAAGAGAAAGAGAAAAGAGAGGGATAAGATTAAGTATGAAACATGGCACCAGTAGTAGAAGGCAAACACCTACAAGAAGGAGGTGGCGGTGGTTAAGTAAATATCGACACGGACTGAAGACCTGGGTGAGCCAAGTCCGAATCCAATTGGTTCCACAGTACCACTTTCACTTAGGGATGTTGGCAACCTTCTCGTGGTCCTTCCCGTAAGTACCCAATGTCTGCTCAGAAAGATGTATAACTGGAAGGACATCGGGGAAACTAATGCCAACACAAGAATCATCTGATTCACACGAAAGGAGAAGAAATATAAGGAAAATATTTCGAGAGAAAACGTAGCAAAACGCGGAAAATATAAGAGATGAAGAAAACGAGATAAGAAAATGAAAAATATGACAAAGATGAAGGAGTATGTGCTACAATAGAATACAGAAGGCAATACTCTATAGAAGAAAAGGAACAGAAAGAAAACAAATAAAAAGCGATGATGTAGAAACATTTCTTGAAAAAGAAAAACGAATAGAAAATGATTTAATTATGCAGAGGTTACTTAGAAACTATGC
Source organism: Sepiola atlantica (assembly GCA_963556195.1). NCBI lineage: Eukaryota > Metazoa > Mollusca > Cephalopoda > Sepiida > Sepiolidae > Sepiola > Sepiola atlantica. The sequence continues at coordinate 3,664,709 of OY744515.1, forward strand.
AAAAATAATGACGCAAAGACGAACAAAATAAACATGACAAAACAGAACAAAAGCAAAAACAAGACGGTCAAGAAGATATCGGACGGGTTAAAAGTAGAAAAAATAACGATGAAACATTTTTATTTATTAGTTTTACGGTATATCAACGGATTTCTCGTTATTTACTGTTAAATCAAGTAACGTATGTTAAAGATATTTGTATTTCAAATTCTTATTATATAATTCCAATCACAAATTATAGTATGTAACCAGTAATCGAAAGGCTCTTAAATTAGAGTTTAATGACATATACAGTGGAGTAAAATAGAGTAAGAAATAAGAGAAGGCAATGCGAAAAAGAATAAGAAAAAGCAATAAGAAAAATCAAGATGAAGATTAAAAAAAAGAAAATAAATTGTATAAAAATAGTTGATAACATTTAATAAAAATGCTGTAAGGTCGAGTAAAATCAAAAGAAACACAATACAAACACACAAAAAATATGAAAAACAGGAAGAAAGAGAAAAATGAATAATGAATATAAGCCGGCCCGGCCGTTTTTACCTTTTTCAACGGCAAGTCCTTAATATTAAATGTTACTTGTGTTAACATGTTTGCGGCATTGTCAATAACAGAATCGACTATACACCTTAGCAATGTGTTAACGACAGTGGAGGGTTGAACGCGATCAGAATGCGCTGATCTTGCCGACAGTTTCAAATTCTAATTGGCTCGGGGCCGGGTAGAGCGATCGGTACAGCAAATAAAGGCTTCCTCACTGGCCTGCGTCTATCAATGTCGCGACATACCCAGGACAATCGTGCATTGTCTTTTCCCTACGAGCGCCTTTCTATTATTATTATTCGAGGTAACGCTTCAATCCTACAGAGCCACAATGACACCGGATGCTTAAAATATACACACAAGGAGTTTTAACACTTAGCGTATGATCTTTATTTAAATTTCAGAGAGATGAGTGTACAATGAACTCTATTTCAATTATACAATCTAAAATATAATAGTTATTAGAGAGAAACAGAAGTTAGACATTTAGAAAAACCATATAAAAGCAAATAATAAAGAAGGAAAACCGAAAAAAAGTAGAAGAAACTGTTAATGGGAAGAATAAGTACAATAAGACATCAGATAAAGTAAGATATAACAAGATCAAAATGAGTAGTGAACATGTAGACACGGGGCCCTGAAACGACGGGAGGTAAAATGTTTAGTACGGAAACAATAATTTATGAAATGAAAACCAAGCCCCCTCACCAAAAAGAAACATGAATGGCAACAAAAATGCACGAATAGTCCTATCGTAATTCTAAACTAGTGAAAAAGCCTTAGACCATATGCATTGAATTCATAACCATACAAGAAAGAGGTACTCTAATAGAGAAAACGCACCGCGTATCCATGATTTCGCGTCGGTAACGTACGGGTCGATCTCGTAAGCGCCGAGTAGTTTAACACACTATACACCGATAAGGATGCAGCAGGCATTAGCCAATCAGGTTGCATACAAGCAGACGATAATCTTTAGGAAAAAAAAATGGTCTACTATCTGCAGCGCGTTGAATCTCCTACACGACCCATTCAGCTCGGTAAGCAAGGGTCACTTCTAGCAAAAGACTAACCCTAACCCTAAAGCCTACACCCTAACACAAAACAATAATCCCAACCCTAAACCCTAAACCCTTACTCTAACTATAAACCCTAACCCCTTACCAAGGACATGTGTAAAAAACCATTGAAAAAATAAAAATAAATAAAAATAAATTGGTTAAAAACAGTTGGGCAGTTGTTTGTTACATAAAAAATAAATCATCTTCTGTAAACTTTCCTAGTGCACAGAAAAGACATGTTATTTATTAAAAAAATAATTAAAAATGGTTCCTTTGACAGAAAAAAAACATCGAACCCTACCAGTTGTTTTGTTATGGTTTGTTAGCTTTTATTTTTATATATGTATTTTACTTTGATATTCTTCGTCTGGATTACTCGTCTGCTTGTCTTCTATGTATAGTTTGACAGTTTTCCCCTCATCAACGCTAGCCCGGGAGCTTTTTGGACCTGCTCGAACGTTGACGACGCGAAATTACGTACACGCAGTTGTTCTCTATAAGAGTACAAAAATGTGTAATGTATATGAGGAAGGCTTATTAAAATAGAATGGATAGTACGTTTTTATTTGTTCCTACTGTAAGGTAAACATTGAATCGAGAGAAAAGGTGACCAAAAATGAAATTACAATGAAAGAAGATAAGTAAAATAACAAAAAAACAAACAAACGGAAAAGAGATAATGATAAGGTGATTAAGTGATATACATCTCTCTCTCTCTCTCTCTCTCCATATATATATATATATATATATATATATATATATATATATATATATATATATATATATATATATATATTATACGTATATATGTATACCTGCATATTTATATATAAAAATATATATCATACATAACATATATATATATATATATATATATATATATATATATGAAAGAAAGAGTAAGAGAGAGAAAGAAAAGGGAAGACACACATACATACATATAGACAGAGGGAGAGAGAGTGAATAAACACTAGCATCCGGACCAGACGTCTTCAGATGGAGTTGTTATCAACAGCAGGCTGATATCGCATGAAGTATTTATCGTGTGAAACGGACTATAAAGAAAAACATCCACGCCTACATGGCGACAAACGAACGATGCTCTTTATACTTATTGCCTACGATTCAATAGACAGACAGAAGAAACAAATGCATATGTACACCCCCCCCCGACACCCCCCACACACACATATATATATATATATATATATATATATATATATTTATATGCAAAGCTATATTTGCTGGAATCTTTAAGGTTCGTCAAACAAGGAAATGAAGCGCACATTCCCAACAGTCTGTAATATATATATATATATATATATATATATATATATATATATATATATAGTGTGTGTGTGTGCATATTCATCCATTTGCTAAGATTATGTTTCAAAATAAAGCGCATATTTTCAGAAGTTAGTCTGGAGTTTTCCGGCACTAATTCGTGTACGCTTCATTGAAAATGAATCTAAAATATGTAGCTCCGCACCCGCATCCCCCCCTTCTCCCTTCTCACTCTCTCTCTCTCTCTCTCTCTCTCACTGTCTCTCTTTTATATATATATATATATATATATATATATATAACATACAAAATAATAACACAAAATCACATAATTGTCGATGCAATAATTTATTTCAACCGTGCGGTTTTTTCAAGCATCACTCAGACAATTACATTATTGAGACTGATAGAAAAATGAATTTCCCTACGACAATTCAAACACAACCAGAGATATATCTTTTAGAGAGAGGGGGAATTTAAAACTTATATTTAACTATGGCGGTCGAACGGGGAGGGATCTTGAAGTTAATCAAATAACAACTGCCTGTCAGAATTATGACACTTACGACTTGACGATATCATACATATAGGCAACTTTACTCACGCGCATACAATATTGTTAGTATTATCTTCTTTTTCGTCCACCCTTTCAATATAACCACTCGACATCTCATTTTTTCAGGAATGTAAGTATAGATAAATAGGAACTATATCGTAAATATTGAACTAAGGCGGGAATCGAGCCATTTCCCGCTAACTTTTCCCGGGGATCATCTAACCTTGAAGTAGTGGAGGGAGGCATCTTAGCTTTAATAATTTATAAACCATCCAACAAAGCGTTTAATAATACACTAATTATCTTAAGGAAATCCATGAATTCATAAAAATATACATGTAAGGGTTAAATGGTAGGAACATATACAGTGTCGGGTAACAATAAAAAAAAGATTCTTTATTGAAAATAACACTCTATGAAATACTAAAAAACACCTTATGAAGAAATAATCAGTCCATTAGAGTTAATTAAAACGGTTTAAACATCATTTACCAAACACACCGTAATATAACAATTTAACCAGTGATCGAATTGTTAGGTGAATCTGTCTAACTGATCCCTCAACTAGTGAATTAAAACATGAGATAAGCTATGCACCTGAGATAAATAGGTATTTCTAAATTTAATGATGCAATTTTAGGCAATTAAACTTAACTTGTTAATTAACATCAGAGTTTATTTAAAATGTCTATGAATAAATAATAAACATCTTTCACCAACACACCGTAGTATAACGGTATCAACATTGCTCGAATTGTCTGCTTGATATATCGAAGTGACTCCTAAAAGCTAAATTTAAAAAGACAGTCGTTGTGCATTTAGTGTTGCATTCAAATAACATGGAGGCATTTGCAAGTTAAATGAAAAGGCAATTACATTCAAGTTATAAATTTACACTAGAGTTAACTTAAACGGTGTATTAATAAATACTAAACATCCTTCCCTAAATCATCGTAGTATAGTAGTTTTAACAATGCTTTAATACATGGTTTAATATATATATATATATATATATATATATATATATATATATATATATATATATATATATATATAACTGACTGTTAAATCGTCAATTTAAAAAGAGATTAACTCTGCCCTTAGTTTCACATTCAAATGAGATGAATATGCATTTGGAAGATAAATTAAGTAATTTTAGGCGATTAAACTTACCTCAGAATTAATTAAAAGTTGTTATATATAAATAATAAAATTAAATTACTTTATTAAGAAATGAAAATACTGAATTAAAAATTCTCAAATTTCCGCGTATCTATTTCGCGTGCCAACTTCGTACCGAAAAAAATTATTGTGGCGTCTTAAGGAGGTGTTATTCTTAGTGTGCGGGTGTTTGTCTTAGTTTTTACCCACAGTAACGCACAGTGTTTTGTGTAGGATTTGTCGCGATTTTTCAATTTGAATGATTTTCTTCTTTGTGGATTTTTCTCATGATCTGGAGGTGTAGCAGAGCCGATATTAATATACTGATGTTGTTTAGCTCACTTCCAGGAACACGAGTTGTAAAAACACATATTTTGTAGTTATAGATGTGATGGTGTACTTATGAAAAAGCAGCCGTATTTTTTAAAAATTACAATCACTTTGTTTGATACGTTTTTTTTCTCAGAAACTATATATATATATATATATATATATATATACATATTTTTCATTGTTTATTATCTAATTACGTATACGTTTCTTCCTTTTTATCTGGACTCATCAGCATAAAGATATGACTATTCACTACCGGTCATGCGATTCGAAACCCTGGATTACAGGTATTTTTCAACAGAAATCCAACGTCGCTAACCGCTCGGCTAATTTTAAATAGCTAATAAACAATGATAAGTTTAACACTTTTACAGCAGCTTGACGTCCAGGCATTCTACTTCTATTAGGGAAGGAATTATGCATTATAAAGCAAGTGACGTCATGCTGTGTTAGTATACATATATAGTTCGAATGCAAAACGCGATGAACGCCATATTCAAAATCACGAACATGTCCCTATAAAAAGTGTTGCATTTCAACACTGGACGACATCCCAAAATTATGTGTTACATTCTATGATACCGAAATAATTTTTTTTATTCCAATTAAAATCAGCTTTCATTCGAAGTCTAGATTTAATATATTCGTGTTTTTATTTTTTAAGCTCTCAATTTAAACGAGTTGGATTTATCGCATTTTGCGTCCGAACTCTTCACACACACACACACACACACACATATATATATATATATATATATATATATATATATATATATATATATATATATGAACAAGCGACTGTAGTGTAGATCATATGCCCTATTTGACAGATGTATTCTTACGAACTACACATAACAACTATATAGTACCTGTATTGACAACACAATAACAACTCTCTCCCGACGTATTACTTGCCATCTATCCAACAGCATCGTATGACAACGTCACATAAGTTCACATTAAACAACACTGCAGTCAGTCGATATACGAAAAACACTTTCTGCTAACATCAAAATCATACATAAATATAATTGCATGCATCGACTAAAATATAGAACCACTATTTATCAAAAAGAAAATATTACAAAAATAGCTTTAAATAGCGGTACTAACATATTAAACGTGTTAAATACTAGTCTTTATATATTAAAAATAATTAATATTTATATAAATGTTGTTATCGTTCCCTTTAATACAAAGGTAAACATCTAGATGAATTCGGAAACACGCAGTAATACTAAGGAGCTAGGAAACGTTTCTCGTTTCTCGCCACGACAAGTTGAACACTCTCTACCTGCTTGCTGTGCATGCCGCCATCTTACATATATAGCCTTTAAATGCCCTTCTTTCTGTGTTTTTTAATGGTGGCTCGCGACATCGAAAGTGACTTTATAGCTGGGTTCAATAAACATTTCCTACACTGATGATAACATGATCCACTAGTTTGTGGATAAAAATAATTAATATTTATAAAAATATGTTTATATATATATATATATATATTACTATTTTATGTATCCACACTACGTTTTATAAGGAGCTATACTTTTGTATCTATCAATTTTCATTATTTACTTCAAGAGTGTTCGATACATAAGTATGGCTATGTAGTAAGTGATGAAACTATATTTATAGCATTTACGCTACACAGAGGCTCCCGAAAATAATCTGATTGGTTAACTAGCTAGTCGTGTATATAGAACACCCGGCCAAACAAACTCCATGCCTTTTAGCCTGAAGATTCCCCCGGGAATGTAACGCGGCAGCCTCTGTGTAGTTTAATTGCCATAAATATATTTGCACAACTGACTATATATATATATATATATATATATATATATATATATAGCTTATTATACATTTTCGCTTTTTGCTAGAATTATCTACATCAAATATACATGCAGGGCTTTATTGTTTATTTGTGTCTGTTAATCTGTACTCTGCGTGTAGTCTCCAATATATGCGTGTGCGTGGGATCATCGCTATGAATAATTAGAGTGTGGAAAGCGTGATATATTTATTACTCAGTAGGAGATGTAATCCCGCGTTTCTTAATGATAAAGAGTCTCTCCAGATGTCTAGATGCCCAGTACAATCCACTTCCCTCGATTACCATTGCAAAGCAATGTGCATCATCGCAACAGTCGTTTACATTTACTTCCTCGCTGATAACTGCCGTTGACTTAATCTGGAATATGAGTGGCTATAAACCATCTAAAGATACAAGTGTTTCCTTTACCTTTACAGTGTAGATCGCAATATAGCTATCCCTACCCGGTGTTTCCATATTCCAATAGAATTTATCGATCCTGGTTCCATTGCCTATTATAAATTACTTACTTGTTGTTTATTTACCCTTCTCAGTTTCCTTGGAGTTATTAGAAATTATGTATATAGTTTTACTAGTGTGTATGCAGTGTTATTCTATTTTACTTACCTGTGGTTGGTCGCGGAACAAACTTATATTGGTTAGGTTCCGAACTAAAGAGTTTTTTTAATATGTTAGCTGTTTTTTTTTTAATTTTTTATTATTATTATTATTATTATTATTATTATTATTATTATTATTATTAGTAGTAGTAGTAGTAGTAGTAGTAGTAGTAGTAGTAGTAGTAGTCACTAGAAGTTCTCACTGAGATCATTGTCAGTGATTGCTCACCAACAACAACCAGTGGTATTTCCTGGTGTCTGAGTGACAGCAAGCCTCCCCAGATTTCCGGTATTCTTCACCTTTTTTTGATAACCACTGCAAATTACTTTACGATATAGCAACATTCTCTTACCATTGATTTCTCGTGTGCCAAAATACGATACGGGCTGACTCTACGTGAAAGAAACGAAGGGGAAAGAAGACTGGTAAGTATAGAAGCCTGTATGAAAGACACAATAAAACGCTGGGGAAATACATAACCCAGAGCACAGAAAGTCTGATCACCGCAGCAAAAGACACTGCCCCAATGAACAACTCAAGACAAGGATAGACAAGTGGGAAGAAACACAGCTGCATGGATGTTTAATAAAAATGACATAAGAAGAGACACACGAAGATTTCTGTGCATGGCTAAGAAAAATACACTTGCACAGAGAAACAGGCAGCTGCACAGAACAATGCGATTAGCACTAACTGCATTAAAGCTTACCCCGATAACATCCAGGAAAACAGTAAATGCAGATTGTGTGGATAAAAATACGAAATAGTAAACCACATAATACGTGGATGCAGCAAACTTATCTAAAACGAATATAAGAACAGACATGACTGCGTGAAGAAAAAAGTACACTGGGAACTATGCAAACCACTGCATTTCGAACACGCAGACAAATGGTACACATACACACGAAGGACAGTACGTTAAAATGATAATCACAACATTCTCTGGGACATAGGGGGTGCAAACAGATACACTCATACAAGCAAGCAAGAAGTAATTTTTTTACCGCGCTTTACATTTTGCCATTCCAGCAGAACACAGTGAAATCAAGGAGATAGAAACACGAAGCAAATACACATAATATGGCAGGAATATGAAACAAGCAGAAAGTCATTATAATACCAATAATCGTAGGAACACTACACACAGACCCGAACACATTGGAAAACGACTGGGCGAAATTGAAATCGAAAGAATCTGTGAGGCCATACTATGGACAGCAATGATGAAACCACTTGTAATTTACGAAATAACATGGAATGTTGAAACCCACCCGCATAAATACGAACGGTAAGCAGACACATGGATGCTACAACAGGTAGAAGACAAAAGCAAAGGAAGAAAGCAACAACATAACGCCAAAGAACCAGAAACTCTATCCCCCCTCAAAAACAAGTGGTGGCACAATACTCGGTTGATACCTCACACAATAACCGTGAAGGGTCAAGGAGGATGAGAAGACCAAAGAGGTAGATCACTAACCGGACCTCCGTTAGAAAGTACTGGGACCTTTTAGGGGCTTATTGCCACCGAAATCATAAAAACGACCAATGGTTGTTACCAGCCAAACAGCAATGGTTAGCGGCTGTTACGATACCGCAAAGTAATTGGCAATGGTCATCAAACAGATGTGTAAATTATTGGGAATCTGGGAAGGTTTAAGGTCATTCATACTCTAGAGAACACTAACTGTTATTATCAGTCACCAATAATTAGCAACGAATTGTTTGAAAACTCCTAGTGAGTACTACTACTAATAATAACAATAATAATAATGGTAATGCAAATAATAACAATAATATCAATAATAATAATAATAATAATAATAACAATAATAACAATAATAATAATAATAATAATAATAAATAATAATAATAATAAATAATAATAATAACAATAATAATAATAGTAATGCAAATAATAATAATAATAATAATAATAATAATAATAATAATAATAATAATAATAATTGTACAAAATGTTAATTTCCTACCAATAATTAACAGTGTTATATCGCCTATAAAACTTTTGGCATTTTCCAGCGTCTGCGTAATCGCAGGAAGCAGATTATAGTAGTGTAAGTACATATTGTCAGATATTAGTTAAGCAGATTCAATTTCCGTGGATTAGTCTAAATCTGTTCCATCTCCTTTTCTAGCTGCCTTGGCACACAATGCAATATTATTTAATTTTTATACTCACTTAGAAGTGTCTATTTTTCGTTGATATAACTTGGTGGCTTTAACTGAAATTTAAGTGACAGTATCATTGAGAGAACTAGTTGTTAGTAATAACTGTCTGAGAAAACTTGCAAATAAAACAAACTCTTTTGTTGAATCATTTAGATATTGATTTAGAAAATCACTTGATCATAATGGCATTTCAACCTTTATGGCAACTTCCTTATCCAACAAAATGCGTATCTGTTGAAAACATTTTCAATAAGTGTTTATTTGAATTTGCGAATAGACAGACATACAAAAAAAATAAACAAATAAATGCCAGGCGATACATGAACTCTTTGGCTATGGAGAACAAAAAACTTGTTTCTTAAAATCATGAATTCGTTTAATCGAATACTTACTGGCAGATTGGCAAGATCTTTTGTTGTCATCGATAAATACTTTTAACAGTATTGTCCGACTGCCAGAATATATATATATATATATATATATATATATATATATATATATATATATATATATGTGTGTGTGTGTGGGTGTGTGTGTGCGTGTATGTGCAAGGGCATACTAACACATATATTAAAAATAACGTAGAGCCACTATGTATCCCATATTTTGTAATCGATAAGTAGTTCCTACATAATGTATAATGAAATCTCTTTTGTTTTTTTAAAGCTGTAGTTTTTCTTAATACTGATCGACCTTTCGATTTTCATATTTATTCCGATAGATATTTCATTTGGGCTGAGTAGTGTTGCGAATGCGACGAAACCAGGTTGCTTTAATCGCACCCTCTTCATTCATATATTTTTATTAGTGATTCCTTTTAATTAATAAAATATAATAATTCATTACAGATCGTAATAATGACGTCACAAAAAATCATAACTTCTGTATACTATGAGTCTGCTTTCGTTCGATCACATTCCTTCATTTTATACGTGAAGCCAATTTTAAAGTGCCCTTATTTATACATATAGAAGCACATTTCTCTCTCTTTTTCTCTCTCTCTTTCCCTCTTTCTCTCTCTCTTTATATATATATATATAGAAAGAGAGAGAGAACAAGAGTGATCACTAACGGCAATTAACTGTTTAGCCGAAGAGGCAGTGTTTTTCGACTTATCAGTAGCAACAAATAAAAAGGCCAAGATATGAAAGACTCAGTAAAACATTAAATGTAAACTCTGTGCATAAAAAATAAAACGGTAAAATGCATCCCGAGTCAGCGCTACAAATCGACCAAAAATATATACAAAACCATGGATGATTTGTTTGGTCCACTGAACAATATGACAGCGAACATACTCCAGAAACTGATAAATTATATATATTAACATCTATGGGAGATATAGATACAAACACACTCACACAAGCATAACAACTTAAAAGGATGACTGTTAACCAGAAACTAAATCCGCCTACATCCAAGAAAGTGTTCTTCACCCGGAGTCTGAGTAATAACTAGTCTGTTAATGTTTCCAGTTCTCTAAACTGCTTTCGATATGTGAATATATCTGTCAATAAACCTCACAAGGATTTCTGATGGAAGTATTAATGGCGTTTCTATTCACCCTGACCGATGATTGTTCTACCCAGTTTTTGAGGGGATGGGTTATATTAAAATACGTTTTCTCACATGTTTCCTGCGAAATGCACGCTGAACACATGTCCACGATTCAGTCTTTGCAAATTGGAGGACGCAAAATGCCTTGTCTTGTTTAGAGAGCGCCATTACTGCACCTGGAAAGATAACACGAAAATCATTAGTATGACCAAAAACTTGATTAAGCAAGCTTTAAAATGGCACCAGTTTCATTTTTCTACCTGGAATAGTTCATGAGATATACGCATTTGTAATGTTCCCAAGACTTTTGAAACACCCTGTATATTCTATTTCGACTTTTGTGTGGTTGGTAAGAATCAGTTATAGGGTAGCTTCTGTGCTCAAGGATTATTCTTTATATTGGGAGGTGACGGTGGTTAAGTGGTTATCGTCACGGTCTAAGACCTGGGTGTTCCAAGTTCTAATCTAGTCGGTTCCACGGTACTACTTTCACTTAGGGATGTTGACAACCTTCTCTCGGTCCTTTTCCGTAAGTACCCGATGTGTTTCCAGAAAGATGTCTAACTAGATAAACATCGGGGAAACTAATGCCAACACCAGAATCATCTGATTCACACGAAAGAAGATGAAGATTCTTTATATTGTTTTTCTTGGTTTTGTGCGTTGTACAATGTCAATTCACTTTTTAATTCTTCCAATGTCTCCTGGTGATCCTACTATTATTAGTATTTGTTGTTGTTGCATTGGATCAGGCCGAAAGAAGTTGGACCTTTGTGGCATAGTATACCTTTTCTCTGTCGAGCCGAGCAATTTTTTTCTCGGCATCCCAATAAGTTTTACTGAGGCTTTAATTTCTCTGTTTAGTCTATTGTCAATCGCATAACAAAAGAAATACCGACGGGGCTGATCAGGATTTTTTTTGCAGTGGTAGAGTTCTCTTGCTCTTGTGCGCTGACCTACAAGCCTTATCTTCGGGGTTTGTGCCACACCTTCCCGCGGTGGGTGGGTGGGGGGGTCAGTGATTCCTTTCTGTGTCACAGATGTTCTACATATAGTTAACATTCGAGAATACTTACTCGGCGATCAGTCTGATGAGAGATGGCGTACTGTCAAATTCTCTTGTCCTACTCGGTCGGAGTGAAATATCTTCTTTTTTTCTGAGTAGATCTAAAATATCCACCCTCCCAGGCTATACTTTATCGCTTGAATGAGGGCTTAGTTTATGGCCAACCGCCTGTGGTGCCCTTACTAGGGATGTTTAATTGGACTGCTCAAGCATTGTTCAGCTGCTTCTTGCGCGCTGGCCTACTATCCCAACGTTCTGGCCATGTTTCATACTCTCCTACGGTTACGAAGGAGTTAAATATACGAGAAAAAGATTTATATTTAATTTATAACATTGTATTCGGCGTATTTTACTTCTTTCTAACTTCGATAACAAGTAACGATATAACAGATTGATGACGCGGAAATTGTGTATACACCTATGCAATATTTAACAAAATTCTGAACCAAAACAATAAAAAAGTTCTATAAAAATATTTTAAAAAGTTACTTTGGTTTCGATAGCTAAAAGTACACGAGAGTTTAAAAAGAATAGAGGATTCTAAAAGTTTCATGTGAGTATATTTCAACCAAAAGAAAAACAGTTGATGCAAGACATCGCAAGACTTGAGAAAAGGCGTAGCCAAGACATCGCATCACTTTTACAAAAACAGTGGTCAAGGCATCGAAAGGTTTTAAAAACCGTGTAGTAAAGAAATCAAAATATTTGAAAAACATTGCAGTAAAGACATCGAAATACTTGAAATAGAGGGCGGACAAGACATCACAAACTTGAAAAGCAGCGTAGTCAAGACATCAAAAGACTTGAAAACAGCGTCGTAAAGACATCGAAAGACTTGAAAAACAGCATACTCAAGACATCAACAGACTTGAACATTAGCACAGTCAAGATATGTACAGACTTGAGAAACAGAGTAGTCAACACATTAAAATACTTTACAAAAAGCGTAGTAAAGACATCAAAACACATTTAAAACGCGTACTCATGACATCGAAAGACTTAAAAACAGCCTAGTGAAGACACTGAACTACTTTAAATACAATGTAGTGAAGACATCGAAAGACTTGAATATAGCATAACTAAGATATTGAAAGATATGAATAACAGCATAGTAAAGAGATCGAAAGACTTGACAAACAGCGTAGTAAAAAACTAGTGAACACCCGTGCTGTAAAGACATCAGAAAATGGAATAAAAATTACGAAATAGAATGACTTGAAAGGCAGCGTGGTAAAGACATCGAAAGCGTGAAGAACAGCGTGGTTAAAACATCGAAAGACTTGAAAAGTAGCGTTATTAAAAAATCTGAAGACTAAAACACAGCGTAGTAAAACTATTGAAGTACTTGAAAAACAGTGTGTTAAATACATCGAAAGACTATCAAAGCTACGTAGTAGATACATCGAAAGACTTAAAAACCGTTTAGTCGACAAATCGAAAGACTTTAAGAGTAGCGTTGTAAAAGTTTGCGTAAAAAAGTTAGACATCGACAGACTTGAAAAACAGCGTAGTAAAAACATCAGAAGTATTTGAATGCAGTGTACTCAACACATCGAAAAACGTGAAAGGCAACGTAGTCAAGACATCAAAAGACTTGAAAATAAAAACAGACCGAACATCGGAAGACTTTAAAAAACAGTGTTGTAAAGAACTTTAATCACTGTAAAAGCAGTGTATTGACAACATTGTAAGACTTTAAAAAACACTATAGTAAAGACATCGAAAGACTTAAAGACACACGTAGTTATGACGTAGAAAGACTTGAAAAACAGCGTAGATAAGACAGTTAAAGACTTGAAATACAGCGTAGTCAAGGCATGCGATAACTTAAAAAGAAATGTAATCAAGACATCATGAGACTTAGAAAACAGCGTAGTAAATACACCGACAGGCTTAAAAAAAACAGTGCAGTACAGACATCTCAGACTTGAATAACGGTGTTTTCAAGACATTAGAAGACTTGAAAAACAGCGTAGCCAAGACATTGAATAATGATAAAAACAGCGTATTCGAGACGTAAAACCTACTTAAAAATACCATAGTCAAGGGATCGAAAGACTTGAAAACTATGTATTCAATCGAAAGAGTCAAAAACAGCGTAAAAACTTTAAAAGGCTAAACAAGACCAAGCTACTAAATACATATAAAGACTCGATAAACAGCGTATTCAATACATAAACATATGTTAGAAACAGCCGATGCAAGATATCAAACCACTTGAAAAGCAGCGTAGTTGAGACATCGAACTATGTTAAACACAGCGTAGTCAAGACATCGAAATACTTAGAAAGTAGCATAGTCAAGACATCAAAATGCTATAAATACAGTGTAGTTAAGACATACAAAATCTGAAAAAAACCACGTAGTCTAGAAATCGAAAGACTTGAAAACAAGCGTAGACAATACATCGAAACATAGCGTATTCAATACATAACAATTTGAATATCATCGTAGTGAAGACATCGAAAGACTTTAAAAACAGCGTAGACAATAACTTTTTAAAAAGTGTAGTAAATACATAGAAAGAATTAAAAAGTAGGTTACTTCAGATATCGAAATACTTAAAAAACAGCGTATTCAAGGAATAAGAAATGTTCAAAACAGCGTATTTAAGTCATTTAAAGACTAAAAAATCAGCGTAGTGAAAACATTGAAGATTGTTAAAAACAGAGTAGCAATGACATCGGAATACCTGAATAGCAGCGTACTTGTCTTTTCTTTCCAAAAATGGTCCTAAGAGTCACCGTCTATATATTCGAGGTACTGAGATAGTAAATAGACGATATCGTGGTCGGATGTTCCTACGTCTTCAATAACGACACCGGCTCCTGCACAGAAGGGCTAGATGACTATGGCGTGGCTGCTAACCTATGATCGTCTCCATTAGTCTTCAGAGTTGCGGGGCATCTTCTCAGCATACTGTAACCCTCTTGACTATTTATTCTGGGTGGATATCAAGATCAACGCCATACAGCACGCTAAAACACAGTCAACTCTCTGAAGGCGGCCATCGTCAAGGCATTCGCTACTCTAGACAAGTACATGGTCACTAAAGCGTGTGACTAATTTCACACCCGCCTTTAGACGATCGTCTCTGCGGGCGGCTGTAACATGTAACATGGACCATGTAACTCTAAGTGTAGCTAAAGTAACTGTGAACTTACTGCAAATACAACTGTTGTTTCTATTCCCTATTGCCTTTCATTTTTAGTAAATATATATATATATATTTATAAAAATATATATATATATATATATATATATATATATATATATATATATATATATATATATATATATATATATATATTGGAGCTTCTCTGTGAATGGGTGTTTGTAAAATGCCATTTTAAGGACTGGGTGTAACAACGCACAATTATCAAGAATGATTACTGTAAAGTCAGCCCCTTCTATAGAAGTATCACTTTACATAGATTACGACAAGTCGAAAATACATAAATACAAACTATATTTGATGTTTTCTTCTGTTTCCAAACAGAAGGCTCGACATCTGTTTATTCAAGAGAATTAGTTGGCCTGTCATTGTTTCGCTTTTATGTAGATTAACATGGCTTTTATCATAAACCTTTCAGAACGCCTCCTTATCGAAATACCAAAACTGATGTCATAAAAAAGTGCGGAAACACAAAATGAATGCGGAAAAGCGATTAAAGCTTACTATACGTGTACATCTATTAACACCACCGTTAATCTACAATATCTCTCTCTTTCTCTCTCTCTCTCTCTCTCTCTCTCTCTTTCTAACTATCTTTCATCATATATATATATATATATATATATATATATATATATATATATTATATATATATATATATATATATATATATATATATATATATATATATATATATATATATATATATATATACTAACTATGTATGTCTTGGTGTCCGCCTGATCTTTGTGTCTTATGTTCACCCAAACCGTTGGACAGAATTACTTGAAAATTAGCATGTAGACTACTGACCTCTCAGTAAACGTCATAGGCTATATAAGAAATATATTACTCTAAGGCTGGATTCCTCGGGTGACATCCCTTCCACACTGAAAACTGTTTGCCTTTATATTGAAACGAAATTTAAAACTTAGGTAAATGACCAAAAATAATGTTTATTGCCAAATGTTAACACATTTTGATAATAATAACCAGGCCCCATCAGCACAAATCTCCCCCACCTGAAAACTGTTTTCTCTTTGATTCAAATGAAATTATAAACCATAAATAAATGACTAAAAATATGTCTATTCCTAAAATATCAGCAATGTTTCGTAATATTAAGAATGTCTCCGGGGGCAAAACGCACCCCCCTTCCTCACGCACTGAAATGTAAACCATAGGTCTACCTAACATTCTAATAGGTCGAATTTCAATAGTGTATATATTATTTAATACATATTAAAAAAGGATAATTTACATAATATGTATATATATATATATATATATATATATATATATATATATATATATATATATATATATAATAAATGTGAAGCGAAAGCTAGCGGCGAATCACGCTAGTATATATATATATATATATATATATATATATATATATATATATATATATATATATATATATATATATATATATATTGAGTTTCTGGTAAGGTGATTTCTATTCCATGTCTATACACTTAGTCTCGAGAATACAATAGATGTAACGTTATCAGTATTAGCATGTCTTAAGAAGCTTGACGAGTTGCTGCTATTATTATGTTTTAGAGATACTCATTATTTCGAATTTCGGATTCTGTTTTATTTGTTTTCATCGTAAGATGGTACATTCATTATAATATTTTACCCCGACGAAGCACACGGGCGCAGAAACGTTATATAATTTGCGTCAGCCAGTTTTAACTATATATATATATATATATATATATATATATATATATATATATATATATATATATATATATATATAGCACTATCGGAGGATTAACAATAAACATTCTCCATAACCCCAGCGCAATTCTCCGACTTTGTGTATACTCGCCGTTCCAGTGCAAATGTAACTTTAATTATTTGTAATCAGGTTACAATCCCTCATGCCCCCGAGGACAAAGTGAACCATTACAGATAAAAGGTGCCTCTGTAAACCGGTGTCTGCGTCCTGTGATCGTCTGAGATTGTTATTTCCCTGAGAGCCGGAATCTCGAAACGACATCGTAGTTTGGTAAAATATAAAACTAATATATTATTTAATATTATATATATATATATATATGTATATATATATATATATATATATATATATGTGTGTGTGTGTGTGTGTGTGTGTGTGTGTGTGTGTGTGTGTATTTCGGCAGCACGTCAGTTACATACACGCGTCGTTGAAGACCACGGAGTTTTCCTTCTTCGTTATCTTTCTTGTAAATTTCTCGAGGCGGCGAGCGATTCGTTCGTTTTCTGGTGTTAATTGGACGAGTATGACACCTAACGTTGTATCGTGGGCCATTCCTTGAGCGCTTTCGATCTCGCGACTGGCTTTCAGGAGGCTGTGTCTTATTATTAGTAAGAGCCGTATTTATATTTTATTATTAGTTATATAAATTATTAATTTACATATATAATTTACATATATAATTTCTACATGATAGTCTTTCAGTGGTTCAAGTGTCTATATTAACTAGATCCGATAATAATTATGAATGCCTTAATTAAAACGGTCAGGGGGTGATTAAATAAGAACAATTTACCTACGTGAATTTTGATTTTCTATGTTAAAAGCTTATGTTTGCAATTTACTTCACAATTCTAAAGTGTTACGTATAGATTTCTACGTGCAACTTTAATTTAACTCCGATTCAAAGATATGCCCCTTAAGTAGATTGTAGCTTAAATCGACCGAAAGGTTGTGTATGTGTTACAACCAAGATCATATAGTGGTCTCAGTAATGCAATTCATACACATTATCAATCATTATCTTAAATATATAACAAAAAATCTCTATATCTATAGCAATAATATTAAGCTCTTCATAAACGACACGAAAAACGCACTCATTGACTGTTGACATTATTCACTTAAACATGCAAATATTTGCTCCCTCTGATCGCATATTTTGGCTAGGCTAATAGTATTATATAATACTGACATAACTACATACAATACGTTGATAAAGAAAAACAAATATTGAACTTTTATTGTTATAAATAAAATAAAAGTAAATTACTTCATTTATAGATGTCAAGCGCCAAAGATTACCTCACAATATATTTTTTATTAATAAAATAAAGTACCATCCATTCTCTTTTGATCGATGTGAAAATAAACGCAGACACCACCTTTTTTATAGATAAAACTATGTCAAACATATATCTTTTTCATAGATGTCAATCGCGAAATAGGATATAATATACATGGCTGCCTGTGATTAATGGAATTACATTAATATTCAAATATCAAGTCTTTAAAAAATAAATTATAATTTATTTCGGGATAAAAATTGGATTTTAGACTAATTGAAATATTTCGTCCAATATATGTTCGAAAATCAAACGAAATAAGCAAAATATATAATTAATACCTATAGTACAATTGAACGCCGAACAGAAACGTCTATTTCGTCCATTAACTTTGTAATTTTTTTCTTTAGAAATTTGAAAGGTTATGTTTTAGTTTTAAATATAAAGGGGGCTGTAAGACATTGGGGTATTTCCCCCACCCCGTATATCCGGGCATGACGGTCTTAAAAGCCACACAAGAATAGTAGTGTAGTATCTGTTCTCTTTATACCAACGCCCAAACTGTACATTGAAAGTTTTTAAATGTTTTTAATAAGGTGTCGTTCTTTTAATAAAATCTCTTTCACTAATTCTATTTATAATAATATCATCATCATCATCGACAAAAATATGAAATATATGATAACATTATTCAATACCAATTATGACTGTATATTATATGATATTAATCTATTAAAAAACAAATGTGTTAAAGCTGGTTTTGTTTGACGGAGTTCAGAGGATTATTATATATACTGTATCAAATATATGTCATTTTGAAGGTGTCGATATTAAACTATTTAGGAAAGATTCATATTTAGATTAAATGTTATTAGATTGGAATAGTAGATTTGACAAGTGCAGTATTCTCCATTATTTCACAATGTATTTATTATGTTTAAAAATTGTGACTGCCG
Organism: Sepiola atlantica; assembly: GCA_963556195.1. Taxonomy (NCBI): domain Eukaryota; kingdom Metazoa; phylum Mollusca; class Cephalopoda; order Sepiida; family Sepiolidae; genus Sepiola; species Sepiola atlantica. The sequence goes on from OY744515.1 coordinate 3,684,064, forward strand.
GACGAACAGACATACAGACAGGAAGGCGGAAGGATGAACGGACAAACTTCCTATTTATATAACATTGATATTTCTATCTACTTTGTGTTGATAGCGTAAGGTATGAAACCCCTGACTGTACAATATACGAGGTAGAGGTTAATCTTAGAGTTAAGTATTCGCACGTCTAACCACAGTATTTCAGTGGACGCAATATTATATATATATATATATATATATATATATATATATATATATATATATATATATATATATATATATATATATATATATATATATATATATACGTGTCTCGTCCAATCTTAGTAATGCTAAACCTTGAGATATTCGAAACCGAGACCTCAGTAACTGAGTGCAACTCTCCGAGAGTAGCAGTTGGAGAGATGCATTGCATTATAACAGTTGTTAATTTCAAAGTTATATTTGCTATTTTATTTACGATACTGATAATAGAAATTATTTATTTATTTTTACGAAATATTTATATACTTACATCTACAGTTATATATGTCTACATACAGACTAGGTAAAACAATAACATTACAGATCCCAAAAAGAACAGATAAATAAATAAATAAATAAAACTTACTAACAGATAAATAAACAAATAAATAAAACTTGCTAGGGAATAAAATATATATACGAACTAACATCGATCTCCCTTAAGTTAATCACTATCCCACACCGGATTTTTTTCGGATAGAGATACACCGTTTTCTGTCAAAGATGACGCCATTGCCTATCGGGACTTGACTACAATCATTTCAGCTTGCCGATGATTCAACTGGGCACAGAGATTTACTAAAGATGTTTAAATCTGCCCTTTTGGATGAAACACGGTACATTGCTGAAATATGTAATGTACAGTATCTAAATAAATGATATTAGCTCTCTTATATGATCGAGTACTTTATTTGATTTCTTTTCATATACAACCTGACACACACTATATATATATATATATATATATATATATATATATATATATATATATATATATATATATATATATATATATAATTGTATTGGTAGGCTTAAATGGATTACGCATTTCTTCAAAGTACGGACTCTAGATATAACAATACAAACTTGTCGGCAAATATTTCACAATGGCGATCGCCCTGCATGGAAACACACAGCGATTTCCACCGACATTTTCTAAAGAGATGATTAACGCAAGCAGATGCTAAGCACGCCTACCGACTCTACTGCCTGACCTCGACCGTTCCTGTCTGACTAAAACGATACATATCAACAGGCCAAATCATCTGGGAAATATTTTGGGAAGCTGAACGTCAATTTCCGTTTCATTCTTATTTCCTAGACAAAAAACAGGTTAAAAAAGCCCCAACTATGTCAAGCGGAAATGCCAGCGCTCCAGAGGTTTGGCACACATCTTCAAAACTATATGTTATCTGGGTACATTTTTTTGGAATCACGATAGGAGAATTTTTAATATTAACTATAGTATCCTATTGTTTTTAATATTAACTATGGGATCCTATTATTTTTAATATTAACTATAGTATCCTATTGTTTTCAAAATAATTAGCATTTATTATAATTTTTCAGAACATCACGGGTTGCTCAAATGTATTTTAAGCGCAAATGGATGGTAAGAGATAATCTAATGGTGTGGTCATTATCAGGTACTGATATAAATCCAATAAAAGGAAACTTGTAAAAACTGGGTATGCATAGTGCGGTCAAACAAGATAACATTAAAACAGAAATCACAACTATGTGTGTGTATTAAACCATATAGTCATTGTTTATTCAGTAATACAATACTCGTTCAGTTAACATCATATTTTAGTTACTGAAGTTAAAAATGTTTGTGTAAAATAAATTAGTCAAATAACTAAGTAAACCTTAAGTTACTAAGGCAAAACGCAAGTATATCTACTTGAAATGGATACTCGAATCTCAAAATGCAATATCAGTGACACACTAAATGGCAGCAAATTAAACTTATTTATACACAGTATACACGCCCAAACAAACATACACACACACACAAAACACACACATTATATATATATATATATATATATATATATATATATTAGAAAATGTTAGATACTTATATAGGTACGTACAAAAATGGTTGTGGCTTACACAGCCTGTGCGTATTATAATTATATGAATAAGTGTGTATTTAAATTTTGATTGTTTAAGAAAGGTAAAAGCCTATAGTTTATCTCTAGAAAATATCATTTTACCTGTAAAAATAAATTTTCAAATGAAAAGTGTTCTCACATAGTAAATTTCAGTGAAATCGAAACTTTAAATTAATTAAAACAATCTCTTTGATAGATAAATATAAATTTTCTGGAACCATTTAAAAGATTCAGTTAATTCATTTTAAGATTCTTAATTAACAAAAATGTACATACATTTTGCTAAGAAATTGCAAAGAAATGCCAGAGTAAGGAGAACATCATATTATAAGTGTTACTTCTATAATAGAGCTTTAGTTTCGTAATAGTTTATAGAATTTTATGATAATTGTACCATACGTTTTTACCACTTAATTCAATTTAATATTTCATTAAGATCAATATGATTTCATATTTCTATGTGATATAAACATTATTTGAATATCGACCAATATATTTTATCGTTAAACTGTTCATTTTGTTTTAAACGTGTGTTTTTGTATGAAAAAAAACGTTCGAAGTTTATTTTGTAACAACAACTTTGTTTTTTGTATGCAATAAAACGTTTCATGTCGTAAAAATATGGCCGCCATCGATTAAAACATTGCATTATAATTCGATTCTACAAAACTTTAAAAAGTAAATTAGAATTTTATTTAAGGAGAAAAAACAATTCTGTCCAACAATCAATTTCACCTAAAATTTAAACAAAACAGACGTAATGAAAACGAGATTGAGTATATTTCTCTTGCATATAAATACACGCTGTTTATTTTGTAACGGCGTTTGACGGTGTCAATCTCATCTGCTTATTGCAATACTGGGAATCCAAGTTAATCGTTTGTAAAAATTCTGCCATTTAAAAAATTATTTTTTGGGAACGACTACAATTGTTTTCGAATAATTTTTCAATAAATAGGGTACCCATAACGGAAACACCTGTAAACAAATTGGAGCCGTATTGTGTAATCAATTTGGCGAGTATGATGTGAAAACAATTAAAATGTATATATATATATATATATATATATATATATATATATATACATATATATATATATATATATATATATATATATATATGTATATACATATATATATATATATACATATATATATATATATATATATATATATATATATACAGGTTGGGCAAAAATAAGGGTCCTATTTTTAAAAATTCATAACTTTTTTATTTATTGATTTTTTTTTTTTTAGAATAAGTAAAGGACCCCTTCCGAAGCAAGCATGAGCCGTATTAGCCCTAAGGAACGTACCCTCATTTAGAAAACATTATTTTTGCTTAAAAAACTCAAAACAGTGTAAAAAACAATACTTTAGTTTTTGTAAGTTTTAAGAAGTGTTTTTCGGCTAAAATTTGTTTTGTTTATTTCAAAAAATCTCGGAAGGGTCAGTCTACACACACATAAAGTTTGGTGAGTTTAACTTTTATTTTGTGGAAGTTATTCAAATTCAAGTTATTCAAATTTAAAGATAGGACCCTTATTTTGGCCCACCCTGTATAATTATTAATGACAATATATGAATTTGCATTTAGCATCATTTCTTTTTACTTTGTAGTCTCTTAAAAGATTCAGCTCAATACTTGTCAATTATTGATAACATAGCAAAATATAAGTCAGTTCATATTATATTCCAATAAACATGGTTTTATTTTATTATTTTTATTTTTTCACGTTTCCAAAAAATATAAAATTTCTGTGAGATATATTTTTTACGGTCCGTTTCATTTGTCTTCTGCCAACCAACATTTTTATGTCAATATCGTCTCTGCAACACTACAAAATCATCAGAAAAAAATGTACAAAGAGTAAAAAGTTCTTGGACTAAAGTGTCTTGAAAAAAACTACACTTTTCACCCTAAAATTAACTACTGTATAGTGTAGGTTTTTTCAAGACATATATATATATATATATATATATATATATATATATATATATATATATATATATATATCTTTAGTCACATTTTCCTGACGTAATGACAACATTTTCAGTTGGTATATATCTCTTTTATTGGAGCGAGATTATTTTGTCGGTGTTCGCCCGAGGCGGCCTAAACGTAAATACTGACGGTTCTGTTCAGAGTGATTTTATCCATATCCACACTTTATTGTGATCTGAGCTCTTCATTTTAACTCGCTCTTGTTACAAACCTTGCATTGCAAGGAACGCGAATAAACCACGTAATTTGCTAGTTTGTTCAGTATTTATCAGTCTAGTCTTCGAGCTACGTTAAAAGTAACTATTTTTCTAGGTCTTATGAGATAATCTTCCAAGGAAGTACTCCCTCATTCAAAGGCGACGACAAGATTTACCCCATCGTCTTCTCTAATACGAGAACGGTATCATCGATCGTCACCGATCATCTGAAGCGCCCGTTAGGTGGGGGATGGACTATTGTCTTAAAAGATGACTTTCAAACTCAATTGCAGTTTGCCTTTTCTTTACATTCTTTATACTCGTTGGATGTTTCCATATTATTTTACCTTGGGTTACAAAACTACTTGAAACAATCAAATTGTAGGTGTAACATTAGATTGGGTTTATGCAAAATTATATCTAATTCACATGTTATAAAAGATACTCATGAGTAAGACATCAACAACCCTATCCTACCACCTATTAAACACGTCAGGAAGCAACTCGGATTTAAGGATGTTGTGCTTCATTTTATTTAGTAAATACAATCGACAAAGGGATAAAGAAAGCTATTCACCTGTTCAGACAGGTGTGGCTAAAAATATCGCTAGTTGTTATGTTCAAACGAATCTGAAGCATATTACGATTCAGTATTTCTGAAATTAGAATGATTCAAAGATCAATATTATTTTACTTTGTCTTCGTGTTAGAAAGAAACGTTAAATGATGACTTTTAAATTCGTCTGTGAGTTGGCAAAATATTAGAAGACGAGGTAGAATACTACTACATGATCGAAAAAACAAACAATTGTAAAACTATCAGTGAAACTGATGAAAGTAGTAAGATAGGCAGAGAAAAAAATATTTCAAAACCCAGATGTTCTTGAAGAATGGAATTTTTTGTAGAAATAATAGAATAATGGACGAACAAGAATCACCTAATAACTAATTAAACAATATTAAAAAAATCTACATGTGTCTTGAAGAATGGATTTTTTTGTAGAAATAATAGAATAATGGACAAACAAAAATCACCTAATAATAGAATAATGGACGAACAAGAATCACCTAATAACTAATTTAAAGTCAAATGCATTTTATTAAGATGCGTCTATCCAATCAGTGCGTGTATCGTCGACCATTTTATTTCAAACACGCTAGACAGACAAACGGAAATTCTACTTCTATCTTAAAAGTTACATAACTATATATTAAAAACATAAGCAAGAAATAACACCGACGACATAATCATCTACTATAAATATGTAGACGTATGTAAAGTGTCATACATATATTAAATCTGTTAGCCTAGTTATGCTGATTATAACATAAACTATAAGATTACAATGTAAATGGTATTTTAAATATAAGCGTGACTGACCGACTGAAAACAGAACCTATCATAGAGATGCATGGATCCACTTGAAATAAGATGCGGCAGTGCTATCGCTTATTTCAAACAGAGGCGTGACTGACCGACGGTTCTAACAAGCTACCATCAGATCCAATCGACAACTCCTCCCGTAGAAATTAGAGGACGTATATAAATCTAAAATAAGGAATGTATTTGTACGCTAAGAATAATAGAGAGAAGCTACACTTCTATAATATCTTCTGAATAACGAATGTGTACTGTACCGAGTTTAAGCAACCTCACAGGATGCACAAAATAGTGTACGAACGCCCAGGTGGTATTCATTTTCGTAGGTGGCTGAGGAAACGAATACCAATAAAATGGAACAATTCTGAATAAGTTCGCCTCAGCCTAACCCGACCATAGAAAAAGATAAACACAACCGCTGATATGCCGGCACGTAAGGAAAATAAATAAATGGAGTAATGAAACACACGCAGAGACTTATACGTATGCCTGCTGTGTGTTGTGTGCGCGCGTCTGTGTGTAAAAGTGCTACGGACGTTGGAGTCGAGAACATTCGAGCCCATTATTTTCCGCAAGCATACTTCAACGCAGATAGACGGCGCATACAACAAAGATAACTGGGGAATTGTGTGACTGGAATAATCTTGCCGAAAAAAAAAACTAGCGTAAAAGAATTCCACACGTGAAAATAAAAGCAGACGCAACATTATATGCATGAGCAGCCCTATTTCTGACTTTTATGTTGTTCGCAATATACATGGCAAAGGAACTGTGATAAAAGAGTACATAGTTAATCTGATATACTATATCATACGGAGATGGTTTATTAGATTGTTATAGAAATCTATATTTTAAGAGTTACAATTCTCTTTAGTTACGATCCGAGTAACATTTGCATCCAATAAAATCTGACGTTACTATGGCGCAATACTCAATTAATAAGGATTACATTTAAAACAAAAGACTTATACTAAGATAAAGGTTTAATTGATTAAAATTGTGCGAGAAATTCAATTGTGGTAGTAATTCTTTATTTTACTTTATTCCCTCTAAACATGGCAAATGGTCACTGAGCCATAAGAGGCTACTGTGATAGCCACGAGCTTTTTAAGGCGCAGACTGGGTGGAGAAAGATTATCAACACGTGTGTTTTCATTACATTTAATTGTCTGCATGTTTGCACAGTCGGGCAACAAGTAGCAGAGAAGGAATCAGAAATACAAGCTGTCCTAGGTAAGAAGTTATTAGAGTCAAACATCTTCGGGCATCTGGTGGCTTCTATAGTGAAAGAGTGGAAGTTTTACAGGATTACCAATACCATATATTGATCAGAACAAATTCCTCGAAATACGTGTAAAACAAGCACAACTATATAAAACTGAGGCGATGTGACATGACCTGGAGCAGTCCCGACAGTGCGACACTTATTAGGCTATAAATACTTATCTACCCTGTCTAGAAAAAGATAGACCAGTACTCGATGCACCAGTCCAGATGTGACAACAATACTCGATGCATGGGCGACTGGTTGATTATAGGATATCCTGCAGCTGTAAGAAATGGTCTCACCCGGTAAAGGGACCCTACCTTTTCGTTTTACAAACTTGGCAGTATCTTCTCTGTAGTTATTACAATTAATGTTAACTGAGAATGTCAGACTCAGGAGTGTAAACGTTGTCTTCTCAGGAAAAGCGTTATTGATAATGAGAGTCGGTGGTTGAAATATTTATCATAGTTGTTAAAGGAAATCAGGTAAGCCTTCGTAGCATTGACGGTTATCATCTATGTCAGGCACTGTTTTCATAGGGTTCAGATATCGCCTTGCAGGCGTGGATATTGGATTGCCCTTAATATCGAGAATACTTTGTATTGTCGTCAGCCATTTCACCCCTCTCAGATACGAATAAATAAGAGGTTATTTGTATGGATCAGGTATAATATACGTCAAAATATCGACTCCTGGTGCACAACCACATCGATTTGATGTTGTTTAGACGTACGTATCTCTACAATTACTACTTAGGTTAGCGTTCAGCAAAATACGCTTCTCGGATAAATCCGACCTTTCACATGCTTGTGTACAGTCTGTTAGTTAGAAAAAAACCTGGGGACCTTGATAGACAGCTATTTGTTTTATTGTGAATAACGCAGTGACCAACCGAAACACTAACTGTGTTAGATATGTGTTGTACGGAGAATCTGTGCATTTTATTATGAAATTCATCCCTAAACGTTTTTGTTTATTTTAGATATCAAGTAAAATAATTAGTACACTGTCGACATCATTAATAAAATAATTACTGATTTATTGATCATATATTTTTTAGAATATATTTCTCCAGCAATATTCCAGCAAAGGCCCTCATTCGTTTTTATTTTTACAAATAAAGAATTATAGAGTTTGGAATGGGTAACGGCATGATGACGTCACTTTTGTTGGTTAGCATGTACATATTACACATATCTGTAATCTGGTTTTCAGAAAATGACTGCCCGACCCTGAGTTCGTCTGAGGAATCTCTAGAAGTTAAATGTTGAATAATAACCAATATATAAATGCATTACTCGTAATATAAATGAGACATTAACACGTCAGTGGATTACATAAACAATTTGACAAATCTTTAATATACACATACCTCTTGCGTTATTACATACATGAAATCTATGTTCGCAGTTTTCCATACACTTTTCCCTGCACATATAACCTTCCTCTTTGGACCTTTAGTCACATGCCAAAAATCTCTATTACAGCTAACGCGTTTATCATTAATCTGCGCACTCTATTCCCTACTATGATTTCATAGATAATTTTATCTTAACTTAACATTACAAAACTGGTCAAAATGTTACTTCTTGTGACTCTCTTCTATGAATTATAACTTGAAAGTTAACGCAATAAAAAGGATATCATGAAAATCTACTATGTTAATTTATTCATCGTGTGAACAAATCACATCAGTTGATTGTTAACTGGGAGGTGACGGTTGCTAAGTTATTAACGACACGGACTAACAACCTGCGTGTGCCATGTTCGAATCAAGTTCGTTCCACAAAAATATTTTCACTTAGGATGTTAGCAACGTTCACGTGGTTTCTCATGTTAGTACCCGATATTTTTGTGGAAAGAATTATAACCAGAGTAATTCGGGGAAGCTGATGTTAACAATAGATTTATATGATTTTCACGGTATGAATGAATAAATGAGTGTTAACTGCGGCCATTCCTCAGAAAGTTCCATTAATACTAATCTTTTAGATTAACCATAATGACAGAAGTATTAAGCTTCAGGATTTCTACTAATTCTAACTATCCCACATATTCCCTCGACATTTATTTACTAACTTCACAAACTAAATAGAGCCTCCCATTTTCTCTCAAATATGATTCTCAATTTAACACATATTGTGTGACTGTTTCCCCGCAACTTTAACACGCAGCACAACTTTCTCTTCTTGTTAAAAAATTTCTAAACCTGAAAAAGAAACAGAACAATTATAAAATTTAACATAATATGTTCACTGTGTTCTAATCTGATCGGAAAATTGGCAAGTTAGTTATATTACAAATTAGAAGGTGCAACATTTGTATACACCTAGTATAGAAAGTTCCTTGGCGTCTATTTTGCAGACAAATTATCGCTCCGGGTAAATATATATTTACATTGTCTTCTATCCTAATCGATTTATTTGTTAAACAAATAATTTCCTTGAGGTCGTAGCAGTCACATATGCTTCCGTATAAACCAACTAAACGTTCAACAAGAGATATCCAACCATATATTTTCGCCAAGAACTAATTTACTAAATAATACATGTCGTTATATATTGATGATGATGATGTAATTCCGTACTCCCTGACAACTTCAAGTATCACTCTTAATTCTTAGTAATTATCCGGAAAACCTGAGTATATTGCGTATTGTATTTTTACGCGTCAGCGAATTGTAATTCAATATGTCACCCTTTTATTTCCGACTGGTAAGACAATCCGCTTAATGCTTCGTACTAAATATTGACTCTTGTGCTAACCGCCTCGCTGACATTGGCCTCACTCGACTAAATCAATTACTGGAATTGTCTTCTAGAGGCTCACGTTATTAGGATTTTAATTTTCAGCTAAGTTGGTCATTGGTGGAAACTGAGTACACAAAGTTGATTAGCCGATTAGACTCATTGCGCTTATTCGATAACAGCAGAATACGACGCGTAACTTGATTACCAAATCGACCACACATTTGGCACTGTACCGATTTGATCAGCAGTTCGAGAGAGCCACTTTAGAATGGTAAATAGTCTAACAGGATTGTTCTTAGAACATTTCTTCCGCTCCGTGTTATCTAGAGGCATCATCTTCAGTTGTTGTTGATTGACTTGCAACATATTATATACACGAGCGGGCTGTATTTAACATCGAATGGTGTAGACTATATAGTTGCGAATACAGAGTTTGAATAAGCAAATCTATTGTGTTTACTTACACACTGATGCAGTTAAGAAACGTATGAACCATCAGTTCAACCTATTCAGCATCTTATGATAGTTTTACAGCATTTAAATCGGGTCTATATTAATTGTGTACACTAATATTTATTTTCTGATTTCAAATAGAAATAAGTTAGATAAGTACGATGATCAGCTGTTTAACATGTGATAGAAGTACGCATATATATATATATATATATATATGTATATATATATATATATATATATCTAGATATACATACATATTTATTGTACGAATATTTTATTTGCTTTATGCACATTCCTATATATATATATATATTTATATATATATATATATATATATATGTAAACTTATCTTGCGTCTAGCTCTCGTATAGACATGTAGTACTACATTACGTGCTTACTTAGTTTTTTTATGTTTATGTATATGTATATATATATATATATATATATATATATATATATATATATATATACATATATATTGTGTGTGTTCGTGTTTGTGTGTATCTATATGTATGTATATTTGTCGGGGTGTGAGTGTACATCGTTTCTTTCAGTATATCTATCTCTTTTGTTTTATAATTCGTCTATATATATTATATTACATAATTGATTTTTTGCATCTATATTCAACTAAAGCAACATCTGTTGGCTCTTTTCTTCATGCATATTTGTATATAATGTTATTACTTAATTGGGCTTGCATTATTGTTATTATTTTTCATTATTATACATAATTGTTATAATAGTATCATTATTATTACATATCAATCAATTCATTATATTACATTTCATTCACTTCCTTTTCATTCGCTATCAATACGTTTCATGAGGTTGTCTGTATAATCCCCAATATGTATATATGTATATGTATGTGTGTCTATGTGCATATGTGTGTATATGTATATACGTATATATGTATATATATTTATGTGTGTATGTGTATGTATATGTGTGTATGTGTGCATATGTGTGTATATGTATATACGTATATGTATATATATATATGTATGTATATATAAATATATATATATGTATATATATATATATGTATATATAAATATATATATATGTATGTGTGTATGTGTGTGGGTGGGTGTGGGTGTATGCATGTGTATATATTTGTATATCTATATGTAATTCGGTATATATATACATATATATATATATATACAAATTATACGCAAACTTTAATTTATATTTGTAATAGTTACAAATTTAACATTATTGCATTACATAATATCACAGCAAAAAGTAATTCTTCGAGACGTATTTAATTATATTAATTTTATATAATTAATATATCTTAAGTATTTTTTTTTCATTTATATTAATTTTAAGGTACTTCCGTTAAATCTAATATTCTTATATTCATGCATCGGTTTATATATTTTTGTTTATATGTCTATCTATTTATTTATATATCTTTTTATGTGATTTTATCACTTACACAATCGACCATCATTATTATTTTTATTATTATTATTATTAGTAGTAGTAGTAGTAGTAATAGTGGTAGTTGTAGTAGTAGTGGTACACACATTATATCAATTTATTATATTTAAATTCATTCACTTTCCTTTTTCTTTGAATTCTCTAATTCTATTTTTATATATACATTTTTCTTTGATTTGGATTTTATCTTTATTTTTAATTTTGTTTTTTATCTTGATATTTTTATATTTATTTTTATTTTTCCATTTTTAATTCATTTAATTTATTTATTTACTTATTTATTGATTTATAATCATCATTATAAATTATTATTTTACTTCTCTTCCACTCCGCCCAATTCAGTCTCTTAGTGACATTTAAATAATACATATTTGAATATCAGTTTCCCTTAATAGAAATACACAACGGTACAAAGCACACGCGTTCCTTTTTTTTAATGACAATGAATTACTTATCCTATCGGCAGTGACATTTAGCGTGAACTGACTTGAAAGTTGAAAAAAGAATGAACGCTGCACGCTTTTGAAAATTCCAGTTTTCTCAACAGTTTCATTTTACTTCATTTTCTTCGTTTCGTATAATTTTTTGACAATGAGCGAAAGACTGCTCGAAATATAAGAATAAAATATGATCTTTACAAAATCAACACCCTCGTGTTTATGCTTCACACACCACTGATCAGCTTCAAAACACTTTTCTAGAAGCATACGTGGAATAACCAACAAAAAATGTTCATGACCTAAATGCCAGAGGTTTGTGTGACGAAAGCTTATAGCCCACTCGGGAATGCTGATCAGATTGTGCTAATGATTCATAGCACCCTAAAGAATCGTCAAAAAGCTGATGAGCCGTTGTTAAAAATAACGAGATAAAACGAGCAGGCTGATGTTTAGTCAATTAGAGATCACATCAGTGACGCCCCATTGAGAGAAACGTTCTCACTCCCTGCTGATCAGTGTACAAATGAGCAAACTGAATGGGTCAAAGCAGGCATAAGAGCCTATACCCCGATGCGAACATTCTTTAGAATGCCAAAATCTCCCCAATGGTTTACCTTGAAATGTGCAGCTGATATTTCTGAGAGGCAGCAATAATTTCGTAAATTTGGCCGCCATAAGTCAGCTACTAGTAGACATACATTTATAGAGTCCTAAACTAATTGTATGGCCGTGATAGGTGAAGCAAAGAGAAGTTATACATAGTTTACCAAAAAGCGCATTCAGTCACAAAAACTAGGTACTCGCGATTTTTGGAAAATTTACAATAGTGTGGTGAACAATGGTCAATCAACGATTCCCCCACTATCAAACCACAATGATGTCGTTGGCACGATAACTGATAAGCCTGAATTACTTGCCAAGCGTTTTGCCTTAACCTCCACTTTGGACTCAGATAACCACCCCTCCTTAAATTCCCATTGCGGACAAAAGCCACACCTGAGAACCTGGTCATCACTTCATCCCAAGTCAGAGACATCATAAAAAAAACATGACACCTCTTAAACTAGTGGGCCTGATCTTATACCTGTAATAATAATAAAGAAATGGTCTGCTGAACTGGCCCCTGTCCTTTCCAAACTCTACAACAAATGCCAAGCTGAATCTTGCTTTTCCGATAGCTGGACAATTGCCTCTTTGGTGCCAGTCTTCAAGAATTCTGGGGATAGTACTGATCCTCGGAACTACCGCTCAATAGGTCTACTCCTGATCTTTGCTAAAATCGTTGAATCTATTTGCTTGTTTTTCTTAAAATATAACCGATAACAAACTGCTATGAAAAAAAACTCCATCGAAATAGAGTCCATAAAACTGACTTTGAAAATGTTTTCTCTAGTTAGCCTTTGTTATAGAATGTTAAATGAGCGTTATTAGCTGTATGTTTTGTAATGTTTTGAATGTTTATATTTCATTTTGTTTGAATTCAGAGAAAGTCCATGATGCACGTTATATTTTCTTTGAAATATACCGTAGGGGTTGTCTATAAGAACAAGTATAAACGATATATAACCTGTGTGAATGAAACCAAAAAATAAATGGCGCGGGCATAATCAACAATGACCCGAAACTTCCATGCACATTGTCTACAACACTAGAATGTGTGGCCGGAAAACATTCTATTTCCCTTGGATTACTTCTCTTATCATTCATTTCCTCTTTATGATGCAGAGTGTTTAGAAAGAAGACATCGACTCCCATTTTGTACGTCTTCGTTATGATTTGACTGAGTTCATTAGCGAACACCCTAACCATTTTGACAATTAGGCAGATGTTCATACATTCATAACTGAACATTCTGAGTCTAAAAATACTATCGAATTTTTCCCATCAGCATGAAATATCAAAAAATAAAACAACACATCGACCAGACCTTATTATAATTACACGATTTATTTAACGCAGAAAAGCATGTATATTTTTATTTTCATACATTTATTATACATTTAACTAGTTTAAATACCTGTTCTCGAGCGGGTTTATAAAAATGCAACAGACTTTAAAGAATCCAGAATTCAAAAGAGTTTCATTCAGTAAAAACATAGTACTCTGGCGGAATGTAAAATTAAATAGAGATGACACAACTGAAGTTATGGACGGCATGACCAGTTTGACCCACTGTTTTTATTAAATCAACGACGTTGAGCGAAATTAATCTAAGTGAGTAATATATGTGTGACCATTTAGGAATAGCAGGTGCTCTATGTGAACGAACAGCGAAAAACTTCTGCATAAAAATATAGCACCGAATATAATTTTAACAATACTATATTCCGATCAGCTTATTCACATATCTGCGTGGCAGTTTTGTACTCAATCCTGTGGCTAATCTCACTAGGGAAAGAATGATATCGTGTGTTTGTGAGTTACTTCGGTATGGACTAGAATTTATTTACTTTTGTGGTGGTATAACACTATTATAGACCATTATCCAGTGATATAAGCTCGAATGAAGATATTTTTAATGGAAACATAAATCACGAAGCCACTTGATGTAAACAGGTAAAAAAAAATACGACTTCAAAATCAAAAAAATATAAACGATACGTGTTAGATGGATATGTACCGACCTAGAAAACAGCAATTATTCCCACTTTGTCAGAAACTTCGCTAATGAAATGTGAGGAGTAAAATACAAAACAAGGTAAGCGAGAGTTACCAAACTGTCGAAAGTAAACGCAATATACACTTGATATATTTTTGGTATGGATTGCAGTACCCTTTTGTTTTAATAATTCGAGGAAAACATGGATGTTTGTATCTGTATGAAAACAAATTTGATGTGTTTAATATGGAATGTGTAGTTTTAAATAGTTGAGTAGTAAGAGAAATATACGCATGAAAGGATAAGCAAATAGTCTGAAAATGAATAATTAGTTGATTAAGTTACAATTGTATAGACGATCCGAAAGTATATTTAAAACCTACACTGATGGGCATGTACAATATTTATTAAGATAAATCTAAATATTGTTTAGTTTTCCGCTAAATTGTGGTTTTAATCGTCGCCATTAGAAGCTGGTATATAGTGTCGACACCGAACACATACAGCAAATATGATTTATCTAAATAAAAAAAAACAATTACATGCCTGTAATCAACCAGTGAGTTTAGTAATAGTACATTTAAGCCTTATATCTTGTCGCATTTTCCTTATCTATATTTATTTTCTTGTTTTCTATTTCCCTTTCTCTCTGTATATATATATATATATATATATATATATATATGTAAAAATAAAAATGGAATAAAGAATAAGCAATTCAACAACTAACAAAAAAAAACTCAAAAACTCATCTTGTAAAGTTCCACCGAGATATTTCGGCCGTAGATACGACAATTTTCGATCAGTTAATACACTTTATTTCAAAACGGAAAAGTTTTCAAATTTATACAGAGAATGCGATTGGAAGAAAATGTCACGTGCAGAGAACAACAAAACGGGAAGAAAAAGGAATGCGAGGAATGTTATGAAAAGAGAAAGAAAAAGAAGATGAAGAAGAGGAAGAAGAAGAAAGAGATACCAATCAATCAGTATCTTTAGAACGTCAGTTGAAGAAGACGAAACAAAGAAGAAGAGAAAGCGAGAGCAAACGTGAGAAAGGGTAAATCGACATGTTGTTGTCGAAAACTATTAAAGAAGAGAAAAAGAGAGAGAGAGAAAACATCAGTGCTTAGATATCGCCTGCTGATTGAATTCGGGCTGAGAGCGTCAAAAGTCTACAGGATTAGTAGTAAATAGGGCAGTTAACGTCGAGGGACGAAACAAGGGAAGATGAGGAGGCAGAGGAGGAGGGGAAGGGGGAAGAAGAGAGACAAGGGTTAAAAGTTAGACAGAGTCGTATTCATTTAGATTCATCTCGTATAAAATCGATCTAGCCGAAGGAAAAGCAATATTATAGAAACCTTGTCTTTGGGCAATGGTGTTCTTATGACATAGGATCAGACAGGATTCTGTGAGACGTCGAAGTTTGGTGTCATGAATATGTTTGATAGGGATTGCCTTATGGGTATTGAAGTGGTGGCCATAAGAGATCATATGAGTGCATAGTGCATTTGAGGTATCGCCGTTTTTTATGGCACGATTATGTTCATATATTCATAGACTGTAGACTTTTGACGCTCTCAGCCCGAATTCAATCAGCAGGCGATATCTAAGCACTGATTTTTCTCTCTCTCTTTTTTTTCTCTTCTTTAATAGTTTTCGACAACAACATGTCGATTTACCCTTTTCTCACGTTTGCTCTCGCCTTCTCTTCTTCTTCGTTTCGTTTTCTTCAACTGACGTTCTAAAGATACTGGTTGATTGGTATCTCTTTCTTCTTCTTCCTCGTCTTCATCTTCTTTTTCTTTCTCTTTTCATAACATTCCTCGCATTCCTTTTTCTTCCCGTTTTGTTGTTCTCTGCACGTGACATTTTCTTCCTATCGCATTCTCTGTATACATTTGAAAACTTTTCCGTTTTGAAATAAAGTTTATTAACTGATCGAAAATGGTCGTATGTACGGCCGAAATATCTCGGTGGAACTTTACAAGATGAGTTTTTGAGTTTATTTTTGTTAGTTGTTGAATTGCTTATTCTTTATTCCATTTTTATTTTTACATATTGTCTGAAACATTGTTTCTTTTTTTCCCATATACATATATATATATATATATATATATATATATATATATATATATATATATAGTATTTTTTAAAATAAAATTATCATTGTCTACATATGTCCATAGACATTTCAGCAGCCATTTTATTTAAAATTAAGTTGCCTCAGGCTACACACATATTGAAAGACGTTTGCCCACACATTAATGTAAACTATAATACAGCTCTACTTGTTATTGAGCACTATTATTTAACACCGGACGTTTATTTGATTAACATCTGGGAAACATCAACACATTAACTATATATATATATATGTATATATATATATATATATATATATATATATATATATATACATATATATATATATATAAATATATATATATATACATATATATATATATATATATAAATATATATATACATATATATATGCATATATATATATACATATATATATATATATATGTAAATATATATATACATATATATATATGAGTATATGAAAGGATAAAAATAATCCGACGGTACGAAATTAAAAATAGAAAAGCGGAAGACCTTTTCGCTCAACGTTTCGCCCAAATTTCACGTGGGCTTTGTCAAGAGCGGACGAAGAATACAAAAATGACAAAAGACGAGAAGGTCTGTAAATTATGGGAAATATATATAGTGGTTGGGTTCATGTTGAGATGAAGGGTATGCAAAGCTGGCATATACTCCATTCCTTCTCTAGACTGTAATAAGGTCTACATTGGAGAGGCGCAGCGTAATCTGGACAAGCGGATTTATGAGCATAAAAGGGCGATTAAAACCAACAACACACTTAACGCCTTATGTGCTCATACTATGGAGTATGGACATTACTTTGACTTTGAGAAAGCCACTTATATCAAGATAATACACAACAAGTCAACACGTCGAATAATTGAATCTGCCCTCATAGCCCTTTCCACAAATAAAATTAAACAAAGAATGGGCTTCTACAGAATCTCCCCCAACCTATCAAAAGCAATCATTAGTGAAAACAAAATAATTCTAGACACTGGATGATTCCCTGAGCTTTAAATTAAATATCCTTTGGGCCCCTTTCTGCTCTTTAATTTCTCCTCTTCTTTTCCAATGCTACTTCTATGTATATTTGATATATATATATATATATATATATATATATATGTATATGTGTTATATATATGTTGCGATCACATTTATGTGCATATATATATATATTTATTTCTATTTTTTTTCATATTTCATATCTCAACATGAACCCAACCACTATATATATATTCCCATAATTTACAGACCTTCTCGTCTTTTGTCATTTTTGTATTCTTCGTCCGCCTTTGACAAAGCCCACGTGAAATTTGGGCGAAACGTTGAGCGAAAAGGTCTTCCGCTTTTCCATTTTTAATTTCATATATATATATAAATATATATATACGTATATATACATATATATACGTAATATATATATATATATATATATATATATATATATATATATATATATATATATATGGGTGTGTGTGCTAGTGTGTGTCTACTTTCAGACAAGAATCACATGTGGGAGAACAAATAAAGTATATGAGGATACGCATATAAAATGATGTTTTTATGTGCCAGGCATTAAAAGTCGAGTGGAATTTTGAAAAGATGAGAGTTTGTGTGATTGCAGGAAACCTGTGAATTATGCTAAGTCTGTTTTTCTTTATATATAAGAGAGGCGCCGTTGGTGTGAGTATTTTTCTTCAAAATTATTTGGCATCTGTTGTTGAGTCATCATGCCAGATGAAAAGGCCATAAATGTCGACAGTTTGATGACGGGGTTAAAATGTTGAGAACACGATAAACCAGGTGTACACGCAGACACATTCGTATGCATATATATATATATATATATATATATATATATATATATATATATATATATACATTTAGAATACTGAAACATATACATATATATATATATATATGATCTATTACTATGTCATGTATACACACGCATACTATTATAAAGTAATATAATATAGTGCGTAAATATATATACATATATATATATATATATATATATATATATATATATATATATATATTCAGTTTTTACATAAACAGTGCTAACTATTTGAGTAGAGCTTAGTAATAGTATTAAAATATATTGCTGACATATTAGCTATACACGCACTCATGTTTAACTCCCGAAGACTTATGCTTGAGTTATTGAATTAAGCATCAACATATGTGTGTAGTGCATCTGCTATCAGTATATGCAGGAGTTAGACAAAATAATGAACACACCTTCTGAATTTTGCATCAATTTTAAAACGTGTACAAAAAAATAAAACAATTACAAAAATGTTGGTGTCATTTTTTTTATTCATGATTATTGTTATTCTGTATTAATTGGTTAATTTTATTTCATATTGCAGATCACGTATATTACTAAGAAACCTTCACACGACAGATCAACCAGTAAAGAGACAAGATTGTTGGTGTCCGTATGGAAAGTGATACTCTAACGGAAGGAGCTGAGATGGTGGTTGTTTCGAGAAGAACTGTCTTGAAGGTGATGACAGCCTATGCAACTGGAAGGGGAAACATTCTCCTCCCAAAGTGTAACTGACTTTTAAGACGGAAAAATGTAAATCTATGTCACGGAAACTATGGTACGTTTCTGAAACATGTAACATAGTTTTTAAATACATAATTCGTATTTAACAATATATATATATATATATATATATATATATATATATATATATATATATATATATAAATATATATATATATATAAATATATATATATATATAAATATATATATATATATAAATATATATATATATATACATACATATATGTATATATATAAATATATATATAGATATAAATATATATATATATAAATATATATATATATATAAATATATATATACATACATATATATATAAATAAATATATATATATATATATATATATATATATATATAAATATACATATATATATATATATACATATATATATATATATATATATATATACATAATATACATATAGGTATATATATATATATTTATATATATATAATATATATATATATATATATATATAATATATATATATATATATATAAATATACATATATATATATATATATATATACATATATATATATATATATATATATATATATATATATACATAATATACATATAGGTATATATATATATATTTATATATATATAATATATATATATATATATATATATATATATATAATATATATATATATATATATATATATATATATAATATACATATATATATATATATATATATATATATATATATAATATACATATATATATATATATATATATATATATATATATATATATATATATAATATACACCATGGCTAAATAAGTAATCACATGCAGTAAAACTATGACGTCAATTAACTCAGGCAAGCCATGTTTAATGTGACCGCTTGATTTAATATTAGCTGCTACGTAGCCTACCGTTCTCCGGGAAAGTAAATATTCTCAAGAAATGATCTTCCCCCACCTCGAAATATGGAATTGTTACTGCTTTAATAGTATGCGTCGCAACTGTAATGTTTGATGTCAAACTATTAGAAAATAGTAACGTTTTTTTGACATTCTACGGTTTTACGAGATTACGTAAACTATCGATTACGTAAAAATAAACTTTCATATGCAAAAATTATATCCGAATTTACAGTGTAGGATCAGTTTTCGTATAAATTTCTCTGTAAAATGATCAACTTCCCGAACAGATTGCGTTTTAATAATATGTAACTATTTAAGTTATATTATAATGTTCTTGTTATTTTCCGTTGGTTAGTTCCGTTGCAATCAGGATTACTGATTAGTCGTATAGTTATAGAAGTGGTATATTTGGGTGTTAATTAATGGAAGTACATATCATTTTTATTTATCATTTGAATGATTCAGTCTACTGTTCTTATCTTACATAACACTAGTTCGAATAATACAAGTATCACATTTCAATTTTAAACTAAAAATTCAGAAAACATACACACAGATAAGTAATTATTAGTATTTATTTTTTTAGTAATACGATTTCTGGTCTTCAACAATGTATGGCTAATTCATAATATTAATGAATAAAATAAATCAATACATTAAACATCAACCGTATATTAATACTACTACAAAAACTACTTGTAATACAAAATACATAATACAAAAACTACTACTAATAATAAAAATTACAATGAGAATCTCTAAAGCAATAACAATACTATTGTCAATAGTGTGTAACTGTTCGTTTATTGAAAACTCGAGAAAAAAATAGTAAACGTAATCACTTAATCATAAGATTCATGAATTAAAAACAAAACAAAATATATCATGCCCTACATTAACCTTAGCATTAACCGTCCGGGTAACAATATTAATACTACTGCAACTATTACTACTACTGAGACTACAACTAATAATAATAACATAAGTGCTCATCATGTTACATTAAGAGGGAGCCTATATATCTGAAAAACGCGTACGTTAGCTAGTATGGATTATGGCCGGGGTCAGTTAGGCTGGCTGAGAAATGAACAATTGAACAGAGACACGGACTCTTTACTGACATCTGCACAGTACAATGCGATTTGGAATAACTAAACTAAAGCTAAACCATAGGAATTATGCAAACGACTGGATTTCGGACACGCGGGCAAATGGTACAAACGTAAACCAGAGAAACTACTTGAAAATAAAAAAAAACACAACATCTTCTGTGATATGGAGGTGCAAACACATCAGCTTATACAAGCAAGGAGACCGTACGTCATAGTAATAGACAAGAAAGTAAACACTCTGCAAAATCGTAGATTTTGCTGTACCAGAAAAGCACACGGTGAAGATAATGGAGACAGAAAAACGAAGCAAATACACGGAACTCGCCAGTAAATTGAATTTAATATAGAGTATGAAGAAAGTCAATATAATACACATCATCATAGGAGCACTAGGAACAATCCCAAAATAAACTAGAAACAAAATGGGAGAAAGTAGAATTAGAAGAAATGATTGAGAACATTCGACGGACGGTTATCATGAATACAGCTAAAATCTTGAGGAAATCTTATAAAGGCGGAAACCAACAAACATTAACTACGAATGCTCACTAGTTACATGGAAGTTGTAACAGAAAAAAACAAACACACAGAAATAACATCACCACATAAAACCAAGGACATTAATTACAAGAAAGTTCATAAACTATCCATACACAAAAAGTGATTGAACCAGCATCGGCTGATACCACACAAAATAGTCGGGAAGGGTCAAAGAGAATAGAAATACCTATGAGGGGGAACACTAATAAAACTTCTACGTGAAGAGTTCGAAGAGGAATCGGACCGTAAAGAGGCTTATTGCCATCCAACTCTCAGAGTAGAGAAATGATCGTGCAAGCAATATATTCATAGTAAGCGTATGTTGTGATATCGCAAAGTCATTAGCAACAGTTGCCGAAAGAATTGGAGAGTAATGGTATGTTTTAATGTGAGTACTG
Source organism: Sepiola atlantica (assembly GCA_963556195.1). Taxonomy (NCBI): domain Eukaryota; kingdom Metazoa; phylum Mollusca; class Cephalopoda; order Sepiida; family Sepiolidae; genus Sepiola; species Sepiola atlantica. Next base: position 3,706,354 of record OY744515.1, read on the forward strand.
GAAATATTGGGAAACTTTCTGTCACTCCGACTGCAGGTAAAGCCACCGCTGATTATCAGTGAACAATCACTGATGATAACCTGTGTGAGAAATACTTGTGAGTACGCATAATAATAATACTTGGAAATTTGTATTGAATCAAGAAGAAAACTGACAGTGTAAGAATAATTACAATACAACCAATACTGAAAATGTAAAGGAAACATTTTAATCCGTGAAATTAAAAAGAAAAACATGTCGGGCGTTTTTAGCAGTTCTTTCATTTTAATAATTATTATCACTTTGAGTAAAAGTGGTTATTTTTTTCTATATATAAGTAAAAGTATGTTTTAAAGAAGAAGGATACAAACATAAAAAAGTGTTTGCTATGGTTCAATTACAGTATTTTTATCTCTTCGTAAATGTCATTACTTATTTTAAAATAAGATATATTAATTCGTGCAGAAAAAAAACTCTAATGGAGAAAAACTTAAAAAAATAAGTGAATGTACACGGCACAACCTGGGAAAGAAATTTTTTTTGACAGAATCTCATGAGCAGAAAAACTTGAATTTTTTTTTAAAAATTCATATAAAACTAAATAAACATAAACAGCCATAATAATGAAGCAACCAAAAAACAAACAATTCGCTCCTTAAAATACGGTCAATCTAGAATGTACAAAAAAGTATCTAGAATTAGCAAGCCACACAACATGTACTCTGAAAATGCCGATTGAAGGGAGCGCCCGGTGTTGGGGGTGTAAATATTCTAGGTAAGAGCCAATAACAAAATTGAAAGAAATGACTGTGGTATAAAAAAATATAAGGCTGCAAAAACACTTCCCGGTATTTGATGGTGAGAGTGGTAGAAGATCTGAGATTCTTACTAAAGATTCAATCGATTTTCTATGTGCGTGACCATGTTAGAAGATGCCGTCAGGCCAGAATAATGTAGAAATTATTAAGAGCTAAAGAAACTCAAGCATATTTTCTGAAAACACGCATCAATGATGAGTCTAGATCGTGACAATATTGAACTTTTATATATCGCATCTATTTACAAAGGTTTACTCTAAGACTATTACATATTTATTAAAGAATTTCTTTCTATTATTCTTTCATGTAGTTTGTAAAATTTGCTTTAAATTAAAAAAATGGGTCTTTATATAAGGAATGAGTCTCGACGTTCTTCAAGACTAAGTATCTTTTGCAAACGTTCATCACTTTGTGACCTCATCCACTCTACACGGTTTTATTCTATCATTTAGTCAGGTCTGGCGTATTATAATAGGGGGCAGACAAGGACGACAGTAAGCAAGATCCACATTAGTTTAGTGTATATATATATATATATATATATATATATATATATATAATAGCTTAATAAAATGTTTTCAAGAAAGAAAAACGTGCCTTCTCTTAAGTTCTACAAGATCTAACATAACTTTTTTTTATCTAAAACATATACATAATACTTTCTGCTAGGCGTGCCGTGGTTTTAAGCTTTACGAGGTAGACTCCATATTTTTAGCGATTCTTTTGAAAATAAAGAAAACCAAAGAAGGAATTACAAGACAACAACAAACTTTTCACTAACGATATGTTGGCGGTTCCTTACTTAAATGTTGTTTTTTGGGGATAAGTTCCGTATTGACGAGAGGCTAACTAGATCTATCATTTTATTATTATGCTTTTTGAATATGAAATTTTATTTAAGAGAATTAGCTTACATATTTTGACATATATATATATATATATATTTATATATATATACATATGTACATATATATATATTTATATATATATATACATATACATATGTACACATATATACATATATATATTTATATACACATATATATATTTTTATATATACATATGTATATATATATATATATATATATATGTGTGTGTGTGTGTGTGTGTGTATTTATAAAAACACGTACATAAGCAACACCGCCATGGCGATGTTTCGGGCAGTAGCAATTACGATCTCACTAAGAAAAGTTAGTCAAATTTTGCTGACTTTACTTATATTGAAGAAATATATATATATATATATATATATATATATATATATATATATATATATATGCATATATATAATGTTTATGAATAACTATTGACTTATTTATAAGTACAGACGCTAGCGTTTCAAGTTTATTGCTCTTCTCAGTGCAGGAAACTAACAATGTAACGAGGTTCAGCATGCGATCCATTGAGCCGTTTTCCAGGTAAGTATAATCAACACACTCACAGGCAATTCTCTATTGTATGTAAAGAATTAAGCTTACTTTGTTGAAAAAAAACAACAATTCTCCTATTAATTTCAAACAGATGGTGAGTCTAGATGTAGTGAGTCTGTACACGAAGGTACCCACTGATGAGACTCTTATGGTGAAACGGGATAAGTTTACTTCAGATATCTCACTGAAGGAACACACTTGTAACCCAATGTATAATCTAATTGAGATTTTGACCTTCTGTTAAAAATAACATACTTTCCGATAAGATCTGATATATACCGGCAGTAATAATGTCTTGCTATGGGATAACCAAATCTCCTAGGACTGGCTAATGTATACATGGAATACTTCGAGGATATGGCGTAAGGATCAAAACCACAAAACCCAACAATGTTGCTACGATACGTGGAGAATACCTTCCTAACCTGGCCTCACCAGATAGATGTCGAACCATTACTTGAGCATGTGGAATCTATCCGTCCATCTATACAGTTCACGATGGAAAAGGAACATATACACTAATTATCATTGCTAGATGTACTGATAACTCGCACTGTCAGGTGGTTGGTCATCTGTATATCCAAAGCCAACTTTCACTGGATAGTAACTTAATTTCAATTCTCACCATCCATATAATTAAAACATAGGAATTGTCCGCTGCCTAAAAATCAGGCAAAGACAATATGTAGTTACAGCAATACATACTAAAATGAGCTGTACAGCTTGACAGAAATCCTTCACCGAAACAACTACCCAGAGAGCATGACATCCGCTGAAAGTAATCAAGACGAAACACCAAGGGACACCAGCCAAAACATTACCACAGTTTCTACACCATATATACATGTCATGTCTGAAAAAAAAACAAACAATATGTTATCCATATGACATCAGGACAGTATTCAGGAGTGACTCAACTCTCCAAAAGCAACTTGTGAGAGTCAAACCTCATACGAAAAATGTATGACTAAAAATTGTGTGTCTGCTTTCCCATGTAAGTTGTGCGAAATATACAAGTTAGGCGAGAAGAACACCGGAAAGCCGCTATAGGTGGATATATTAAAAAGTCTCGTATAGCTGACGACATATGGGGGGAAAGAGAAACATCTACCCTGATGGGGCGAAGTAAAACTATAGATAGAGAAGAATGGTGGAGAGTGAGATGACTTAAAGAAGCAGTGCATATGTTGGTCAACAATGACTTACTAAGCAGACCTAGTATAGATTTAATACAATATGGGAGGTATTAATTATAAATAATAGATTAGGTTATACTATATATATATATATATATGTATATATATATATATATACGCAGTAATATGTAGTAATACACAAGTTGTGATATATAGTGATAAGTAGTAACACTAACACATAAGAATAAGCTTAAGGCTCCTTAAATTCATACTAGAACTGTCTGCAAGGACCACTGCCGCAGTGAATTTAGTATTAAATAATCTACAATTCTAAGTGATAATCATCTTAAGGTGTAATGTTGAAGGTTTAATCCTTGGTGCGAAATATTGTGACTTACTGAAGACTTCTCCCAGTGATACGGACGTAACGAGAGAATGCTTCCCCCGTAGAGTAAATAAAGAATCCGTTTCAAATTCCTTCCTGATTCCCGAGTTCGAAAATAATATTCCCAAGTTCGAAAAAGTACATTGGAAGAAGACGGGATTTAGAGCGGTGGAAACGTTGTGATGTTAACACTCAAGATAAGAACAGTAGTCCGAATAATCGAAAGTATACATGTATTAAAAACAAATACATTTTACATTGCCAGTTTGCAATTAACACTCTTAATTTACGTCCCATTTCGAGATGAAGATTTTAAGTTATTTTAAGAGATCTTTCTCATAGAAATGCCAAAATATTATGCCAGAAACGTTTTCAATTCGAAGTTTAACGTGTCCGAATATTCATGCTATGACTTTCAGTGTTTTTTTTAGATATAATACGATACTCATTTTTGGTTAAACCCTTCACATACGTCAACATTTATTTTTATTTGGAGATAACATGTCGACAACCGGAAAACATACCTGAAAAACGGAAATAAAACAAATGAAATTAATATTCCACATTAAACGGTGGGTTATCATTTTTCTATATATAGATTTAATATAACAGAAAATTGCGACGAACTATTTGTCATATAAAACACGTTCGTTGAAGCTTTTTTTGTTTTATTTTTTAATGTCAAATACCTAAACAGTTTTACACGTTATAAATTATGTTATATCAAAAAAACAGTCGCAGCTTTTTCCAATAAAAATTCTTATTCCTCTGAAACTATCGTTGGATTTTCAGGACTATTTCATATAAAAAATTGCAATTCGTCTCAGTTGCGTTGGTGTTCGCGTCACAAATTATAACCTGATATAAATTACCAGAATTAATTGCTTCAAAATAAAAATACGATAGTTTGGAGGCTAAATTCAATTTATATTAAATACAACTTTGACATTTTCGTTTTCTAATGTATTAAAACTTCTTATATATTCAGAAATTACATCTAAACATCATAAATAAAATAGAATAAAATCCACCTGCGACCACTGCATTTCTTAGATTCAAACACATCTGTCTTCACTTTTTACTGTTTATTTACAAATGTTAAATATGTTAACATACTTTAAATATGTTATAAACATTGTTATATCAAAATAAAAGTCGCAGTTTTATTTAATAAAAATTAGAAATCCTCTGAAACTATCGTCGCATTTTCACGATTATTTTAATAAAACCGTCTAAATAAACGGGGAATGATGCTTTAAAAATCGGAAACTTTTTAGTATCCTTTTGTAGTAAATATTGGTTGATCATTTTTTCATATCTCGAATTTAGCTTCTTTCGGCTTTAAAACAAATTTCAAACATACTAAATAACTGTATTGGGTGATGTATTATAGGTCGATTGTTGATCATTTTAAACGAAATGGGGCAATTATATAGTTATACTCATGTAAAGCAAAGCAAATGCACAACACATGTATAATGAAGGATTTAGGGGGTTGTTTCATTAACTAGTTATACATTGTGCACACACGTTATATACATTTGTGAAATTATTTAGTTTGTGAGGCATAATGAGTCACCAGTGTGTCTGTTCAATAAAATTTCATTTTTTCCAAAACAAAACGTTATAAGGTTATAAGCAGTAGCAACGTGCAACACAACCGCACTGTGCACTTGAAGAGCTTCACATTTATAGCTATTACTAATATAACACGTGTTTAACAGGCAAAATACAGAACACCCGCATAAAATAATATGTACCAGAAATATAGAATAGCACACAAATGTCATAAACACAACTTCTCGCAAAGAACGTGTATTTTCACATGGGTGCCTAGGTAAACCTTGATTGCTAGTTGAGTTGTGACTCATATATCAAATTTGAGGTAGACGATTATAGATGCGGAATCGTACATGTTGGTATGTCATATCGCTATGTTTCTTAAATAATCCAGTTCGAGTTATTTGGTGTATCGGTTTCTGTTAGAATTTAATTTATACTTAGGATGAAATTTTTTTATTATAAATATAGTACCTATTTTATGAGGTCGTGTAAAGTGTTGATGTTATATTTTATTCTGTCATGTTCCTGTATAACGTATTCGTTGTTTTATATCCTTGAAACATACGTATATTGATCTAATTAATTATAATAAGTGGTTATTATTGTTCGTATATACTTTGCATATAGTTTATATATGATGTTTAATTTGTAAGTATGAGTATTTTTATTTAATATGTAAGCATGTTGCTGTTATAAAATATGTACATATATATATACATATATATATATATATATGTATATATATATATATATATATCCGTTTATTAGTTGTTATATATGTCTGGTATAATAGTTTGGGGGGCTGCGAACATCTTTCAATCGACAGGTTAAAGTATGAATTAGTCTATTAAACCACAGTCAATTATTGTGTAAAATTCAATTTGAGATAATTCTTTCCCAAAACCTAATTATATTTTTATTATTATATTGTTTTTTACCAATTCCATTTTTGTAAATTTGCATAACTTTGTTATTACAGTGGGGTTTTGTAGCGATACTGTTTGATGAATGTAAGATCTATATATTGGCTTTTATTTGATAGAATTATTATTTTATTACTTTATAAACTTTGAAATTGAAATAGGAAAAATTAGCTTATTTTTTTTATCTTTCTCATTATAACTTAATACATTTGATTAAATCTTCTAATTATAAAGCCTTAGTATGAAAGGGAAAACTCAGACAAGTAAACGGCGGGAGTTAAAACATATAATAAATGTTAAGAAGTCATAGAAAGTGAAGGATCGACCGTTCATTAGTAACAGTGCTGTGCCTCATATGTTGAACATAATGAAGTACTCACCAAACAGCTTTAGGCTTTTCTTTTAATGTGAAACCGACGGTTCAGTGACAAACTGGCTCGCCAGGATACCGAGTTGAGCTCCCGTCGGTTGCCAATTTAAACGCTAATACACGGTTTTGCATTTAATTGTTTGAAGGCATATTAAAGTGACTCAAATCTTATTGATGCTATATACTCGTACATGGCATGTCTACGAATAATATTAAACTGGTAGGATGCTAACATGTGCATATGAAACATAATATATATTATAATTGCACATGATTGTCTCTTTGTCTGTTGACAGAAAAATGAACAAGGTTGCATTAAAGACCCTCTCGGGATCCACATAATACTACTGCCACACGTATCACATGTATTAATATTATTTTTGTATCATTTCGTTGTTGTAGTAGTAATATCAGTATCAACTATAATGGCAATACTGCGTCATATCTAGCATGATACATACCTTACCCACTCTACATTTATTTTATTTCCTGAGTCTCGTGTATATAGGCTTATTCACGTTGCTTCTTTTCTTTATATACGAGTATCAGAAGCAATTTTGTGTTTCTGCCTTTTTCATACGCATTTTTTTTGACCAGCCTTCTAAATTCTCTATGCAGCTCATTCTCATCCTAGTTTATTTATCGGCATATTTTTTGCGTTTAACAGTTCTACCTTTTCTTTGACTTGCCAGTGCTTTTCTTGCTATCTATTATATACAGGCCCTCCGTTCAGTCTAGAGAGACTATGGATACCCGTATAAGGGGCTGGCTGCGCGTGTAATTATGAAGCAAGGGTTGCGCAATCACTATCAACACCTCTCCTGAGTCGGCACTGCTTGATTCCAATGGCAAGCAGTTCAAGACGACTGGAAACAATGCCGAGATAAACAGAGAGCACATACAGCACCTGGTAGTCCCAAATGGTCACCCATTTAATACATGCTCAACGTCGCTTAACTTCGGTGATCTAACGGGAACCGGTGTGTCAACGTGATTTGTACCGTATATCTATTATATATATTATATATATATATTGCTATTGTTGTTGTTGTTATTATTATTATTGCTATTTTTATTTGTATTGGTATTTTTATTATTATTATTTTTTTATTTTATTATTGATAATTCTCACATCGTTCATCATCAGTGATACTCACTAACAATAACCGATCGGCTCCTGAAATCTGAGTGATAACCATTGCGAATTATTTTGTGTTTTCGATACAGCCGCTTACTAATTGATTACACGCTGGCAATGACCATTGGTCTTATCTGGCGTTTGAATGACAATACACCTCTTCAAGAGCCCATTACTCTCCGCACCTTTCTGGTGGAGGTCTGATTAGTTATCTCCTTTCTCGGTCTTTCGGTCCTCTTCACACTTCAAATCTATCTTGTGGGGTATTACCCTAGATTAGTGCAACCACATATATTTCTTCTTTTTTATGTATGTGGGGTGTATTTGTGATTTATTTTACAGTTACTGTTCCTTGTAGTTAACATAGTGTTACTTCCATATTTTATGTTATTTCTGTTTAAACATGTATATGGCTGGTCAGCGTTCGGGGTTTATATTATTTGATTTCACATCCGAGAATCTTGCTTAAGATTTCAGATATTTTAATCATTGTCGTCCGTTATCTAGTCTCAGTCTGCCCTTGTATTCCAATTTATCTTAGTGTTTTCCACCTTTTTCGGGACTGTTCCTAGTGCTTATACGATTATTGATATCATACTTAGTATTTTCATGTTCTCTATTCTTTTCAACTTTTGGTAAGTTGCGTGTGTTTGCTTCGTTGTCGCCGTGGCCACCTGGTGCCGAAATACCTACAATTTGGCAGTGTTTTTTCTTCTTGTAAACTATTATCAAATATGGTATTATCCTTATTATAATTTGTATTCCCCGACTACAACCGCTGGTTTTTCTTGGAGCCTGATTTACACAAGCATTGCCAGATTTCAAGTTCTCTCTATCTATTTTCGGTGATTACCACATTGACATTGCGGTATCGCAACAGACACCTACCATTGATTAGCCGCTGGAACGACCATTGATTTCCTCTGGATTTGGGTTGCAATAATCCTCCCCGATGTTCCAGCACTCTCTGCGCTCTTCCAGTGGAGATATGGTTTGTGCTTTCCCCCATTAACTCTTTCCATCATCCTTTACGCTTCACGACTATTTTGTGTGTATCAGCTGATGCTGGTGCCATCTCGTTTTGTGGGGTGGAGAGTCAGTTAATGATATTTTTTGCATTTGTTTGTTCATTGGTTTGTGTGATGATGTATAGGCTGTGTTTACTTCCTATTGTAATTTCCATGTGACAGTTTACAGATCGTAGATTATGCGACTTAGTTTCCGCATTCGAGGATTTTCCTTAATATTTCAGATATTTTAATCGTATTTTGTATGGTCGCAGCCATCACTTTGTTACCAATTCATCCCAGAATTTACTCCATGTGTTTTGGGATTGTTTCTCGTGCTCCTACGATTATTGGTATTATATTGACTTTATTCATGCCCCACATTCCTTTCAGTTGTCTGGCAAGTTCCGTTGATTTGCTTCGTTTTGCCATCTCCTTGATGTTTAGGCTTTTGTCTGCTGGAACGTCAAAGTCTACGATTTGGCAGGATTGTTCCTTGTTTTGTACCTTTATTGCATCGGGTATTTTGGCTTGTATGTTTGCACATCCCAGAAGATTTTGTGGTTTTTGTTTTCCAGTAGCGTCTCTGTGTTATGTTTGTAGCATTAGTCCGAGTGTCCTAAATGCATTCGTTTGCCCACGCAGTCGAGTTTGTTCATGCATTCTTTATGTGGTAGTTTGCTGCATTCACTTATGTGGTTTACTGTTTTTCTCTTTGCCACCGATCTGCATTTTCTGTTTTCTTGGTTTTAACTGATTTAAGTTGTAATGCAGTTAGTCCTCATCGCATTTTATTCTGCACCTGTAAGTAGAGATTCCGTTTATCTGTTCAGGGATTCTTTTTCTTAGAAATTCTCAGGAACTTAGGTTAATCTTTACTTTGGTCATTCTTAAAAAAAAAATGTCCATGTAGCTGTTGTTGTTCCCACTTTTCTTATTTTTGCCTTTTTTCTGGTTTCAATGCTTTCTAAGTTGTCCAGGCTGACGGTTCCTTTTGATATGGCGATCATCTTTACTCTGTACTGAGTTATAGGTTTCACCAGGTATGCTTTTTTATTCTACACTGCCTTCTATACGTACCAGTCCTATCCCTCCTTATCGTAGAGTATGTTCGTATCGTCTTATGAATGTTCCAGAGTATCTTATTTGTGATACTGCTGATATGTGTATTATTTTTACTAAGTGTCTGCTATATAACTTCGTTTGTAAGAGTTTCATTTACTTTCTCGCGTATTTTTTTCCAATCTTGCCTTTCAATTATGTAGATTTTATGATGTCTGCTTCCTGAATACCCGCATATTTATAGCTATCTTGCTATCTTAACGCTCTCATCTTCTCTTATTTGAGCAGTTCCATGCCCTCTATTGTCTAAAGTTTTCGCCGTTTTAATCTCTAGCAGTGCATACTTTTCTATTTCAAATCTTATTTGAATGTCCTGGCTAAAGGTTATGGTCGTATTTATCAGCTGTACTAGTACCTTTTCGAGTTTTGCAAATTTTTAAAACCAGTATGCATGTATTCCATCGTGACATGGTGCTTTCCAGTGTTTAGCTTTCTTTTGAGTTGTCTTAATCGTTTCTTCATTAATTTCGGTTTCTGTTCATTCTTCAATTTTTTTGTAGCCTATTTTTTATGTTTTTCAGTCATTTTACATTGTTTTTGTGTTACTGAGGTTTTTCCCATATATTACTCCAGAAGTATGTTGTCTCTGTCAGTTCCGTTTTTTTGTTGTTCTTTTTTTCTCCGTGTACGTATTTATGAAACTGGCTTTCATTGTTTTCGAAAGTCCTGTTCAGTTTTTGCTGTTCTAAGTTTTATTTGTACGTATTTCTTCTATTGCTGTTATCTTTTGTTCTAGTTTTTCATGTTTCCAATTTAATTTTTCTTTGCTAGTCAGATTTCCGATAATGCGTAGTTTCCAGTTCTCTTTCATCATGTTTACGGTTTTAGCTTATTTCCGAAGGTTTCAAAATTGGTTTACAGTCTTATTCCTCATCCAGACTTCTTTAGGTCTGTTATAGTATCTATTGAGAATCTACGCGAGGAGTCTGTATACTTTCCCTATTTCTAATTTTAATTTCATGTTTATGTTGTTCTCGCTCATGAACCGTTTCTTATTTTCTACTTCTCTTGCTTCTTCCTCGGTGAATGCTGTGATGTCGTACTCTCCAACCTATCTAGTAACAGTGTTTATGTGTTGACAGTCTTCTATTTATGGGTGTTCGCCTCATAGTGTTATTTATATGTTACGCTATTTATCTTGTTTTATTTCCATTAATTCCAGCTCAGAAAACCACCCTCTCTTGAAGATCTGTCTTGCTTAATATGCTTTAGATTATTATTATTATTATTATTATTATTATTATTATTATTATTATTATTATTATTATTATTATTATTATTATTATTATTATTAATAATTGTATTATTATTATTATTATTATTATTAGTATAATTATTATTATTATTATTCATATTATTATTATTAATATTATTATTAGTAGTATTATTATTATAAGTATTATTATTATTATTAGTATTATTATTAGTATTATAATTATTATTATTATTAGTAGTAGTAGTATTAGTATTATTATTAGTATTATTATTATTATTATTATTATTAGTGTTATTATTATTAGTATGATTATTTGTATTATTATTATTGTTATTGTTCTTGTTATTGTTATTATAATTATTATTATAATTATTATTATTATTAATATTATTATTATTATTATTATTATTATCATTCGTATTAGTATTATTATTATAATTATTAGTATTATCCTTATTGTTATTATTATTATTATTATTGATATTGTTGTTGTTATTATTATCATTATTAATATTATTATTATTATTATTAATATTATTATTATCATCATTATTATTATAATTAATATTATTATTATTATTCTTATTATTATTATCATCATGATTGTTGTTGTGTGTGCTGTTACTGTTGTTAGTATTACCAGTAGTAATATTAAAAGGAAGTTGATTGAATATATGATAAAATTGTCAAAGAGTTGTAAACACCCTTTACTTGGTTGCATGCAATATGGAGTTCGTCATGTAAGATCAGCACATGACGTAATGATAGTAATACACGACATAATTATATACTGTCGAGAGAAGAGCTTCGTTTCCAGGATGGTAGCTCTTTCAAATCATTTTTGTTTGAGACGTCTATAAAGTAGTTCTTGCATGGCAGCATTCTTAAGCAAATATTATCATCACCATTGTGTTAGCAGGATCAATTATTTTGTTCTACCCTTTTTTAATCCATATTCTGAAATAATTTATTGGCATTTATGTAAATTACACAACACACTGGCAACACTTCAAAGATCATTAATGATAAAAATATTTCTGATTCTCTCTTTTCTGACGTTGACCACGTAGTTAAATTAGGAAAACGAGCTTGTTACTTTTAATACAGCTAAAACAACCTTTAATGACTGGCATCCTCCTTGCGAAATCATTCTGCTTATACAATCTCTGAGGACTCATTTTCGCTTCAGACTTAAAATAGAAGACTTAAGTCAAATAAGATTTAGATTGCTGGAACACACTTTAATGATTATTCCGCTCCAGAAAGTTCGTCACTTCTGATGCAATCTATTACCTGTATAACTCAGATAAGTTCTGCATCGATATCTCAGGTAGTGACGCTAAGCGCCTCATTCTTGCTGTGACAGATTACCAATCTTAATATAGTGGAAGCTTACATATTCTCTTTTCTATGTCCAATTCATCACATAAAAATACATTATAAGCGGTTCTTTAGTCTATCATAATTTTCATAGGAGGTGCTCGACTCTGGTTTCTACCTGTAAAACATTCACAGTAACAATTCGTCTAGCAAAAACCACTGAAAATAAATTGAACTAAAACAACATAGAACATTACTTAAGAACGTTAATTGCATAGTACTTCTCGTCTGTTGAACTAAATACCACGTAACTTGTTCTCAGCTCACTACAACGTGGTCGTTTCACGTCTATAGATGAACTTATTTTCGATCCGTCCTGTTAATTACGAAAATAATGTCATACACACTTATGGAGCTAATGAGTATCTGTATTATTTAATTGTTAATTATTTTTAAATCACTCATTATCGCGATTGCTCACTGGCAATAGTAGCTTGTATTCCCTAGTGGATGAGGGCGAACAAGTGTTACCAGATTTTCTTTCGATAGAAGTTGCTAATGCTATTGCGTTTTCCAACAGCTGTTTACAATTGATTTCGCTTGTATAACGACAGCCCACTTTCTCTGGAATGATGGTGACAATTAGCTTTCTTAGCATTTCATTATTCTCTGTGCCCTTTCAGTTCGAGTCGGGTTCGTTGTCTCCATACTTCATGGTTCCATCCTCATTGGGAATTCACGATAAGTCTTTGTCGAACTAATCGATGCTAATGACACCACGTGTTTTTCTCATCTTCGCAGTGAGTATCTACTCTTTCTTCTTTTGTCTATTTGTTTTCTATAGTGTTATTATTATTAGTAGTAGTATTAGTAGTAGTAGTTTTATTATTGATAATTAATAGTGTTTTGTAAATAATATTCCTTTTTATTTATTATAGTAATATACAAGATTATGAGATTTAAAAAATCGATTACACCACGGACAATTATATCTAATGTGCCCACTTTAAGTTGCAAGGGTATTGTGCACTTTGCTCATTGGTAAATGTGTACAATGCATAAGCAGAAAATACCCCTATTCAATGGATTTTTATTCTGATTCAAACTGAGATAACCCTTAAAAAATTGATGTCGTAAATGATTAAAAACTAAACCAGGAATGTTCAAATTAGCAACTTGAATTCTATTAATCACATACACTGAATATTTCACAGTTTGTATTGTTATTCGTGAATTAGATTATGTTAAATGTGCTGATATAAGAGTCCAAGGTAAATCACATCTAACCTAAAGAAACATGCACACACCAACCCTCTATGATATATCAATAATATATGTATATATATATATATATATAAATATATATATATATATATATACATATATATATATATATACATATATATATATATATATACATATGTCGTTGTAAACTATTGTACGACATACAATTGTCACGTTTGAATTCTTGAAACTGACATGAACTACGTTCTAATTTTGCCTGTCCCAACCTGATATTATATATATATATATATATATATATATATATATATATATATATATATATATGTATATATATATATATATACATATATATATGCATATACATATATATATATATATATATATATATATATACTTATATATACACATATACATATATATATACTTATATATACATATACATACTTATATATATATATATACATATATATACATACATATACACATATATATACATATATATAAATAGATATATATATACATACATATATATATGTATACATATATATGTATATACATATATATATATATATACATATATATATATGTATACATATACATATATACATATATAATAGGTATATATATATACATATATATATAGATATATATATGTTATATATATATATATATATATATATATTAGTATTACCAATATGCAGACATGCATAATAATGTTTGCTTACATATAGTTAAATATATATATATATATATATATTTGTAAATAGCCAGACACTTAATCTACATAATTTTAAGGATACGTGAAAACGATATAAGAGAACCACGATTGTGGTCGGCGGAAGTAGGTGACGATTCGTGTTTAAAGAGCTCACTGATCCACTACTTTTATTCGACTTTTTCTTTTATGCAGTCACAAGCATCGTCGGCTTTTTAACCTTGTATTTTCTGAACTGAATGGACCCGGCGGGTCGTGCGGTGCAGTTGTATTAACACGTGTCTGAATTGTGTACACACGGCCATCTTAAGTGAAACTGGCAGGGGTAGCGGCGGTTACGTTGTCAGATGGCCCATGCTTGATGTGTAGGCAAATAAATAAATATATAAAGAAAATATTAGCTTTTCCTAGATATCTTGGAAGTCGGAAGTACAAAGGACCCAAATACAAGTATATATATATACGTATACATTTACATCCGTAAGAAGTCGTTGACCCGGTTTATACATATGGGGGTACATACACAATTATATATATATTTATATATATATATATATATATATATATATATATATATATCTGGTGATAACAGGGCATTATGGAGACAGAGAGTGGGAAAAAGGGAGTTGCAAGGCATAGAACGTATAGCGAAAGCATTGCGTAAACACATATGTAACTTTATTAAGTGGCGAAGTGAGTCTTAAAATATTGGGTTTCAGAAGACAGTCTCCTAATACATCATCGATGATGGGTTTTAATTCTCACGAGAAATAAATACTATGTTACTCAGTTACCTTCTTTCGGGTTCATGTTCATGCGCTGCTTATTTTAATCTTGTTTCACGTTGTTCTCGTTACTTTTTAATCTTCTTTACATTTGTATAAGGAAATCAGTTGTCTGTGTCAATATTTTGTTTTATTTTAGAATAACTAATGCCTCTTGAATCTTGGCGAACACTAATAACACGTTTGTAGTCTTATACTATATGTTGAAGGCTTAACTCATGTACATTCTCTAGTGTAATTAGCCGCCTTCGTTTGATTTCTGCATCCGTATTTGATACTAAAACCTGTGCCAACATTAGATATTTAAAATTGTTAGCGCACAATCTGAACCTTTTGAAAACATCGCAGTATGTATTCACTAAGTTAGCAAAATAATGCAGTCTTCTTTCCTTATGAGATTCATACATTTACATATTTTATCATGGTGATCAATCCAGGCAACACATGTAGGCACATGATGTAGGGAACTTAAAAATAATACTTCAAGGTAACGAAACTTGCATATTATAAGTGTTAGATGGAGAGATTCTGACCCCAAAAGCAGCAATTATTCCCCCTTTTATGAGAAACATCAATCATGAAATGTGAGGACTAAATTACAATGTCAAGGACGCGAGAGTAACGAAGCTGCGGAAAGTAACCCCAGGGTTCACATTCTATTCTCCTACTTTTGTGAAAAGAGACGTGTAGGGACTAAAAAGAATTGTTAATAATTGTACTTATTTAACAAATGTTGCGGGATTTTTGTGAAAATATATAAGTGATGGCTTATGTATGTTGAACTCTACCAAGCACTGTTAATGGCATGCGAACTTTTCTAAAATCGGTGAAATTCGCACATTTTTACATTATAACGAATTTAATTTCGTTTTCGTATTCGAAAATTCGTATATTTTTCTGTTGTTGTTTATGAAAAACATTAACTTAATTGTTTACATTTATTCCAATTGTTTTTTTTTTAATTTCTCTTTTTGCGGAAGCTTTATTTTTTCATGTGTTCTATTTGTTTGTTCTTGTTGATGTTTTAATTTTCCCATTTAGTCACTTTAACTAAGTTTCGAACTATGTTGTGTTTTTAATATTTTTAATACGGTCATAACTTTTCCCACTTGAAGATAAATTCTTCACTTCTTAGCGGGGAAAAACAGTAAGCTTTATAAAACTTATATAGCTCTTCGTGATCAAACCATACAAAAATAAGGAGAAAATCGAAATACGTTTTGTTTTTCTTTTATATATCGAAACCTGGTGTTTAAAAATGCATGGAAATGTTATACATGGCCATCAAAAACGAACACTTTTCTTTTAATCATATCTTCAGTAGTTAGACGTTGTTTTTTTAGCAGGTGTGATAGATCTTGTGTTAAAAATTTAAACTTCTCGCCGTTTCTGTTGTAATAAACAATATTTCCGAGCATACCGCCTTAGTTTTTTTTTCGAAAATCAAACATCGCAAGTTGTATTAATGGCTATGTTGTATCCGACTTTTCGCTGCTTGTGTTTTCTACAACATTAGTCCGAGTTATGTGGTGACCTTGAAGAGCAAGCAATAAATAAGATCGTATATTTACAACAGTGTGTATTAACAGAATAACAAAATAGTATTTTGCATAATTACTGAGTATTTACTTCGCTCGTAGGAATAAGTAACACAAGTTCATAAACTGGGATTTGTTGGGGGAGCACACTAGATGTGGTGCACTCTTGCCTCGCCAACAATGTTTGGGCAGCCCCGTCGACATTCCTCGGTCGGCAGATACCAATAAACTAACTCCTTCTCCAAAAAGGAAAGCAAGGTCTGGGAGGGATGATCTCCATGGACTACCCAACAGTATACATCATTCAGACATTAGAAAGAACACTATCAGTCATCAAGACTAACCTTCGTCTGACTGATTGTCGATAATAAATGGTAAGAATTGGGTCTGTGACATTTACAGTATGACTGTGGACGTAGGATTTATGTTTACTCCCTCCCACCGCACGAAAATGTGACACAAGGTCGGACATGTGATTTTGTTGGCCAGCGAACTACAGGTAGCGCACTCTGGACCCGCAAAAATGTCTGGACAGCTCCGTCGAAATTTCTCAGTCTGAGCGCCTCCAGAAGTTAGCAATACAGTAACTCGATGGGGCTATAAAACTGACCAAACAATCTGCGAATGTAGTGAATAGACTATAAGATGCAACACTGCCATATCTGCCCTCGAATTCAAAACCAGTGAAGCTTAAAATATCTTTCCGAATACAACAATATTGCAAACAACTGCGTAAAAAAGTGAGAAAATGTTGTATGACCACATGTTTCAAAGACACGGAAAATGTAAGAAGACTCCTGATTTTCACGAATGTAAAAACTGAATAACAGTAACACAGTATATATGACTTTTATTTAAGCACCACAGGCAAGCCATCATAATAGTTTCACCATTAGCATCCAGGTAGGTCAAATTTGAGCTGGGGATGTAATCAGTTCCATTATTAGTCTGTAGAGTAGGCGATTAGAACAAGAGTTATCGTTTCAGTTACTCAAACTTGTCGTGTTAACAAGCCTCAAGCAAAAGTATATATACTTTAAGCTTTTCTCTTTTTTTCAAATAAATTACATCGTTCGGTTGTTTAAATTATGATACACAGCACCGCCAATTAATATTTATTCTTCTTTCAAGATATTCTATGATATACACGGTCGGGATAAAAACACAAAGCATCGCTTTAGCCACATATTTTATTTACATCAATTAATTTCAAGGCAAATATGCTAATTCAGTTCAGTTTTTACTCCACATATTCGAAATCGTTAACCCAGCGTTTATCTTAAGTTAATAATCACCAGTTTAATTTCGTAGGGTTAACCGGAAAGCTAGTAAAAATAGTCCTGAAAATACCATCACTTCATTTTTATCTTGTGCTCTGGAGTCAGTTTGCTTTTATTTTTATTTTTTTAAAAGATATTTCACCCCAAACAAGGCACTGTAGGCGTAAAGGACTACTCAGAATTAGGGAGTAATTTAGGGTGTCATCCTAAATTCATGTTACCTGTGAATATTAGCCCGAGTAGTTTGAATGTTGAACTCTCAGGTTAAGTGTTATTTTCCAGTACAATCGGTGGTTGAAAAGGTTTCTTGTAGTTATTGAAGGAAAGGAGCTTTGTGTGTGCGGCATTAAAAGTTACCATCCATTTTTTACCTCAATTCACTACAGACTGGAGACCACTTTTTAAGGATTCAGCCATTGCATCGGATAAGTACGCGTCTGTTTTACCAACAGGTCGAGGGTACAGCGTGGTGTCGTCAGCAAATATACCTGTATCAGACTCGATTTCATAAGTGAAATCGTTAATTAAAATCAGGAACAACAAAGGTCCGAGGATATATCCCTAGGGTACATCTGTATTTATATCATGTTGCTTAGATAAACGGCCATCGAGGACAACCTGAATCTTTCTTTTGGTAAGGAAGGATCTAATTAAATATTCGGCCAGTAATACCATATGAGTGAATTTTTAGGAGGAGCCCTTTATGCCATACCTTGTAAAAAGTACCTTGGCTATATCAAGCGCCACTGCCGTAGCTTCTCCTGCCTTGTCCAGTGTATGATATGTGCGTTCAGAGATGCGTGTTATGATGTCCGCACTAGATCGGGCTAGTCTAAATTCATACTGGGGGTCATAAAAAAGTTTAGCATTAACAAGGTGCCGGACTATCGCTAGATTGATTCAAAAATTTTAGCAAACATCGGGAGTAGGCTGATTGAACGATAGTTCTGAGGATTGGTTCAATTTTCCAGCTATCAGGGAAGCAATACACCGCAAGGAATTTGTAATAGAGTATTGAGAGTGCAGGGGGCAGTTTTGTAGAGCATTTCCTTATTAGTATTACCGGTATAAGATCAGCCACACATGGTTTGGAGGTGTCGAGGTTAATTATCATAACCTTGACCTGAGATGTGGTGATGACTAGGTTTTAAAGTGTGGCTTCGGTCCTCAATGGGAATTCAGGAAGGGGTGGTTTTTCGATTCCAAAGTGGAGTTAATGGCGAAACGCTTCGCAAGTAGTCCAGCTTTATCAGCTGCCGTGTATACAATAGCATTGTGGTTTGATAGCGGGGGAATTGTTTATTGACCATTGTTCACCACGCTATTATGGATTTTCCAGAAATCGCGAGTGCGTAGCTTCTGGTACTGAATGCGTGTTTTTGTTATCTCTGTATACCTTCGTTTTGCTTTACCTATAACTGCCTTACAATTATTCTTTGATTCTATGAATTTCTGTCTATTCTCAGTTGACTTATGGCGGACGGACTTTCGGAATGCTTGCTGCTTCTCAGCAACGGCAGCTGCACATTTCGAGGTGAACCATTGAGGGGAGTGGGGTTTACTGTAGGATTTTCGCATGGGGACAAATGCTTCAATGCTTGCTTTGACCTATTCACTAAACTCATTTGCACACTGATCAGCAGGGAGTGAAGAAGTTTCGGTCCATGGGGCATCGCGTATGTGATCTCTGATGGACTCAGCATCAGCCTGCTTGTAGTATCTCGTTGTTTTGAGCAATGGCTCATCAGCTCCTGAAAAAGGTTTTAGGGTGATAGCAATCATAGCTACAACGTGATCAGCGTTCCCGAGCGGGCTATGGGGTTCATTAACACAAGCCTCAGGCAATGACGGCAAGAACAGGTCAAGAAGTCAGGCGTGCTGGTCTACTCGAAGGTGTCGGGAAACGGGCAGTCTGTGAGAGGGAGGGGGAAAAAAGAGAAATTATACGAAGAGTTACCGGCTGCATTAGTAAGGCTGGATAATCCGAACAAGCCACGGTGGTGTGCATTAAAATCCTCAAATACATGTAATTAGGCATTCGAGTCGAGTGATAGTGCTCCATTTATGCTGTAATAAACAGTGTTTAGCAGAGTACAGTCCTGGGTCGAAGGTGAACGGTATAAGTAATATAAGAAGACAACGCTGTTGTGTAAAGTCAATCTAAATCACACGTTGGTTTGGTAATCAAATTCTAACCTATGTTCTCTAGTCAAGGGGAGGGTGTTCCAAACATAAACTTATAGTCCGTGTATATGTCTTTCAGAGTCTTATTGGTAGATAGGGAGGTAAACCCTCATATCATGTGGTGAGATGAGGTTTAAGATTGTAGGTTTGTTTCACTTAGTCCTAGGATATCGAGGGAGTTTGCTTTTCTCAATATCTCAGTTAAAAAAAGTGTGTACAGATGAACATTTATAAATATGTCTTTACATATATGTTTCAAGGTAAGCGTGTGGCATCCCAAACCATCAATTTGTTAAGCGGTTGTTTGCGTTTCTGCACAACCAGAGTAGAATTCAAAAGTTCATTGTCTTTTGAAATTAACAGGTATTTATTTGGAAGTTTTCTTAAAAAATTAAATGACACTCTAAACCAGAAGACTTGTAATAATCGTGGACTGACTAGATGTTTACAATCAAACACCTCGAAAAGTTCATGCTTGTTAGCATAGAAGTATAAAGTAACTGAATCTCCGTACGTGTTGACAGTTTTTTGTAGCTGTTGATATGTTATATATATATATATATATATATATATATATATATATATATATATGGGAAATTAAAAACGAAAAACAAAGAGATATTTTTTATATATTCATCAACGTTTAGTCTTTGTTGTAAGACTTCCTCATGATGATAATTTTAAGAAAAAGGTCATGCAAGTGCATCGAAATATTGGATTGCCATGATGGGTTGTTGAGGGAAAGTAGTAGCTGTGGCTACTAAGAGCGTTGGACCAGGGTCTGGGCTGCGAGACATCAGTCAGTAGCAGAGGGTTAAATGAATATGGAAAGCTGTGAGTAGGTACATTAAGGCATCATTGAAAAAGGGGAGGGGGGGACTGCTAGTGGATTTGTCTTACAGTTGAGGAGAGGGGAGGGGGTGCTGAGGTTGTTGTCGTGGTGAGGTGTTGCATGGATTTTGAGGGGCTGGGGGAAATAGGGGGAACAGGGGAACTCTGTGTCTTTGGTATGTAGGTGGTATGATAGTTTTAGAAAAAGATTTTGAGAAATGAAGATAATTTGAAAGTAGGCGGGGTGGGTGGGTAAGAGTATGAAAGAGGTAGTCGAAAGAGTGAGATGGGTGAGGGTGAGAGGGGAGTTTAACTTGTATGCAAGTCTACAGGCAATACTCAGACACATACTCAAAACTGAATTCCACATAGAAGTACGGATTTAAAATGACAATAAGTTTATAAAGCGTACGGTACAAGAGTAATGTGATATATTCGACAACAGTAGAAAAAATGAAATATTCAGATAACAACACTGAACTTATAATTATAGATAATGTTACACAATTTTGTTAGGATCTAAGTGAACTTTAATTGCTTACACATCTCGAATATATATATATATATATATATATAGAGAGAGAGAGAGAGAGAGAGTGTGTTTATTTTCCTTTCCTTAAGCCAAGGCTTTTCAAAGATCGAAATCTTATCATCAGAGGAGAAATACAGATGGATAAGTTGGCTTTCGAAAAAACCAAAGTTCAAATATTTGAAAAATATGAGAATTATTTTTAAAAATTATTAAAATAATTTTTGTCAAAAGAAAATTTCGTGAAAAAGAAATACAATTGTCCGGGTGGTGAGTTTCCGTTGAAAAGGTTCGGTGAAATTGTAGAAAGTGAATAAAAACACTTTGCATGGGAGCAGGTTGGAAAAGGTGCTCAAAAGTAGATAAGTCCAGATGTACTTAAAAGAGGCTTTGAAGAGGAAAACAGGCCATTTTTTGATTTTCTTCCGGGCCTAGAAAAAACGGTAGGATCTCATACAAGGATTAACTCAGAATGAGAAAAAGCCAAGGTTTATGAAAGTTTCAGATTTGGGGTCAGGATGGGGGGGGGGTTAGGAGGTGCGGGGTAGTTTAAAAAGTCGCTTTGTGAATTTGGGGGAAAAATAAAAGTAGGACGGGTTGGCATGGGGATGTAGATAAAGTGACAGGTGGGTTAAGGGTGCGGGCTAGCGGTAGGGTGTAGGTTTTGGGGTGGGGTTAATCTTAAATGGTGAATAGGTATAGAAAAAGTTGATTCTAAAAATAGAAGTAAAATGTGAGCTTCCAAATATCAGGCGGCTAAGGGCAGATTAAATTGTAGTTATCAGATATGTTTAAGGAATAAAGTAGAATCATTGAATAATAAATATAGGAATGTGAGAGAGTGGATGATTAAAATTAAAAATTAAAAGATTAAATTTAAATTTAAAAAGCTAGGGAATAGTTAATAAAGAATTTATTTATTTATTTTTAATTTAAAACCAAATTAAGGGTTAGATGAATAATTTGGAGGGACATTAAATGGCCAAAGAGATAAGGGGGGGGAAATACTGGGGGGGGGGGAAATAATGGGGAGGGGGGAAATAAATTAATGGGAAAAGGGTTAGTGAAATTTAAAGGTCAAGTCTGTTCTACTCAGGTATATTGAAATTTAGGAGAGGGGAACAATGTAAGGGATAAGGAAAGATTGTTAGAAACAATTTGTTTCGATTTCTAGGAATAGGGGTGGAGTTGGGTTGGTTCAATCAAAAATTTGAGTGCAGTGTCAATTTTATAATCTGTGGTTTAAATGGTGAGTGAGTCGTAATAGGGTAACAATTAACAGTTACAGTTTAAATTTAATTAGATATATAAGGGAAACTTGCAAGGGGTTTCCAAGTAGAATGAACATATGATTTGGGGGGTGGGTGAAATTGGTCCAAGATAAGATAAGTTGAACAAAGAGAGAATGGGCCGATAGAAAGTGGCTCGCGAGTATTTAGAGGGATTAGGATTATTCAAGAATAGGCCAAAATAAGTAGTTATGTAACTAGCTCGAATCAATCAAAATAGTTAAAAAGATTACACAAAGGGGGTTATGGAGGCTATTAAGGAGGTAGAGCAGAAGTGTTAGTAACAGTTTATATAATATAAGTGTTATGGGCCAGGGTTATATTGAAAAATTAAGCAGACCTGCGTTTTGAAGCTAGTGAGTTAGAGAGCTGATGAGAATTATAGGGGGGTATTAATGGACCCAATTGGAGGGGAATTCAAATGTCGTAGTTAAAATGATAACAAAAAGAAGTTACAGGGGAATATGTTGCAAATAGGAAGAGTCTATTCCCCTGTAACTTCTTTTTGTTATCATTTTAACTACGACATTTGAATTCCCCTCCAATTGGGTCCATTAATACCCCCCTATAATTCTCATCAGCTCTCTAACTCACTAGCTTCAAAACGCAGGTCTGCTTAATTTTTCAATATAACCCTGGCCCATAACACTTATATTATATAAACTGTTACTAACACTTCTGCTCTACCTCCTTAATAGCCTCCATAACCCCCTTTGTGTAATCTTTTTAACTATTTTGATTGATTCGAGCTAGTTACATAACTACTTATTTTGGCCTATTCTTGAATAATCCTAATCCCTCTAAATACTCGCGAGCCACTTTCTATCGGCCCATTCTCTCTTTGTTCAACTTATCTTATCTTGGACCAATTTCACCCACCCCCCAAATCATATGTTCATTCTACTTGGAAACCCCTTGCAAGTTTCCCTTATATATCTAATTAAATTTAAACTGTAACTGTTAATTGTTACCCTATTACGACTCACTCACCATTTAAACCACAGATTATAAAATTGACACTGCACTCAAATTTTTGATTGAACCAACCCAACTCCACCCCTATTCCTAGAAATCGAAACAAATTGTTTCTAACAATCTTTCCTTATCCCTTACATTGTTCCCCTCTCCTAAATTTCAATATACCTGAGTAGAACAGACTTGACCTTTAAATTTCACTAACCCTTTTCCCATTAATTTATTTCCCCCCTCCCCATTATTTCCCCCCCCCAGTATTTCCCCCCCCTTATCTCTTTGGCCATTTAATGTCCCTCCAAATTATTCATCTAACCCTTAATTTGGTTTTAAATTAAAAATAAATAAATAAATTCTTTATTAACTATTCCCTAGCTTTTTAAATTTAAATTTAATCTTTTAATTTTTAATTTTAATCATCCACTCTCTCACATTCCTATATTTATTATTCAATGATTCTACTTTATTCCTTAAACATATCTGATAACTACAATTTAATCTGCCCTTAGCCGCCTGATATTTGGAAGCTCACATTTTACTTCTATTTTTAGAATCAACTTTTTCTATACCTATTCACCATTTAAGATTAACCCCACCCCAAAACCTACACCCTACCGCTAGCCCGCACCCTTAACCCACCTGTCACTTTATCTACATCCCCATGCCAACCCGTCCTACTTTTATTTTTCCCCCAAATTCACAAAGCGACTTTTTAAACTACCCCGCACCTCCTAACCCCCCCCCCCCATCCTGACCCCAAATCTGAAACTTTCATAAACCTTGGCTTTTTCTCATTCTGAGTTAATCCTTGTATGAGATCCTACCGTTTTTTCTAGGCCCGGAAGAAAATCAAAAAATGGCCTGTTTTCCTCTTCAAAGCCTCTTTTAAGTACATCTGGACTTATCTACTTTTGAGCACCTTTTCCAACCTGCTCCCATGCAAAGTGTTTTTATTCACTTTCTACAATTTCACCGAACCTTTTCAACGGAAACTCACCACCCGGACAATTGTATTTCTTTTTCACGAAATTTTCTTTTGACAAAAATTATTTTAATAATTTTTAAAAATAATTCTCATATTTTTCAAATATTTGAACTTTGGTTTTTTCGAAAGCCAACTTATCCATCTGTATTTCTCCTCTGATGATAAGATTTCGATCTTTGAAAAGCCTTGGCTTAAGGAAAGGAAAATAAACACTAGTTTATTACTGACAACCTTGCATTGAACAATTGAAATTTGAAATAAATTTGGACAATCGTCGCATATTTATCAATCTTTTTTCTTCTATCTCTACTATTGCTCTATCTCGTATATTGAGCTTATCCTTTTCACAATAGGTTCCATCTACTAAAAGTTTTCACTTTGGTTTATTTTGATCCTATATATATATATATATATATATATATCATTCACTTATGCTGTTAACAAATTCAGAGTATTGTTTCCCGTAGAGCCGTAAATGAGAAATGTAAATGTATTAAACTCATGAACAATCGGCGTAAGTCGATGACGATTCTTTCCAATGTTGATATTCTTTAGGCTAATACAATAATATTAGTGAGTGACAACACATATATTGAAAAATATACGTATCTCATGTTAATTGATTTTCATTTCATCTGAATTGAAGTACTTGCTTATGTTATTTACCATGTTGTTGGCATGTTTCATAAAGTTAGGATTGAGTCGCTCCCATTCAATAAGGTTACTTCTTTAGATATGTTGAAGCTGAAATCTAAAAGTGCTAAGGATCCAGATAATAGAACACCCTGACGGCTCTGGATCCTTCACACCTTTACATTTCAGCTTCAACATCTCTGAAAAAGGAATCTTAACCACTAAATTCGATAGGCATTCTGCATGTAGAAAAATATTCGTACATTACAGATCGGGCCTCCCTCGTAAGGCTATTTTAAGTATAAGCTAACTCGCATCCGTAAGAAATGTAGCATTGAGGCTGACAAAACCATTTGCAGCGAGAAATTCCAACATACGCTAGAGACAAATGGATACCCCAGACCAACCATTGAACACCTCAGGAAACCCCGGGAACCCCGAAGACGGACGCAACACGCTCTTTCCAACATCTGCTTCCTGAAGTTGTCGCATTTAAATGACAGGATCGCTACAGCTATCCGCAAAGCTATACGTAAGGAAAACCCTGATATTCAATAAACACACACCGGTCCTTCTCTACGACAACAATTGACAACACGGAACACCGATTACAAAAATACTCCCGGCACCCTGGCCAATTGCCTCATGAACCCCACAACCAAATGCCACCGCACATACATAGTATATCATATACAGTGCACCACATGCAACAATATATACATTGGTAGTATGTTGACGCCCCTACATATTGGAGTCAAAGAACACCCACAAACACGCACCTCTTCCTTTCACAAACACATCCACGCATGTGGCAATACCAGCAAATAATTAGAAATTGGTATCCTAGTCAGGGAGAGGAACGTTGGCAAACTTCGAATAAAAGAATCGATACTAATAGCAAAATTATGTCCCCAAACTAATCACCGACTCAAATTAGGATCATCATTTCTAATATGTTACAGTTAAACAACTCTCTCTTGTTGTATTAATTATATCTTTATTTAACTCTTAAATGAATACTATACACTAATAACCTAACAAAAACTTTACATTATAATAATAACACATAGTATAACAATATATGTGAATGCTCACTCAACATGAAATTACAGAGGAAAAAAAATAATAATTATATTCTTTTGGAAAACAAAATAAATAAATAAATAAGTTAAATAAATAACCCTCCCCCTCTCTATCACCCACTTCTGTCTCTATCATAAATGATCTTATTTTATCCCGTACCATTGTATTTTATTTTATTTATTTCATCTCTATCTATCTATCTATCTATCTATCTATCTATCTATCTCTCTCTCTCTCTCTCTCTCTCTCTCTCTCTCTGTATATATATATATATATATATATATATATATATATATATATATATATATGATCCGGGTATGGTATAGATCCACAGGCTATACATCCAGGGAAGGTGAACCAGGTTCATGAAAGCGCTCAATAAAATATAGAGCAGACATATGAATATAAAGTATAATTTATTTCATTTTGACTACAGAATTGATTTTGTTTCACGAGAGCGATTTGAGGCGCCCACGATCGTCAGTTCTTGAAATAACACGATACCTGTTTAAGACAAGTTCAGAATCACACCCAGCTTAATGAAAGTGACAGAAATTTAAAACAAAAATATGAATTGAAACAAAAACAAAAGCAAAAAACAAAAATAGAAATACAAGTAAGAAGATAAAGAAAAAGAAGAAGAAAAGGAAGAAGGAAATATTAAGAGCTACACGGGACATAGAAAAGAAATAGAAAGAGATGAAGAGAACGCAAACGTGATACGGTGAAGGTTGGTCGAAATATGAAAGCGTCAATGCGTGTCAAAAAAGAAACCTCTGGCTGGGTCTTGCTTTTGCAGAAATGGGCAAGTACCCGATTATCAATTTGGTAATATGTCTATGAAGGGGGGAAGGAGAGAGTAACCCTATATGGAGGGCGGGTGGATGAGTAGGGGGAGGGATAAATATATTTAAGGTGCTAATAATAATAAAGTTAAAAAGTTAAATTAAGACATCCATATGCTAAGAGTCAAGGTAATCATTTCGAGTGAAAGTCGTCACAATAAATCGTTCAGAACTCGTCGGACTGTATAGTATAAAGATGGATTGCCATCGCTAAGCTTCACAAGCAGATGATACACTGTGGAATTCAAGATCAATATGTGGGTAGACTACAACCAAGGTAAGAAACATTGGGACATTTGACGTTAACTTGCTTTTTACAGGCATTCAAAGAAGCCAACTCTTATGAATCAAAACTTCAGTCTAGAAAAATAGAATATGATCAATTTAGCGGATGTTCTAAAGCGGGACGGGGCGACATACAGACAGCTAACAACCCTGCCACTCAGTATCGCATATTATAGTTATACGAACATGTACATCCCTAGCAATTCCTTTTACATTCATGTGAACCTATTAATAATTTCATACCTGAAAAATAATAACAATTAGAGAGTCGCATGCACATTTTTTTTCTATATAGTATCATTTAACTTAGTAAATAAATGCAATATGCGTGCCCACTAAAACGTACATGAGCTGTCTATTTTTCATGTAAATTTGTATTCGAACCACTACTCTCCGCCTACATTTAAAATATCTCTCCATTAACATTTGTACATAAGTATATAACCATGTTAGGTAATCGAATTGTTTAATTGATTCCAAATTCTATGTGAATTAATTCAGCATGTAAGTATAGAGTAACAATGGTATGTAAATCAGATGGAATCATTGCATTGGGTAAAATATACAAAGTGTCTTACTGAACCCTTTGACTGATTAACAGTGAATGCATCATTCACTGTTAATCAGTCAAAGGGTTCAATAAGACACTTTTTCTGTCTTTGTGTTTCCATCGTTTATATTTCAATCATTATATTAACTTTATACAGCTGGCATTGAGTGTTGTTTCTTTTTGATGGATATTCTACTACACCTAATACTGTTTATTGGAGAGCCTATCTTCTTGTTTATCCAACGTAGTTGTCCTCTTCCATTGTCTGTTAAGTTGTTCTTTCCTTGTAATGATTATAGTCTACTTTTTAAAATTCTAGGCTCGTACACGAGAATGTGGTTTCCCGATTTGAGCTGTGTTGTCGCTTACATTATATATTTAATCAGAGTGTCACGCATAGTAGAGTGACCTGTTCTGATCTGTATTAATAGTGTGTACTATTTACATGACCTTCATGGACTAACTTTATTCATTGTTTACTTTTGTAAGTTCTTTTATTTACTAACGAGTGATTTCTCCAGTTTCGATGTGTTTAGTTGTTCATTAATTTAACTGTGTATTTGCGTCAATGATGCTTCCAAGTGGCCTAGTTAAAAATAATTTGTAGACGATCAAAAGTCTAATATCGTAGTATAAGCCGTTCTGCTCTCTATAACAGTTTTATACTATGGACTGACCTGCCTAGACAATGTGCCTCCCCTCGACGATCGCCTACCTCAATGCTCCGCCGTTGTTTAAACAGCATTTAAATATTCTCGTTCTGGCCATGCCGTTTCTGGTCTTGTCGACCGCCGAGCGCACGCCCACTAGTTTACATCTATACACATTGTGTGTAAGTCAGTTGTACTATGGTGTGTGCTATAGCGTAGTCGCTTAAAACGACCCCAAAATGCTAGCATCTACATCATATATACGTTTCAGTGTATCAGCAATGACCCAACCCTAATAATTTGTCTATCGAGCCATCGGCGTCTTTCGCTAGTCAGCTCATCTTATCTTTTTCTGGACCTGATCTTGTAGTCTACTCTGCTCTAATCTCTGTCGAGCTCTTACTGACTCAACGCCATCTGCTCGTTTACATCGATCTGCCTTAAGCAAAACTCTGACTGCTAAATATATTTAATTTCTACGGAAATCCAAAACCTAACATATCAGCGGAAGAAACTACTACGCGCTCACCGACACTCCCAACTGCAAACCGGAAACCATTAAAGAAACTGTCAGGCTCCATTAGTCTGGAAAGGTTCAATAGATTTTGGCGACCTCTCGATCGACTTTCAACCCCTCTCACTTCCAATTGCTTTTCTTTTTTTGTGAATCATATCCTCCAGATTTCCGGGGTCATGTCTCTTGGGTTGGAAGTCCATGGTATCATACAACATAGTCGTAACACACAATAACGCTGGAAATAGACATAAAATTAACTTAACTCTGAAGCGAATATTAAAATAAAAACATAGATGACAAAAAAAATTAATCACATTTAATCAAACCAAATATATTCAAGACGGGCAAATATATGCACACAATATTTACTCAGATATTTTTATTTTCTTTTTGGTCCCCCGATTTTATCTTATGTTTTGAGGCATGTCCGTCCGTCCGTCCGGATTTTTCTCCGCAACCATCCATTGAATTTCTCTGAAATTTTGCATGAAGTTGTAACTTTGGTCAGGTTAGAAAGTGACATTCTCCGATTTTTGAAAAAGATCTGGTTAGCCCCCCCCCCCCGGGGGTCAAAAGTCCCCGAAATGGCAAAACTGATATTTTTTTGCCCCACAACCTTTCATCAATCAATTCAATTTCTCTGAAACTCGGCCAAAATGTGGAGGCAATTGTTTCTAATAGAAAATAAGTATCGCTGACATTGGAAAAAATCTGGTTCGCGCCCTCAGGGGGTCAAAAGCCCCCAAAATGGCAAAAAATGACCCTTTTTTCCCATAACGGTTGATCCATCCATTCAATTTTTCTGAAACTCTGCCAAAATGTAGAAGCAATAGTTCT
Source organism: Sepiola atlantica (assembly GCA_963556195.1). Lineage (NCBI taxonomy): Eukaryota > Metazoa > Mollusca > Cephalopoda > Sepiida > Sepiolidae > Sepiola > Sepiola atlantica. The sequence goes on from OY744515.1 coordinate 3,736,514, forward strand.
GGATATAAAATGAGCATCCCTGACATCAGAAAAATTCTTGTTCGTTCCCCCAGGGGGTCAAAGAGTGGTTAAAATGCCCCAAATTGCCTAAATGTATTGCATTTTACACTCGCCACATCGAGTCACATACAGAGGGGGACCACGCACGCGCGGCTTGTTCCGTTTTCATTTTAACGATGTAATAAATGAGAATAATCTTTCGAAAATCGTCACGGTTTATAACTGTTTTAACATCAAGAACATGACATATAAACAAATAAATTAATCAGCGATTCTCGATTTACTTGTTTCAAAAATCATTAAAATCTTGGCAAGCTTATCTATCTATCTATCTATCTATCTATCTATCTATCTATCTATCTATCTATCTATATCTATCTTTCTCTCTCTCTCTCTCTCTATATATATATATATATATATATATATATATATATATATATATATATTGTCATGCGTTCATTCTCCACAAACAATGTAAGGGTACGTGATCGCGCGTGTAAGTTGGTACTTTCTGATTTCAATTGTAAGGAGAAGACCAGGACAATTGGAAACACTACCAATATAAGCGGAGAGCACATACAACCCCTGCTATTCGAGGATAGTTACTCATTTTAGTTCTGACCAGGCTTAACGTCGCTTAACTTCGTTGATCTAACGATAACAATGCGAGTTGCCTGATAGTGTGCAGTACGTTTTGACTGAAATTCATTCTTCACACGAATTAATACATGGCTTGAATTTGAAATGTGCCTGATGGATACTGTCATGAATTTCATGTAATTTGAATCCTTGTGATAAAAAAATAACAAATAAACATTGTCGCTAATGAAGACGGAATTACTTTGATCGGATATTTGGTGTCTGATTGGGCGTCATTAAATTCACTGGCGTTAAATTAGTCTTAATTTCAATAATTAAGCGTCTAATTAGTCGGTCTGTTTACGTAATTCACACTGATTTTCGAAATGTTATTTGGTCACAGTGTATTTCTTTGTCACGTAGTCTTTTATTTCATACCTGTCTCATGTCTAAATTTGCAAGATCAAGAAAATACTACAATGTTAAGTCTATAACTCAACCTCTCCATAAATGTGAACGTGATATGACAGGGCATTAATGAAAATAATGAAGAAACTTGTTTCTGAATTATTCCCTGAGAATATAAAACGTTCACAATATGTTCTTAACATGTCTTTCAATTAACCACTACATTTATAGACCTATCTAAGAATGATTTGATGGCTTCTCAAACATCGTCCAATATTCTGAAGCCAGCAAGTTCTTCTTAAAAAAAAAACAAACACTTTCAAAGGTGCTTGCTATGTCAAGAGGTATTGCCTTAAAACAAAGCTCCGATACAGACATTCGCTTGTTCTTTGTGACTTTATAGGCAGTGCATCAGCAGTATATATATATATATATATATATATATATATATATATATATGATAATTTTTATTAACACAGACATGTACAACATCTGCGACACTGGCATGTCGATGTTATCGATCAACAGTTATTATAAACTAAGTTCTCATCAGACAGAGTTAGAATCCGATCTTAACCTCAGATCATATTTGGAGAGAATGAAGTGGTGAGAAAAAAAAGAAGAAGAAAAGAAATTTAACATTTCAAAATTTAGGGAGTCACGTGGTTTAGCACCGTTAAAAATAAAAAAAAATAAAAACATTAAATAATTAAATAATTAAAATCTAAAATCTGAAACAAACAAAGCAAAACTAAACAAATAAATGAATAAAATAAAATAAAATGAAACCTAGTGGAAAGAGGGACATATAATGAAGAGAGTAGGGTGGAAATAGAGAGATATACAGATAGAAAAATAGCTAGAGAAATTAAAACGTATGTTAATTCAGACAGAGGTGAGAGAGGTGGGAGAGGGAAGATAAACATTCAGGTTTAGGTGTCAAAGAAATCGACAGTTATTTAAAACTCGAGCGAACGAGCGTATTTTCAAGACAACTGTCATTTTGTGTATAAATGTGTATGCGTGCGTGCGTACCCCCAGATCAGCCATAATTTACTATATATATATCTATATCTATATCTATCTATATATATATATATCTATATATATATATATATATATATATATATATATATATATATATGTATATATATATATATATATATCTATATATATATATATATATATATATGTATATATATAGTAAATTACAGCGGCTTCCTCGTTTCATCCCCGTAGGGAAACGTCATATATTGAGCACTGTTTACGTAAATACTGAAAATTGATACATAAAATATTATATCCACTTGTAACATGTTACGTATATGTATATATATATATATATATATATATATATATATGTAAGATAGGAATAATAACCCGAATAAAACAAATTATTCATGCTGCTTCATAAGAATTCTTTAATAACTGCAAATAAAAAGCAACACACGAAATATAACCATTAGAACATGATAGTATTACTCCCGTATTGAATGATTATAATCTAAAATTAGAGAAAAAGTTATAGTAAATACCAGTTAAAATATGAATATAAAAGACTAAATGAGAAATGCTGTTTCATTCAAAAAACATAAACCAAATTACGTTTGAAATTAAGTATAAGGTTAATCATTTGCCTCACAAATAAAATTAATTAAAGTTAATTTCGCACTCTTCCACGCGCCATGAAAATCGTTGATCACAGGTGTTATTTCAGAGTTTCACTTCTCTCAGACTCATTGCCCTCGCAAGGCATATAAATTAATCCATCGTAAGATTTCACCCATACTTGGGGGTAGGAGAGGTGTGTGTGTACTATCCTGAATGCTATAAGTGAAAGTGATAAAATAGCCACGGTATGAACATGAAAATAGCACTTAATTAGTGTTAAACCAACACAAATTTCACGTCATACCTTATGTGCATTAATATATATATATATATATATATATATATATATATATATATATATATATGAAGACTTCCAATGCAAAACGCGATAAACGCCATTTTTTGTAATTTTGAAACCATCACCACAAAAAGTGTTGCATTTTAACACTCTACCACACCCCAAAATTATGTTTTACATAATATGATACGGGCATCATTTTGTTTTGTTACCAGTTTAAATAAGCTTTTAGTCAATGATTAGATTTAATATATTCGTCCTTTTATTGTTTCGTGTCTCGATTTAAATTAATTAGATTTATCGCGTTTTGCATTCGAACTCTTCATATATATATATTTATATATATATATATATATATATATATATATATATATATATATATATATATATATATAAGTATCATCTGGAATGTGGTATCTCAGATTGTATAAAGAGAAGTTACTTGTGGGGGTATACGAAAGATCTTTCAATGTATAAACGAGAAAACGCGTGGTAAACCATTCCTCGCCACACTTTGCTACGCATGGCAACAATCAGAGTCTGCAGATGAAAGAGCCCCAATTTGTCGCATCATGGAAAACAGACAGGAAATGATCCATTCCAGAAGGCTGGTACGCACGAAAATGCCGATTATCTATCGTTAGTTCTCCCCCTTTACATCTTCATTTGTTTTATGTGTGTACATAGGTTCCACCCATCCATCTCCTGCCGGCCCTACCCTGAGATGGGTTGTAATGTCGGCGCAATATTAACAGAAACAACAACCTCTTTTTCTTGTTCTGCTGTTGTAGTACAAGGGCTCGTCTCTCGTTCTACACAGGAGAAAATATCCTTTGATGCGGGAGGAAGAATGAAGGAAGTGTTCTGAAGATGCGGTCGGGTGTGTAGATAATGATCGGTCGGCGTAAATGTCATCGACAAAAATGGCAATCTCACGAACATGAAATCGTAAATCTAGGAAAGTAGTTGATGGGTTTCCCGGGTGGGCATTGTCAGCGGCGACCTGCCGGGTATTTCATGCAATTCCTTGCTAATTACTGTCATTATTGTTTATCTTTTTGATTTTAAGGTTTTGTTCGCTTTTACTCTTTTTCTGTCTTTTGTTTCAGTTTCGTTTGTTCTCACCTATTGCAGACCATTATTTGGAAGAATCCGTCTTTTATTTATTGTTCGTTCTTTTAGTAATGTATTTATTCATTGGTGTTTTTTTTTTAATTCCAATAGGCAACGATACCCGAAAAGAGGAGAATTGTGGTATGTTTAATTCATAAGACATTTATAGTATTATTCGTATCACATTAGTATTTTAATCCTATTATTTCTTGCATGACTCAAGTTTTTTGCTAAATTTTCCTACACCTATTTTAGATCTGATTTTCTTTTTCTTTTCTCTCTACACCTTTTTCTCTTTTTTTCTATTTCTATGTTAATTAATAGTGAAATTTAATAAAATTGATAACTGCTTTTCTCCTGCCAACATTTTCCCAACTTTTCCCCGGAAGAGTACTATCACTATCAGCTCTACACGTATGACTAACACGGATTTGATTTCTGCTGTGAACTCTGCATGTTCTAAGTTCATCTGTTTGCTTCTCGCTTTATTAAGAAACAAATAGACGAGCAATTGTGTTCTTAATAAGTTCGTATTCCCTTGGAAGTGTGTGACCGTAAGCGTTGCAGCGATTATCTTTCTCTTTATGCGAATTAGTACACCATTAAAAGTAATGATATTTTCCTAGCGATCACTAGGTTTGAAAACACCATGGAAATAGGGTGGCAGCAGTTGAAATACAAGAATATGTCTCAGCTAGCCATGGATAAATAACCCACAACTTTTCTGTTTTAAACATTTTGCTACATGTAAGAGTTGTAATCAACCAGTAAACTCTTCCTATCGGGATCGAAGTATGTTCAGTACGGTCCAAGTGGTTGACTCCTAGCTTTCACCTCTTCCATCGGTAAGAGGATTTTTTGGGCAATCGCTACTAGGGAACTTGGACGGGTTCAATGTCGGCTATTTCTTTTTATCCGACCAGTTTACATATATACTAAAACTAAGAAGCATAAATAATAAAAAGTTAAACTATTATAACATTTATAAAAAATATGACGGCATGAATTTGTATTTAACAGAAAGTCATCTAATGGTCACGGGGGACTATATATATATATATATATATATATATATATATATATATATATATATATATATATATATATATATATATATATATATATATATATATATATGTGTGTGTGTGTGTGTGTGTGTAAAATGAAAAAAAAAGTCAAATCCTATATGATTTATGTATTCATCCACATGGCGTCTTTATTGAAAGACCTCCTCAGAATTAAGAAAACAATGTAGGAAAATCATACAAAATATTAATTGTAATATGTCAGAAAGTGTCCAGATTTCGGCATGGCTGTTGGTGTGAACAAGGAGAGAATGAAAACATGATTTTGGTAGTAGTGTAATCAGCCGTGGCCAGTTTCAACGCGAGATGAATGGGATTTATGGCCTGTATTTGTAAGTTCATGACTATTTTAGCCAGGAGGTACTGGGCAAACATATGCTATAGCCAAGCATTGTTGCAGTAAGTAGGGGGAAGGGGTAAGCGGAAGTATGTTGTTAACAAATTGAAAAGGGGAAAAGGGGAAAGAGAGAATAATAAGAGAGTAGAGATATGAAAAAATATGTGCTGATTTTGAAACGCAGAGTGTGATTGAAAATAAAAAGTTATCACATAGGGGGAAAGAGTATCTTATTTATAAGCTTAAATATTTAAAATCGATGTATTAATTTTATTCTATGGAGTTGATTATTTTTCTGGTCTCATTTATAAATATTACATTTCCTGTAGTATGTGAGAATATGTAAAAAAGCTTTACGAATAAAGAGAGGGTGGATCATACCTATTAGTTTAAATATTCAAAACAGGGTGTGTTAATTTATTTCTATTTATTTGATTACTCTATTTGTGTTTCATTGTACAATTCATACATTTCTTGTTATGTGTGGGAGTATGTATAAAAGGTGGTTGAACATAATATTGTTCTTATTTTTATTTATGTATAAATGTGTTTATTTATATTTATTTAGTTCACTATTTGGGTTTTATTCATTGATCCGTAATTATTTAGATGCATTTATGATTATACAAGTGTGTGAGGATATAATATTACTAGTGTTTTGAATTATGTGTAAATGTGTTTATTTATTCTCGTGTGTTTTATTGATAATGTATTACTAATCAATAAAATATTATTAGTAAAGTTATAAGCAAGATTCTTCTTTGAATTTCAGAGCGTGGAGATTTTTACTATTTTTAAATGCAAATTTTGATTAAATATATCATGTATATTTATTAAAAAAACATCAACTTAGAATTCTCCCCAAAAACCTTACTAGAAATAATCAAACTAATTACTAATATAATATACTTCCAATTTGACAAGAAATTCTACCAACAAAAATTCGGAATCCTTATAGGCAACTGAAAGTCGTTTACTTGGCTGCTATTTCCTAGAATTCCTTGAATCTGGCCCTTTTACATTTGGATTACCCCCTTAACACTAAGTATTTCAAATATATTTATGACATTTTAATTCGCCAAATTGAAGACATCAAAAACAAACTAAACACAGTTAATCCCTCCATAAAAGTTACACTTGGTTTGTGACCTTTCTTCACATTGTCTTTTTAATCTTGAATTTACTACTATTTGTCCAAAGTTCTTACCTTCCCTACAATATACTTTTATTTATTTTACCTACTCTGATTTCTTCGATATTACAAACAGTCTATCATCTGTATACGATACTTGTACACCATGATCTGACGTATGCAAGATTTAGGCTGTCAGAGAATGGCTGATTATCAATCGAAGGATACGATGAGTAACAATAATGGCAACACACATAAGACATTTAATAAGTATCAATTTTTCAAGCCGCTTTTTTTTACTTCGAACTGACGATCGCTAAAACGAGGAGTTTTTAAATGTGTTTTTAAGCGTATTTTTTAACGTATTATTATTTACTATTAAACGTACTTTAAAACGAAATACTTTAACATTATTGAAAGCGATATCCTTGGTTTTAGCCGAAACAATTGTTTGCTTTTATTGAAAACGTTTTTGGTTCCTGTGCACCTCTATCCTTCATCATTATTTTTCAGCGTAACATAATTAAAACTGAAAAATAGCTCTAGTAACGCACTATAGAAATATAGCCGACTTTATGTTATGAAATAATCTTGCATTTGGGAAACTTTTAATGATAAATTAAGAACACCCTCTCACCCCCACCACACACCCACACACACACACACATATATATATATATATATATATATATATATATATATATATATATATATAAACTAGAATAACAGTTCCTGGACGAGTACATTTCTCGGAGAGAACAGTCTTGCATAACTTGTATGTTTTCTTTTAAGAAAAGTGAATCAAGTTATAATACTTGTAGAATGAAAAGGAAATGCAGAGAACCTTGCCTGGTTCGTGTCTGATGGAAATTACATTTAATACAAATATAGAAATGTTTTAATTAAAAAGGAAATCGTATTATAAAATATTAAACATAAATTAAGATTCATGGATTTCTTAATTAATTAATATCTAATATATATCGCAATGTCGCAAATACATATTTTTTATATTCCAACTATTAACAGAATATACCAATAAAATTATTATGAACAAATACTAGTTTTTAAATTAGTTTTTTAATCAGATTTTTTAAAATGTCATTTTATAATTTTACGCTGTCATTTTGATTGCAATAAATAATCGATTAATACTTATTAAAAATAATGATATGGTAATTACGATAGAATAATGTACGACAATTGTTCACACAATTTTTTTTACAATCATACAATTAAACTTACTAGATTAGAAAAGGGATGTAGCAGATATCAAATTAATACAAATAATTATTAACGAATTGGTACTACTGCAGTTTACGGACCGCGCTACAAGCGACGTTTCGTCGGTATATTTCGACAGGCTGCATAAACCGCCGGAAGATGCGTAACGAAAACTTCATGACGTATTTATCGAAAAATCTAGCAAACTTCAAAACGGGAGCATTTGTTTCAGATTATAGAAAACACTCAAATCGAGAATACTACAATCGTAGTATGTAACTTTCAATGAAAATTATTATTACTTTGGTTACAAAGAAAATAGAATGACATATTAATGACAAATATTTACTTTTTTAAGAAACTATAATAATTAAGAGAATAAATAAGCCTAACATCTCGACCTGTTTTTGAACTCACTGCCCGATACCTGTTTGACGAATGCCAATAATCCGCTCGAAAACGCTTATTACGTTGTAGTAATTATTGATATAACCCTAAAAGTTCGTCCCGAAGCTGATAAGCCGTTGCTTAAAACGGCAAAATACAATAAGGAAGCTGATTTTGATTTTATCAAAAGATCACACTAGAGACGCCTCATGGAGTGACACTGTTTCTATCCTTGCTGATCAGTGCGCAAAGGAAGTAACCGAATGGGGCAAAGAAGGCATTAAGCACATGCCCCCATATTAAAATTCTACAGCAAACCCCACTCACCACAATGGTTCACCTCGAAATGTGCAAATCTAATTGAAAGAGTCAGCAAGCATTCCGACAATTCGGCTACGATAAATCAACTACTGATAGACAGCCATTCATAGTGTCAAGACGCAATTGTAAGACTGTGATAGATGAAGCAAAGAGAAGGTATGCTAAGATTACTAGAAAGCGCATACAGTCGCAGAAACTAGATACTCGTGATTTCTGGAAATTTTAAATAGCGTTGTTAACAATGAGCAACACAAAATTCCACACGCTATTCAACAACAATGATGACGTTGCACGCTTACTGAGAAGGCTGAACTACTTGATCAGCGTTTCGTCTAAAATTTTGTTTTGGACTTCGAAAACCACTCTCTCACAAATTGTCAATAGTCGACTTGAGCCACACTTGATGACCTGGTCATCGCCCCATCTCATGTTCGGGACACCATAAAAAAACGTTGACACCTCCAAAACATGTATGCTTCATCTTATACGAGTAATATTAAAAAATAAATACCCTGCTGAACTGCTCCCTGTCTTATCCAAACTCTTCAACAATTGCCTTGCCAAATCTTGCTTTCCTGACAGCTGAAAATTTGATTCTGTGGTACCAGTCTTCATGAATTCTGGATATAAAACTGACCCTCAGAATAATCGCCCCATCAGTCTACTCACGCTCTTCGGTAAAATCTTTTTTATCCTTAATCAATCTAGCGAAAGTTCGGCACCTCGTCATTCTGACCATCAGTATGTAAGCAGTATGTAAGTACGGTCTACTACGGATACCCGTACGATCATCTCCGAACGCATATATCATACTCTGGACAAGATAGGTGATGCAAGGGTGGTAGCGCTTGATATATCTAAAACTATCCACAAGGTCTGGTATAAAGGTTTTCCAATAAAAATTAATTTACATGGAATTACTCGACACATATTTAATATAATTAGATCCTTCTTAACAAAAATACATATCCAGGTTGTCTTCGATGACTGTTAATCAAAATAACATGATATAAATTCAGGTATACGTCAAGGATATGATCTTGCATCTGTATTGTTCCTGATTTTCATACACAATCTCCGTGATGACATTCATATACTGACGACACCACGGCCTACCCTCTTCATGTAAGTAAAACAGACGCGCCCATATCCGAGACAATGTAGAAAGTAACCTTCAGTCTGTAGTGGAATATAGTCATAAACGAATATTAACATTTAATTCTTCTATGACGTCGCTATTTTCTCTCAACAACTACAAAAAAACTTTTCAACCGCCGATTGCCATGGCAAGTAACACACTACCTGAGAATCCAACCTTTAAACTTCTCGGCCTAACATTCACATGTAACACAAATTTGGAAAAATACATAGAAGACATTGCCAAGGCTGTAGCAAAGAACGTGGGCTTCCCTTATCGTGCTGAAATACATCTCACACCCTACAGTATACTATATTTCTACAAAGCCACCATCATCCTATGCATCGGGTATTGTTGTCACATCTTCCCTGGTTCAACAGCAGCCCTCCCCCCTCTTTGACAATATCGTAAAAAGATTTGCTAATGTCATTGACTTTCCACCAAGATCAAACCTTGCCGTATTACCGCAATGTTGCATCCTAGCGATTGTTTTACAAATACTTCAATAGAATTAGCTCCGATAAACTTGCCGCACTGGTGCCTCCTCGATGTAAATACACTCGAACGACCCAACAATAAGCTAAACTCAATCCATTCACTGTTGAGATCGCCAGATGCCCGCGAATCATTTTACTTCAATAGCTTTTGTCCTTGTGCTGCCGGCCTTTGGAACTCTCTTCCTGCTTCCTGGTTTCCCGACTGTACTAACATACAGAAATGTAAAGATAATGTCAAAAAGCATTTCTCTGCACAATCGCAATTTAGGATTACCCCTAAAACATCCACTTACATTCTCAGTAGAGCTCTTTACTTATAAGTGGCAACTTGCTTTGTTTGAGGTGACCTAAGTATATATATATATATATATATACATATATATATATATGTATATGTATATATATATATGTATATATATATGTGTGTATAGATATATGTATATATATATGTATATATATTTATATATATATATATATTTATGTATATATATATATATACATTTATATATATATATTTATATAAATATATATATATATATATATATATATATATATATATATATATATATATATATATATATATATATATTATTTTAAAAAAACCGACAACTCTTGTCTGGATATCTTTCTATTTATCCCTTCAATTTTCCGGATTAAAGTCTTAATAGTATACGAGTTTAAATGTCCATTGGGAGACTGTGTCTCCGACAACCAAGAAAAAAACGTATATATTGGCTCGACCACTACGACTTTGTCCAGGAGATTGACCATGCATCTATCCGATAATAGTGCTATAGCCAGACACCTCAATAACGATCATTCGTGTCCCCGCTCGCAAATTCGAAAACTTCTCGTAGACAATGCTAAAATCCTAGAAGACAATACTAATACACAAAAACTCCACATACTAAAAGCTCTACACATTAAAACAAAAAAAACTGCTATTAACAAGATTAATTTTAACACTTGTACTAATATACCTAAATGCTTATAATACCTAATAAATATAGTTCGATATTTAAATTTTCCCGACATAATTTACCTGATAGATATTATTCCACTGAAGATGGACCCAGATGGGTCAGAAAGTACTCTGGACAAAAATGTAAATTAAGGCAGTTTCATCAGCCAATTCTCATCCGAGATTAAGACTTTAATCCAGGAAATTGAAGGGATCAATACAAACATATCCAGACAAAAGTTGTCGATTATTTTTAATAATACGTGTCTTAAGGAAAAAATGCTGTCTCGATACACACACACCGACACACACACACACACACACACACACATATATATATATATATATATATATATATATATATATATATGTATATATATATATATATATATATATATATATATATATATATGTATATATATATATATATATATATATATATATATATATATATATATATATATATATATGAAAAAGAAGTGTTTATGATATTTGAAATGTAAGGCATATAAACATATTTCATGATTATTTTACTTCATGACGTCAACGAATTTCGTTTCAGAATGACAGCGATTTATCGACAACGTTAGGTTGTTAAAGTTAGGTTCATACTTATAGTTAATTGTATATTGCGTGTCTAGTTTAAACGATATCGTAAGCTCTATTTTGTATTGTTTATAATGTCAGGGAGACGTGTTCAAATTAGAAAGCAATCCATATCATGATTTGAAGAACGTTCGGCCTTAATGATTGCTGTTTTTGCTCTACCAACGCTATGTATTTTACGTGTTCGATGATTGGAACTGGCAAACAAGCAGACATGCATACACACACATATGTTCATGCATATATACTTCACAGCTAATCAATGATTTAGTATTTGAGAGCTCGCTTTATATATTATAGGTTACCCCTACTTCTCCCCATGAATAGTACGCCGATGAACCCGTATATAAAAATAACAACGCTAATGCAATGCTAATCGTTACAGATAGATATTAGTCTGAACTTCTCCGGCGAGTTTCAGTCATGAATGTCAAGTAGCATTTGTTTCATCACCATGCAATGATAATCACATTTGGATACATATACACTTGTTTATAATTCATTGCTATTGCTCTGATTGTTTATGTGATTGCGATCTTCAATTCACGAAAATTATATGGATGATATTGGTAGACATTATTCCTCAGATAAGCCCGCATATACAATCTGGGACTTAAGGTGCGATAAATGTGAAACTCATTTAAGATCGTACTTCCGACTGATGAAATGACTAACAAACGATTTTCATATAATTAACCTTCGATATAAAAAGGCTGTTATCCATTCTTTATAGAGACTTGGTGGGAATAGCAAGTTAATTTGCACCAACCTTCGTTAGTTTGCTGAAAGGATAATGAATTTTAAACACGATTCCGCGAGTGCTATTCTTTGGTAAAGACAATCCCATTTGAATCACGCTAACTTTGGCGTTACTTTCAATGTTGATGTATTGGACTCTGCCATTGGACTTTACCGATGCCAGGTATTTTGTGAATTACATAAAATCTGCTTCACTAAAAAATAAAACCAATCAATTACACACGTAAGCTTTGCAGATCGTATTAACTTTCTGTAGATACATCAGATATATATTTGCATCCGTATTCTTTGCCTCAGTATACTTTGCATCCGTATAGTTTTATCAGTAACTCGTCTGTCTCCCCACGAATAAAAGCGTGCGAACTGTTAACTCTTGTCTAACTTATATGCTATCAGTTTCATTTCCTCTCTGTTGCTGGGTGTTCTTTTGCGTTCAACTGCCGACGAATGATAAACCACCTGGATGTCTTTGAAAAGCCAACGTCGCAGGAACGAACAAAGATTGAAAGCTGAAAGCGATGCACGCTATAAGAACAGAAGACGCATCGAAATCAAAACACGCACTTCCTAGGTACGCTACAGATTTAATAAATATACCTGCTTTATTTCGCAATCTCTCAGTTATATCTACTATAAATGACATGTCAAACTTAGAATGTTTCAGATACTCCTCACAGACAATAGAAAACATACTACACTACCTCCAAAGAGTAATCATACCTGAGAGGTTAGCTTTCTGAGAACCACAAAGAAGAACAAAAAAGAGGCTAATCCTGAGTAGAAAGTATCATGACAAATATATAGTATAATACACTCTCTCCCTAAAATGTGAATGTTAATCTTAGAGGATCGTAACATGACAATAAGGAACATACTATATACTATAGTACCCCACAATCAAAGAAGGTTACAAGGAGGATGCTATCAGTAATATAACAAAATAATCGTTTAACTGAAGTGACCATTAAAAATAGTAATAGTATTATTTCGGTTTGATATATAGAATTTACAGTATAGTCTCGGCTTCAGATTCCAAATCGCAATTAGTTACACTCACACACAGACACACAGACACACAGACACACACACACACATATATATATATATATATATATATATATATATATATATATATATATATATATATATATAAATACATATATATATATATAAATGTATATATATATATATATATATATATATATATATATATATATATATATATATGTTATTGTCATACTGATACTCATATTATAAAATAACATATTAATCATGTTTTTGTTACAGTATTTACAGGTCAAAAGGCAAATTAACAAAATTGGGAAAATAGTTGTCACGTTATTTGCCGTCAACGACGCCCGTACGTAAGATATTTTTTCCTGCTCGAAAAATCAAATTTCTCCCAATGATTCGATTACCGTACTCTATGAGCCATAATTTAAACTTCTCCCTGAGATAATACACAGTGATCCAGTAAATAGATAGGTTCCAGAGTAATTCTACTCATGACTGATGAGGGGATCTAACAACTATCAATAAACTTTCACACATAGTTACGCACTGACAAAAGACAGCGTATACACCCATTGACTAATCAATTCACACAAATATTCGCTTCTATACTCTCACGCTGAATAAACCTAAGCGAGCATATATACAAACATCTACTCTTGAAATGTACATAAACTGTCACACGTATATTTACGTTTGCATATGATCTCTGTGAAAAGGTTTGTCCGGAAAGCGCGACCTGCGAATACGTCCCCATACAATAAAACGCTGACCAAATATTTAAAATAACAGTATTGCAAGCATAAATAAGATATCCTCTGTATAGCTACTTAACACTAGTATATACGACAAATGGTGCTCCTATTCGAATTGATATTTCCTTAAGTAACATCACTAAGCTGGATATTCCACCAGACTAGATGAACGGACAACGATGAAGATATACTATTACATAGTTAACTGGTCAATTAGGGAGAGGAAAATTGATGTTTTTAATTTCTTTTCTGACGTAGCGTTTAAGAGGTAGAGGAGAATTTTCATTGAACACTCAGATATCTATGTATATGATATGCGGATCAATTGTAAGCACCAAGAAGGGGCTCCTCGATTTCTGAGAATGTCGACTGAAGTAAAATGAAATCAGCAGATAACATATGTATACGAACACACTTTCAACACTCGTGAGTTTTATCCACTCCACAAATAAAATTATTAACCATTCAAACTCACATACATGAACAATTTAATCACGCACATATATTACACCATGCTATCATGAGAAAACAATAATAATCATAATAACAGTTTTAGTTATATATATATATATATATATATATATATATATATATATATATATATATATATATATATATATTTGCCTTTGGATCTGTTTACTTGAAAACAGGAAGAAATGCGTTTTCTCAATGTGGCTAATTTTGTCTGATCCCCCCTCTAAGGACTAAGGACTTGGGTGGAATCTTCGCCGTTGGATTTTCATGAAGATTCTTCTGGATTTACCAATTACATTTGAACCCGATACAACTTGGATCTCCGTGTATGGTGACTTTCATTTACATTGAAACACACCCGTTTGTACTTTTAAAACCTTTTTAAAAGAACTTTTTTTTAAAAACCTTTTCCAAATTTTGAATATTGACTGTTTTACTTGTCAACTTATCAATCACTACTTCCTCTGATGATAAGATGTTAATCTTTGAAAAGCCGTACTTAAGGAATGCAATTGAAAGAGAAGAAAAATACATATTTATATTTTTATTTACTAAATGCTCCTTGTTCTGAACAACTTAAGATATTTATCTGTTTCCATTTACAGCTCTAACTATTTTTTATTGACTCACATTATAAATATATATATATGTATATATATGTGAATTTTAAAGAAGTAAAACAAAATAATAATGTGTATGTATCTGTTGTAGACCTGTGCTAGGGGTCACAAAGATAACAACCACAAATTGTGACAGGTTAAAATATACGATGTATTTATTCATAGCAATACAGTAACGCCACTAAATGTGGTAGGAGATGACCGGATTCCTACCATGCGGTAAAACATGAATAGGAATGTCCTCGATATTTAACACCTACCCACATTAGGAGTATGTGACACAAGGTCGGAAAGTGGGATTTGAAAAGCCAGCGCCCGAGAACGTGAGCGCTTTAGCCATTAAAAATTGCCTGGACAGCCCCGTCGGCATTCCCCGGTAGGGGCGCCTCAGGCAGTAAGCTATCAACTTACTCCTCCCCAAAGAGGAGAGGCAAAGCCTGGGAGGGTGGACCTCCTAGAACTGCACAGGACAGACCCATAGACCGGCGGAATCATGCCCCGAAGGCCAAGACAACACCGGTCTATAGGGTGTAGTATCCATCGGAACAGATACCACACGTGGACACTCACATGATAGGAATGTCCTCTGTTTGAGTCTTTGCAACCATGGTATTTATTATAGATGGTTGCTTCCATTAGTTCTTCAATAGGGGTGGTTTGTACCCCACAACAGTATCCATCAATATTTCGTCTTTATTTACAGACTTACTCATGATGATTGTCCGAAGAAAATAAACACACAAGTATAAATTGTTTGAAATAAAGGCGGTAGTTTGGTCGGGCCTGTCAGGTCGCTTATGGAAATAATTAATTATGAGATAGCAATATATAGTGGCTAGTGGAAATTGAGTTACAAGTGATGCGTGTAGGGGGAAATGGTGGCAATTAGAGTTATAAGATCATTAAGTTAGAGGAATAAGCTTATGTTATGTAAACCAAAATACGTCGTTTATTATAAGATCAGTTATAGGTTAATCGTGATGATGGGAACATTACAATGTTGTAGTAAGTGTAAAGGCAAACTTAGGTGGCGGCCAGAGTTAATTTTAATCAAACGAAGGTAAAGGAAGAAACATGACACATATTTATTGAACTTTTGTTTAAATTTAGCCTTGAGGCCATAGAGCGAAGAGTTAGCAATCAGTGTCATATAATATGACGGCGTAGGAGGTAGGGTGAGGTAGAGTAAGGCGGAGAACGTGAGAACAAGAAATAACTTAGGGAATGTGATGTGTCCAACATTTGATACATACGTACATATATATATATATATATATATATATATATATATATATATATATATATATATATATATATATATAAGCATACATACATATACACAGTCAATCGTATATATATTTATGGTATCTTTCTTATCTGCGTGCCGTTTATGTATGTGTGCATATATATATATATATATATATATATATATATATATATATATATATGCGCACATACATAAACGGCACGCAGATAAGAAAGATACCATAAATATGGCAAACAAAAAATAAGAGGGGGAAATAATATTATTTATGTTATAATAAGAATACTAAATAGTGTGATGTGTACATTATTTTAAAATACATGATAGCTGTAGATAGACAATATGGTTAAGAATAAAAGGACGGATATATTTAGTTGTTTATTTATTTGTTCATGAGTTGATGTATTTATTTATTTGATTATTTATAGACACACATATATATATATATTTATATATATATATATACATATATTCATATGTATACGCACACACACACACACACACATATATATATATATATATATATGTATATATATATATGTATATACATGTATATCATACTTTATTCATGCAGCTAATATATTATCTTAAAACAATCAAACTAAGCAATTCTCGAAATAAAGACGAAACGCTGAATAATACATTCATGATATTGTTTTGGTTTTCATTCTTTCAAATATCCATTAGGTCGGAACACTATTTTCATTCTT
>OY744515.1:3756303-4038803 GCA_963556195.1 Sepiola atlantica
ACACATATATATATATATATATATATATATGTATATATATACTACACAGACACACATATATATTTATATATATATACATGTTTTTGTTTCACTGTTAGCTACTTGAATCCTCTTTTTCATTTGTGAATTTTCAGCTTATGCAAATGCTAAGTCTGTGATATCTTGGGTTTAGTGTTCATTCCTTAGAATCTAAACTGCATTTTACTTATTTGTTCAAAATGACTCAAAGCGTCTTCAGACTATATATTAAAATGTAAATCTTAATGGCTAGGTTTCCTTCTTCTTTTTATCTACTTACTTATCTGGTACCAAAGGTACTTAAGCATTTCTTTCTTAATGCAACTGTTATTCGTATACAATGTTATTGCTAGTTACCATATTGCAGAATGGTTCCCCCGTGTAGTGGTCAAATTGTATTATTATTCATATAATAAATATTATTTTATATGAAAATTATCATATAAAACTTTAGCATAAAAGGTAATGTATTATTATTATTATTATTATTATTATTTTATTATTATTATTATTATTATTATTATAATAATAATAATAAAATAATAATAATATCATTATAAAATAATAATAATATCATTATTATTATTATTATTATTATTATTATTATTATTATTATTTATTAATGTATTTATTCATGCGTATATAAGTGTAATAAGTTATTTCTACATTTTATTATTGAGGAAGTGGTCATTTGATCAGTACCACTAGAGAGTCATGTCTTTTATAACTGTCCTGTGTTTTAATGTCTAAAAAACTTACATGGTAAACAAATGATGATCTCCGTTTTAACATTTCACTCTATAGTAAATGGCCACTGTTTTTGTTTGACTATTATATACTTGAATCCTCTTTTTAATTTGTGAATTTTCCAGCGGGTAGTTAGCTTATGCAAGTGCTAAGTCTGCGATGTCTAGGGTTTAGTTAGTGTCCCCGAGAATTTAAACTGCATTCTCTTTCTTTTTGTAAAATGACTCAAAGCTTTATTAGACTATATATATATATATATATATATATATATATATATATATATATATATATATATATAGTCTCGGAAGTTTCTCAACCATTAAAACTATATAAAAAAAAAAAAAAAAAAAAAAAAGAAACAAAAAAACAACAAAAAAAAACAACTTATAGTCCAAAGTCTTCCAGTGGAAAATCACTCATGTAAGTCAATTTATTTTTTACAGTTATTATATTAGTTAGTTTCTAACACTATTTTAAGGGATCATCAGTTGTTTACCATGAAAAACTGTTTCGGGAATTTAAAAACAAGACAGTATTTAATTTCATGGCTTCCCAGCAGAGTTGATCAGACCCCACTTCCCTTAAAAGACAAAAACATAAACGTTCCTTATACTAAATCTACGTTTTGTTCCATATAAATGTTTTGCTAACTTATATTAGTTATTTAAAACATCAAAAAAAAAAAAAAAAAAATGTTTACCTGCGCTGTTCGTCTGTCTAATAAAATTTATCCGTTACTCACAAAAATGTTGTTGCATTTTAAAGTGTTTGGACGAATCCATGACACTATTATTTCAGTGATTAATGTATTATTTTTAGTTTTATATTATAAATATAAAAAACATCAACACATCAAAAAATAAAAGATAAATAAATAAATATGTATATACATATATATATATATATATATTACATACACACATACATATATATACCTTTAGTTCCTTCTTTTCTCCCTCGTCCTACTTTGTTGTCCATCTCCCCGTTGCAAATAAATATTAATGTTCCTTGTTCACTATAGTTTTACTAATCTGCGTTCACAACTGTCGACTTTTTTCTTTTCTCATTGTTTCAAATCTGCGTCTGTAAGTTAACCGTTAATTTGTTCTCTTTTTCTTCTTCTTATTTACCAACTCCCGGTGTTTAAAAATCAGCGTTCATAGTTATGAATATATATATGATAAATGAATGGTGAGGGTAATCCGACGTAATAAGAAATTAAAAAGGAAAAACCTACCGATATTTTTTATATATTCATCAACGTTTCGTGTTTATTGTAAGACTTCCCCAGGATGATAATTTTAAGAAAAATGTCATGCAAGTACATCGACATCTTGGGTTGGCATGATGGGTTGATGAGGAAAAGTAGTAGCCGGGGCTATTAAGAGCACTAGACCATAATATCAACCCAACATTTCGATGTACTTGCATGACATTTTTCTTAAAATTATCATCCTTAAAAAGTCTTACAATAAAAACGAAACGTTGATGAATATATAACAAATATCTCTTGGTTTTTCCTTTTTCATTTCCCATATATATATATATATATATATATATATATATATATATATATATATATATATATATATATATATATATATATATATATGATAATTTTATTTACACAGACATGCACAAAATCTGCGACACTGGCATGTCGATGTTATCGATCAACAGTTACTATAAACTGAGATCTCATCAGGCAGAGTTAGAATCCGATCTTAACCTCAGATCATATTTGGAGAGAAATATGATCTGAGGTTAAGATCGGATTCTAACTCTGCCTGATGAGATCTCAGTTTATAGTAACTGTTGATCGATAACATCGACATGCCAGTGTCGCAGATTTTGTGCATGTCTGTGTAAATAAAATAATCATATATAAAGCGTTATTTTGATATTGAGCACTTTTTATAAACCCGGTTAAAATTCTCTGGATTACCACCCTGTGGATATTTTTCACCTGGATTATTACCATTATTATATATATATATATATATATATATATATATATATATTTATTCGTAAAGAATAATGGGCATAATTATGATTCGACAGTATCCCTACTCCCCGTTTACTAAGATATGTTCTAAGATTATAGAACTAGTGTTAGTAATTCAATTATTAACATATAAATTATTATTATTTTACTTTCTGGTGACCTAAAGAACCAAGCCATCATTTTTATTATACAGCGGATACATTGTTTCCTAATTGATTTAAGGCGGGGTAAGAGTGAGGGTAGTTGATTTACTTTTTATTTTCCTGATCGGTTACAATCACCACTATAAATAGTTTCGTCTAAGCCAAAATAATGTTATCTTCAGCTATATAAGTATATACATTAGTCTATATTCAAATAAATACTGATTAGTTTTATTATAAAGTGGATGATAATTTCTTCCTCGTTATTCAGACTTCTAGTAGTATTCAATTTATAACACTTTCTTAAGGTCTTGTCTATTATTTTCAATGCTCTCTACTTCTTTATTTTTGCTTGATGCATCCCTGCGTGTAAGCAGTGCAAAAAAAATATGGCCGGAAAAGACACCTTGCCGTACGAAAAGTATCATTCTTTTAAAGATTAGAAAATGGTAAAAAAAACCATGAAAATGTAAATCTCAAGAACTAGTAATTGGAACCACATGAAAAAAAAGATAAAAAACGCAAATTGAGATTTAGATTTGAATGAGAAAAAAGGAATTTAAAACTTCACGTATTATTTTGTTAGGTGCGTCTTTAAATCTGTATTAGATGCTCTGTCAATCTGTTGGCTTAGAGGTAACGCTGAAGTTTAAAAATATAATGTCCATCGCTGAAGGCGTATGGACACACCTTATTTTTTTATAATTGCCGTAGATAGTCCAGTTGGATAATCCGTATGAGTTACATATGTTTATGTCCGTCACCCTTTTGGAATATAGACTTTGTTTGTTCTGTTAGTTTTAAGTTAAATATATCAGTTTTAAATTCATCCAGAATCTATATGCAATGCTTTGCCCGTCTGTCGGTCGATTCCACCGGATTTCACACATACGTTTTAAAAAGCCCTCTATTTTCTATGTCACTCTCTTGTTTAAAATATAATTTTAGATGCGTCCACCCAGCTTCATAGAAGATTGTGTCTGTCTCTCTATCACACTTCAATTTAGAAAAAGCATCTTCTTCGGTCATATCTAACAAAACGCGGTATGTCCTTGTTTTATTTTTTCATCTCTCGACCTCACGCCTCTATCACTTCCTTTTAACTCGAGAGGAATAAATGTTTAAAAAAATCAAATAATGTAAATTCTTTTTAGAAGTAAGAAAAGAGAAGAAACAGTTCAAATGAAATCGAAAAAATATATATAAAGAAAAAATCTTCATTTTCTCTGATGTTGACGTGTGAGAAATATCACTCATGGTCGGATCAAATTCCTGTGGACTTTGAAGAAACAGTTCGATAGAAGTTACTCTCAGAAGTTTTACCATCTGCCTACACGTGATCATAAGACGATCTTTTTTCAATAAGGTGTACGTTGCTAACTCGTTTGCTGACGCAGGCGCGATCTCACATATAAGACACACTCATAGTTACATGTATGTGTGTAGTCACATAGAAACCTAATGACAGTAAAATTAATGTACTAGCTTAGGTAATGGGTGGGTTCATCTATTTTTCTGGAGGTTCTCTCTATGTGTATGTCTCTCTTTGTCTGGTTGAAAATTATAAACATTACCGAATAGTAAAATGGAACACTATCTTCTCTTAGTAAAACTGTTACCAGCCATCAGATTAGCTTACTACTTTTAATTAATTTGTTTAACGATGATATCATGTGGTCTGCTTTGGCGCTGTACATCTATAAATTGGTAAGACGACAGTTTACTTTCTAAAAAATTTACAACAAAAATACACGCATATTCACACACACACACACCCACACACCCACACACATATATATATATATATATATATATATATATATATATATATATGATTATTTATGACAATATATGTATTAGCATATACTATCAGTGTCCTTTTACTTTTCAGTCTCTTTAAAAGATTCAGCTTGGTGATTGTCTATTTGTGACAACAGAGCAAATATAAGTAAGGTTCATCTTATATTCCAATAACCATGTTTTTATTTTATTATTTTTAATTTTATTTTTTCACATTTCCCAAAAAACATAACATTTCTGTAAGATATATTTTTTACGGCCCGTTTCATTTGTCTTGTGCCTAGCCACATTTTTATGTCAACATCGTCTCAGTGGTTCATTTTTGGGTGAAACCAAACAAACAAACGAAGAAAAGAGCAATGGCGTATTAGTGGGTTTGCCCTACGTGTGGGTTTGCTCTTTTCTTTGTGTTTTGTTTGGTTTCACCCAAAAATGAACCACTGTATGGTGTAGTTTTTTTGAAGACATTCCATCTAAGTACTATTTACTCTTTGTGACTTTTTCTGATGATTTTGTAATGTTGCAGAGACGATATTGACATAAACATGTTGTTTGACACAAAACACATGAAACGGGCCGTCAAAAAATATCTCACATAAATGTTATGTTTTTGGAAATGGTAAAAAAAAAACATAAAAATAATAAAATAAAAAAAATGCTGATTGGAATATAATATGAACCTGCCTTTATATATATATATATATATATATATATATATATATATATATATATATATATATATATATATATATATATATATATATATATATATATATATATATTGTGAGGAGTTCAATTAAAAATACATTCATAATTTCTTAAACGATGACCCTTCCTTGTAAACGGACAGGAAAAACAGAACAGTTAACAGATAACGTTAGCCAGATTTTTATAGCCTATTTACCGTCCATTTCGGTAATGGCATTTCGCATAGCTGCTTTATGAGACATCTTGGTATTGCAGTGCATGTGATTAGCTTCACACCTCATACTAAATACTCGAATCGGGTACAATATTTATGCTGAGGTAGTATCTTCAACGCCTCGTGATATGTAACCATGCAGACCTGCAGTTCCTGTATTATTAGGGCTTCATGGACAGAAATAGTGCTGAAAGATGTAGACCTTACCATTTTCCTCGTTGAAAATGCATTGCATGATATGCTCGTACAAGAGCATGATAGACATAGTACGCTTGTTACTATCTAAGTGTCAGAGGATCAGCGCCAGGACACTGATCCATCAAACAGTTTATTCATCTGCCCGGTTTCATGTCGTGGCTGATTTTTTTCTTGAAAAGAGAAATCGCCTAGCATTCTGATGTTTGTGTAATAAATGTCGTTGATCAAATTCTTCAGTTCATCTTGCTCCCAAAGCAAAATCGCCATCTTTTTAGATCACACAATTTATAATTGAAGTCTTACGATATAATATATCTAACATTACGCCTGCTCATGTCATTATCCCTTGCGATAGTTCTTCCTTTGCTGGAATACTCCTTTGCGATATCGGACATTTCGTGACGTACTAGTGTGTATTATCTGCGACAGAGCGCTGTTCATGCTTTTTCAGTTTCTGATGGAAACCCAACTTGCACTCCGACGTTGTATGCTTTTGTAAAGTCATTGCTTCAGGATATTTGCACTATTAAATATTTGCCACCTGACAGGCTCCGTTCAAACCGTACCGCTGATCGTATTCTTAACACATCTTGCTGACTATGCACCTTGTGTGTCAATTGACATACACTTACTGTTATTTCGTGCATGTAAGTCCGCTCTAGAAACATCAGCACTTTTTAAGAACGCTTAGCATTTCCCAATAACAAATTTAAGATTTACTTGCACCTTATCTAGTTCGTAGTATTATATATATATGAATGATCATTTTAATTTATAAAAACACGTACGTTATCTGAAACACTGACATCCCGATATTATCGATCAACAACTGTAAGAAACTGAGATCTCATCAAGGAGGATGAAAATGTAATCCTTCCCTTACGTAATATTTTGAAAGAATAAAGTGGTTTAAGAATAAAAAAAAACAAACTAAATTCCAAATTGAAGATTGGAAGGTCACGTGGTCAGATTTTAAACCGTCGAAAATCAAATATTTCATAAACTCATGTTGAGGATATAGAAAAAAAGAAACAAAACGGGGGTTAAATTTCCGTGGCACATTTTAACGGCTGTTTCATGTTTGGATATATGTTAAGAGTTACTTCAGCCTGTCAATATCATGCGCAATGTGTGTGGGAAGGAAGCCACAGTCTTCAATCTTGTCAAGATTCTCGGTGGGGTGTGGGGTGTAGGGGTCTGGGGGTGAAGTGAGGTTAGTCTAATTGCGTTAATTTTTCATTTTTACGTTTTTATTTGTTTTAGTTTTAATATTTTTTTATAATTATTTATTCTATTTTTAATTCAATATTTAATTATTATTAATTTGACGGCGATTAATTACTAATGATGATAAAGTAAAGAAAGGGGAGTAAAATTAACCAAAATAGAGCTAAAAAATACATATATATTTATACTAGTAAAATTCGGGGCAAACGGTGGTATGAGCAAAAAAATATAGCATTAGTTTAAATGTTTTTTCTTTGGAGGGTATCGTACGGATTCAATGCCACCCAAATAGAATTTTTCTTAAAATTACATAATCTGTATTTTTGCAAATTAATATTCTTTTATTGTATATTGAAAAGTTCAATATTCTAGTATTTTTATGGCGTATATATATATATATATATATATATATATATATATATATATATATATATATATATATATATATATATATATATATACTAGTAACGCAAACTCGCGCACCAATCCTGTTATTAATATTTGATGCGGAACAATTATATTCTTTATTAAGTTTCTTTTTGTATTTAAATTATTGAAAAAGTTTTTTGAGGGCAGTTGGGAGTTTGTGAAGGCGCACCTCCTTAATTGTAAAGTTTACATACATATTATGTACCTATGTTGCTGGCCTTGCGTCTGAGAAAGTATTTTCGAGAATTCATACTGATTGTTTCACAACAATAAACATTAATAAATAACTTTACAAATGTTCACCTTCTAAATATAAACATTTACAAAAAATTATATTTCTATATTTTTCAGAGTATTTTTGGAATATATTTACGAGAATTCATAATTATTAATTCATTAGTTTAGATGATTTAAATTATTTATTAAGGAATGTGTAAGTTTTTGTATTCCCACTCCCTTAATGCTTAAGTTTACAGATAAAATAATGTACCCATTCTGCTCACCGGGTTGCCGGGAATATATAGTTGTACAATTCATAATGATCGGTTCGTACAATTTTTTCTATTATAAACATGTTTTCCTCAAATATAAAGATCTGCAATAAAAGAAAATCGTCTATGTCACTCACCGTCTATTTTTTAGTATATATTCTAACATTCATGATGATGCGTTCATAAGTTTAGGAGATAAACCTGTACATATGTCTCTCTCTCTCTTATATATATATATATATATATATATATATATATATATATATATATATATATATATATATATATATATATATATATATATAGTAAGCTATACAAATATATTCACGGCAATTAAGCTACACAGAGGCCCCCGCGTTCCATCCCCGGTGGAATTTTCAGGCTAAAATGTATGGAGTTATTTTTTCCAGGTGTATTATATACACGGCTAGCTAGGTAACTAATCAGATTTTTTGTTGTTCTCTCAGCAAATCGTTGGGTTTCCCACGAACAAAGGTGTGGTTAGCGTTTCTTCATATATCTTAGTCCATTGTTATGTTTACTATAGATTGTCCTATATCCTGTTTTCTTTTGTTGTATAAATATAATGGGTGAATTTATTTTAACACGTGGTTCCTTGTATTTCTATTGTACGTTTTTATTTTTAAATTGTTAAGTTTTTGTTTAGTTTAGTTTTTTTACTTATTTGGTTATTTATTTATGTATCGTTAGCCTAAGGTAAATGTAGATCTGTGTAGGCAGCTGTTGCTATCTCACTTTTAAACTTTAATAGATTTCGGGGGTCATTAAACTTTAGGATTTTTAATTTCACATTCAGATATAATCTACACGGGTCGTCTAAATTTGTACTAGTTTGTCGTATTATTTTTCATTCAATTGTTGGTGAGCGTCCATTTTCTTTGAGCTCCAAATAGTGGGTTGCTAGTGCTGTTTTAATTCAACATTCACTGTTTTTAAATGTGCTTTTGTGGTCATAATATCTGGTTTTAAAATCAGGGAGGTCATACCTACGTAGTACTTCTTGTTATTCGGTCTTTCCCTAGAAAATATTGTGGCTTATTATACAATACTTTTGGTTAGGAATTTATTTTGTAGTGGACAAAGTGTACATTTTATGCAGGTACATGTTTTCTCTTCATTGCAATCTTTTTCATTTCTATTCGTGTGGTTACTATTAGGGTTTTGTTTATTTCTATTTCTATTGTTTACATTTTTTTCTTCTTAGTGTAATTTTTGCTATATTTTTCAGTTTTCTATGTAATTTGTTTTTCTTTCCTTCATATCTGCTGTAATCTTTCAGTATTTTGTATGCTTCAATTACCATTTATATATTTTCGCAGCTGTAGAACAGTTTTAAGTTATTTTTATTGACTATTTCATGTAGGGGATTGGTTATGGAGAAGTGTATTTTCAATCAGATTCAGGAATTGTTTGCACAGTTTTGTTTTTAGCGTCTGGTTATAGGGCGGTGTATACTAGATTATATTCTTTTTTCTTTTATTCTTAATTTTGTTGTAATTATTAGTGTCCTGTTTTTTATATTTCATTTTGAAATAGTAATATTTAGCTCTTGAAGCTGAAGAGAGCACCATTAGTAGAGCATGTCTAAATATCAATGGTAAATTAGATGTTCAACAATCCCAAAGACACGTGCCAAGAACGTATCCCCGCCACTGACAGATGAGGAGGCGATGGCTACAGCATTGTTGTGTCTAACTTGGAATCCCAGCGCAAATTTACTCATGGAGACAATCGTGGAATGACTGCCCCAGTCATTAAGAATATTTGTTGTTAAACGTGGGAGACACGAAGTATGCTTATCTTATTTGACTGTGAGACATTACGCCTTCTCTGAGTGAGAGGTAATGTAACAGTAAATATTCGATTAAATAAATAAAAATATAATAATCTACGGTGTAATTAAGAAAGTCACGTTTCGACGATATATATATATATATATATATATATATATATATATTTATATATGTATATATATATATGTATATGTATACATACATATATATATATATATATATGTATATATATGAATATATATATATATATATATATATATATATATGTCTTTAGAAGGAATATACATTTTTAGACGTATCATCTTAATAATATCCGAAATATTTCTAATCGTGAACTCAATGCAGTTGTGTTACAAGATAAACAGCGTATGTGTCTTATTTTTGCATTCCAATGGCCATGGGAAACCGATCAAACTCACGGTTTTTCCGTATTTCTATGGAAGTTACTTTCCCTTAATTCATCCTACACTCACACGATTTTTTTTAAATCTAATATTAATTGTTCTTACACGATTTGAATAACACATCTCGAAAAATGTATTTTAGTTGTATTTTAATTGTTCAATCCTAAGAGAGCAGTTGTATATATTGCATCAAAAACACATAAGAAAATACAGTCAAGTTGAAGTAAAATAAAGGCAATAGACTCACACCAGGAACGGTAACATATTCAAAAAGTAATGCCTCCCCAAACAAAACAACTCTCAATTCAGTTCCCCGAACGATAGCTTACAACTTGGTGCTAGATAAATCTCGCAAGTGGCTTAAAATTTACTAAATAGAGATTGTCAACCTGAAAATCAATTAGTAGTTTAGTATTAACTATCATTTATTATTAATTATTATTGTAAAGTTTTAAAATACCCAATAAATATTGTTCTTTAAAGTCATTAATCTAATGTGAAAATACGGTTAGCAATTTAGGTAATTAATTCGGTATAACATGGGTTTCAGTCTGCAAAACATAAATATCAGAGGATTAAATTGTATTAACATATATATATATATATATATATATATATATATATATATATATAAATAGGTTTCACTTGTCCTAAAAGTTCGCTTTTAGTACACCACTTTATAAATATATATATATATATATATATATATATATATATATATATATACATATATGTGTGTGTGTGTGTGTTTAAAGACCTTAACCCGAATTTATATATATATATATATATATATATATATATATATGTTTCGAACACTCGGACAAATGGTACAAACATAACCCAGATACAGTAGTCGAAAATGAAAACCACTAAATCCTCTGGGATATAGAGGTACACACAGATACACTCATACAAGCAAGGATAACGGATGTCATAATAGTCAACAAGAAAGAAAACTCCTGCTAAATCGAAGATTCTGCCGTTCCAGCTAACCACAGGCTGAAATCCAAAGAGACAGAAAAAACAAGTAAATACACGGAACTTGCCATAAAATTGAAAAAGGATATAGAGTATGAAGAAAGTCAATATTATACTAATAATCGTAGGAGCACTATGGGCAGTTCCGAAGAACCTGGAAAAAAGACTGGGATACATTAGAATAAAAGGGAAGACTGAGTCCATACAACGGACGGCAATGATAAAACAGCTTACATATTAAGGACAATCCTTGAATGCGGAACATTTTCCACATAAGTTACTAAGATTAATCAATCACATGCAAGGTGCAATAGAAAGAAAACAAAAGCCCATAAAGAGGGCCTCGGGCTTTAAAAAAAAAGGGTGATGCCACCAGCCCCGGATGATACCCCACAAACGAGTAATAAAGGGTAACGGATGGTGGAACTACTGAGGAGGGATCGCACTAACCAGACGATCCACTGGAAGAGTTCGAAGAGCACTGGGGCAGTGTGTAGGCTTATTGTAATCCATCGTAATCCCAGAGAAAGCCAATAGTCGTTACCAACGATAAATCATCGCAACTGTCTGTTGTGATAACGCAAATTCATTTGCAGAAGTTATCGAAAAAGTCGAGAGAACTGGAAATCTAGGAATGCTTGTTGTCACGCAGCCTCTACAGCACACCACTAGTGATTATCAGTGAGCAATCATTCAATCACTGATTATTGCCTGTGTGAGCACTCATTGTGAGTAAATAATAATAATAATAATAATAATAATAATAATAATAATTATAATAAGACTCACAAGCGATGAAGCCAATGAAAACAGCTGGGCATGGCTAAGAAAAGGAAACCTGAACAGAGAAACGGAATCTCTGCTGACGGCCGCACAGAACAATGCGATTAGGACAAACTTTATTAAAGCGAAGATACATAAAACCCAGGAAAACAGCAAATGCAGATTGTGTGGACAAAGAGACGAAACGATAAATCATATAATAAGTGAATGCAGCAAGCTAGCACAAAGGGAATACAAGAACAGACATGTCAGCATGGGGAAAGAAGTACACCGGGAAATGTGCAAACAACTGAATTTCGAATATGCAAGAAAACGGTACAAACACAAACCAGAAACTGTACTAGAAAACGAAAAACACAAAATCCTATGGGATATGAATGTACAAACAGACAAACCCATAACAGCAAGGAGACCGGATATGATAATAATCAACAAGAAAGAAAAATCCTGCAAAATCGTGGACTTTGCCGTTCCAGCAGACCACAGAGTGAAGATCAAAGAGACGGAAAAGAGAAGCAAATATACTGAACTTGCCAGAGAATTGAAAGGAATATGGAACATGAAGAAAGTCAGTATAACACCAATTATCATAGGAGCACTAGGAACAGTCCCTAAAAACATGGAGAAAAGACTAGGAGAAATAGGAATCAAAGGGATAACTGAGACCATACAAAGTACAGTAATGATCAAAACAGCTACAATCCTGAGAAATGTCCTCGAATGCGGAAACCAACCCACATAAGCAACGAATGGAGAACAAACACATGGAAGCACAAAACAACAGAACCGGGGAAAATACAACCGCACGAAAGAGGCGCAAGCATAGACTGACGCCACGAAAATTATGGACAGAGGGTCGAGGAGGGAAAGCGCAAAACCAGACCTCCACTGGAAGAGCGCGGACAGCTCTGGGACCTTGGGAAGGCTTGTTGCCACTCGGGCCCCAGAGGGGACCAATGGCCCTTATCAGCAGGAAATCGTTGGTAGGTGGCTGTTGCGATTACCGCAAGGTCATCAGCGGTGATGAACGAAAAGAGGTGGAGCATACTGGAGGCCTGAGGAGACTTGTTGTCACTCAGCCTCCAGGGAATACTACAGGTTGTCGGCAGTGGGTGACCACTGACGATGACCAGTGTGATAACTCCTAGTGAGTAAATAATAATAATAGTAATAATAATAATAATAATAATAATAATAATAATAGATATGAGTGTCACAATGTCTAAATGCCCGTCGATGCCAAATATGGGGGACCCGGTCGGCGTCTTGTGAATGTTTGCTCTTTTAATTTCAGGAACAAGATCACGGACCCAAAACAGGTAAGTAACCTCTCTAATTCAATGTACGATACAGACACAAGAAATCAGAAAAAAAGGAACACATCAAAAAGACAGTCAGAAATCAGATACAAAAGATAATAGACTTGCAATGGAATGCTACTAGAGAAGCCACCACTCCACAGAAAGAGGCTATCGTAACGAACGACAAATCTATATGACATGCCTACTTACAAGCATACAACGGAGCAAATGATTGCAAGGCAAGCAAGACAGATCTTCAAGAGAGGGTTGTTCTCGGAACTGGAAATAATGGAAATCAAACAAAATGTTAATTCCACAACAGATAAAGAAAAACTACGTGGCGAAACCATATAAGTAGAAGACTGACAAAACACTCACACTGGAACTAGAGAGGTCGAAGACAAAGAAATCAGAGAACTCACCAGGGAGAATCAAGAAAAGTTGGAAACAGCAAACAGTTTATGACCGATAACAAAAAACCCTCCGATCCCTAAGGAACGAAGAAATTAATATTACAACCATGAGTAAAAGCAAACAGACTCTTCGCGTACATCTAAACATACACTATTACAGACTTGATATATGCGGGAACAAAAATCAATAAGCATGGAAATAAAAAGAGAATACATGACTGCCCAAAAAAATGAACCGACATAGTCTGGATAGGAATTCAGACTGGTAACCCAGATCACCCAATTTCGAAAAGAAACTAAAACCGTAAACAAAGTGAAAAGGAACAGGAAACGATGGAATAGCGGAAACCTGACTCGCAAGAAAAGACTACACCAGAAACATGAACAATCAAAACAAAAGATTGCAGAAATAGAAGTACAACTGGGGTGATACAGATACACATCGGAAAAGCGCAAACAGAACAGGAACTGAACACAATGAGAGCAAGTTTTACAAAAACCTAAACGGAAAAAGAACAACAAACGTACGACCGGATCCGACCCGAAAAAGACAAAACACTTCTGGGGCAACATATGGCAACGGTCTCAAAAACACAACAAAAATATCAAATGGATGAAAAGCATTAAACGTGAATTACAGGAAATGAAGGAAAGACACGAAACATATATTAATGAGGAAACGATTAAGTCAACCTCAAAGAAAAATGGCAAACTGGAAAGATCCAGGCCACGATGGAATACATGCATAGTGGTTTGAAAATTCAGTACCCGACATGAAAGGCGGAATATGTATCCACAAAAGAGACGTACCATAGTATATGACCATAGGGAAAAAATGCTTATAAAAAAGACGCGAAAAGGGATCGGTTCAAACCAACTACAGATCGATAACCTATTAACAAACAGTTTAGAAAATACTAACGGCACATCTGGAGTGCATATCAACCTGTCCCTGAATAATCGTGGGCTGCTTCACGAGGATTAAAAAGGATGTTGGAAAGGGTAAATAGAGACGCATGATGTGTTATACATAGATAAAAAGTTCTGAAGTAGCTAAAAACAAGATAAACAACACATTTATGTAATTTATTGCCTACAAGTAAGCTACGACATACCCCCTCTCAGGCATGGATAATTGAATGCTTCAATATGTACAAGATAAACGACAGGAGTATTCATCTCATTAAAAAAAGCAATGAGAGCAGAGAAACTAGAACTTATAGAGACGAAACTTGACTACAATAGAAATACAAAAAAACATTTTCCAAGAAGAGCCCATATCACCACTATTGTTTACTATAACAATGATGCTACGATACTACATACTCAGCAAATGCCGGATACAAGTTTACATACACATGACAAGTATTAAACCACCTCATGTACATGAACGACTTGAAACTATTTGCAAAAACAAAAAAGGACTGTCACATCTGATGAATACAGCCATAATCTTCAGCCAGGACATTCAAATCGAATTTGAAATTTGAAAGTGTACATCACTAGCAATGTGAAATGGAACACTGGAAACAATCAGGGTAGATAAATGCTTAGTAAAGAAAATATTTAGGGCGCTTGGTGAACTGATGGCTATAAGTATTTGAGTGTTCTAGGAGCAGACACCATAACATCTCCAGAAATGCAAGAAGAGATGAGAAAATAATACCTGCGAAGAACAAAGACACTTTAGAAACGAAATTATATAGCAGAAACCTAGGAAAGAAATAAAAAGCTGGGCAGTATAATTAATAAAATACTTTAGGCTATTCGTAGGCTGGGGAAAAGAAGAACTCAGACACTTTGACCAGAGGACTCGATAATTAGTGACCATGCACAGCACACAACAGCCAAAAGACGACCCGGAGAGACTCTACGTGAAAAGAAACTAAAGGGGAAGATGACTCGTAAGTGTACAATACTTTGTGGAAGGCACAATAAAGTGGTGGAGCAATACATAACCAAAACCACAAAAAGGCTGATAACCGCAGCAAGAGACACCGTCCAAATAAGCAACTCGGGAAGCACCGAAACCAGAAGCAAAATAACAAGAAAAAATAGGGATTAAATCAGCTACATTGGCGTTTCATAAGAATGACCAGAGACGAAACCAAGCAACATATCTGGGTATGGCTAAGTAAAAGGGCACCTGAAAAGAGAAACGGAATCACTACTGACAGTTGCACAGAACCATGCGAGTAAGACTAATTATACTTGAGCTAAATTGGATAAAACCCAGGAAAACAGTAAATGTTTATTATGTGGACAAAAAAATTAAACGGTAAGTCACATAATAAGTGAATGCAGAATACTAGCCAAAAAGTATACAAAAACCGACACGACTGTGTGGGAAAAGCAGTACACAGGGGACTCATCTAACGAATATGCTGAAACAGGGTACAAATATAACTCAAACGAAAATAACAAACTCCTTTGGGGCAGGGAGGACCAAACAGATAAACTTATACAAGCAAGGAGACTGGATGTCATAATAGTCAACGAGAAGGAAACATCTTGTCAAATCGTAGATTTTTGCGGTTACAGACGTTCTCAGAGTGTAGATCAAAGAGACGGAAAACGAAGCAAATACACGGAACTTGTTAGATAATTGAAAGAGATATGGAGCATGAAAAAAATGAGTGTAATACCAATAATCTCTATGAAAAATCCCCCACCTCAAGAAAAAAAGAAAGAAATTGAAATTAAAGGAATCACGTAGACCCTACAAATGGCGGCTATGATTAAAACAGCTGTAATCGTAAGGGAAATCGACGAATGCGGACACCAACCTGTATAAGCTACGATCAATAACCAGTCACATGGAAGTATAAATAGAAAGAAAACAAACCCACAGTTTTAATGATCGTAGTTCAATGTGTAGAGTGTTCCCACTTACCATCAATCTGTTTTATGTCGTATCAAAATAGTTGAAGTTATTTAAAGCCGAAACATATGTATAATCAAATATTCATCAATTCATATGGTCTGACTGTACTACATCATATCATATTAAGGGGTAATTTAATAGAGACACAACTAATCAATTGATGAGTACATTAAAATAGATATTTTTCTACCTTAAATAACTTCGAATACCTCGATAGGACATACTGAGAATTCTTGAATTCTCCTGACTCGTTTGAACCACGGACTGCAATTTGCATTTTGCATTTTGCAACGACTGATGACAACTATGCACTGCATTTCAATCAAGGTCTTCCGCTAACTAGAGAAATGCAAATTCCGGTGAGTTTGCAGGATGAACTTTCCCGATGCTGCCCATGTTCTCGCTGCCGATCACATATGAACTAGAATGACATGTGAATGTTTGACGGAAACAAAATACGTATTGTAAAAGATTCATTCATTGGCTTGGTTAGTCTGCTTAACGGCTTATAAACACATGTTGCAGTTTATTTTATGTCTACAAAATGACCATTGTGAGCAATTCATTGGCCCGCTTTGTGTGACTGCTTCAAAGCTTATAAGACTTTCTGATGCCAAAACCTCATTTTAATCTTAAACGATTCTTACAAAGATACATTCTTTGTCTGGGTTGTTGCTTAGAAATCTAACGAATAATAAGTTCTCATAAACCTTTACAGACAGTCTGTTGATTGATTAGTTTTGTTTCACGACATATCAATGCCCTTTGGCTTATTAAATGCTGAATTCAGTCAACGTAATAACAGTTCCTGATATTGTATATCAATTGTTGGTAGATAAGTCTGTCTTTTTGGCGTATATTGTGTACATACATGGTCTGTGAATAATAGGCTCTGTTTAACCTATATGTAAATCCACTACATCTACTATCATTTCGAGGAAGTGTTGATGTAAGTGTGAGATAAACGAAGCGTGAATTGACAGCGTGACTCTACACTCCCGAACGCAGATCATTTGCACAAGGATCCCCACCAAAATAAGCTCGCTACCCCACAGTAGAGTTTATTTTGTATTTTCTACACTCATCATAACTTAACTCTATACAGTACTCAAAAAATTAGATACAGGGTGTATACGTATACTGCACATAGTATGTAGCGCTATTTAAGTCAAAAGTCATATTTCCTATTTGTGGCGGGGTTTTCTACAAAATACCATTAATTGCTTCTTGACCAGATGTAATGCCGTACAATCTTTCTAAAAAATATAACCTATACAAAAGAGCCTCGACGGTTACTGCCCTATGAAGTCAGACTCCAACTTCGGAATAAAATAAAGGTGCTACTCCATACTCTCTAAATCTCCTACATTTAGGCATGAATACGGCTTGATTTTAAGGTCATGCTCAAGACCAAATAGGCACTTAATGAAATACAGATATTCCTGACTAAGCACATGCATATATGTAGCTTGGTGTTAGGTTTTGCTTAACAATCCATTGTATATATTATTTAATCTCTGACTACATTTGTCTTAATCTAACGTTTTGCAAATAGGAATGAATATATCGAAATGCATATATTAACAGAAACACAAATCTTAGATATTCAACTCTATGTAATAAACTTGTTTTTCTGAGTGCCTCGCGCAAATCTTGGACATTATTTTGTTTTTCTTTTTTCTCAAAAACTCTATAAATATTTTGTTTCGTTGAATTTTAATCATCATTCGTTTGTCTGTAAATTATTTGTTCTCTTTGCTGTTCCCGTACATTTGTTTGCCTATCGTCAAACAATTTCACTCGCATACGAAATCAATATCTACACATATATTAGCGACGTGAAAATAAAGTGAATGATTAGAAAACATCAAATAAAACAAAACCGATTCGAAACAAATAGAGAACAAAACTTGAATAATGACAGTCGGGATAGAAAATGGAATTGAGTGAATTCATTTTGAAATGAATCTACTTGTTAATTTAAGATTTTTCTTCTTTGTTTCATAATAGAAAATGCAGGCGATATTTGTTTTGTAAAATTAATATGGCGGCTCAGTTTGTAATCTGAGGATGTTTGTTTAACAACCGCTGCGGGCGTATAAAAAATAAAATAAATATATGAATACGTCAATATATATATATATATATATATATATACTAGTAAAATACTTGATTCAAGACTAACTATTCAATAGTACATGATGATATGTTAAATATATTATGACTTAAAGAAACTCATACATATTACTAATCCATGTGCGCGCACTGATCCTTTTAAAATCATATTGCACAATATTATACGTAGAAACATATTTTGTCTATTAACTGTTTTACATTTGGTGGGGAAAGCGAGTTCAAGTTAGGGTAAGCGCATTCCTTAAAAAGCTAAGTGTACGCCAAAAATAATGTGCCCATGTAGCTCACCGGGTTTTAGGAATATGTAGGCCAGAGTTCATAATGAGCGGTTCATTTGTTAAGGAGTTTCTCCTGTACAACGTCATATATTTCCTGAATATATATTCTCCCTCTACATCTTAAAACTTAAAAAATTGTTTACCCAGGTTATTCACCGTATTGGCTAGAATATATATTCTAACACTTATAATGCTCCATTCATTAGTTCGGAGATTATCATGTACATAGAAGTATGCACACACACACACACACACGCGCGCGCACATACACACACACACATATATATATATATATATATATATATATATATATATATATATATATAAGTATACATTTTTATTTATACAAACATTATTGGTTACATATGTGCATACATGTTTCGGTTGAAATTTTCCCAGAAAGTCAACCTCATCAGACCAAGAATTTTCGAGAAATGGATGGATTTGAAGAATTTTCTCTCCTAAATAAATCTTTTTGGGGTTTAGTCATTTTCTATTTCTTATGAATTAGTATCGGATTACCTATTCTACTTGCTGAACTTTTTTGCTAGTGGTTGTCCCTTTTATTACCCTTTATGGCGTCTCCATCACCTTTTCCAATCCTTATTTTATTGCTCACTACTTTCTGGGTTTCTTTAAACTCTTTAGCCTACCCAGTTTTACAAACTCACTTCAGTATAAATATCTTATCTATATATCAAGAATCACACATATATAAACAAACTCTAATAGATACCCAAATACAAATAAATAAACAGACATTGATATACATACACATCTAAACATGGACACACACACACATCCACTATCAATCAAGCATATATTCAAAATACATACGTGCTTATGAATATATTCTAGATGTATATTCAATACAAAAATAAATATATGTGCATGTATATGTGTGTGTGCGTGGGTATATATATGTATATGTATATATGAGTATATATATGGGTATGTGTGTGTGTATAGATATGTGTGTGTAAGTGCATATAGCTGTATATGTGTGTGTCTGTGTAGACGTACGGACTTTGTATTGAATATACATCTAGAAAATATCCAGGTCGTACTCGACAATCGTAGCATCACCCAGACGTGGGTGTGCTCGGTGACCTCGAATATTCCTGATTTTCATAAACGACATCCACGATACAATAGTGTCTCAGATTAGTGTATTTGGCGACAACACCACGCTCCATGTCCGGGGTATAAGAACATTGAATTCCAATTCATGCAAGGTAATAGTTGAATCTTAAGAAACTTCTCTACAGTCCGTAGTACATTCGGACAAATAATTTATGATCACATTAAACATTACAAACACGAGGCTTCTCCCCATAAACAGCTACATGACACCTTTCCAACCACCGATTGTAACGGTCGATAGCACCTTTACAAAAAGTGCAACATTTAAACTTATAAGTTGACAGATGAAGATAGTCAATATTCGAAATTTGAAAAAAGTTTTAAGACTTAACACTTTTTTTCAAATTTCGAATATTGCTATCTTCATCTGTCAACTCATCCATCATTAACTTCCTCTGATGATAAAATGTTAATCTTTAAAAAGCTTGGCTTAAGGCATGAAAGAAAGGAAAATAAATATTGTTATCTACTAAACGTCCTTGTTTTGAACAACCGAATATTATGATTTGCTTCCCTTTCCAGGTCTAATTATTTTCATTAACCCATCATATATATATATATATATATATATATATATATATATATATATATATATAATGTCAGAGGAAGAGAACGAGGATGAGGGAGTGACACGAAAAAAAAGTAAAGCAGACAGGACATGAACATTTATTATAGACTGCGTGGATTTAGTTGAAAAGGGCCAATAAATAATGGTTGAGGAAAAACGTTGAGAGATGGAAGAGACAATTAAAACTATATATAGAAAATATGTGGGGCAAAGGAAAAGAGTATATAGGGCTGTTTAGCAAACAATATTGTTAAAATAATTTAAATATAAACATATTTAAAATTTAAAATATATCTTTAAAATATATCTTTAAAAATAAAATGAAACAGAACATAAAGAGAGAACATTGATTATACATGAGAATCAATTTATTAGCATGACACATTACTAGAATTCTATTGGTTTGCACATTTTAATTAACCGCCCCTAAACAGTACCCCTAAATATAACCCTAAATAGTGTTTTCAGTCATAAGTTGGGCATTAATCTGGTAGGCGGTCGTGGAATTAGTGTGGCTTAATCGGATGCTGAGGAAATAACCTCTGTTCTATGTATGATAAATATTTGAATAAAATATCAAACCGAAAAAATACGTGAATTGTCACTGCGGTTTCAAGTATATGCGGTATGATTTCAGCATCGACACCATAATGCCATAATATTTTTTTTAATCTAAATTATTATAATTTAATAAAATAGACCATGTTCGTGTATATTTTTATTTTATTTGTTTTACTACAGAATCATTACGTATAAAGGACATAAGGCGACTCGAGGATAAGGGTTAATGAGTTCTTCAAGTGGATAATGAAATGACACTGTGATTATTAGAAACAATAGTTGAAATTGGGAAGTATTTGATTATTTAAGCAGACGGTTCTACTCGAATGTGTTAACATTGTAC
This sequence comes from Sepiola atlantica, assembly GCA_963556195.1. Lineage (NCBI taxonomy): Eukaryota > Metazoa > Mollusca > Cephalopoda > Sepiida > Sepiolidae > Sepiola > Sepiola atlantica. The sequence continues at coordinate 3,777,890 of OY744515.1, forward strand.
TTTGAAAACGGCCATGTTGTAGTTTGCAGGGAAGTAGCCCCACGGTTTTGTGTCCCACAAACGAGTTCTTCTCAGAAAAAATGTTTCAGGTAAACATATGGAAAAATGAAATTATTGACAGTGGTTTTTGTTTGACGAGTTTTTGCTGTGAATATTTCACAGGGGGGAAACATAGCTAGTAGCCCAGTCAAGCACTTATGCCAATAACGATAGAGCAGAGAAAAACAAGAAACATTTCTGCTGTGAGAAAGTGGCTACAGGGAAAAGAACAGAACATTTTCCACGAAATTTAAATATGTGTTTGGTACTTTGTCAAACCTAAAATGTAGCTCTGATCGGCACATTCTCATGTGTGGACAATACTCTTTCTTAAAACGTATTTGACTTTTATACACGTAGAAGATTCCGTCAGCGTGAAATCATTCAACAATTTCCCCAGAAACGGAATTGATATAAGTATTGAACCATAAGTTTGGTGTGAATACAGTCTAATACGTTTATCAAAGCACAGCGCTTCCTCAAGGGCAAAGCCATTCATTTTGATTGGGACAAAGTGAGGATCCGAGCGTTTGTCGTGAAGGAGAGAAGCCTGATTTTAGACGCATTAAAAGCAACCATTACACCTTTTCTTCATTGCAACATAAGCTCTAGAACGAACCAGAAATGTTTTGATCATTTATACACTTCGAAATGTGGTTATAGACTACTGCGCTATCTTCATATATTTCGACGAATGATTATAGAATGTGATTCGGCAGATCATTGATAAAGATGAGGAAGATGCTTGGGTCCAGAATAGATCCCAGACGCAAACCTGCATTGATAATATGTATTTCAGACTTCTGACCACCAACGACTACTCTATAAACTTATCGAAGATAAATGTTTTGATTATTTTAGACGGCATTTCAAGATGTGCCATGGTTAGCAAGCTTCGGAAGTAGACCTTTATGTCAAATCCTATCAAGGGCCTTCGATATGTCAAAGGTATCTCTGGAAGTTAAGCCCTCGTGTATAGATTCACTGACCATGTGTAGTCTTATGGTCTGCATATTATATATTGATCTTGCAGGCTGACATCTATATTGCTCGTCACTTAGTAGGCTGTGTTTACTAATGGTATTGGTAACTTCTTGATTTGTCACATATTTTAGAAACTTACTTATGACGCACAGGAGACTGATTTCTTTGTACTAAGATGCACAGGACACATTCCTATTTTTAATACTGGGCGGACTAACGAAGTTTTCCAACATGATGGGAAGCATTTTACCTTTTAGCAACTGTTTAACAGCTTCGTAAAAATAGGAGCAAATATTATTTGTTATTTATTCAGTGCAATGATTAGCATGGGCAGTAGCTTTGCTTGCATCTAAGTTTTTGATGAGTTTTGCAACACCCCCGACAAACTATATGTATTTAAATGCGAGTATTTTCAGTCATAAGTTAGACATTAATGTGGTAGGCGGTCGTGGAATTAGTGTGGCTTAATCGGATGCTGAGCAAATAACCTCTGTTCTATGTATGATAGTTGGAATATAGGTCACGAATCTGTTCAGGACAGTGTAATTTGCAAAAACACGTGCGAACTAAGCATTTGTCTAGCTATTCAAGATTTAAAAGGTAATGTGTATGATTCTCTAGTGTATTCAATAATCCTTTGACAGTGGTTGCTGGCACTCTTAAAGGGCGGCTTTTGTTTCAGAAGATCTATCTAGTTGAACTAAATTGCACTAGTGGAGTATGTGAGCAATGGCGGCGGCCCATTCTGATGTGTGCCATGGGTGGCAGTTTAGTTTCGTTTAGCATTTCTTGAAGTTCTCAGTACCGATGGTTAAGCAGTTAGTTCATCTGAATGTGATGCAGGACACCTTCTTGGAATGCAGAAGTATTTCTCATAAAACAATCTGGGTATATCCGAGTCCACCATCGAGTATCGATTCCCAGTAAAATGGATATACACTTCAGAGGTGTTGTTGAACTTCGTTTTGATCTTAATTGAGACAACTGAGTTAGTAGAAGATCCTGAAGGACTCAGAACAGTGGATGAGCAAATTTTCGAATTAGTTTTCAGGCAAATATTAAAAAGGCTTTGAATATGTTCGTCACAATCGCATATGCGCGTACGTTTGTCAACAAGTTGTGTTAGATAATAAGTTCATGCAAAATCGTGGTAACACCTTCATTCATCGTCAGTCTTGTTTGAGTTGACTTGCTAGTCAACATTGTGAACATTAAAGTCACCAAATACATTAATGCTAGCAAGAGGGTGAGCAGACAGGATCTACTTGGTGTTGTCAAAGATGGGGTCAATGACAGTAACTCCATCTGTTAGTTGAGGACAGAAAGCAAATATGAAAGCAGTGCTGTGCGCAAATGAAACACGGTAACATCTATAAGGCTGATCAAGGTTTTCGGAGAACGTGTCCCTAAAATACTAAAAGCCGTATCTGATATAGATTTTGAGTCTGTGCCCATTACCTTGTCGGGGATCGAGTTTTGCGGTTATGTCTGAATAATCGGAGATCATAAATGTATTTCCAGGAACTGACAAAGAAAAACGGTGAGGGTTTTTCTGTAGTAATTGGATTTAAAAATCTGGAATGATTGAACGAAGACTCCTTATATTGGAAAAAGAGACCTTATAGTAATGGATACATTTAATGTTGGAGTTCTGGATTTATTCTCATGTTTTCATTTGTGACTTGTGATATCGGTATTTGAGGATTTGCGAAAAAGTGTCCGCAAAAAAGAACAGAGAAGAACATGGAGAGAATGTTAAAAAACGATTATCTTTGTAAACAATTGAAGAACGAAAAGTCGGCACATTTCCCAAGAATTTGGCATCGAGAGGAACGACACGGGTGATGCATTCACATATATCATTATTTATTTTTTAATTGTAAGACAGGTTATAGACATACTGAAGTATTTGCATTTATGTATTTATTTTTATGTATTAAAAGAGAGTGAACCTTGGGTTTACTTTCGGCAACCTCGCTTCCTTTATTTTGTCCTTTATTCCTCACATTTTATGAGCGATGTGTCTCACAAAGGGGGGATTTGCTGTTGTCTGGGTAGAGATATATCAATCTAATACATATCGTTGGCTAGTTTTAACCTATACCTGGTATTCTTTTAGCTCTTTACATAATATTCACACACAAACGCAGACACACACACACACACACCCACATATATATATATATATATATATATATATATATATATACACATATACACTATTTACTTTTATAATTCCTTTATTTATTGGTTTACATAAATAACAATTTGTTATTATTATTCATTTATTTATGGGTTTACTTCAATAACAAAGTAAATATTTATTCATATGTATACATTTAATTAGAGATTCTGTTTACTTAATACTTTTTTGTTTTATTTGGAAATGTATCATAGGGTATCTGTTTTTAAAACATCATTTCAATCTTCTATATTTCATATTGCAAATAAAAGTATTCTGTAAAGATGTTACAATTGATATTAGTGTAGGTTTGTTTTAAATTCGCTATATACACAATTAGACAATTCGGAATGATTTGTGTTTATTTAAGGACTTCATATTGGTTATTGCTTTTTATTCTAAAAAAAAAAAATTCGGTACTAATATATATCTACAGTTTATAAAGAATAATCAAGCACTTAGAAATATCGGTACTGCTAATGTGTCTAATTTTGGCACTCTCCGGTAAGGCTGACAATCGACCGACAAATACTACCTTCAAAAAGAGGAGATCATACCTTTAAGTGTGGGTATGATCTCCTCGGACCGATCCAACGGTGAGACCTGTTGTGACAGGTAGTTACAATTACATAAATGATGATATAGATAACAAAAGTTATCAGTTTAAAAAAAAAATCTTTATTCAAACTTTTTAAAAAATGAGCATAAAAAAATCAATTCGATTACAAAAAAAAAAATTATTCCAGTTCATGAAGAGAAATAATATCAGACTATCATAGCATCCATCTTGTAATTCAAATACATGAATTTTGGGGAAGAATTGAGACAATGTAATGTTTTGATGAAGGCACACCTCCACTTTAATTTTTAAAAAAACACTTAAAAGAAACATTCAGGCATATGGTAAAACATAATGTACTTTCAAATGTAAAATAAAACTAAACTTTAAATATATGACAACTAATCTGAGCCTGGAAGTCTGGGACAGAAGAGCAAAAAGAAAAAAAAATCTAACCAATTTTAAATGAATTGTGAAAAATAAAAGATAATATTTAAAAAAAATCACACCACAAAAAGAAATATACCTCCCTTTGCAATAAAAACAAAAACTAAACAAAAAACAATTTGTAATTTTAAAAAAATCTGGACGTTTACTCGGTTTCAAATGTTACTTAAATTTCTATACATATTTATAAGGTAAAAAATAAACAATGCCGACCGACAAAAAACAAATACTACTTTCACAAAGAGGAGATAATACCTTCAAGTGTGAGTATGATCTGCTCGGACCGAACGCAACCCTATTCACTCCGATCCAACCGTGAGTAGTTATAAATACATAAATGATGATATAGATAGCGAGAAGCAAGTAGATATTATAAACTAGAAATATATATATATATATATATATATATATACATATACTAGACGTACACGTAATCCACTGCCACTATTTATTATAATTAAATTTTATTTTAAAAGTTTATGAAGTGTGATACATGTTAAATTATTCGTCTTACAAAATAATACATCTAATTACTTCTATATACTCCGTAACACTCTCCACATTATCATTACTATTATTATCACAATCATTATCAAGAAATATAATTATTATCATTATTATTTAAGTAGTATTATATGAAAGTAAAGTTTACAACTATTTTGTCATCTAATCTATATGAGTGTTGTCGTGTGTACAGACCCGTATTTACATGTCATGAGAGCACTACTCTTTCGTTAAATGTTTTAATGTTTACATAGTAATTAAAAAGTATATTACAGTTATTAAATCAACATAAGGTAAGAGGGCTATATAAATGCATAGATTGAAAAAAACTATAATTACACTAATTAAACATGTATTCGAACAAAATACAATGCCAAAAGTAAGGTCTACTCTTACATGGATGATATGTTAGTAAAATAATTAAGACAAACATCAGAGAAAAAACGTTGATACAATTACAATATATATATATATATATATATATATAAGGCAAAAATTAGAGAAAAAACGTTGTTACCATTACAGTATATATATACATATATATATATATATATATATATATAATATATAGGCTCTCTTTACCAGTGTCTTTTCAGCCCATGTGTATGTCTGTAAATCAAGGCTGTTAGGAATAGAAACTGACGGCACCGATGTTGTTTTTATCGTCTGTTATGTATATTAATTAAGATTGACGCTCTAACTTTTGAATTTTCTTCATACACGTACTCACCCACTCACTTTACACACAATCTCACACACACAAACAGACATATATATATGTATATATGTATATATATATATATATATAGATATATATATATATATATATATATATATATATATATATATATATATATATATATATAGATATATACAATATGTAAATGAATAGCAATCATAAACAATAAGTCTTCAAATACGTATGTCAAAAAAGAAATCACCTGATACTAAAAGAAAAATACAGGAATAGGGGAGACAGACAAAAAAGACGACGAACAACAACTAACACAATGCTAGCAGCCGCCAAAAATGATAGCTTTTACAAGGCCAACAGAAGAATGCTAAACAATAAAATATGAAACTGAGAGAGAAGAAAAGATTATTCTTTTACGTGTGTTCTCTCATTTTGCGCTAACAGGTAATTGTCTTTCTGGGTGCTGGCAAACGACCGATACAAAATTATAGCCTGTCACATGGCGGTACTTCTTCACGGTGATATCGCCCAGGATTATTCAATGCAAACAGGAAATATACAAAGCAAGACGGGCCGATCGGTAAAATAAACAGTCAGCAAAAGCATATTCCATTATCGGCTATGTTGATTGCTCTCGCTGGTGCCATACGTATTCGCTGAGGGAATTCGTTGCTATCCAAAAGTTTCTGCGTAGAGCGTTTGTTGGAACGTGATCGGGTCAGCTCGAGGCAAAAGTATTTTCGATCAAGGGAAAATCAATTAAGGAAAAGATATCGGCTGAAGACAATTCGTTTTTTACGGATGTATGGCGTTTGTTGGATGCTATGAATGTTCGCTTCACTGAGCTAGGTTGTAAGTGCCGCCTTGATATCTAACTCGTCGATTGCAGCTAATATTTGCTGTGCAAATGACCGCGGACACAATTAATCTTAACTAAAACATGTGTTTTATTTACTTAAGCATATAATAATGTTCGCTAACCGTAAGTTCGTGTTCTTTACATCATGTCCCAACAGAACGCTCATATATTCCAGGACGTTTACTAAGAAGCATTTCTTACCAAACGATTGAAAGATATTGATTGAATATACATTATCACTATGTTAACTCTGTTTACTTACATCACCTTCTATATATTTCGACAGATGAAGCCCAGAACAAAATGTTTTATAAAAGATAAGAAAGATCTCGCAAATCGGAATCTTCTTTCATGTGATAGTCGTAAACTTTGGGTATATCTGATATCTGTATAAGTCAGATATGTCTGAAGCAGAGTACTGCTGCCGCATCTACGAAAATGTCGCTTAGTTTTACTCTTTTCTCTTTCGACAGAGTATTTAATCGACTTCCCAATCTTTTCTACACACCCTTCATCGTAGAAGATCCATTGCCAGTCTTTCTCTACTCTATACGTATTACCATAGAAGATTCTCAACCGATATATCACTTCTGATCCTTCCTTTAACGACATTCACATCAATAAATCGTGTTTATACAACGATTGAACAGAACTGCCGTTTATGTTCCTCGGCGTGCCTCTGGTCAGGTGGATTTTTTATTGCGCATAGTTTCTTTCCAGAAAATTTCCACCTATGGAACACATTTCGACAGGACTGATTCGCTGGAGAGTACAACCTTGCCGTCTTCAAATCCACTGTAAACGAATACTGATCATAAAGTAATCCGATAAGTAAACAAACATTGTTAATCCTCTCATAGTATTCTTTAACATTGACACGTATTAAACATCCAAATCAGTAAAACTTATCCTCAAGTCTCCCTTGCCCTTGATTAGTTGTGTCTAAAATTTAAAAAATAATGACATTTTATCAAATGATGTAAACATGATGTAAACATGATGTAAACATGTAACTCAAAAATCATGTTATCCCAATACTATGCTTGAGTACGCGATTTGTTTAGTATGCGTAGTACATAATTCGGACCGGGAGAACATCTACCATCCCTACAAGAGAATCTACTACTTAAATAAACAACTTTCTATAATTACTATTGTTTGTATATTACTGTTTAATGACAAATAACGTATTTAGCTTATTTTTATAAAAAAGCTACTTGAAACTTGAATCAATAGCACAAAAAGTTCAAATGAATGCAAAATCGAAATCGCTTTCAAATCAAGTGTTAAGCTTCTTCATGCATTAGATGCCTTCGGCTGTAAATAGAGATAATACATTGTTATAATAATTACAGGTTTCTACTAAAGGCGAATTTGGCATAATGGTAAGATCGTTCAAACCATCGGTCGAGTCATACCAAGACTAAACAAAATGGTACTTTATTATTGCTTGAAAAACATTCAGCCTTATAATTTGAGTGTCAAGGATGAGTTAAATAATCTAGGGAAAAGTAGTAGTGCCCGCCCTTGTTTGTTTGTGTGTTTATCTTCAACACTAGAAACACGTGTGTGTTTTTCTTGTCAGAGTGTGGTAGTCGACTAATGTTTCCTGTAGGGATTGACTTTGTAAATATAGTACATTGTTTTTCTCGGTAAAAAGTGCATATATATTGAATACTGAAAAAACGTAAAGAAGAAGACACTGCTGCTGCTGATTATGTTAATAACAAGGAAAAAGTTGAAACACTAAATACAGATGAAAAATACAGCTTACTGAAAGATACAAAGAGTTTAAAATCGATTCACTAAAGAACTAGCAGAAAGCAACCCAAATATATGTGTAAAAAGAAATAGTAAATTGGAGCGAGGATGATGAAGAGAAAGATGAGGTGATACTCAATGAGCAGGACTAGAACATTTATGATAATCGATAAGAAAAGGAATGAGAAGAGCGGATAACACTCGTCCAGGTTATAGTGGTAATTGAAGGGGCATCGAAATGAAATACCTTGGAGATGATGAAACACACAATAGCAATAGAGACCGAAAGAACCAGGATCGAAAAGAATAGATGTCAAAGAAGTAGTGGAAGATGCTGAATAAAAAAGAGAAGTTGAAGACAAATGAGAAAAAAGAAGAAGGTAAACAGAAGAAGATGATGACAAATGAGAAGAGAAAAAAGATGAAGACGAAGAAGAAGAAGAAAAAGACTACAAATATGTAGAAGGAACGATAATGATTATGAGAAGACGACTAGGAAGTACAAATAAAAAAATACGAAAATGAAAAACCAATAAGAAAGGGGAAGAAGAAGAAAAGTGAGTAGGAGAGAAAAAAGGAGGCAGAAGACGAACAAACGAAGGATAATACAAACAAGGCGCATCGACAAAAAGCAACAGAAAATCTGTAAGAAAACTGGTTGGAATAAGATGAGAATGAGTACAAATGAAATGTAGACCTCTATGAAAAGAGGAAGAAAAAGAAGACGAATATAACGTTAAAAGAGCACGAGAATAAGAATGAATAGCCAATAGAGTATTTCACAAAAATAACGAATAATTAAAACAAATAGTTCTGTCGAGAAAATTGAAGATGGAAGTAATGAATGCGGTATAAACGACAACGCCTAATCGAAATACGTTGGCTGTAAGGTTTCATGAACGGAAAACGGAAAACGAAACGAATACATTTTCAAATCAAATCATAAAACCGTTATTTTTCTTTTTTATCTTTCGTTTTCCTCTGGCTACAGGAAATCTGTTCATATGATTTGCAAGAGAAAAAACAATAGAATCCATAAATGATCAAAGGTTTATCGACTCGCTGTGTTTCTCCCACAAGAACACAATTGTTTCGGGAAGATAGACCGATCGCAACGAAACAAAAGATTTTAAAAGAAATAAAAATAAAAACAAAATAAATGTATTGCCTAAACAATGTACACAAAAGGAATAAGCTTGGGTATAGATTTGTGGGTATGATAACTTAGACTAGCTGAGGTATCCGTTAACAATGGAAGTACAGTTATATATATATATATATATATATATATATATATATATATATATATATATATAAAGTGGTGTACTAACTTGAATAAATTGCCTTTTTTGCGGAATATACCTTGCTCTGAGCAATTGAATTGAATTATGATTTGACTTTTGCTTCTCTAATTCCTTTCCATTCTTCTTCATTATATATATATATATATATATATATATATATATATATATATATATATATATATATATGAATAAATGAATTGATTGATCGACATCGAGGGTTAGACGAAGGCTTTCATTTCATAGGCTACTACACGAGAAGGGAATGAAGGCGCAACTACTTCCCATAGAGTTCACGATTTACTATTTGCCCTCAACTTATAATGGTTAACGTCTAACGAAGGGACATCAAGTTCCAATAGGTATTTTTGTTCTTGACATGACTCGACCGATAATTGAGTCTAGATTTCTTCAACCATTAAGAGACACGCTAACGATTATTGCAAATAGGTAGTTCATTATAAATATACCCGCAAATATTGCAACATTTTTATGTATCAATTGATTTAAAAGAGGAATTTAAATATCATATACATACATTTAAGCTTTAAAAGGTTATGGCAATGCAATGTAAGATTATGAGCAACAGGTGAATTGAAAGAATGTAATAAATATAAATCAATAATATGCAAATTATTTGAATTTATTTTCAATTTAATTTTGTCTATGCGTATCATGAAGTGTTCAAGTTTTTCTGATATTTGTAAGTGCATTACCCCATTTAAAAATTAGTTTCCATCAGATCTCAATGTAGGTTGGTTGAATTTTGATAATATTTAGCTGCTGTATTAAATAATATAAATAATAATAATAATAATAATAATAATAATAATAATAATAATAATAATAATAATAATAATAATAATAATAATAATAATCATGAAAATGAAATAATATTAGCGGCAATGATATCAATAACCGCAACAACAAAAACAACAATAATAATAATAATAATAATAATAATAATAATAATAATAATAAAAAAATAAAAATAAAATAATATTAATAATAAATATAATACTGTCCAAAAACCACAACAACAACAACAACAACAACAACAATAATAATAATAATAATAATAATAATAATAATAATAATAATAATAATAATAATAATAATAATATGAACAGAGGGGCGAGGAGGGAAAGCGCAAACCAGACCTCCACTGGAAGAGCACGGACAGCTCTGGGACCTGGGGGAGACTTGTTGCCACTCGGGCCCCAGAGGGGACCAATGGCCCTTATCAGCGGGAAATCGATGGTAGGTGGCTGTGTTACAGTACTGTAGGGCCCCATTATGCAAGGCACAGTAGGTTAACTAGTATCAAATAGCTAATTTTGTTATTGAAAAATAGGTTTTGTTTCTGGACTCAGAAGTGAGTTCAGAGAAGTGTTTGATCCAAGAATAGTCAGAATAAATTTAGACACTTGACGTGACCTTTGAGTCAGAGATCAGAGTGAGTCGTTTTTGTCCCCATCTCGTGCGTGGGAATGATGATTACGTCACCACGGAGAACAAGAACTTAACTTTTTAGAATCAGTCCGCTATGGGAGCTCGAAGCGACAACGTCGTTTCGGAAAAGCGAGCGAAGTTTTCCCAAAAATGTAATCGCTCGCGATAAGGGCTGTATCCAAAAGAGTTCACCATGGAAGCTTGTGGCGAGCGCATGAGGTAGCTCTCGAATGCAAGAGTTCGGGTGTGAATCGAAGAGATATGGGCCAAAGCTACTAAGAAAAACTAACAGCGTCTAACGTCCCACACAGTACGAACCTAGGAAGATGTGAATGAAGAACCAATAATGGAAACCCCTCCACTCGAATGAAAGCATGAAATAAAAAGAACAAAATAAATCTCTCAGAAAATCCGACCTCGAGTGTCTTTGTCCTTCGCTTAAAGATAGAGTTTGCCCACAAAAACAGGTGCCGCGCGGCGATCACAGCCAGTAACAAGATGAGGGCCAGCACGGACGAGAACCACAAAGGTAACTTTCTTATAATGTAAAATATCTGGAAACTGTGTTTCAAAGTGACTTTTGGACTCTTGAAAAATGTGTTTAGAAATCTGTTTAAATGACTCTTAAGAAAAGTGTGTTTAAGGTCCCTGTTGAAAAATGACTCTCCAAAATGTGTTACAATTATTGAGAAACATGTTTGCTTAAAGAATGACTATGAAAATCTCTATGAGAATTGTATCATCAGAAGTATTAAGAAAAAAGATTGAAATCACTATTAATCCTCTCGTGAACATTTCGCGTTATTTTCGGCCGTAGAGGATGTAATAGCGAACTGTTGAGGTGGTTTTGGAAGAACTGCCTCAGTCGGAAGGATTTCTGCATGTAGTAAATAATAAGCTCTCTCCCCCCCTCCTTTGCTCTCGTGACGTTTAATTTCAACGGTAGTTATGCAACACATATTTCATTTTGGTGCTTAGTGACCAGCTGTTTCGACATGGAACAGATTGAATTCGAACCATGGGTACTAACAACGTTTGCGGTCTAAAATAAAAAAAATTAAATATTAAAAAAATAAGAAAAAAAAACCACGTTCGGTCCGATAAAATAAAGGGAAAAAGAAAGAGAGAGAGGCAGAGACGGACAGAGTCGGAGACAGAGAAAAAGTGATATGCCGATGAGTAAAATGATTTAGTAAAAAGAAAAAAAAAACAGAAAAAACACGATTGGATTTTTGAGGTAACAAAACCTTAAGGAAGAATAGGTTGTGGTTTTCATTTACGTGTTAATTTGTGTTTTAAATGTATTTTTTTATTTTACGTATATGTTGTGGGTTGCGTTTGATGCAGAAAAAAATGAGAGAGAGGATAAAAGTGAGAGTGATGAGTTATATGTTGGTAGAGAGAGAGACAGTGTAAAAGAAAGAGGAAAAAGTATGAGATGGAAAGAAAAAAAAAGTGAGAGAAAGGGAGAAGGAATGTGAAAAAAAAGAGCGAGTGAGAGGCACATGTGCTGACTGGTGCCGCATAGTGTTTTGTCTACGAATCCTGTTTTGTTTCAGGACGGACATGAGTGACACGGCTGTAAAGAAAAAAAAATGTTTTCAGTTGTTTGGTTGAGACATGGTTGGACTTTGAGGTAACGGAACCTTATGAGAAAACGCGTCGGCGCAGAGATTTCATGTCAGGAAGAGAGAGAGGGAAAGGACTGCGTGCGAACAGCCGGCGGGGTCGCCTGATGTCGCCCCGGGATAATTGTCTTTGTTTTTTTTGTTCAATTGAATTGTATTGCATGAAATTGTTTTTTTTTTTAATATAATATTGTACTGCATAATTTGTAATTGTATTGTGGAGAGGGTTTGCCATTAATTCAGTGGTTCGACTTTTATTTTTTTTATTATTGTTGTTTTTGAATGAATTTTGGAGAAGTTTAGTCGGTTAAGTGAGAATGCTATACCAGTTACGTAAAATATTTTTTTAAAAAAAAGGCAGATAATTTAATGGGTATAAGTTTGGGTCAGCCGGGCGATTTGAGTTGATTAGGTTCGGGCAGCTGGCGGCAGCTAGAGTTGGTTTGGGTCGGATCGCGGAAACCCTTGGACAGGGTTGATTTTATCGGGAAGAATCCCCGTGTACAGAGTATGTACAGGCTTGGAATGTCAATGAGGGATTCCCGGCGTTTGCTCGTATGCTCTCTTTTATAGAGTACCCATGGGTTAGTGGCGAGGCTTGTGGTAAAGCCTGCATACGTTAAAATTGCGAACGGGAGAATGACGGTGATATGGTCATTCTGTGGGACCACGAGAAAAGGACGGTGGTCAGTTATGGAAATTGTTGTTTTTGTGACCCAGGTGTGCCCAACTGCGCCGATAGAGTGTGTGAAAGTTGTGTAAAATGTTAAGCTTTGAAATTGTGGTCCCATTTTTTTTTGTGGATTTTGGATGTTTGCCGACGAGTGTGCTGCGAAGATACCCCACCCCCTTACCGCATAGATAGGGACACGGGAAGGGAACGCATGGAATTGGTGTCTGCTCAACACCAGTGGGGATGGAGTTAAGCTGGGGTGTGGTGTGACTCGGGTGCGCGCGTCGGGGCGGATAGAACCATGGGGATCGATTTTTAAAAAAAGGAGGTACCGGGTGTTAATTGGATTTAATTATAAGATTATAGGTTGGGCCTAGTTTGTGGTCATTCGGCGTGTTCCGGGAGCAGAGATGATTCGATGTGACATTTCGCCCAATACCGTATCGACTAGATAGATCCATGGGATAGGGTCCTCGACGTTTAATGAACAGGGTTGGGAGTTAGAAACTGGGTGTTTGTTCGCTGTCATTCGCGACGGGAGCACGGGCGTGTCAGAAATGCATGGTCCATATATAGCAAGCAGCATAGCGACGGTACCTTCTGTAAGCTTCGAGGCTGACCATTAGAGAATAGGTCAATGAAGGGGGGGTTTCTGTTTTTTGTTCCCCTATTTCGCGAGAATAAAACGCGCAGTTAGTTTTAATCGGTTGTGTGCCGACCGTTTGTTGAAGTTATCTAAGAAAGTGATGGTGGCCCGAAAGTGTAACATACCGGGAATTTTTGGGAAGTGGTCGAGCACGGAGAACGTGTGTGAGCAAGAGCGAATTTATGTGGTGGATTTTGCAGGAGATATAGGCGAGAAACGCCTGATGTTGATTTATGACAGGGGATGGCTTTTTTTTAGCCGGTAACGACCGTAGGGAGCAAACTCTCCCACATCCCGGAAACATTGTCATGTGGTGCCGAAGGAAATTCCGGCAGGGGTGAAATGATGGTAACCACAACAGTGCTCAGGCTCGGATTTTTACCAGTCCCAGGGAGGGGTTGGTTTTTAAAAAAAAAAGAGAAAATCTTGGGATTTTTTGTTTTTTTTGTTTATAGGGAAGGAAGGAGTGTTACAGTACTGTAGGGCCCCATTATGCAAGGCACAGTAGGTTAACTAGTATCAAATAGCTAATTTTGTTATTGAAAAATAGGTTTTGTTTCTGGACTCAGAAGTGAGTTCAGAGAAGTGTTTGATCCAAGAATAGTCATAATAAATTTAGACACCTGACGTGACCTTTGAGTCAGAGATCAGAGTGAGTCGTTTTTGTCCTCATCTCGTGCGTGGGAATGATGATTACGTCACCACGGAGAACAAGAACTTAGCTTTTTAGAATCAGTCCGCTATGGGAGCTCGAAGCGACAACGTCGTTTCGGAAAAGCGAGCGAAGTTTTCCCAAAAATGTAATCGCTCGCGATAAGGGCTGTATCCAAAAGAGTTCACCATGGAAGCTTGTGGCGAGCGCATGAGGTAGCTCTCGAATGCAAGAGTTCGGGTGTGAATCGAAGAGATATGGGCCAAAGCTACTAAGAAAAACTAACAGCGTCTAACGTCCCACACAGTACGAACCTAGGAAGATGTGAATGAAGAACCAATAATGGAAACCCCTCCACTCGAATGAAAGCATGAAATAAAAAGAACAAAAGAAATCCCTCAGAAAATCCGACCTCGAGTGTCTTTGTCCTCCGCTTAAAGATAGAGTTTGCCCACAAAAACAGGTGCCGCGCGGCGATCACAGCCAGTAACAAGATGAGGGCCAGCACGGACGAGAACCACAAAGGTAACTTTCTTATAATGTAAAATATCTGGAAACTGTGTTTCAAAGTGACTTTTGGACTCTTGAAAAATGTGTTTAGAAATCTGTTTAAATGACTCTTAAGAAAAGTGTGTTTAAGGTCCCTGTTGTAAAATGACTCTCCAAAATGTGTTAAAATTATTGAGAAACATGTTTGCTTAAAGAATGACTATGAAAATGTCTATGAGAATTGTATCATCAGAAGTATTAAGAAAAAAGATTGAAATCACTATTAATCCTCTCGTGAACATTTCGCGTTATTTTCGGCCGGAGAGGATGTAATAGCGAACTGTTGAGGTGGTTTTGGAGAACTGCCTCAGTCGGAAGGATTTCTGCCTGTAGTAATAAATAAGCTCTCTCCCCCCCTTTGCTTGTCGTGTCGTTTAATTATCAGTGGTTATGCAACAGCTGTTGCGATACCACAAGGTCATCAGCGGTGATGAGCGAAAAAAAAGTGGAGAATACTGGAAGTCTGAGGAGACTTGTTGTCACTCATACTCTAGGGAATACACCAGGTTGTGGGCAGTGGGCGATCACTGACGATGACCAGTGTGATAACTCCTAGTGAGTAAATAATAATAATAATAAAAATAATAATAATAATAATAATAATAATAATAATAATAATAATAATAATAATAATAATAATAATAATAATAATAATACATTCTACAACACACGAACGTTGATTAGTAATAACATATTATGATTGCAAATGTTCCACACAAAGATAGTACTTGAACTTCCGTACAGACGAAGTAAGTTATCTTTACCAGATAATTTTTCTTAGATCTATAAGTAATTCAAATAAGCGGATAGTTATGTTAAATAGCATAGCATGAACATGTCTAACATACAACACTCAGAGTTTTAAATGGCACAGAATATTAATACTGTAACTATATACATCACTGACTAGGCGACAAATATAACAACGGTAGACAAACGAACTTGGACGCATTGAGAACATCTTGAGCGATCAGACAAAATGACTACCATATCTGGCAAACGAAGATAAGATGAATATAAAGACTGAACCAAAACATATGAACAAAGACCTAAGACATAATTTAAAAAAAAACAATACTATAGACCAAGGGCTGGGCTAAGTATTTAATTACGCGACTCAACATAGGCAACACATATTAGATCAAAAATAAAAGGCTCCGAAACTAAACTGGCATCCCAAATAAAATAAATATAATGAACACCTAAATATAATACAGGGCAGTAATCGTACAGAGATACCCAGGACCCTTTATAAACTAAACTAAATTAAAATCGAGGATCGGCAATCAAAGAAAAGTTAAACTAAAAAATATGAAAAAAGCAATACACTAGAATAATATGGTTAAAGGAAGGAGG
Source organism: Sepiola atlantica (assembly GCA_963556195.1). Taxonomy (NCBI): domain Eukaryota; kingdom Metazoa; phylum Mollusca; class Cephalopoda; order Sepiida; family Sepiolidae; genus Sepiola; species Sepiola atlantica. The sequence continues at coordinate 3,794,176 of OY744515.1, forward strand.
TTATCACAGTTCTCAAAATCAAAACCATTTTGTAAAATACTTAAAACATATCAACAAACAGGAGAAAAAAGGACGAATAAAAGCAACAACGTTGCAAATATGATGCCTACTGGAGGGATTTTACATAGCCCCGAAGAATACAGTTGGAAAAGTAAAGTAATCGCAACTGACAGTTGAATAAAACACAGAAATGATGATGAACTCTATGAAAGAGAGAATTCACAACACAAAAGAAAAAAAAAGACAATGTATAGTATGTTGACAAAGGAACGACATAGTAAAACCATGACATGTGAATTCAGCAAGCTGGCTCAAATGTAACATGAAAGAGCATTGGCTGCGTTAAGAATGTTCTTGTCAGAAAACTTCGCAAAAGACGATACTTTGAACACACGAAGAAATAGTAAACACAGAAACAAGAATTTGTCATGAGAAATGAAAAACAAACTTTTCTAAGACATATGAATATAGATCTACACACATCTTAGCTAGCATCGTCGTCGCCGTCGGCTCCACCTATCGTGTCCGAGTATTGGGTTCTGTAGTCTTCCTGCTATCCAATGTATTAATGTGTATGAGTGATATGGCTTAGAAGGCTTTGCCTGGTGTGGAAGAGCCGTGATTAGTGTTCACAGGGAAGAGTAGATGCGGACGAAGTTGGTTACGCCACCCTCTTCTATCTATTCGTCTTGCCTCATTAGTTTACTTCCTCTTCTCTTCAAAATACGCGATCCACAGTACGTGTTGTGCTCTCCACGTTTTCCGACCCCTGGCAACTTTTTTCAACGAGTCCGGGTCTAGGTTGGCTAAGATCAGGGTGCGCTTCAACTGATCTTCATAGGGCATTTTTGGAGCTCCTCGTTGTATGGTCCAATTGGCAAGCTCTCCATACATCATATTTGAGGAGCAGCCGGGATGGATCCAGTCGGTGGGTATGGCTTGTCCGAGCGGACGTGGTGGTGAATGATAGTAGCTTCAACGCTGAGCACTAAGGCTCCATGTAAAATTCATCTGTTGTGTGTGAAGCTCTCACAAATAATGTTAAGAATGTGCTTCAGTTTTTGTTACTGGAAACGCTCTAAGTTTTTTTATATCACTTCTGTATAAGGTTCATGTTTCGCACGCATGTAAATGTGTGGATAGAACTAGTGTCCGGAAGACAATGATTTTATTGGCCACGATCAGTGCATGGTAGTTTCATACACTGCAGTTTAATCGACCAAAGGCGAAATAGACTTTCCTCATCCTGCTATCCACATACTTATTACACGCGGGAAAGATGTTAAGATGCTCTATAGGTAAAACAACTAATCCCCTTCCTCTCGTGATTGGTCATTTACAATGGCGTTAGTGTATGTGTGTGCAGACAAAAACAAAGTGTAGGTTGGACAAGTGTGTTGCTCCTGTCTGTATTCACTTGCATCACAAAACGTTCGTAGTCTGTGTTGCATACATCCGCTAACGTCTGGAGGGCATCTCTAGTTTGATCTAGTAAGCATACCATACAGCAGGGGCGGGCAACCTTTTAAGAGTGAGGGCCAGATGAGACTTTTGGAAGGAGATCGCGGGCCGAAGTGAAAAACGAAATGTAAGAATTACTATATTTTGTTTACATGAATAAATTGTAAAAAATTGCATTGAACACTCGACAAATCTGATATTTTTTTCTCAGGAGACTTCTGTATGTGATGTTATAAAAGGTGCCGATGAAGGGCCATTTTGGAATCATAAAAAATAATGACAGGGAAAGTAGCAAGTTGATCCAGCATTCGTTTTGACATACCTCACATAAGTTCTATGTTTCATGCCCTTTCCTCGTCTCACGTTTCCTCTTTGCCTCTCCCTTTCTCTTTTTCTATTTTAATCTCTTGATAGTTAAAGAAAAATGAAATATACATGCATCCTCGCTCGCTGATATTTATACATTTTTATCCCATTGTAAATCTTAATTGAAACCTGCTTTTACGTCTATGTCACAAAATGATATGAGTTTTACTGGAAGGTCCGTGAGTAGAATTGCAATAATTAAGCATAGCAGGGTGGCGGGCCGGACGCTAAGCCTTCGCGGGCCAGATGTGGCCCGCGGGCCGGAGGTTGTCCGCCCATGCCATACAGTATAATAGTAGTCAAGAAGAAAATACCCGCTAAATACTAGATTTCGCCACCCAAGCAATGCATAGGTCGCAAAACTAAGTAACATATACAAACATACACGCATCTGTAGCGACGTTTGAACATTACAATGACCGTTCTAACAATAACCGCAGCAGAACTAGGAACAGTTTTTAAAAAGACTACAAGAAATAAAATCCACGACACTAAAACAAAACAGGTCGGAAACAAACCACAAAAAGACGTATGAGAGACGCCATGTAAAATTCGACTTGAACAGTACGGAGAGTACTGGTATCTTGATTAATCTCATTGTTAGTAAAACTAAGAAATTACTGCATGCATCATCCAGCGATAAATCACTTTGAAATCGCTGTTGAAGTATACTAGCTGAGTTACAAGTGTTATGTGATGTTATAAATAGTACTAGAACATTAAAAGTCACTTTTTGTTACTCCGACATTAGCAATAAGGTTGTGGGGTTCACTGGTGTAAGAATTCCTGGTGATAAATAATTTTTGTCATGAGGAAAATTAAATTTACCTGATATAATCGGAAGTTAATAGTCGCTGATAGACATTAGAACAGCTGAATGAAAATTGTTTCGCCTCTAGACTGTATTAATGCATTAGAATAATTTAAAAAACATCAATCAACGTACCATCATTTAGGAAACACTTAAGTTCCGAAACTCATTGACGTAACTCGAAACAGCTACCGATCACGGGAAAGTTAAAATATTAACATATCGAACAAAATATTGAACAAACCCAAAGTCACAGAAAATACCTTAAATCAAACAATCTGCCCCTCCAAAAATGTGGTGGCACCGGCCTTGCTTGATACCACAAAAATTGTTGTCGAAGAATCAAGGTTAATGGAAAACACGGGCACGGAACTTATCATATAATAGTGCAGAGAGAGATGGAATTTTGGGGAAGCTTGTTGCCAATTAAATTCCATAGAAAGCCAACAGTTCTTATCAGCGAGAAATTTAACAGTAAACGGCTGCTTCAATGACGCAAAGTGATTCGCCGAGAGGTCCTGGACTCTGGAGGACTTGTTGTCACTAATACTCCAGAGAATAATTATTTTCTTGAAAGTGAGCAATCACTAATAATAGCTCGTGTCAAACCTGGCGATAAAAAAACAAAAACACAACAACAACTGTTGCAATACTCTTTCCTTCGGGGGACCCGGTAGCATCAAACAAAACACAACGCTAGAGACAAGGACGTGCTCGAGAAACTCTGTTACTTTATTCTTCACCACAAACTGGTGTAAGTTGGGTATACACGCATATATAATTAAATATTTCTTTATTAGCAAAAGTCCCTTGCCATTATTGTTCTTTCCCTTTGTCTTACGAAGAAACCTCTTTCTTTACCGTGACGGTTGATGTTCGAATCTACCCAACGTTGGTTATTTTAACGACAACCAGGCAGAGTGATTTACCTTGCAACCGCTGGAGGGAAACACGACGTTCGGTATCTAAGTAAAGGCTTATTCAGCCGTGGTGGGGGTACCTCTCTTCGGGGCTGATCCTCCTAACTCAATCTCTACTACGTAAGCGCTCCTACTTGGTTCGTTTAAAACAGCCGTTTTAATTTCTGAATTTGCACTTCCGGTGCCTTCTTCTTCTGGCCTCGTGCACCTGATACTTTTAAAGGTTAACCTGTCGTTTATTTTACGACGTCATAATCCGAAATGAACTCGTCGACCTCCCACACCTGGGATTATTCAAAGGTCACCGATTAATCACCGTTGTTATTTTACCTTAATTGACAATCTATCTAGTCTTTTGTTTTTTTCATTATTGTGGGGTCATCCCCTAAACCTCCATGTGAAGCCTTATGCGTTATTACTCACCATGCCTGCATCATTATTTTACACGAAAACAACGATGACTACGACAATGACAATACAAATAAAAATGATAATAAGTAGAAGCAGAATGATAAAAATACAAATAATAATAATAATAATAATAGTAGATGTAATGAAATGCATGTATCTTATCCGAGAAAAGAAAGGAATATGGAACGTTAATAAAATCAATGTAATACCAATAATTCTAACGGAACTCTGAACAGTCCAGAAAAAGAAACTGGAAAAAAATAAATTTACATTAGAATAATGGAGAAGATTTCTCAACGAAATTTAATCATGAAAACATCCGAAAACGTCAGAATTCGGAAACTAACTCTAACATCTCAGAAACCCTTACATTGTACAAACTTTAATAATAATAATAATAATAATAATAATAATAATAATAATAATAATAATAATAATAATAATAACAATAAAACGATAAATCATATAATAAGTGAATGCAGCAAGCTAGCACAAAGGGAATACAAGAACAGACATGACAGCATGGGGAAAGAAGTACACCGGGAAATGTGCAAACAACTGAATTTCGAATATGCAAAAAAACGGTACACACACAAACCAGAAACTGTACTAGAAAACGAAAAACACAAAATCATATGGGATATGAATGTACAAACAGACAAACCCATAACAGCAAGGAGATCGGATATGATAATAATCAACAAGAAAGAAAAATCCTGAAAAATCGTGGACTTTGCCGTTCCAGCAGACCACAGAGTGAAGATCAAAGAGACGGAAAAGAGAAGCAAATATACTGAACTTGCCAGAGAATTGAAAGGAATATGGAACATGAAGAAAGTCAGTATAACACCAATAATCATAGGAGCACTAGGAACAGTCCCCCAAAACATGGAGAAAAAACTGGGAGAAATAGGAATCAAAGGGATAACTGAGACCATACAAAGGACAGTAATGATCAAAACAGCTACAATCCTGAGAAATGTCCTCGAATGCGGAAACCAACCCACATAATCAACGAATGAAGAACAAACACATGGAAGCACAAGACAGCAGAACCGGGGAAAATACAACCGCACGAGAGAGACGCAAGCATAGGCTGACGCCACGAAAAAAAAAATTATGGACAGAGGGTCGAGAAGGGAAAGCGCAAACCAGACCTCCACTGAAAGAGCGCGGACAGCTCTGGGACCGTGGGGAGGCTTGTTGCCACTCGGGCCCCAGAGGGGACCAATGGCCCTTATCAGCGGGAAATCGTTGGTAGGTGGCTGTTGCGATTACCGCAAGGTCATCAGCGGTGATGAATGAAAAGAGGTGGAGCATACTGGAAATCTGAGGAGACTTGTTGTCACTCAGACTCCAGGGAATACCACAGGTTGTCGGCAGTGGGCAATCACTGACGACGACTAGTGTGATAACTCCTAGTGAGTAAATAATAATAATAACAATAACAATAACAATAACAATAATAATAATAATAATAATAATAATAATAATAATAATAATAATAATAATAATAATAATAATAATAATAATAATAATAATAATAATGAAATAGCGGGTTAAACATAACTAAAACGAGTATTGCAGTATAGTAAGACGGGTCTATAGGTGGTATAATCTTGCTTACTGAACTCATGGTGAGCTTTACTGTTTAGTATGTTTGTGGCAATACTTTGTATTTGCTGTTTTCCTGGGTATTCAGTCTGGACCTGTATCGATTTACATGGTGTATCAATATTAAATATCGCATTCATTCTTATCCAGACGGATCAAACGAAATACCTTATTTCTTCTATATATGTTTAATGATAGACCAAGGAAACATCTATTAATGATTAAGAGTGAAAGTCCGACAAAAGTGCTATTTCATGATGTAGCGTGACGGACCAAGGACAATTTTTGTAATTTTAAAGTGTACCAACTGACAAAATGATATTTAACATCAAGCGTGACCGACCAATCAACTGAGGGGCACTCTTATGGAACTGCTTGAACGCATCTAAAATTAAAATATGTGTTGATTGATGATCCGGTTTAGAGTAGAGAAATTCTATTTACTTACTAATGTGTCAGCACCTATTAAGGCCAAACATCACTAGAGGACTAGGGTTAATTGAATAAATTGATTATCAGTTGGATGATGAAATTATTATTAGAGGACTGGCATTGCTGATTTCAACGAACAACATTTGATTACTAATGTGGACGATTTATGGCGCACATTTGTTAGTATTAGATTCGAATACGACTATTCTGATCTAGATATCCATTAGAAATAATATATGCTCCTTATAATTCCGCCTATCGCAAGACACGTAAAGGAAGAGAGGAGTTAGTTGCATTTTTATTGGAAAGACCAGGAGTAAATGCCTTTTTAACTCAGCTGGCGTACGAACAAAATAGTGTGTTGAACTTCAACATCCTAGACCGACAGACAAGCCGCATGTGTTGACGCATTTGGAATAAGATGCGTCCATTCAATCTACACGTTTTGTGATGAACATTTCAAACTGAAACGTGCGTGTCACTAGGTCGACGAGCTGCTCTTTATGAAAGTCTGAATACGGATCTCCATAAACGCACAAGCGGGAAGAAAACTGTGAAATTTAAAAAGCACTCAAAAATAAAGAAGAAAATATAGATTATGAAAAGGACTATGTCTAGTTAAATAGTTATTTCTTCATTTGTAACAAATGTGATTTAAGTAGAAAACAAAATGAAAACCAACAAATAAAATTAAACTACGAATAAAAACGAAAAACGTAATAACCCGTCCCCATCATACCATCCAATATTAAAGCACTACAGAGAAACAATAAAACAGGCTAATTGTATAGGAAATAAATTCTGAACATTTGCAAAGAGAAGAATCGACACGAAGACAAATAGAGACGAAAGTCTGCAATAGATAAGTAGGCAGCCAGTACATTATACAGGTAGAGTAAAATTTGCGTCGTCACAATACGAACGCTGTGGATACATGCAGAGCTGAAGAAAAGACGCAACTAACTTCGCATAGGTCACACAAGGATTACACATTCCTACTTACTTGAAGACAAAGAGCAACCAATATGCTTTGCATGCCAGACTACTTACACCATCAAGCATATTCTTATTGAATGCATTGATCTCGCCCCTAAAAGAGAAACTTTCTACAGAGCATGTACAATGAAGGAACTGTTTAAGAAAAATAAAGTAGAGACAATACTGAACTTCTTAAACGCTGTTGATCTATATAAAAAGATATAATTACCTAGAGACATATAAATCCAGCTTGATTTGGCATTAAATGAACTGAGAAAGGATGATATGCCGTTAGAAAAGGTAAAAACATTTAATGAATGTTTTAAAAATACTATATAATTTTTTTTGTCTGAAAAATTTTGTTTACTTTCCAAAGTATTTTTGTTTAAATACTACTTGATTCGGCATTACATAACCTGGAAAAGGTTGATATGCCGTAAAACAAAACAAACAAACAAATAATTTATACAGGGCTTTGAAATATCGATTACGTAATGTTATGATTATATACTTTTTGATTAAAGGAGCCTCTTTGTATGGGAGTTGATTTGTAATATTACTGCATTACTAGTCTGATTTTCTTTTGTGGATCATTTTTTCCTCTGCGTGTTTATTGGTTTGCGTTGATCATATTTCTTTAGCTATTTGAGCTGTTCTATTATGCTTCATTTAATAAGAGGTGGCAACAATCTCAACCAGGTTTCTTATGTTTTCCATCTAAGTGACCCTGTCGATTATGACTATTTGATCTTTCTCCTTAGCCACAATGCTTTTGTTTGTGGTTGATCCCACTTTTTCAGTTTCGTTGTAGCAACACGCAGCCCGTGCTTATTGTATCTGTGATTTTGTCAATGAGATTGTGTGTGATTTTGTCAATGTGTGTATTTACCCATATGTAAAAATAACAGTGCACAATCACGCACATTGTATGATAGATGTTACATTAAAGAATTACAATTAGTATTTATCTTAATGACATATGACACAGATTTCAAGTGGACTTATGTTCACATATAGAACATACTCCCGATGTTGTTCAATCGATGTAAAACACGTTGCATAACAAATCAACTGCGGAGAGGCTACACACTCGTATGCAGACGTAAAAGATTATATTAGTCAACGAGTGTACCTCGTGACATCACCCACGTCATATATCGAGTGAGTTCTCACAAAGCCTACATCTAAAATAATATTTCCCGGTTAATAGACATTTATTTCCATTTATTTAACATGAAAACGTGCATAATGGGCTGTTTTATTGATTAAGACACCATTTAATACAATACGTATGGGGACATTAATAAAGTGATGTAAAGCAATGCAAATGTATTCAACAGGTGAAAGTACAGTGATGTATATTTTTCTCGTGTACAAATGAATACACGCGCACACAAAGACACACACACATACACACACACACACACACACATATATATATATATATATATATATACATCGGTATACATTTTCGTTTATAGAATTATTTTAGCTACATATGTGCAAATATATTTCGACGATAGTCTTATCAAGCTCAAACCTCCTGAAGTCAGTCCGACAGTAATTAGTATAAGACAACTGATTGAGAACTAATCAGGGATATGGGAAGCAGATTATTATGTGATCAAACTAGTTTACAAACACATATATCTTCTGTTAGTTTGTAGTTTTACAATGGCTGGGCTTATCACAGCGGTCAGTTAGGTGCAGGATCAAAAGTATAGAAAATGACAACATGTTAATACGAGACCTGTCTAAAGAGTATCCTAAATATTCAAATTCGTAATTAGGTTGGAACACTAATCACGTTCAAACTAGTCTATTTTTGCTTGTACACACTTAGCCCACCGGTCCATCTACTGCCGGGAACACCTGTTTTGAAATGGTTTTCATTTCCGTCGTCGCGTTCCGCATTATCTCTTCTGTAATCTCAAAACGAGAATCTTTCAGTGGCGTCGTCAATTTTAAAATCAACCAGATGTCGCAAAGCGCCATGTCTGAAGAGTAAGGAGGTTGGTGAATGACTGAAATTCTATGTTTGCCTAGGAAATGGTAGATCAATTAGTATGAATATGCGGGGCGCTGTTGTGACGCAGTTGCCACTTTTTCGTCGTTCACATATCTGTTTTTATTCACCGAACTGCGTCAGGGAGACGCCGGAGAACATATTGTGTTACTGTATGTCCTTCTGGTGCGTATTCGTGATGCACGATTCCACAGATATCTAAGAAGGCAGTCAGCATCACCTAGATTTTTCTTCGCACATGTGGCGCTTTTTTATACCTTGTAGACTCGGGATGGTTCCATTGCGATGACCGTCTTTTTGTTGCTAGGTCGTATCAGTACACCCATGACTCAAGTCCAGTTATCACGGTGTTCAGAACCCCCGAGGTTTTTAGAAGGTGGTGTGCCACTTAGAAACGAAAGTCCTATTGTTCCTCCGACAACAAATTAAACACACATTTCGCAGTCACTATAAGCATGTTAAAACCATCACGCAAAATTGCATTAGCGGAATCTTTACTCATTCTGACCGCTTCGACGATCTTCCGCTCAGGTGAACAATGATCTTCTATCACAAAATATCGAACCCTCTCAACAACAGCTGAACTCCGAGCAATTTCGGACCTGGCAGAACGCTGTTCACTCTCCGTTGATGTGCGGTCATTTTTGAATCGTTTAAAGCACTCCTTAATAAGTGTTACACCCATCGCATCTTGACAAGTGGTTTGACGACGTATTTGTGTGTATGTATGTTTTGCTGTTGAAAATTAGAAAATGTCGTGTGCACGATGCTTGTTTCTGTAGCTTTTCTATCAAGTGACGTTTTTGAATAGGTGATTCGAATATGTGTGTTAAATGATGAAGCGCAAGTGAGTCTGCGGTTGAATGATTGAAACGTACGTGAATCTGCGATTAGTTCGAAAACAATTAAATCTGCACCGACGATGATATACGTCATTGCTTCGTTGGCCTAATAGATTTATTATCAGATGCCGGTTCATGGATGTTTCGAATTGGGTCAGAGACTTTCAGGTGCAAGTGAGTGTACGTTTGAGTGAATGAAAGTAACCAGTAGATAATTGATTATATTCCAGTGTTAAGCTTTGACGTATATTTATTTTCTTTGAGTTTAAATCCAGACTAAGGCTTCGATCACGTAGATGTCTGTGATTTTAGACTTGAAAAAGTGTAAACAAATCAGCATTTTTTTAGCTGGATGAAAAAATTCAATATGTGTGCGGTGAAGAAAACTGTTCTCGTACTGTTATTGTTATCGGTGGGGTCGGCGTTTCATAATTTATGTTGTTGAAGTATATTAACGCGTTAAGTTACGTATCCAATATATAAAAATTATTGAATTTCAAATAAGCGATGATATTTTGCTTTGAAATTCCTTTGGTTGTTTCTGTCGTTTAATGAATACAAGTTTGTAGATTAGTTTCTGTTGCATTTTTTTGTTTGCTGTTGTTAGAATCAAGAATAGAAATTCCTATTTTATTTTGCGTTGTTTGAATTTTCATTTCCATGTGGTACGGAAAAATATGGCGTCGCATTGTGTCACGCACATTGTTACACGCAAAAATATAAAAATTGCGTCTTGTATAATATTTTGTTTGTTTTTTTGTTTGTGTTGTTTTCGAATGTAATTGTGAGAAGGTTTGGGTGTTCCAAAATGCAGGGTCACTATTTTAATGTAAGGGCGTGAACCCTTTCATGTAAGAGCGCGGACCTTAACTTAGTACGATATTGTGTGTTAGAGAATATGCTAAGATCCACGCTCACCTTTAGATTGTTAAAGGAATATTTAATAGAATAAGAACAGATAAAACATGGAAACATGTATGAAAGTTGAATAAAGGATAATGCGTGCATATAGTTAAAAGAAGAATAACACGTAGTCTAAAAGTAAGACAACATATTTATATATGTAAAGTCTTACATTATAAACTGGTAGTTTGAAATGTTCGTTGGAATCAGTTCCGGGAATAGTAGAAAGCCGTATGTGCGATTATGTTTGTATGAGTGCGTGTAGTGTAGCACGTGTCCTCTTTGTTAAGTGTCCGAGCACAAAATAGGAGGAGAGTAGTTGCATTTGCGTAATGCTTTCTATGTGTTTGACTAGTGGTTTGCTCGACGTGGTATGAGCAACCCACGTAAAAAAAAACATGCCTGGCCTTTTTGCGCCCTTTTGTTAGATTGTTACTAGGAGCTGTTTTTTATGGCCTTAGTTTCAGCTTTTGTTGTTGAAGTGAATGTTGTATTGCTTTCTGTTTTTTCTGGTTTACGCCGGTGATTAAATATTAGGATGTCAATCTATATGACAAGGAGGTGCATAGTTTGCTATAACAGAAAGTGAATCACCACACGGCGCATTTATAGCCCGCAAATATGTGGTTCTGTTTATATCAGCTGCACGTGACAGTATGTAATATATTCATATCTAATTTGTTAGAAATACACAGTTATTAAATTGAATGGTTTATAATTATCGAAGGGTGTTTGAGCATAGCACATCCACGAAGAGCGTGGTCCTTATTCTTAGACGCAGTTTCGCATCCTGTTCGGATCTCATATTTTGCTATTTCTATTTTCTATATTACAAGTCCTGTAGAGAATTAAAACCTTTAGATTTAAACACATTATTTACCTATGCAAAAAACACGCGTTCTCTAGTACAGTTATATATATATATATATATATATATATATATATATATATATATTTGTGCTTGCTTTGAACTCGCGAGTAAGAGAAATAACAGTGTTCACTGAGCGTAAAGGATTGATTTTTATTATTAAAATTAAGTCCTCTTGTCAACCGATAATGTAACCAAATATAACATCAGTATTTACCTTATTTTCTTGCTAAGCATGACTACGTATATACAGAATTACTGTCTACTGCACTATGGGTCAGTTTTCAACCCCATATTCAAACACTCACAATTTATAGCCACACTAAAGAGCTGGAATACGGCGAAACCACTCTCTTTCGATGACAAACCTTCCATTGAAAAAACTTCGAATTGTTCACTGTTTGTCTCTAGATATTAGATAATATTTTGATATCGTTAATCCCAAGCAAATTTTCAATCTGTTTATTCAAGGAGGGCTAGAAAGTTAGAGTTATTCGCTTAATCAATATAGAGTAACAGTCAACATTACTAAGATTCACCCCCATCTCTCCATGCGTGATGTGAACAAGATCGATGTTTAATGGACAGTTAAAAAATTGTGATTAAACAACTCATCGGCATTATCCGTGAAAAGGCTGTCATAAGATTATACATAAGCCAGACGGAAGTAATACATGTGATGCTGCCATCTTGAAACCTATCAACAACTCTATTTTCGTCCAGCGTGATTCTATACCATCAAGTTCGAAAACCAGAAACGAAATGGAAAATTATACTTGATTAAGAGGAACAGTCAACACAAGATTCGCCTCAATCTTCGCCAATTCGTGAGAGACAAAACGTCGAGGGATGACGTGGTAGATCCAGCTCCCACAATCTCATCGCCCCATGGGCACGTTCAAAGAGTTGCTTTGATCACGCACGTTAGCATCCGCGTGTAGAGGCGATCTATCTAACTCCCATTACGAAGGAAGAGGTACGACCCAGATGGATTTTCCCTTAGACAAACTATAACATTACTTTTTTATTACTCCAGCTCAAAACTATGCCATCCAGCTGAAATCAAGGATAAAGTAAAATAGTCAACATTAATTTTTCACTGCATTTATGACTTTTGATAAGATGCACTGTGAAGGCCCGTATGTTATGTTGATGACATCATCAAAAAGGAAGTTACACTTCCGATTTTTAAAGACTTGCTAATTTAGCTTAACATCGTATCATTAATAGGGGTTACACTTACTGGGAATCGCAACTATATTTCAACAATGCCTTTTTTGTACAAAAGGTGTCCCAAATAGCATGGGCATAATAGATGTGTGGTTTCAATACATTGAGATAGACCAGGTGTAGACCTACAAATGTAAATCTCCACGCACAGTAACGAAGTGTTAGATTACCTCTATATGATGAATTTAAAAGAGGAACGTATGTTATTCGCTGAGGTAGAAAAAAGGTATTAGTACTGACTCGCTGTGAAACATACCAACTTGTAAGAACATCGACATTGGATTAATTAAATCTATATTATAATAATAATAATATATTATAATACTTTTCAGTGAGACTCTACAAATATATTTGTTGATACGTCTCCTGAAAGCGAACCAGTCGACAATCTCATCAATATATCTGTACATTATTTAATTAACACGAAAAGCCACATTAAGTCAATATTTCCCTGGAGGCAACTACAGAAATAACAAAGGGATAGATGATTAGGATAGAACATCTAGTCGCAAATGACAATAATTTTAAGGAAGATAACTTTAGCTACAAAATATAGAAAGCATAAACATCAGTAAAAATCTTACACTGGTTGCAATTTTGATAATTTGTATTGTGAATATCACATCAAAAATAGTCCGTCAATAACGGAACCTCATTTTTGTGAATTTTAAGCACACCATAATGACGAGGACAAACAGAGGAACACGGTCTAGTTTTTAGAGACAATAAAGTTAATCAATCGCTTTTCACTCAATTTACGAAGTCATTGCTGACAGGTAAACTCCCAACTGGACTAAACCAAACTCCTGGTCGCAATTAGAGAACATGTTATCGTATATAAGCGAAGCTATTCATTTATTTGAAACGACTTAGTAACCCCCCCCCCAACTTGCAACACTCGCGTATATAAGAAGTATGCCGTTCGATGACGATATATTTCTATAGATCTGACTCGAACTGTGTTGACAATTGTAGGAGTGTAATGCGTCCCCTATTATTAGCGACGATGTAAAGCTCTGGGTAAAAAAATAGAGTGATAGTTACTTTTATCTGTGGTGGAGAGTATAAGGAGTATAAGCGTGTAACCAAAGTGCCAAAAGGCAAATTAATTACAAATAACTGTTACGAACTATTTTCGTTATAAAATTCGTCCAATACATCTAAGACTTTTTTAAAAAGAAGTTTAAATATATTTGAAATATAGATTTGTTTTCCTTTATTTACGCCGATAATGTCATTTTCGTCAAGCAAATAAAGGCAGTCGAATATGGACAGTATATGTAACCGTTATTTTAAAGGCGGGAAGCAGGTCTTACAACCCACATCACTGGAAATTAATTCACAAATAAATCTAAAAATCTTAAAATCTGAAAAAACAGTCACCGGGAGGTATTATTTTTAGTTTATCTAAAATAATAATACAAATTAATTCATGAAAAATTAACCTACTGACGTGTTTTGCTGACTTCTTATTAATATCCGTTCGACCACTGTCGGAGGATGATCTTATTTTCACATCCCTTTTTTGGGGGAATGTGTATAGTAGTATATATATATATATATATATATATATATATATATATATATATATATATATATATATATATGAAGTGAATTTAAATCAACAAACTTTGAACATGATTCATATCAGTTCCAAGACTTACATGATAATTTTTTTGCGTACGATCAGTTCCAAGACAATTTGGATATATTATAGTTCTAATGAATCCAAACCGTCTTTTAATCAGCGTCACATACAGAATGATATTTGAACAAAATACGTATTTCAAATTAGCGACTGTTTAAATACTTATCGAAATTTTATTAGAAACTGTGTTTGAGGTTATTTAAATATTTATTTTAGCATTTCCTTGATTTTGTAAATAAAACTCTTTGATAAATTTTACATTGATATTACATCAATGCTTTAGGCAAATACTTTATTAATCTGGTAATATCATTCTTCGATTATAATCGACGTCTGACCGCTTAATATTTGCTTTCATTTTGAATGTACCTCTTTGGACTTATTGCCCTTATTTTAACTTTTTTATATATAAATACAAAAGTGTAAAATATTGAAAAAATAGTTTGTCTTCTATATCAAATCGCTTTGTATTTTCTTGTGTATAAGCATGTATCTTTGCACGTGTATGTAGTAATGATATTTTTTCTAATTACTATTTTTTGTAATTATTATTTTTTTCTCACTATTTTCTTTGCATTATTTCTATTTTATTTTAATTTGACGTAAATATAGTTTCACTTTATAATTTTTCCATACTTTGAATTTTCTTATTTCGGTATTTTTCTATAGAGGTTCATGCATTTACTCATCGTCATTATGAATTTACATTAGTATCACATTAGTGTATCACATTAGTATAACATTAGTATCACATTATAGTAGTTGTTTCTAATACTTATAATTATATTCTCAACTTATACCTTGATTTATCGGTATATTTATATATACTTTACAATAGACATGCGATCTTCTAATTATTTTAAACTCTACTCTATATTTTTTCTTTTTAAAAATAATTGTATTTTATGTCATTTTTTCGTTTACTTATTCTCATATATGGATTCTTCTTTTCATCATACTTTATAATATTTTATTATTTTATCTGATTATATCGTATTCTGTATAATTACTAGGAATCATGTTTTTAATATTTGTATACATTTATCTTCTTTTCTCTTTTAATTAATTTTATTTCATTTTATTTGATTTTATTTGATTTCATTCGATTATTATACATTTTTTCTATTTTTCGTAATTTATTTTTATCATTTTTTATTCATTTATATTTACAATTTCTCTCTGGTTCATCCTGTATTTGGAAAGATGTTAATATGTAATTAGCTATTTAAAAAATACCTTTACTGCTATGATATTTTGAAAATTTATTGATTGAATAATATATTGTTGCATTATATAAGTTTTTTTCGCTAATATTGTCTTAATATATATACATGCATATATATATATATATATATATATATATATATATATATATATATATATATATATATATATATATATATATATTAATATAAATATAGAGGAAAACAAGCCTTCAAAAACCATGTATTAGATGCGAGTAATTAAATCAAAATCAAAATAAAAATATTTCGAAACATTTAATAAAATATTTCAAAACACCTTCCGTTTTTTTTTTCCTTCATCTTGATTTTTTTTTTTAGCTAATATTTCGCTTGACAAAAACAAGCTTCATCAGAGCCAAAATAATAAAGGTATAACCTTTTTATTTCTTCCATAATTTACTTCCTGGTGTTGGTGAAGTGTCACGTCCGGTGTTGTGGACTATTGTTGAAAATGTCTGTTTTAAATAGAATAGAACTTGAATGCGCATGGTCGCTGCGAGTTATAAATTAGGAAAGTTCATTTTATAAAGCATCTTTTGTAAGTTAATATATATATAGAGGCAAACAAGCCTTCAAAAACCATGTATTAGATGCGAGTAATTAAATCAAAAGAAAAATAAAAATATTTCGAAACATTTAATAAAATATTAAAATATAAAAATATTAAAAAATATTAAAAAGCAATATTAGATAGATGTGATGTCACTTCCGATGACTGATGATACTTATACCACCTTTCAGGTCGTGCTCTTTACTCTTTGCGTGCCCAACTATGTAACATGCCTTCTTTTCCATTCTCGTAAATTACGTAATAGGGGGAAAAGAGACCCCTATTTAACATGAATATCATTTTCTCCTGGCCAGTGATCACTAGCAACCAAAAAAAGAGAATTACCTCTACCACTTGATAAGTTTCCATCTTCTCCGGTTCAACGTAGTATCAGGCGTTTACAAAAATACTAATTTGTATTTTTAATTAAAATTTAACCCGATAATTTTCCGTATTTGTTTGTGTATATAACTACTTTCACCTGAGCCGTAATTATATCAATGAGTTTTCCTGTAAAGTCATTTTGAACTTCAGTGATTGACTTGTGTATATCTTCAAACAAGCATCCATAAATTAATAAAAAAACATATCAAGCAAATTATTAGGCAACATATCATGTTAGAATTACGTATACACTTTCCCCTTTTTTATAAATACAATACATATATGTATTTTTTCTAATATTATATAATAATCGTACTTGCGTCAGAGCAGTCTCATGGAAGTTTCTTATTATGATATTTCAAGAAAATAATATATTCGCTTTGTTTCAAACTACATGAGCAGTGTTGAAGATTAAGGTAAATAGTAAAACTAACAGACACATATATTGTCAATATCCCCATTACTATACTATCACGTTCTTTTTTAAATTTTTGTGTATTTTTAATTATTTAAATATAATTGTTAATTACAATAGTCGATGACCCCTAATAATGGGATAATTGATTACATAAATTATAATCCCTAAAATATGGAGTGATAATTACCATAAGCGATTATCTTGAAAGAGGCATACTAGCTAAATAAATGAAACGCGTCGCAATCCATTTGTCAGAATTCGAAACTTCCAGACGTTGTATGTGCTGTTGCGCTAATCGTTGTTGACCGACTTTCTGCAGTTGCACAATCGCGCCCACGTTCCTATTACATGCATCGCAACACTACAGGAGAGTGCATCGATTTTCACCTTTTCTATTTCGCTCTTTTTATGCTTTAATTACAACCCTCTTCGCATTATCGCAATCACAGCGTAGACAGTTCTTTCTCTAACATTCGTTTTATTTGTTACAGTGGCTCATAGATTACTTTTTCAATTACATACGTTGCCGAATTATCTATCTATCTATCTATCTATCTATCTATCTATCTATCTATCTATCTTGCTAGCTAGCTATCTGTATATCTATCTGTTTATTTATCTATTTATCTATCTATCTATCTATCTATCTATCTATCTCTCTCTATCTCTCTCTCCCTCCCTCTCTCTCTCTCTCTCTCTCTCTCTCTCTCTCTCTCTATATATATATATATATATATATATATATATATTTTCTCTCCCTAATGATATCTTCTTTTTATTCTGACAATTCCTTACGATAATGAAACGCGGAAGCCTCTATGTAGCTTAATTGCCATAAATATATTTTAATAACTTACTATGCATATATATATATGTATATATATATATATATATATATATACATATAAATGTATTTGATTTATATATGTATGGAGAGAATTCATGACAAATTTATTATGTTTATATAATTTTGTTTCAGAACCATTTAAAGTATGTAATAGCGGTGAAGTGCAACAGATAGGCGTCCCTATGCGCTTTCGTTTGGATTTATGAACGAGACACTTTTTAAAAAGTTCGTAAAATGTGACACAGCTCAGCGCTCTTTGAGGTATGCACTATAAAATTGAGATCGAGATAAGAAATAACTGCTTAGTAAGAATAATTATAGCAAGGATTTTGAGTGCCATCGAAATTCCGTTAGAAACTCCTAAAAGATCTAGCCAAGGTAATGCAAATTTTATTAATATTGATCAGCGTCGGAGTGATGACTATGACAACTCGATAGGACGTGGATTATTGCTAATAACAAGAGTCGCAAGGGCAAATATTCATCGCTAAAGTCGAACATGATCAACTCATGAAAACATGACTGAGCCTCATAAACCCAGCTTTCTCTAAAATTTGGATGGCCTTTGTGTGTGTTTTCAGAGACGGCCAGATAATACTGCCTCACATTTCCGAAAAGAAACTTCATTGTAATGGCTATACGCAGTTGCTGTCTACTGTTCTAACGCGCTGAATAGAACAGATGGCTGCAGTATAGCATAACTCAGTTCACTGCCCCCCCCCCTTCTTAAAAACAAAAGAGTCTGTCTGGGATTTCATCATTTCACCAGTCCCAATGTATTCCCTAATAATAAAGTGATCGTAACCACATATACTATGAAGTGTAAGGCGTAGTGTACAAAGACACAAACAGTACTACGTGCAAGCCAAAAGGCAGGCTGATTCTCATGATGAAGCTCATATCAAAGCCGAAAACACACCGTGAATGCTAAGGTTTTCTAGTCAGCTATATTTAGATAATAGCTATCTAATCGATTAACTTTTGAATTTTGAAAATGTAATAAGTATAATTATTTTTTTAATATATGACGAAAACTGTATTTATTTTAATATTGCTCAAAACGTTGGTAAATATTAGTTGCAATAGAAACACACACTTATGAAAATAAGTGATGTGGAAAGGTGCGTATTTTATTTACAAAGAAGCCAATTATTAAGCTAATTTAATTGATTTATATTTTAAGATTGGCTTAATAGCTTCTATCAATATGCTCTGTAGCTACTAACTAATCATAGTTCGTTATTGTATAGCCCTATTATTACCTACATTTCCTCTTCATCCAATGATATTGCTCCCTTTGTTTGTGGGTCGAGCAAACAAAATATAATCATAATTTTACATATGCACATCAAGGCATTTCATCTGTGGAAATGTTTTATTGTGAGCTCTCACCAACTAAGATCTATTTTATATGTATATATTACTTTATACATATCTTTGCGTTTATTATACCGAAGTGTTTTCTTAGTTATCCTAAATGTCTTTTGCTTTAAAAATAGACAAGTGTTTTAAATATGCATACTATATATATATATATATATATATATATATATATATATATATATATATATATAACGTAAAATATAATAACACGAAATTACATGATTGTCGATGCAATAATTTATTTCAACCTTGCGGTTTTATTCAAGCATCCAACTTAACAATTACATTTTTGATACTGATAGAAAATTGAATTTATCCTCGGCACTTCAAACACAATCAGAGGGAGTGGTGGTAGCAGCCGGTTTGAACACCCAACATAGAGCGAGTAGGAATTAACATCTTATATTTAACTAAATTAATCTAAGGGGATCTTATGTTTTTTTTTGTTTATTTTTATTAAATAATAACGTCTGAGTTAAGCGCACATATTCTTTCTACATATCCGACCTGGTGACATACGCCTCCATACATACGCACACATATACCTATTCTTAACATCACACACACACAATTTTTGACAAGCCCGAAATTCAGCTTACCAAGGCCACCGAGATTTTTTACATATGCACATCAAGTAAAAGTAAAAAATCTCGGTGGCCTTGGTAAGCTGAATTTCGGGCTAGTCAAAAATTGTGTGTGTGTGATGTTAAGAATAGGTATATGTGTGCGTATGTATGGAGGCGTATGTCACCAGGTCGGATATGTAGAAAGAATATGTGCGCTTAACTCAGACGTTATTATTTAATAAAAATAAACAAAAAAAACCATAAGATCCCCTTAGATTAATTTAGTTAAATATAAGATGTTAATTCTTACTCGCTCTATGTTGGGTGTTCAAACCGGCTGCTACCACCACTCCCTCTGATTGTGTTTGAAGTGCCGAGGATAAATTCAATTTTCTATCAGTATCAAAAATGTAATTGTTAAGTTGGATGCTTGAATAAAACCGCAAGGTTGAAATAAATTATTGCATCGACAATCATGTAATTTCGTGTTATTATGTATATATATATAGTTGAAATCAAGATTGGTACATGTAATCTATCGTATAAAATGTATTAATTGTTTGTGCCACCTATACGATATATCTTATTCTTAATGAATGATTCTGAATAGAGTCATTTGAGGTGGATTCATCCAATGCATCACCGAGTGTTTGCACATACTTGCTGTGTAATAATTTAACGAAACAGAAACAAATAAACGGACAAAATGTAATTCGGATTCCTCGTGAGTTTTATGTTCAGGAACAAGCACAGCTACCCGCCATCTATTAAGCTTTTTTAATTAGTAATACAAAGAAAATATACAATGGTTATGATGTGATGAACTTTATTCATCATAATGACCAGTTTTGCAACCTACGTATATGCAAAAATAGTTTATAAGTAACAGAACATTGTGAAAAATAAACAAAATGTAAATCGACATTTAAAACTTTTGTTTGAGAAAATAATAGTTATACCTCAATGCAAATGAGACAAACTGTTCAGATCAAGCTCTCGTCGACATCACATAAACCTTTTTAGTCTAAGACGTATTAGCGATAATGAAATGCGAGCGTCAGTATAAAAATGTGTGAATGACCTTAAGCATGTTCATCGGACTTACATCACATGATCCAGTTGGTTGCTAGGATGTTCTCATTAGCCGACTGAGCTTAACGTTTATCTTTTGAGGATTCATTATTAATTCAATAAATCGGGAGTATCAACTGAAATCTGAACATTTAGGTGAGCTGTTTTCTGAATAAATCGAGTAAAAAAATTATAGTATGACGGGATAGTCTGTGGCTGGTAGCAATATCTGCAAATTTTAATGGGCTTCCCACATTGGTGTTATCCAAGGAAATGTGGTTGCTGCTGCGCATGAAGTTTCATTTGGTACTCACAGTGAGGGAATGGTTGAAGCAATCGATACCTTCAAATACCATGGAATCGACGTTATATCTGCCAGCTCTTTTCGTATATATTGTATAAAAGTATACACTTACACGGATGCTGCAGATATGAACTCAACATATTCGCTGCTATTGCTAATATTGCAAATTCTGATTACCTACACTATAAAAAGGAACAGTAAAAATACATATCATATCACGTCATTACATAACCCGAAAATGGTTGATATGCCGTTAAAGAAAACAATGTGAGATAAACAGAAAAACATGTATAAAATACGCATAGACAAAATATCTCACTCTCTATTCTTTCTTTATTAATCTGACACTTTCTCTCTTAATGTATCTCCCGTCTTCTCTCTCTCTCTCTCTATCTCTCCTTACCTATCTATCTATCTATCTATCTATCTATCTATCTATCTATCTATCTCTCCATGACATGCTCGATTGCGACCTAACTATTCCGATATGTATACTACAAACTAGTTAAATTATATACTAGTGCTGTTGGTAGTAAAAATGGATGAACAACAATTGACCACATGAATTGAATTACATTTATTGAGTATAAACAAATAGGTCGCAATGGATTATACAGCCGTGTTTTAAATTATATTCAAATTGTTAAAATGTATTTTTAAATAAACATTGGTAAACCAATCTACGAAAAAATAAATAACAGTATATACAAAGTATAACATATATATTTTGCACGCATTTGTAAATAGAGGAAACATCTCTAATGTATTTCATATTTGAGATACGACCCATATTAATATCTAGAAGCCCTAACTTGTGATTTAAGAGTACAACCGTCCTAACAAAATATAAATAATGAAATAAAAATAATGCTACTGTCTTTAATTGCTCGATAGAGGTATTTGTAATTAATAGATCATAAATAACCTAATTTAGTTATAATTATATCATAAAAGAAACCGTGTTATGCACTACTTCATATAAGAACTTAACAGTATATCGAAGCGCACTTTAACATTGAAATATTAATATTAGTAAATTAGTGTAATTTTAATTAGTAGAGACTTATTGCAATGAGTAAGTCACTCCGAAACACGTTACTTGCTCGGGCGTCCCTCATAAGCGACGTGATGTAACACCACCCGACATCGTGACAAATGTACAAGGGAAGTATTGCATGAGAAGCGACAATCTTCATCTCGTTTCGCAACCTAGAATGTCGGCACACGCACTGGGCGATCCCGTGAACAAGTCGATGTCTTACAACACACATGCAGAGACGTGTCCACGGTCGCGGACACACGTTGGAGCGGGCCCGAGTTTAGGGACAAAAGTGACACCTGTATAACCGTGGCTCACGAACATAATGCGAAGTCGGCATCGTGGTGTCCGAAAAAAAAGTTGATCGCTAAAGTACAATGATACAGCAACCGATGAATGAGCATCTTTTTGTGACAAACTGAGGCATATTTCGCTTCTTGACGTACGCACCACAGACTCGCTATCATATGCAAGTCAAATAACTTTCTAAGCATTACTTGATGAACAAATCTCCGATGTGCAACAGGATTTTACACTGGTCGTTGTTGAAGATCTTGACAGCCACGCATGCAGAAGTTATCATGCATGCAGAAGTTATGGGTGAGACCACTGCACCAATTATTGCACATGTATATTCGATGTAGCTTATTTGTAATATATAATGATAGCCAACAGCTGCGTCAGCAGACAAAATGATTGGTTACTCGCCATTGATGTCACGGTAATAGTATTCGTAACAGTAGAGCGACAACATCGCCAGGTGGTTTTCCCCTTTCGCACAGAGCGGCTGAGCCAACCTCGTCTCACCTGAAACGAACCAGCACAAGTAAATTAGTGGCGATGGAAAGAGAAATTAAGTGAAATCGTCGGAAACATCCCTCTACTTCAAATCAGCAATATTGAGGACATGTAGAGATCAGCAAGTCTTCATCAAAGAAGCGAAACTAGTCGAACTTGGTTCGACAACATGTAGACGCCGCTAGATAGAAAAATGCAACTGTTGTGAAAGACTGTAAACGAGAAAAGGGAGATCACAAGAGAAATGCTTCCACAAAGTACTTGATGTTAAATAATCACTCATAAAACAGCTTAACAGTAAGCGAATATATCAGTACCGTTTTTTTAGTGATGTGTCATCATTCCATCAATGTATAGGAGTTACTCGGGAGAAAGGGTTAAATACATCCTTCATTGAACTATAATCGCCTTTACTCATTTCCACGAGGTGATTGAAAACAAATTGATGGGATGGGCAAACGATAACTTAAAAAGAAATTCGTCAACGCAAATATTTACAGCGTGATATATGCAAACATAGGCACACGGAAATACGAACCTGAATGTTATCGTTTCCTAAAAGCATTCCACCAGATATCGTGAGCAAACGATCGAAGAAAATAAGCCAAACGATGTTATTTGGTACGCACTGTGAAGACATGGTGTACCCAGGAAGCTGGTTAGCTAGGCCAGACTAATCTACTACTGTAATGCCTTGTGCGAAACGCCGCTCGTATGTCTAAAGATTTCAACACTACGGTTTGAGTACAGCTAAGCGTGCACCTCTTTTGCTCCTCATTCCTGCCATGGACAACGTCACCAAGGACCTATACTTCCTCGTTCGCTATACACAATAGTATCCAGACGATGTACTGCCCGTCGCAAAAGGTACATTCTCTCTGCAATTATAGGTCCAGACCTGGAAGGACATGCGGGGGCAGTTGGGTTGCGGCTCAATAAAAACAAATGGAATATTAAACCACTGATAAAATATAACTTGTCACAACCCAGGTTGATAGACAGGATATTCCACGAACGCACACCTTTAAATGTATCGATCTGATACTCAGCGATGACGGCAACGCCCTCACCGAAATTGCTGTGCGCATCAATTCGACGTGGCAATGATTCGCAATTATGGAAACCAAAATGCCCCGCTCTATGTCTGGAATTACACAGCTTGACGAAGTCTGAAATTAGGATATCCGAAGGCGCTACAGCATCGCACAGATGTTGTCCAAGATCAATAAATGACGGATTAGATGGTGTTGATATGTGTTGAGTACCAAAATCGACACCATTGTGAACCTTTGCTTTGAATTAGAAGTCGGCGAGAAGCGACCGAGCGGAAGTGCGATGATAAATGGGCTAACACCCTTTGCTAACCAATCTGTAAGACCGGCCTTCATCAAAAAAGATTTGATCGCATCAAGTGGCAGGGAGTAACGCATGACAGAAAGAAGAAAAATAATACTCAAAATTAAATGAGAATTATTAATATGACCACATTGCAGGCGATAATAGACATATAATAAATGTATTTGATATATTAAAAGTACCCAGGAAAAAAATTCATGCTAAGTAGAATACTCCCAATATTGTTTCTAATTTGACATAAACGACAGGGGAATTGATTAAAAGATAAACATTACACATACACAATATTTCTGTATATTGACTAATAAATAATATATATTTACTAACATAATCTTAATGAAACACACTGTAATTTGATAATGGATAATTATAAATACATTCTATAGGATTCAAATTCATCCAAAGATAAACTGAATTAAACACCTTTGCCCGTCATTTCATTGTAAATATCCCTTTAACTTGATAAATATTTACCATGAACTTAATTAGTGTCCCAAGTATATTTCCAAACGTGGATGTATCAACATAAAATCATACTGGGAAGAAATTATCGCGTTTGACCTTTTTCAGAATATAGTTATAAATGAAACAAACGGTTAACGTTGGCAATCGTGGATTTCTGAAGAATGTAACAATCATGAAGTCTAAAAAGTTACATTATCTCTATCTCAAAGCAGCTATGCATATTTTAATCTCTGCGGTTATAGCGAGTGCACGTAATTATTGTTTGTCTACCAAAAATATCACCCACAAAATGGAAAGACTTAAAACTAATAGTCTGATTTTATATTCAGAAAGTTGTTAGTTAACTTTTGTTGCATTTTATATGTTTAATAGTAATTATGTGTGACACTTAACGATATTACGCTGATTTTATATAGCATGGCTTTTATTGCCTATTAGTTTGATTAATCAAGATTAATTTTGAACGAAATATGCCTTATTTAATTAATTCTATTTAAGGTGTAATATTTTACTTCTTATGCTCAACTCTGTAATATTTATAAAAACAATAAATGCGTATGAGGAATATAATACTTTTATAAAACTGTAATTTGATGCGGAATAAAGTTGAATTCAACCGTGCGTCAATGTAGACCATGTATTGAATTCTTATTTCCGGAATTTGGTTTGATATTTCGAATTTTATACAATATGTTTTTGTATATACTTAATGTTAGTTTATTAATATGTAAACATATATGTATATATATATATATATATATACTTTAAATATATTTATATATTTGAATGCGTTATGATACAATAGGTACGAACATTTCGGCACTTTTATATCTCTTTTCATTGCTGTTTTCGAGCTGAAGCTATTCATGGAATCTGTCATTTATAAGGCAGACATATTTTTCTCTTTAACTGCTAAGTGGGCACACTGCTCAACTCCCCCCTAAAATATTTACATGAAGTATATATATATATATATATATATATATATATATATATATATATATATATATATATATATATATATATATGTGTGTGTGTGTGTATATGGCTAAAGTTAGTTATGGACATATAGTTATGGTGATTAAGCTACACATAGGCTCCCGGGTTGTATTTCCGGGAGAATCTACACGCTAAAATGCATGGAGTTTGTTTGTCCGGATGTTTTTATATACACGGCTAGCTAGTTAATTAATCAGATTATTTGCTGTTCCCTTAGCAAATCGTTGAGTTTCTCACGAACAAAAGTCCAGTTAGTTTTACTTCCAATTTCCTGTTCTCTATAGAGTGACTTGTGAGGGAGATCATACCCACATACAACTTCTTGTTATTCGGTCTTTTTTAGCAAATATTATGGCTGTGTAAACATAAATTATATATATATATATATATATATATATATATATATATATAATCAAGTGTAGAAAATTGCATCATGGCATCAGTATTTTATTTTGTTCGAGTTACTAGTTGCGTCAGGAGAATTCAGATTGAGTTTCGCATTATGGCTTATTTTTTAAGAGAACATACACAGCAAACGACTTTCTATATAAAGCAAACAATTATACACGATCATACTGTGACTTTGTTCGTTTAGTTTACTAATCATTTTTAGCATGAAAATAACCTTACTTTTTCTTGAAAAAGTTCGGCTTTGATGACTTTAGTAAGTCCATATATTTGAGTAATACAAAGTGGCGCCATCCGTTGTTTATCTTATTACAAATCAAACAAGATCAATCAACGACCTGTATATACTTTGTTTTTCTTTAAGAAGGCATATATATATATATATATATATACATATACTCCTAAATACGTATTTTCAGATTAAAGGCGATAACAATCCGGTTAAATAAACATAATAGTTCCCATTTCTTTTAAAGTTTAAGAAAAATAGGGTAAATATGTTGAAAGTAAACAATTAAAAGAACAAGCAATTCAAGATGTATTATATTTAGAACATTTTATAATTAGAATGTCTTAATGGGTAAAGTTGGTGGATGTACAGATTATTAACATGCACATCTGGCTGCCAGGAAAGGTAAAAATTAATATCCAACTTATATCTGATTTCTAATATATGGTAAATAAAATTTCTAGATTCGTTCTTACTACAACATTTGTGTACGATAGCATACACCATGTATTTGCAATGCATATATATATATATATATATATATATATATATATATATATATATATATATATATATATATACCATCTTTAACCAAGTATATAAGCACAGTATCAATCTATACACAGCAATTAAGCCATAACCCTTGAAAAACTTCCCCAAATGTGCACCACGCCAGTCCCTTGCACCAACATCTTTGGAATCACCCCTCCACCTAACTTTTGATGACTACTATATGAAACACACGGAAAATATAAACAAACCTCTTTTATACCCCAGATAAGTCGACGACATCATCATCGCCACTAAATCCTTCACAATATTACAAACCAGTAACTAACAGTAGAACCCTACTTAGCACTCACATTCACACACGAACTAAATACTAACACAAAATCACGTTTCTAGATGTAGTAATCGATACTAACACATACAAAATACTCACGAAGAATTAACCCAATCCGTATAAAAAAATCTAAAATCGCCTTAATAAAAAAAAATCGTTCATCGCTCGCACACAATATCTTCATCCGAAAAATATTCTAATCAGCACTAACTTACATTAAACTAACTTTAGTTAACTAAAATGTTTTTTTAATATAAACGTTAATCAACAAATGATATATATCTAACCTCCCAAGATAAAATTACAATAATAAAAGTACACAAGAAAAATCATATTTTCCTGTTATACTACAACATCTAAATGTACTTTAACTGTACACTTAATGAAAATGCGATAAAAAAACATAATAAACACATACACGATACCAATATAACAAATACAAGAAATCAAATTAACAATTTACTTTACAATATTCAATACCTCTAACAGAATAATCAAAAACAATAACACCATTAAATTTTCCAATACCTATTCGGGGAAATTGTTTCTCATACACAAAAGGACAGCAGCTATATTAGCCACACGACAACAACCCTCTCCCAACATCTTAGGTGCCACTAAAACGATGCCAGCGTTATTCAATGGCATACCATTTCACACAAACAACTATAAAAGCAGCCGAACTAAGGAAAATCCTAACTAACACTGAAAGCCTCCATACACATAATTGTACACGCAGACTTAAAATTCCCAAAGCCATTAAAAAACTGCAACTAACATATACTTTAATACTGTCACTAACCCTCTATCCGTAATCAATGATTGAAAAGTTCAAATTAAAATATTTAAAAAATCTATGAAAAAGCTATAGCACAAGAGGAGAGATAAAGCATTATCTTGATGATGATCGCGAGATCTAAAGAGATCGAGAGATTGCCACGCAACAATACTCAGAGCCATAATATTTAAACAAACGCCTGCAATCAGAAAAAAAATCGCTCGCCGCGTCAGGAACTTTCAATGAGGCGTAGATAATAATTATTTGCTGCTTATACACACACACAGACACACACACACACACATATATATATATATATATACATACATATATACATATATATACATATATATATATATATACATATGCATACATATACTTTTAATTCATTATAGATATTATTATATACTGAGTATTGTATATTACATAAGCTCTTTATTATGTGTCATCCGTTAGCATTTCTTTTTATATTTACGTAACTAGATTTAGTAGTACTACTTGTGTTACTATTTGTAATATATTTCATTGTTTTCATTAATTATTGATTTCATGTATTCAATTCTACAACAACTAAATGGTATTCTATTTTAAATGATATTTTTCTAGTTTATTTTTAGTCTGTAAATGTTCACATATTATCTGGAAAACCGTGTGTATATTTCTTTGTCGCAATGACAAATCGACCAGTTTACATTTCGTTTACGCGTTTAAATGTTAATTCATCATCAATACAGTCGTTTTTAAAGAAGTTTAATATCGTTGGGTTTATTAAATATATCGGTTATTGTTGTAGTTTGTGTGTAGCTTATGTACTTTAACTACTTTAACTACTAGTAGATTGTAAGATCTATATTAATTCATAATGGAATTTTGTGTGGTTTTATATTAATGTTATATGTGTCCTTGTTTAAATAGAATGTTACATATAACCACTAAGATTTATTTTTAGATTTATTTTACAATCTTGTTCAAAACCAACATTCTGAATATATGTGTTATTAAATATTATAAGTTATGAGCCAAATGATTGTCTGAAAAGAAAAATGTAAAACCTTTATTTAAAAAATTAACCTGTATTAACTCATTTTTGATGTAATTTCCATTATTATTTAAGTAATGATTTGGAAATATGATGAAACCATTACTTGTATAGAAGGCGTACTGAATATGTATTATTTCTTGTAAAGAAAAACTTCTCTACTGAAGTTATAAGTCAGTGTACTAATAAAATAAGTTTATTTTACATCTTTATGGAAATAAAGCATGTTTATAATAAAACATACTTTACAATCTTGTGATTATATATTATGAAATACGCTTCTAAATCCTGAGTTAATAAAATAAATATATCTTGAATGTTACACCATTTATCGAATACACACTATTATCATTTAATAAAGTATTGTTTTCAAAAGAGCAATACAATGATCTAAAAATATCATTATATTTTCATAATGACATTTACTCGTAGTTTTACGACGGGATGTTATAATAGTTAGATTTTGCATATTAAAGTGTAGCTATTAGCGTAATAATTGTGTATATCATCTTGAAAACAAAAGACAGTTGGTAGTTACAAAACTAAACTTAAATTTTGGACTAAATTTTACAAAAAAATATTTAGAGCTCCGGAAAGACATTCGTATACTAACAGAGGGGAATCGCACTCGATGTCATCACTATTGTCAGAGATAAACACGGGTATGTTGAACATTAAAATACCTACATAATAGTGAATGAGTCACTTGGATGGTTTTCACCGAAGTAGGAACTGATTTAAGAATACTTTTTTCCTCGTCAATTAACTATTTATTTTTAATGGAATTCTAGTGTAATACATTGTGATTATAATTAGTTAGGTACATTAAATATAATTAAGGTCAATAAAATATTGAATAGCATTTATAAATAGTACATTTAGAACTGTAGAAACACATGTTATGAAATATATTGGCTATTTATATTTAGTATTATCAAACTAACATTAAATTAAAGAAAACTCTTACCAAACCACATGTTCTATATAAGGGAAAATAACAACATTTAAATCGTGGTTTGACTTTTGTATATTTTTCAATTTAACATAGATACACTTTCAACAAAAATGAAATTAAAGGATAATAATTCCTCAATTTATATGAACTATTATAAGACAACATATTCTATATTAAATAAAATAATAATAAAATGAAATATTATTGCGGCCATAATCCTCCATACGCTGTGTACATCTCGGTAGTAAGTGTTACTTGATCTATTGATATCTTATTGAATTGTAAAGGATAATAATTCCTCAATTTATATGAACTATAATAAAACTATATATTCTATATAAAATTTAAAAAAAAAAGAAATATTTTGCGGTCATAGTTCTCTATACGCGGTCTAAATCTCGGTAGTTAGTTTTTTTTAATCTATTAATATCATATTGAATTGGAATTATTTTTTGATAATTTTGCAATTTTTAGTTAAAATTAAGTAACTGATTTAATAATTTCAGTATCTTAAAACCTTAATTTACTATTAATCTTGAAAATATTTCCAGAAAACTTATATTTATCTTTCAAGGGATTTATTAATTTTATCAATCCCTTTATTTATTAAATGTTTTAACTTAACTGAATTTGTGTGTGTTTAGCTGGCGTTTACTGTTTTAATTTTAAACTTTATTTTCAGACATGAAAAGTACATATTTTTAGAGATTAAGTGTTAGGTTATTATATGTAATCACAATCACATTTTAACTGACACGAATAATTAGATAGTATGAAAAATCTGTTATAAAATTAATAGTCCTATAACCCACACCCACTTTTACACATTGGTTAGTATTACGAGACCACTATCCCTGCACCTATCAATATTTTCATAGTTGATTACAGATAAAATATAATGAACTTTTATAATCAGTTTACTCACATACTGCAAACACCATTGTGACTCCATATCGCGTTATTAAAGTGTGCCCTTTGTTTTTCTTATCCATATGTTATTACAAGTATACGTATTAATTTATATTTTGCAACAGGGATATTTATTTTTGCTTTAGTAATTTCATAGTTACACGTTAAACTATTTAATCGAGGATGAACGTCTATTATAACGAATTGTATCAATGTGCATTTATTTGCTAATATCTTTAAGATTAACTATTTCCAATTGAGTCAAGTTATATGTATTTTATCTCAATTTTTACATGTTGTGTGTTTGGTTTTAATAATTTACATGACGGTTTATTGAGGAAGTTTACTTTGGGTAGTGTTACCGTAATATAGCTGCTAAAATTATTATATATTTTATTATTTTACCTAAGTGTGTTCGAATGATAATAATTCTGCTTTTTTTATGGTGACTCTCTTTCATCAACTGTGTTTTCTATTGAACTTTGCAAGGGTCAACTGATTAATTTGATATAATTATTACTATTAACTTGCATACATTTATCTGTTCTTGTCAGTATTTAAGAAACGTTTTGTATATTCGTTATCTATTTTATAACTTTGTTATCTAAATAGCTATTTTTTTCTAACATGGTGTATATTTATCATATTTATTTGTTCGTTTTCTATTACTTCGAATTTGTTCATTTTCGTTAGAAATTGAATGGTTTTTAATACGAATTTGCTATTTTTATTTTCGTTGTTACAATTATCGTTAGACAGCACAATAATCTTTTCCACTGTGCTATTTTTTATTTTTTTAAAAGTAGACATAGATGCATTGCATTGTCAACTTACGCGGAAATTCTATGACCCCTATTTTCTCTTATGGTTCACTGCAACTTTTCCAGCTGCTATTACATATATGCAAAAGGTATTCCGCTATTTCACACGCAATACACCAGTTACAAGTAACACACACATTTATAACATAAGGACACTGTAAGAGTGTAATACCCGCAATACTAAGCTGACTAGAAAACACATCGATTCATAGTAATTACGAACTCGTGATTTCTGAAAGAAAAGTATAATGTTCTACTATCCAACTAACATGATCGCTTGCAACAAGGTATACTGATGATTTGCTTACCAAGCGGATTACCTTACACTCCATGTTAGATTCCACAACATGACCAAATGTAAATGTGATATGAGAAAATATCTTTCTAAACCACTCTTCACATTTTGTCACATTTGCTACTTAAGTCTCAGTGGCAATATTATGTTGTTTAGGGTGGGCAAATTAAAGAATAAGGTGTTGTATTTAATAATTTATTTACTGTGATAATTATAATAACTCTCTATTAGTATTTCTTTTAATGAATAGTCACAATTTATCTTCACGATATTTGTGTAGATATGAGTTTTCATGCACACATACTGCGTAACAAGGGAAATAAAGAAAACTGATAGATTGTATAATTCACGCAACGGGCTTAGAGGGAAACGTATCTTACAATAGCATGACAAAGATGTTCGCTTATATCCACAGCATGAATCACGCAAAATAAGGCATGTTGATCTTTGATATGCTTATCGGAATGAGATGAGTTGTTCTTGCATTCCAGCGTAACCCTGTAATATATTGGCGCCAGGAGATTACGACAACGAATAGTACCAGGTGAGCAGTAACAATTTCATGGTTAAGTAACCGATTCTGCTTTACCTTTGGCGAATACGCCAACGTATGTTACCCCTAGACTAGGTCACAGCTGACTTTTCATAAGCTGCATGTGGTGTACTGTCGTTTATTTTCAACAAACAGCATTATATACATTTATAAGGGAGACATATGTCTTGCCTAAACTGTTCACACAATGTATTGCATTGTGGATGCAAGCATAACACAACCATATACTTAAATATTGTATGTATGTATAGAATATAAAGCTGTTACAACACATATATTTTTATTATATACAATGTTTCCTCCGTTGATACGGATAGATTAAACATGTATATCCATAGATAAGTATTCATCAGTTGATTTACATTTGATGGTATGTATTATTGTTCTAAAGATGAGTCAATAAACACCTGTTTCCCTAAGGCTATTACAATATATATTAAAATCGCACACAATACAGACTAACTTAGATTGAGCTATGTTTGAAACAACAATAACTACATCTATTTTTATCGTTTTAATTAGTCGTAATATACTATTAACTCATCGGATAAATTATTTGTTTCTAAATGCATATATATTACTTTATTCGGTCTCACTCCTTGACGCTCTGTTATTATTCTATACGGTATCTACCACGTTGAGGCATGTCTGTATTTTCTAGTGATTTCTATTTATACAATATTTTTAGCAGCAAGTTGTCTAAAATATACATCTTCTTCTGCTCTTCTTCTCTTTCTCTCTCTCTATACATATATATATATATATATATATATATATATATTCATATATATAGAGAGATGTAATATATATATATAGAGAGAGAGAGAGAAAGAGGAAGAGAGATAGAGATAGAGATGGAGAGAGAGTAAACAGTTGATCATTCCACACTCTGTATTTTACAATTCAAGGTAAGTTCCTTTGTCAATAATTACTTACTGATATAATTGATTCCCTCATCTGTATTTATCAGTTTTTTAGTCTTCAACTTATATAAGTTCCAAGTCGTCAATCTGCAGTTGTTTGATATTGCATTACAAACATCGTTTTCCGAATATATATATATATATATATATATATATATATATATATATATGTATATATATGTATATATACACACATATATATATATATATATATATATATATGTATACATATATATATATATGCAGACATTTAAGACCGAGTTACTATTTTTTCGTATATTTGACTATCTAGTATCTATGATAAATACAAATCAAATTCAGTTGGCAAAGAATAACAAGTTCAACAAGTCACGTAACTAGAAGAATTGTCTCTGAGCATATAATATGAATGTTTGCCCAAGAACTATTTTAACCTGGATACTTAAGGCATCGTTACAAACTCCTCTGCAAGTTATTTGACAGAGCAAGGACACCCAGAGAGAATGCTTAATGTTTGTCTATATAGCCAGTAAGGACAGTGATCCATCTTTTACGGGGATGCGGGAGACGTCAACTTCGCGATAAAGTATGAAATATACTCATAAAGAGTATTTAAACGTTTAAATATCTGTGTATACATATGCATATATATGTATATAAATATATATATATATATATATATATATAAAGTCCTTAAAAATTCAGTATATTATTTTCTTTTCAAATGATAAAAAAATATTCTGCATATCTGATGTATTTTCTATTCGTGTTTCTATTCTTTACGTTAATAACTATTATTTTCTTACATTGATAAATTAATAATCAGATTCCGCTATAATTGTATGTGTTATTGTTATCGTATAATTGTAATAAACACATCTGGAAAACACTGTATGCGTTTCAAATAGTATACGGATAGTATATTCTGGATGATAGCTAAAAGATAATTAGAGTTTAATAAAAAATATATATATATATATGTATATGTATATATGTATATATATATATATATATATATATATATATATATATATCACTCACACACCCATATATATATATATATATATATATATATATATATATATATATATATATATACACATAAACTAAACCAATTATACAAAGCTCACATCTATCACCCCACTAGCAAAGAAAAATACATACACTTCTCTAAAACACTTTTCACGGAACATCAACACACTTCCTCAAGCTAGGACAAACCTGCCACCTCTCCAGAAAATGCAGCCAAAACATTAAACAATGTTAACTCGAAACTGTATATCAACACATTCAAGACTTTAAAAAAAATCACAAAATCACATCATCCCCCAACTTTAAATATCTACTCAAAGCTGAAGGCTTAAATAACCGACATATCAAGAGACACAATGCCTCCCTCCTCACTCACGAACTACAAGAAGCAGCTAAAGAACTATACAATCACAAATAAATTACCGTACGTATGGCAGACACATCCAACATGTATGCAGTCCTTAATAAAACAGATTACAACACTAAACTATACAACATCCTTAGCAGTAAAACAACATTTGAATTACTTACAAAAAAACCTACCGAACAACAAGAATAACAAATAAACTATATAATCACTGCAAACAACGCAGAAATAGGAACAATAACACCCAGCAAAATCATATAGCTAACATTAAAAAGAACACAAATAAAAAGATAAACTCTATGACCCATAATCTCTGACATATCTTTACCAGTATATCACATATAAAAAAACTATCAATTAAATTATCCATCCATATATAGCACATAAATATAATATAGCATCTATTACTTTGTTCATTCACTTACTCAAATCACACTCCCCAAATACTTCATAATCACCTCCTTAGACGCAGAAAACTTATTTACCCAAGTCCCAATAAAATATACCATGAAAATAAGTTTAAACGCAGTCGACAAACACAGCATCATACCCCATCAATAAAACTTTTAATCCTCGAAAAACGCCTACTTACATGCACCCTACACGCTCGTTTCATCGACCTCAACGGCAAAATATACATACAAATAGACGGCATTTCGATGGGATCTCTCCTAGGTCCCACCTTTGCCGAACATTACATGAGAAATATAGAAAATACGATTTTCTCCGACCCAACATCTAAACGATATATATATATATATATATATATATATATATATATATATATATATATATATATATATATATATATACATACATATATATATAAATATATATATATATATATATATATATATATATATATATATATATATATATATATATATATATATATATATATATATATATATATATATATATATGTGTGTGATTTCATGAAGGCTTACCAAAGCATTCCTTTCAGGACACCAATGATCACCATTAAAGATATTTTTTCTTACAAATACTATTTATTCAAATTAAATGTTTTTTCCTACACGTGTTTCACTACCAAGCAGTTACTTGCTTGGCAGATCATCAGGGAAATTAAATGTCTGGAATACTGGTTTCAACTGCCGACAATACACAATGTGGCGTTGCAATAGTTGAGGTCACTTAAGAAGAGAAGAGGAAAAATAAAATTAAAAGTCAAAATTAAAAAGCAAGGAAGAACAACGATAAAAAAGAAAGTCCCAGAAAAGTCTTAGAAAAGTAGCTCGTGCATTATTTCTTCCACCAAGCCAACAAGCAAATAATCGGTCCCAAATACATTCAATAAAACCAGAAAACCGGAACAATGTGCGATAATACACTTTCACGTCGGCCGGCACAATGATGAATAAATCCCCCCCCCCACAAAAAAACAAAAGAACTAAATCATTCAAGATACCGCTCACAAGTTACCATTCCAATCCAATGATAGTATGGGAATTCTAAATCCAACTTCTCACAAAGAAAAGTCAACACAAATGTTCGTCCGAGTTCAAAGAGTCTTATTTCAATGGTTTATTTATTACCCTTACACATATAAATGCTCTGTACTCTGTAATCGAATATCATCGAGCTTGTTTTTTATTGGAACAACCCCGGTCTTCACTGAATGATCTATTTTATAAGTGAAAAATCTAAATCTATATATATATATATATATATATATTTATATATATATATACATATATATATATATATTTATATATATATATATATATATATATATATACATATATATATATATATATATATATATATATATATATATGTATACATATTATAATATAAAATGAAGTAATAAAATTAGGTGTCAATCAAATTTTATTAGAATTCAAAGTTCAAGCAAATTATCCTTAAGTCCTTAGGTCATGAGTTTTCAAAGATAATTCTTCTCTTCAGAGGACCATGAAAACTCATGAGCTAAGGACTTAAGGATAGTTGCTTGAACTTTGAATTCTAATAAAATTTGATTGACACCTTATTTTATTGCTTCATTTTATATTATAATATGTATGCTCTATCCAGTATATTGAGCTTATGTTTTTATCCGAATGTTTCACTAATTATAAGATATTAGTTGACGCTTATATCTTTTGTTGGATTGCTTCATATATATATATATATATACATATATATATATATATATATATATATATATATATATATATATATATATATACATATACTCGCTATGTAGATTATATCTTCATCGCCACAGAATCCAAAGATAATATTAATAATACTCAAGCAAACACTCGAAACCCACTCGGTATTTACATTCACAACCGAATTCAACATCAACAATAAAATCCCCTTTCTAGACGTGTTAACCGGCGACAGCAATCCTACGGAATACACGACATCAACATATAAAACCCCACAAATGATAATCCGAGCCTTCTCAACTATCATAGTAGATCCCCCAAAACATATAAAATAGCACTTATTAAACATCTTGTTTATCGCGCACACACTATATCTTCATCGAAACAAGTATTTTATAAAGAATTTACCAATATTAAACCACCATTAGAACCCCAACCTTCCCAATAAAATAATCGACCAACAAATAAATACATATATAAACTCCATACACGATAAAACAAAAATAAAACTCATAACAAAAAGACACGATCAACCTCAATCACAAAAACCAGACGCACCCTAACTACAAACTCGACGAAAAAGCAATGCTTCACATAATAAAACGATAGACTAAACATAATGATCAACAAAAATGATCAAACTAATAATTTACTACACAAAATTTAAAACAAATGACCTTATTAATTAAAAGAACACATACATACGTCAGGCAAACTAACATTATATATATGTTCTCATGTCCTTTTAAAGAATGTATCCCTACAACCCAAACAGAACAAGTACATTGCACCTATAGTGACCATACTACAACATCTCTCTCTCTCTCTCGACGTCTAACTTACCATTTATTCGATACCAGCGCCATACAACGTCACATTACTACACATAGCAAAATACCCCAGTCGGCCTATATACGGAAAATATTAACATCTCACAGCAAAATAATACACACATTAATTGCATTAAAAGACTTAAAATACTAGAAGCAATATTCATTAAAAGAATAGCTTTTTACGCAGGGACTTGCATATTAAACTTTTCCATAATTAAATAAAAATAAAGTAATAAAAAATGAAAGATAAATACATAAATAATGGTAATAATAGTAATAATCAGAATACATTATAATAAATAAATAAATAATAGTAAAAATAAGAATGTATGAAGTAAATAAATAAACAGAAAACCAAATACACAAAAGATAGAATAAAATGAACTCAACCACACACCCTCTATTTTCTTTCATTCGCATGTAACAGTACCTATAAACTATTAATTAAAGTCTTCTCATTTAAAAAAAAAATATAATCCTGAAGACGAATGAGAAAGTGGAAAGCGCTCGAAATAAATGGCCGAATGAAGCACAATTGGGGAAATACTCTACGGACTGCAACCTGAAATCAGAAGGATAGCTCGACGGTTTGAGAACCCTATATAATTGAATTATCGAGCTGTGAATGTTTTTGGCAACTTGATGAATTTATTCAAAAAATTCAAAATAGATTTTCTTATTTATTTTGTAAACATATATATGTATATATATATATATATATATATATATATATATATATATGTATATAAGTGTATGTATATATAGTGTGTTTCGAGGACGATGCGGTGATATATAACCAGTACCATAGTGACATACATATAGACCCATTGTGAAAATGTTATTTTTTCTTGAGTTTTTCTTTGATGTTAAACAGGACATTCATTTAAGGAAACTTACCATTAATCCCAAGGAAATGTGAAGAATTTGATTAACCGTCGTCTTCACCCATTTGTTATTAGCTCGACCGGGTGAACACATTATCCTGTGAGCTACTAACATGTTTGTGATAGGCATTGTATTTCTAGAATGATGCCAGAGTTTCTTCAGATATGTCTGTGCATTGAAAGATATACAAAGTCTGTTTTAAAAAGTATCCGACCTTAGGCCAGAAAAATATTTCAAATAACTGACGGGATTGGGACCCTAGTCCCGTTCAAAGTATCTTACTTGTACTTGCACACACTTAGATCACCGATCTATTCACTGCCGGACTCACCTCTAGAATTATTTTTCTTGGAATGGTGTTCATGTCCGCCATCGTGTTCTGCATTATCTCTCCTCTTATCTCAAAATGGGAACTTTTCAGTGTCGTCTTTAATTTTCGAAACAACCAGAAGTCGCAAGAAACCATGTCTGAATTTCATGTTTGGCCAGGAAATGTTGGATCAATTTGGATAAATGTGCAAGTCCGTTGTCGTGATGCAGTTGCTAGTTTTTCGTCGTTTACACGTCTAGACTTTTGCACCGAATTGCGTCACGGAGACCCCAGAAAACATCTTGATAATATTCATTTGTCACTGTTTGTCTTTCCTGTCAATCAAAAAAGACAGTCAGCACCCTCCTGTATTTTAATTCGCCCATGTCATGCTTTCTTGGCATTGGAAACTCGAGATGCCTTTTTGTTTCTGTGTCGTACCCGTACATCCACGACTCACTTCAAGTTATCACGTTATTCATAACTCATGATCAGTGTTGGCGGTTTTCAGAAGGTCCTATGCTACTTGAAAACGGAGATCTGTTTTCCCATTCGACAACAACTTGAGCACAAATCTCGCAGCAACTCTGTGCATGTACAAATCATCACGAAAAATAGCATGTGCGGAATTTTTACCCACTCTGACTTCTTGGACGATGTTCCGCACCGTAGAACGACGATTTTTCATTACCAAATTTCACACTCTCTCAAAAACAGCTACACTTTTAGCAGTTTAGGGCCTGTCAGAACGCCGGTTACTCTCCGCTGTTGAATAACTTCCTGATTTGTGTTACATTAATCGAATCTACTCCAAACACCTGCTGAATCTTACGAATTGTTTTGCTTTGAGAATCAGCAAGCCTTTGACCAAATTTGATGCAGTACTTTTGCTAAACACGTTATATTATCTTGGAAGAATCGATAATCCGACGAACACGTTGTGTAGCACCTTACTCAGCGACCACCAGGCAGCGACGAACGCGCAGTAAGGTGGTGATAAAATTCACACGTGCGACTGAAGATGTCTTCCTTCACTGTGTAGAGTGGCGCCGCCTTATCGTCTTTATTTCGCACGATACAAATCAAGGTCGGATACCTTTAAGACTTGCATCCTCAGTACTTCTCGTCTAGTCCAATCGTGAAGTCAGCCGATTAAAACATTGAACTCTAAGCACTTTTTAAGCCATTCATCTAGAAGAAACAACCCAAGTTCACACGCATCCTGTCATAATCCGGATATTTCGAATGCATCACCTTTTACTTTTTAGTTTTGTCGGCGAGAGTCGCTGCATTTTTTGTGCAATCTGTATGTAACGTTACTCATTGTTGGAAAATGTTCAATTACAATATTGAACAATAATGTCAGTTTACACCGGTGACAACTATGATGATATATACTTCTAACAGAATTGTATCTCTCCCCGACTGTATTATATATATATATATATATATATATATATATATATATTAGCTATTCACAGTTTCGTATTAATTATTTTGCGTCGATGGTGAATCGGCGCCTAGGTAACAGACACTCCTTCATCCCTCCTATGCTCCAAACTTTGATTTTCATCAAAACTAAATTAAATGATTTGATCCCATGAGGGAGCAAGCGCAGGATAAGGTTCCGTATCCGTTCTCTTCTATACTCTAGAGTGTATTATACACCAACAGTCAATTGAGTTTACTGTAACTACTGTGGCAATGTCTCAAAACAGTACCCTTTTTAAACATATTCTTATATCAGATTTTCATACTGGGACCTTCTTAATTTCTATCTACTAATCATTATAAACTAAACATGTTTTCTGTATAACTTATTGCAAAATAAATTGGATGATTCACGCACGCACATTTTAAGTAGAACTTAACGTGTGGGTGTTATGTTATCATATAACAACAACTGCTGGAATACACATATCTGAAATAGCATGCACACATGAGGTTAAAACACCAGCGAGATGGGCCCGTAAATCTCGTTAGATCATCTATATAGGAGAAAAAACACTAGCAAACAACCTGCGCAGCCACTTGTTTCTTCAGTCATCATGATTCGGCTTGCCACTGATAATAAGTTGTATACAGAAAGAGAGTGATGTGCTATTGTATCAGCGCACTAAATTAGCTTTCCATTGAAATGAAGACTAAGAAGTAGACCACTGATATACGTTCGACAGCTTCATTACTTTCGCTTCCCCTTTCTCTGAGCTATTGTCTTCATATTCCATCAATGATATTCCGGGATTCCCTCAGTTTAAAGTAATAGCTTTCAATTTTAAGAAGCTTCTTGTCTCGATACGTTCCTGGGACAAATGTTTACTCTAGATCAAAATCGAAATGTGTTGCAAAATTCGCAGGAAATTGTTTTGGATCATTCGAGGGCTCCTGAAAATCCTTGAATCCTGACCCAATCTTCAACTACACTCTATCATGGAATAGTGAGCAACTTCTTTTCTTTTGCTGAATTGATAGCAGTCAACTTCTCACAAACGAGTCGTTGCTCGTCGTTGCTCGTCGTTCTTTATACTATCGTTTCTAGGTTTTCGAGTGAAAACTCGTTTCGCTAAAATACGTTTCCTTTCATTCATATTCGTACTTCACAGAAAACACAACTTCCATGAACAGAGTTTATTTCCAAGTACAATGCGGCCGTCGAGTATATGACCATCGAGCTGCGTATTTGCTGGTTACAATATCGTCGTTTTCACGTCCAACTATAACAAATACTTGTCGAATATTTTTTCGCATCGTCTTTAATCCTAACTTATTATTGTTTATCGTTTATCTAATAACCACTTGTAAACTTATATTTGAGTAAATTTCTCATATAGTTGTTGGTGACTTATTATATATCTATTAATAATGGGGGGGTTACTATCTGTCTGTCTGAAGCAGAACTATACTAGTATTACCTGTTA
This sequence comes from Sepiola atlantica, assembly GCA_963556195.1. NCBI lineage: Eukaryota > Metazoa > Mollusca > Cephalopoda > Sepiida > Sepiolidae > Sepiola > Sepiola atlantica. The sequence goes on from OY744515.1 coordinate 3,836,323, forward strand.
ACTTATAATTCCTTATAACATTATTTCAGACTATTCTAATATTTTTCAATGCTCAATTCCGGGTTTAGTGTTGAATCTATCCTGTTGTCATTTTACTATCCTCTCGGGCATTATTTTCTCGTTTTCAAGGTACTGTAGTGTCAGTTCACTAGTTATGATGCAGTCCTACAATGCATTAACTCTTCAGTTTTATAGGGGAAAATATAGTATATATATATATATAACATTGTAGGCTTGCTACTCAGTAATTACCTTTTTTTTTCGAAGAGAGGAGTTGTGCATCAATCCTATTGTGATGATACTTTCTTTCGCGAAATGTCTTTGTTATAAGATTAGTTCAGTATATTTTCCGTCATAAATGAACTATATTTCAAGACAATTCCTCCTCATATTTTTAGTATGCTATTTGGTCATATATACTAGCAATATAAGACAGTAGGAAACATGTTTGATAGAATAAACACATCTGTATTTATGAAATGTATACTTTAATCACAGAAAATGTATGCTAATACACCTTAGGTCTGTGAATTATTTATCTTTAGATTGTTCTAAGTCGCTGTAATTAGTAAGTAACTGACCAAGTCACTCTTTTAAAACAACCGACAAATGCATATTTTATGGGAAGTTTGGTTGAAGTCACGTTATTCTAGCATTAGTAATGGTTAAGAATACAGATGGCAATCTTTTAAAAGGAGATAGAAGCGAAAAGGGTAACTTTTGTGAATCACACATTAATGTAAACCTTTTCTTCTAAATGATTTGGATTAATTTTAATGAATACGTATAATGGGTGTTGTGGCGGAATTGGTGATCTTGAGCCAGAATCGAGCAGTGGAGGTGGCCCGACTTAGTTCTTCCCAGCCGGTGAGCCGAATTGTTTTCGTTCATTGGAGATCGAAGTTACACAGAGGGTGTTTGTGCTTCTACAAGAATTCAACCGAACTGATTTTTTTTTGTTTAATGTTTGAATTCTAGAATTAGACTTCTCAATTCCCAGTTATAGGTGTTTACTATTTTTACTTTAAAATTAACAATTTTGGATGAAAAATAAACAGTGTTTATTATGAGAAAACAGTTTTAAGTGTTAGTATATATATATATATATATATATATATATATATATATATATATATATATATGTGTGTGTGTGTGTGTGTGTGTGCGTGTGTGTGTGTGTGTGTTGTTGACTAACGGTACAAATGTCTGTTTTGAATTCAAAAGATGCTTAAAAATGAACTTTCCCAATGTATAACTAGCAGCGACCATGCGCAATCAAGTTCTATTTAAAATGTGCACCGTTATTCCCCAACATCGGACGATTCACTTGTACAAGACCAAGAGGGGTTATTATGAAAAAAATGTTTATACCTTTTACATGTCTAAGCTGTGTCGAGGCTTGTTTTATCAAGCGAAATATTACATTCAAAAATCAAGATGAAGATAAAAAAATATGTATATATATATATATATATATATATATATATATATTATTTTTATTTTTATTCAATAAAAATATCTGAATCTAACACATGGTTTCTTTAAAGGCATTTTGCCTCTATCTTTATGTTAACATTCAAAAAATACTTAAAAAATGAACTTTCCAAATTCATAACGACCAGCGACCATGCGCGATCAAGTTCTATTTAAAACATACATTTGCACCGTTAGTCCAACACATCAGACGAGACACGTCTACAAGACCAAGTAGGATTATTACGAAAAAAAGTTGTATACTTTTTATTTGTCTAATCTCTGTCGAGGCTTGTTTTATCAAGCGAAATATTAGATAAAAAAATCTAGATGAAGAAAAAAATATTTTTATTTTTATTTTGATTGAATATAAATATCTGCATCTAACACATGGTGTATTTGAAGGCATTTTGCCTCTATCTCTCTCTCTCTCTCTCTCTCTCTCTATATATATATATATATATATATATATATATATATTGTACGTGATTCCTCCGAATAATTCGTCTTGTGAAACGCTATTATTGACACAAACAATATATTTCAAAAGCAAACAGGGTGTACACTAGAAGAACCGATGTAAATTGCAAACATCTAAATGATGTTATGAATTCAATACCTTAAAATATATACGCATTCGTACGTGTATATATATATATATATATGTTTCATGTATACACATGACATTTTATAAGGAGATACAATCTTTGGATTTTCAGTATCTACTTCAATAATGTTCAATAATGAGTCGAGCTTGGTAGTACGTTATAAATATATATATATATATATATGACAATTAGGCAACATAGAGCTTTTCGCGTTTAACTCCAGTAGGGAATATGTCAGGCTTAAATGCATGGAGTTTGTGTTGGCGGGTTTGTTCATAGATATATTGATACATGGATAGGTAGATGGATAGATAGATACATCGATAGATAGAAAGATAGATAGATCGATAAATACATAGATATATCGATAACACTAGTTACCAATATAAATGTTGATGTATATATATAAATGTGTATTTATATATATATATATATTATTATCATTTATATATATATATATATATATATATATATATATAGAGAGAGAGAGAGAGAGAGAGAGAGAGAGATAGAAGAAAAAAGAGTGATAAATATGCGACGATTGTCTAAATTTATTTCAAATTTCAATTGTTCAATGAAAGGTGTAATCAGTAATAAACTAGTGTTTATTTTTCTTTCCTTAAGCCAACGCTTTTCAAAGATCGAAATCCCATCATCGGAGGAGAAATACAGATGGATAAGTTGGCTTTCGAAAAAACCAAAGTTCAAATATTTGAAAAATATGAGAATTGTTATTAAAAAAACGTATTGAATGAAAAGAAAATTTCCGTGAAGAAGATAAGCAAAAATGTCCGGGTGGTAAATTTCCGTTGAAAAAAGTCCGGTGAAATTGTAGAAAGTGAAGAAAAACTCTTTGCGTGGGAGCAGATTGGAGAAAGTGCTCAAAGTGTAGGTAAGTCCAGATGTACTTAAAGGAGGTTGAAAAGAGGAAAACAGGCCATTTTTTTGATTTACTTCCGGGCCTAGTAAAACAGTAGAATCTCGTACAATGATTAACTCAAAATTTCGATCTTTGATCTTTGAAAGGCCTTGGCTTAAGGAAAGAAAAATAAACACTAGTTTATTACTGATTACACCTTGCCTTGAACAATTGAAATTTGAAATAAATTTAGACAATCGTCGCATATTTATCACTCTTTTTTCTTCTATCTCTACTATTGCTCTATCTCGTATATTGAGCTAATCCTTTTCACAATAGGTTCCATATACTATAAGTTTTCACTTTGGTTTATTTTGATCCTATATATATATATATATATATATATATATATATATATATACGTGTGTGTGTGTGTGCGGAGGGTTTCTGTTAATAGGTGTGTCTATACATACGTATGCCTCTGTGAGGAAAGTCAGATTCTGAATTGTAACATGAATAATAATCTGCGACTCAGTTTTTTGTTGATAACATTTTTGTTTGTTTTCTTATGAATTTTGAAACAAAGAAAAAGGAATCCGAGGTCATAGCAAAGCAACGGATACATTTCTGACAGCAGTGTTTATTAATTAATTGACTGCCGTCGATAATTAATCGTGACAAAAGAAGATAAAACCAACGAAATAAAACGAAGATAAAAGGCGAATGAAACAAAGAAAACACCACCTACTGTTAATTGGACAGTTCATAACCGTCGGCCATCTTGTTTATTTTTCTTCACACACGGAGACAAATAACATAAACATATACAAAAAATAAACAAACTGTCAATTAAGTAAAAAAATGACAATGAAAAAAGATGCAAATAGAACAACAAATAATTAAGGAAAAAACATTGAAAAACAGTTGAGCAAATTTTATCAATGGTCGTCTCTTTTGGATTGACTTGTTATTAAACTGGCACGTCGCTGCCATCTTGAATAGTGAAAGATCTGAATCGTGGAAAGTATAAACTGAAAACAAGATAAAACCCATATTGAACAATGGCGATATATCATGAAGCTAAATAATGAATTCATTGAAGACACATGAACACATATTACGCATGCATATCAAAACATACATAGGCACACACATTGGTCTCCTCACCTCTCTCTCTCTCTCTCTCTCTCTATATATATATATATATATATATATATATATATATATATAATATATATATATAGAGAGAGAGAGAGATGCATTTTATGTAATGTAGAAAAGTCGATTTCTCTTTTCTCATTGGCTTATCTAGGTTTAGAACTAAAAGCTTCATATGTTGTCTGTTCTACAAGCAACAAAGATCAATTGATCATGCGTGTTGCCACTAAATATGCAATCATTACTTTTTTATTCAAAATGTCTTACATTTTCTCCTAGAAAGCTCGTTTTCCAAACAGTAATTCACATTAAAGCTCGCAAGAATTTTCACACTCGTATTAATATCTACCCTCACGTCCCTCACGTACATACTATAGTCAACATCTTACATAAAGTTGTTAATTTAAAATAACGAAGTTCCCATGAAATAAACTTTTATCCTTGCTGCCTTTCTCATAATCTATTCCATATACTTTTTTTCACACATTCTGGATGTGTAGAGTATACAGACACACTACTTGCAGAGTACCTCAAGCAAGTTAAAATGATGTTTTTGCCTTACTCTTATTTTAATTCGTTTCTCCATTCAGCGTAAGTAACTTTAATGTAACATCTAGTTTTTTTTTACGCACACAACTATTGTAGATGTTTATCTTACCATGCGGAAACCATAACAACACATAATTATTTTAGAATTTACAGTGAGAAATAAGTTTCGCATATAACTTTACACACTAATGCTTTTTTTATTATCTTACTTAAAAAGTATTAAATAATACATAAATATATAAAAATGAACAGTAATCGTAATCCGAATAGTATTCGTATTTTTTCGGGTTTCCCCATTTGCCTTTTAGAAATTATAGAGTAACTCCTGTACTTAAATGTTGGATATGGGATTTCTTGATTCATCAAAATAAAAATGATAATCGGTATCTATTCTATATCATTAACAAAAATAATAAAATATCTCTCCGCGAAAAAAGTGCGTCTACGGAATCTAAATCAAACTAGACCGACTTTTTCTGAATTAATCTTAAAACTTAAGTTAGTATACAATCAGAGCTTGTTTAGGTTACAGTTCAGTTCAAATTATGTAGGAGAACGAAAAACAGACGAACATACTTTTTTTAGAATTAAAAGTGGGGAATTAGTTTGGCAAATACCTGTTATGCAACATTTAGCTGTGGTTTCAACTTACTTACAAAGTATTATTGAATACATAAACATATACATATTAACAATAACTCTATCCCGCTTCACTCTCGTAGTTCAATGTTTGGACACGCAATTTCGTGATTAAATCAACTTTACCGGTCAACGCCAGGATACAAGTCTCTCTAGTAAGTAACCCTACTATACATGTTCGTAGATATCAAATAATGTATAGTATTATGAATTAGAATATAGTATGCTTTTAGAAACGTTGGAAATATATCTTACTATTTGTCATATAATGAATGTATTCATCTATTATTAGTTGATCAATGTTCGTTATCCTAATAATCATTGTTGGATTTGTTTGCGTCGAAAAAATGTAATCATTTTAATGAGCCGTAATCTATAATTGCCCGTACAAATTACCACTCCTTGTATTAACTATATATGTATTTCCCTTGCCCCTCGCATGCGCGTTGCGTAAACCAGTGTTTAATATTTCTTAATGACTCTGTGAGCAATCGAAAAAGAGTGCCCGTCTTTTTTCTAGCTTATTTACGTACATACATAACTGAGCACGCTGGTAGTTTTCTCTATTAAAACACAAAATGCTGCTATATATCTCATTCTCTTTCTCTGTCTCACATATATATATCCATCTATCTATCTCTCTCTATCTATCTCTCATCTTTCTCACTTTCTCTCTCACTCTCAACTGATATTTGTTTCGTAGAGATACAAGATATTAGAAAACAGAAACATGTTAAAATGTGCTAGAAAACATGAAAACATTTATAAGTCAATAAAAATAGTTCGTGAATCCTATATAAGCCAATAAAAATAGTTCGTGAATTCCACAAGTCTAAAGATAATAGAAAACACCAATGCTCCACAAGGATCAATATTTTTTTGATCTCTATCAATGATCTTGCAAGTAATATTCTAAGATAATTCATTGACGTATATGCATATGGCACAACTGTTTATGGCAGAATGTCAAAGAGATTGATTATCATGTTCTTCTTGATTCTGTTTCCTCCGATCTGAAACGCATAGTGTAATGTTGGCGCAGTGGTTTGTTACTATAAACGCATAAAATCATACGGGCTATATCCCAATTTACTTTAATAAGCTCCGACAACTAGCTTTTATTTCAAACCAGAATTGTAAGTCTTACATTAAATAGGGGGCTAAGATCGTTGGGAAGATCGTCAGATAATCCTATCGACCCAGAAGTAACTCACTCCCGATGCAATTCTCTACCTTTTTAAGAATCAAACATTTCCTGGAGTGCGGTCCTGCTGACACATCGTTTAAGGCGTCGTTATGATCACTTATTCTTGCCTTGACAGTATAAAATAAACTTCGTAATCTAATATGGGATGACCTATTCTTTTCCCTAAATAATCTGTCTCACAGAAGAAACGATAGGTGTCTTTCCTATACACATCATTATTTCCATTATATGGGCTTGTGTAACCTCATATGTTTGCTCCCTTTTTAAAATACTAACAGCTAAAACTCATCTAGCTACGACCATTGAAACATATTTTCTGTCTTCCACATGGTACCTAAAACCAAATGCAACTGTAACGAGCGGAGTTTATTTCCCAAAAGTTCCCATCTGTGAAACCCAAACCTCCAAGACTTCTTCCATGCTTACTACACCATAGTTGTCTACAAATACACCGTTAACAAATACTTGTCGAGCTGTCTAATGAAATAATCAAATCGCGTCATTTCCATCAATCGTTTCCAATCCTGTCATAGTATTATTCCTCACAAAATGATTAATCTAAAAAAACCTTATCTCCGATTATCTTTTTGTTACTTGTATGAAAATATTACTTTTTAAATATATAAAAATAAATGTCATGCATTTAATTGTGACTTAAGTTACCATGCATTACGTTGTAAATAGTATATCCTTGTCATAATGTCTTTAAATATAGAAAAGATAAAATAGTTCAAATTATTTTTTCCTACGATATAAACTGTATGCTCTGGAAATGCCGGTTCAGACCTTTATTGAACACGAATAGGTGCTACATTTTGGGGCTAAGTGACGACATTGAAAATAGTTAGACTAACGAACATCCGAATAAAGACATTGATTGCCCCATGGCTATTGGCACAGACTAAAGATGGTTGTTCTGTTACTCAGTTATACTGATATTGGTGAGCTGTCTGTGTAACAATAACAAGCGAATAGGATGTTTTCGCATCTAACAGACATGTTGGCTGCGATGCAAACACAGGCTCCAGGACGGCATATAGTATACTTAATAGAACTTTATGAAGACGAGACAAACAACAGGGGACATGTGAATTGACACGAAAATGAAGCAGTGATAATTAGTAAGGCTGAAAAAGAAAGAAGTTACGAATGTCGCATAGAGGAATCATTGACTTCTAAATCAGTTAAAACACACAACAGATAGCGAGAGCGAGAGAGTAAGAGAGAGAGAGCGATAACTATATTGTCTTTGTTGAATAAATGTCAGCGGCTTTCGGACCCTCGGGCTTCTGCTTTGAACAAAGACGTTGGATCTCCTGATTAATCTCCCAACCCTAATTTCTCCAGGACACAAAGTAAAGAAATCGGACAACTTGTTTCATGGCGATCTCAAAGATAAGCTTTTCTCTCGCTCTAAATACAGCCTCCAACCTGAGATTGCACTATACACCCACAAACACACCGACACCACACACGCAGCGACACACACGCACCCACACACACACACACACACATATATATATATATATATATATATATATATATATATATATATATATATATATATATATATATATATATATAAACAATTATTATTAATAAATAACAATTATTATATACATAGACACGTCTATGTTTCGCATTCTTAATTTCTTTTAGGCTTGTCAGTATGGGATTACGTAAAAGCATCATCGGCCGAACAATTCGAACCCCGAAACCAATTTTCATCAGGAGTATGAGATATATAGCGAATATATCGGACAGAAAACAGTTTGATAAAAGGACGGAATGCTGAATTTAGTATAACATTAAAGTAATACTTTAAATATTTTATTAAGACAACAGAATAAGTGATTCGCGTACAGTTAGACAGTTACATCAAAATAATGCAAGAATCTCTCCTAAGAGTCATCTACTTAAGGCATTGTAGAGTCACATAATAGAGGCAGTAGAAAAGTTAGGAGGTCAAATAGTCAGGCAGTTAGTTGAACACAACGCGATTTCCAGACGAAGATCTCTCTGTCTATCAATCCATCTCTCATACATACAACAAAAACCTGTTTCGGTAACTGTCCTTTTTAAATAATCTTGTTAAAACCGAGACATACATTGTCGGAGTTAGATTATAAACAGACGATCAACACCAGTGTTTACAACAACGACGGCGGTGAGGACGAGAAGAGCGACACGCGCGCGTAAATGATTGTGTGACGCGCAGTGATACATACGCCACGAGTAGTAACCCATATTTATCGACTACACGTTCATGCCGGCGCACACGGACGAGTGAAATAACAAGATATAGAATTTAATGAATTTACACTAAATATAAACACAAATATAATATTAATATTATTAACACACCATTAATAAAGAGACTAGTCTTATACCACTCAAACGGAAATAACAGATAGTACCCATCATTCCGTTTATAACTATTTTTTGTTTTTTTCGTTTTTTTTTTTTGGTTTTTGGTTTTCAACACTACTGGTTATAAACGGGACATATAAACGAAACACGGCTTCCCATTAAGATCTAAAGACAAACTATATAGCCGCTCCTTTCGTATTTTTTCAGACCAGATATAACAATAACATTACAAAAAGAAAAGAAAATACGAAACACCGATTTAATAAATAAAAATAAACAAACATGGTAAGTCGATAAAACATATTTGAATCACCTCTTTCAGCTACATATCGAACAATTAATCCGATACATAACTTCATTCCCAACAACGACAACGAAAAAGTGCACTAGTTTCACAGGCCCACACGGTAAACTATGCAGCCACCCCTTTCGTATTTTTTCAGGTATAATAATAACATTGCAAAAGAACATATAATTAAATAAATAAATAAAACTTGCTAACAGATAAATAAATAATAAATAAAACCTCCTAAAAAAGTAAGCCCCCCCCCCCTTGAGCCCTAGTTAATCGCTTTCTACACCGGATTTTTTCGGGGACACCCTCAGAGATGCACTGTTTTTACTGTCATTGTTGACGCCATTCCCTGTCAGGCGTGCCTACAATCCTTTCAGCTTTCCGATGATTCCACTGGGCACGAAGATTTACTAAAGATGTCTAAATCTACCCTTTTGAATAAAACCGCGGTACATGGCTGAAATATGTAATATACAGTATCTAAATAATATATATATATATATATATATATATATATATATATATATATATATATATATATATATATATTAATTATAGTTTCAGGCAAGCGAATTTGTGGTGGGCAACACGAAACGCTATTGACTGCTAATCAGTTGCGATTTGTCGGAAATAAACTTCCTGCACTGAAGATTGTGTAAGCATGAAACATCGATGTCTGAAGGTAATAAATAATTCATATTTATTTATAAATATCATATATATATATATATATATATATATATATATATATATATGTATATATATATGTACAGTCATTCACAGACAGCTACTTAGAAACTTATTTAAATGTACTTTTTGTATATATACATATAAATATATATATATATATAAAGAGAAAGAGAGAGAGAGATAGTGATATATATATATATATATATATATATACATATATACATACATACATTCATACATACATACATACATACATACATATATAGTTATGTATTGTCGCTTTCAAATCACTGTAGTTGGTAGTTTTAACACAACAGTCATCGTAGTTTCACCAGCAGTCGAACACTCCGACGGCGGCTGCCTTTAGTAAGTTTTATCACTCCCTGATTTATCGCGTTGTTTATATCGATCGTCTTGGCTTTAGCGTCGGAAGTAGAATTTAAAATATGGCTCGTATATGGGGTATATAATATATATATATATATATATATATATATATATATATATATATATATATATATATATATATATATATATATATATATATATATATATATATACGTATGCCTATATATAGACAGCACTTTCGCTGTTTCCTACTCATCAGTGTTATTAAGGTAACTGGAAAGGTTATTCAATTTCCAAATTTCCTCAAATGCTAAAAACACAAAGAATAAACTAGTATGTGTTTCACACACAAAATATATTTAGATATTATTTTGCGCAAATATTTAAATTAAGTCAATATGTTTATTATTTTAAATATTTTAGATTTTATTGATATTTTAAAACAGTTATTTAATGTTGTTATGACAATTTAAATCGCAGATTATATGTCCATGCTAATATCATAACGAGACATTCGGAAGTTGATGGGTTTCGAAGTATAATTTAATTGCATTAAATTCAATAACTCCACTGAGCGACGAGATTGAAATGTTAAAACGTGGGAAACACGTTAAATTGGTTGTCAATTTAAACGATGCGTCATTTAAACATTGAACCGTATTTTCTGTCTGTTCTAATTGTTTGGCTTTTTTTAAGGAATACTCTACGGTATTTTCTATATGATCACGAGTGTTATATAGCTGATTGAGTAATATTTCCTTCTATTCCTGTTCATGCTATTTGATTAGCAGCTAGAACATACTCATACATAACTATTTTTTTCTGTTTGAATGTACTTCTTAAAAGATGGTTATGCATTGCAGCTTTTTTATCTATATGTTAGTTTTTATTATATAATAATGGTATGTACGTCTTTATCTATCCAGATATTATCGTGTATGTTTCATCTAACTAAATAATACTTAGTGAGATATCTGTTTAATATGTACATGTGACATGAATAAACTGAAGCTACGGTCAACACCCGTCAATCATACATAGTGACCTCATGCATTTGAAATCATACCTAGATGTTGATTCGGAAATCAGTTGATAGCTAGTATATTTACCAATCTGTACCAAGTAAAAAGTTATAGATTATACTGTAAGCATCATGCAAAACATTGAATGGCTGTCGAAATTTAAAAACGTATACATTGGTATTAGACAACGCTCACACATGCATATCATTTCGATTTTTCGGACTACTATGCTCATCATATTTGTTATTTTCAAAACGTTCCGGCCGAACATAAAATATTTTTTTTATGTTCAACTACTTATCCCTCAATCGCTCATTTTCTATAATATTTTATTGTTTTAGGTGGGAGTGAATGGAAACTGCGCCTTGAGAAATCCGACTAAACCCAATCAGCTCATGTGACAAAGAGAAATACTTTACTTCTCTTCACCAATACTTGTCACGGTGGACTTTTTTTATCATAAGTCAACTTCCTGTACACGTAGCTTTTGTTCTACTATAAACTTCTAATCTGATTTTTTACTTACCTACTTAATTTGAAACTTATATGGAAGATCTCGGATTCTAACATCATTTCTAAAAAACCGCATCTAAATATTACAACAATACCTATAACATGAATATATATTTAGATGCATGCCATTCTCATCATATTAGCTGAAAAGTCAACATAGCTAAGTAGAACTATAACTCAGTATATTGGATCCCATAGCGACTACTGCTAAACATTAAACTGACAACGCCTGCATATATATATTATACTTATCATACTTTTCATTTTAATTGGCAACAACATATACACTACTATGTGGTGTTGTCAGCAAATAAACTAATCTCAGACACTATGTCATCAGGGAGATCGTTTAAATAGATCATGAACAATACAGGTCCAATGGATAGATTCCTGGGGTACACCAGCATTTACGTCATGTGTCTTAGATGAACGGCCATCGAGGACAACCTGGATTTTTCTTTTGGTTAGGAAATATCTAATTATATTAAATATTTGCCCAGAAATACTGTATGAGCGTATTTTCAGGAGAAGCCCTTAATGCCATACCTTGTCAAAGGCCTTGTATATATCATGCTCTACTGCCCTAGCTTCTGCCCTGGCGAGTGTATGATACATGCGTTCAGTGATGACCGTTATGGTGATGTACTAGATCGTGTTTTTCTGAATCCATACTGGCGGTCAGAAAGAAGTGTAGCATTAACTATGTGCCGTACTATCACTAGATTGATTAAGGATTCAAAGATTTAAGCAAAGATCGGGAGTAGAAAGATTGGGGTGTATTTCTTGTAGACTGGTACCACAGAGGCAATTTTCCAGCTATCGGGGAAGCCATGTTCAGCTAGGCATTTATTGTAGAGTTTGGAAGGGACAGAGACCAGTTCAGCAGATCATTTTTTATTACTATTACAGCTATAAGATCAGGCCCACAAGCTTTGGAGGTGCCAAGTTTTTATGATATTTCTGACCTGGTATGAGGTGATTACCAGATTATCAAGTGTGAGTTCGGTCTGTAATGGGCATTTTGGGAGGCGCTGGTTATCTGAGTCCAAAGTGGAGTTAGACGCGAAACGCTGGGCAAGTAGTTCAGCCTTATCAGTGGCCGTGCAAACTACATCATTGTGGTTTGATAGTGGGGGAATCGTTGATTGACTATTGCTCACAACACTAATGTAGATTTTCCAGAACTCACGAGTACCTAGTTTCTGTGACTGAATGCTGTTTTTTATTAACTCATTATACCTTCAATTTGCTTCACTTATCACAGCCTTACAATTATTTCCTGACTCTATAAATGGGTGTCTATTAGTAGCTGACTTATAGCGGCCGAATTTACGGAATGCTTGTTGCCTCTCAGCAATGGTAGCTCCACATTCAGAGGTGAACCATTGGGGAGACTGGGGCTTGCTAAAGATTTTTTGCATAGGGGCATATACTTCAATGCCTGTTTGACCCATTCAGTTAATTCATTTTCACACTGGTCAACAGGGATTGATAAGGTCTCCCTCAAAGGTGCGTCGCTGATGTGATCTCTGATTGACTCAACATCAGCCTGCTCGTAGTATCTCGTTTTTTTGAGAAACGGTTCATCAGCTTTTTGACGATTTTTAAGGGGGATATGAATCATTAGCACAATGTGATCAGCATTCCTGAGTGCGCTATGAGCATTCACAACACACGCCTCGGGTATTGAGGTCAGGAAAAGGTCTAGAAGTGAGGCTTGTTGGTCTACTCGATCGTGGATGCGGGTCGGAAAATCGACAGTCTGAGAGAGGGAGTGAGCTAAGGAGAAATTATACGTAGAGTTGCCGTCTGCGTCAGTACGGCTGGAGAATCCCAACCAGTCGCGGTGGTGGGCATTAAATCGCCCAAATACATATATCTGGGCATTCGAGTCAATTAAGAGTGCTCTATCTATGCTTTCAGATACAGAGTTTAGCAGAGTACAGTCTTGGTCGAAGGGGGACGGTATAAGAAATAAAAGTAACTGAAGCTGTGATGTAAAGTCAATCTAAAGCACATGTAATCTTGGTCATCTGATTCTAACCTATGTTCTCTAGTCAGAGGGAGGGTGTTGTAAACATAAACGCCTAGCCAGTGCATATGTTTGTCAGAGTCTTTACGGTAGAGTAAGAGGTAGCCAGGCATGTCAAAGTGGTGAGAGGAGATTGGGGATTGAAAGTTAGATTAACTTAGAGCTAGGATGTCCGGAGAGTTTGTCAGGAGAAAGGTTTCTACGTCGTTGATGTTCGTTCTAAGTCCCCGGATATTTGTGAATGCGAGGCTCAAGGGCGGAGGCGGAAGTGTTTTTTGTTGGGTGTCTGGTTTAGGTTTGATTTGATATTTTTGTAATGATGTTTGTTTTTTTATTATGGAGGGTTGGTCAAGGTGGCCCCTTGTTTGGTGCCAATAAGCTCACACAACCAGTTCATTAGTCGCGACCTGGTCCATTTTCTTAGATGGATAGCCTTACAAGGTCTTAGGGTTCAACCCACCGAGATGTGTAAAATAGTCTGTACTACTCAAGCATTTCCTAGCCCGTGTAGGTTAAAAATACTTCCATATATATAATAAGTTCAGTGTATACTACCGAGGGAACAGAAAGTTCAAGATAGGTTTCCCTCTCGCAAATAAGTACAAATAAGAGATATAGGAAAGAGAGTACTAAATTTCAGCCCAGCTTTGGATTTCAAGAATGTCTTCTGTGAGAAATCAATAGACAGGCAATAAGACAGTATATATCAATAATTTACTCATGTTTCATATTATTCTAAGTTCTCTGGCCAGCTTTTTGCATTTACTTCGTTTTCCCGTCTTTTTATGTAGCTGCTAGGACGGCAAAATATACAATTTGTCTATTCCTTACACTGTATCTTAGCTTGGATAAGTTTGATTTGTACCTCCATGACCCCGATTTTTTATTGTTCTCGTTTTCTAGTATTATATCCAGTTTGGTCATGCATGTTCAAATGCACTCGTTGACATAGTTTCCAGTGTTTTCCTTTTCCCACGCATTTGTGGCTGGTCTTGTATTATTTTGAAGCTAGCTGCTTCATTAACTTATGATGTAGTTTACCGTTTTCTTTCTTTGTTCACAGTGTCTACATGTACTCTGTTCCTTGGTATTATTTATTTTAGGTTAATTTAGTAAGTTATAATCGCATTGTTCTATGCGGCTGCCAATAGCGATTCCATTTCACGTTTCTAGTGTCATTTTCTAAGTCATGGCCCGTTGTTAACGTGATGCTATGCTGTTGTAGTTCTTATCAATCGTAAATGTAGCTGTTTCTCTTGATACTTTTCGTTCATTGTTTTGGGGTTCTCGTAATGCTGTTTCTTGTATTGTTTATTGTGACGCTTTCCCTTAATGCAGTTACTAGTCTTTCTCTGTTCTGAGTAATGTATTTTTTTAAGTCGTTTTTGTGTCTCCGAAACAGTATTTTATACATAAACATCTTCTTTTGGTGTGTATTCACGTAGAGGCGGTCAGTATAATCTTTCGGATGTAGTGAATTCTAAATGGATTTATGTTTACTCGTTATCTGGACAGGAATCCAATGCTCTGCTTTACTTTGCTAATAGGTCTAGAGCTAGTGAACATTATAGGTGGAACTCTACGTGTTTATTCCTTTAATATATATATATATATATATATATATATATATATATATATATATATACGTATATATTTGAATAATTTGGATGGTTTTGACTACTGGTTGAGCGTTGTCATCACATGGTGATATCACTCAAGATAAGAACAGTAGTCTGAATAATCAAATTTATACAAATTATCAATCCCCATCTCATAAATTCAGAAACACACACACACACACACACACATATATATATATATATATATAGCAATAGGTGAAGTGAAATAATAGAATAAAGTGCCAATCAAATTTTATGACAGTTCAATGTTCAGGCAAAATCAACTTCTTTGATATCTTGCATGGAGCTATTTTAAGCGTATGTGCATTGCTTCATCGTAATAATAATAAAACACATACATGGCATTACCTATGTATTAATTATTATATATATATATATATATATATATATATATATATATATATATATATATATATGTATATACATATATGTATATGTATCTACATATAGGTATATATATATAAATATATATATATATATACATCAATATATATATATATATATATATGTATATGTCCATACATGTAAATGATTAAATGCAAAAGTGTATTAATTTATCACTTATTGAACGTAATATTTTTAAATTCTCTTCATATGATAAAAACAAACTACCTAAAACGATGTTTTTAAATCGATAATTTTCATAACTGATTTTAACGGCTCATTATTAATAAATGTATCATGTTATTTATTTGTAATTTAACTGTATAATTCTTGCTATATGTATATGCCATAGTGTTGCATGGTCTTTAATTTCTTTTTATTCTCCGTCGTGCAGGAGTGTCGTCTCGATGTCATCTAGTCGTTGAGTTTTTTTATTTCGCTTTTGTATTGCCGTGAACATTTCTGTCCGCCGGGTTTGACACAAAACACCTTCATAAAACGATTCGGAAGGCAACACTTATTTAAATGTTGATTAGTTTTATTCAGGCGTCAGTTTTCTGATGCTGGTACAAATGTTTTACTAAACGTTTAGGGAGGGATCAAATTACTACTTTATCATAGTTAATTCCTAGCTTAAGCCATGATTCATTCGGGAGGGGGGAAGAAAAATATCATGCCTGCATTCTCTTAGGGAAATAAATTCCCGTTTTTAATTTGGGACTACATATAGAAATACGTTCGTTTAGCTTGCTTCTAAAAACCAGACCGGCTAAACGCCGTTTCCCACACAAAAGCCTGTGACGTCACAGAATCCCTAGGCGTAGGTGCCCCTTGACACTTGAACTTAGGTCTCGTCAACGTTGTAGCCCTGTCAACGCTTGTGAGCTTCGACTGTGAGAACAGCCCTATTTTGCACTCGGTTGTACGGGTTAACCCACACTAAATCGGGCAAGCCAAACCAAATGATCCTCCACACATACGTCCACTCAACATGCGTTCAGCCTCACAGGGCCATTATCCAACAATAGTTTAGTCAATATATACAGTAATCATTTAAGGTGATTTATGAAAAAAAGATAAATTACAAGAACCTTTTGTAATGCGAGGTAATTAAACTAGAAAAGGAAGATATAATAACCAGACGTAAGCAAAAAACTTGCATAGAAAAAAGAGAGTGACTGACATTATTATCTCTCTTTTCCTCTCCCTCCGTACGTTAGTGACATCCCGTTACATGTGTTTAATTTTGTAAAATACAATGATTAATTTTATGCCGTACTGAAACGTTTGATATTTGTGTTGGAATGTTCGTTTCTGGCCATTAGTAAATTGTAATTCAAACAAAAAAAAACAACACACACACTATTGCAAGGACACATGATGTGTTCTTTCTTTTCATTTCTACTAAGAGTGATGAAAATATTATTAATTTTGCATTCCATTATAAAAAGTACATAACCATTTATATAGATAACTGCTATGTTTAAGCTATATATAATACATGCGAAGGTTTTTGTCATATATCATTTAAAATGTTAGTTTCAAATTTTAAATGGCGGGATATGCGAAGCCAGCTAGTATATATGTATACACACTCCCAATATATATATATATATATATATATATATATATATATATATATATATATATATATATATATATATATATATATATATATATATATATATATATATATATATATATATATATGAACATGGCGATCTTATTGAAATTATGTTATCTTATTTGTGGGGCAATATCTTGTGCGTCTTACTTGTTTGTTTATTTGGGTTTTTTTTTCTCCACGGACTCCGCGCTTGATGTACCCATGTATGTATATAAGTTTTATTACGGTCTCTGAAGAGTAGCGAGTAGAACGAAGTTAATGACTGCATCTTACTCGTTGGAAAAAAATGTAACACCACTAGCAATTCTGGCATGCACAAATAAAGATAAAAATACATTATTTAGTTTAAGATTGACTTTTTTCGTCATTGGAATATAATCAATCACCATATATATATATATATATATATATATATATATATATATATATATATATATATATATATACATAAATATATATATATATGTATGTATGTATATATATATATATGTATATATATATGTATACATACATACGCACATATACATTTATATATACGTATATATATATGTATATATATACATGTGTATATATATATATATATATATATATATATACACGTGTGGGTGTGGGTGTTTTTTTGCTTGTATTTGTGTATACGGAGCCCGCAAGGAAAACATATTGAACGTGGCTTACGGTGTATTATATTAAGCTTGACTGTTATAACAACAATAATTGTATGACTCCTAACCATGTGTTTAAACTGGGTATTAAAAGCAAAAACACATTAGATCATGTAAATTCACAACATACACTGCACGAAAAAAATATGTCATACTTAAGCGTTTTTAAATATTGAGTATGTTTTAAGAAGCGACTAAATACATTTTCAAAAAGAACCCTTCAATGCATATGTTATTATTTCTCAAGTTATGTTAAAGAAAGTAGAACACTTGCTCATACATCACATGCTCAAAGATATTCGGTGTTAAATACTGATCAACTATGAAATAGAAAAACAAGACAAAACTTTTTAAAGGAAAAAAGATCCAAGATGGCGGAAAACTAGCGAGATCAACAGGAGATTTTATTCGTGTTTGTTCAAATGGTCAACACGTTTATGTTTATGCGCTTGTGTCTTTCTCTCTGCCACTGCGAGTGGGCGAAACATCTGAAATAAATAGAATAATAAATGCTGAAAAAACGAATTAGTAACACGTGAATACACAACACGAGTGAGATTCTACCATCTCATTCACTTGCAAATCTAGGGATAGACAGCCTTGTGAAAAGAGAGATAGACAGAAAAATACAGAGAATCAAAATGTAAAGTCTAAGACAGAAACAAAGACACACCTATCTAAATGTTGGCATCAACAGACGTTGTAAAACAGTTATAAATTATGGAAACGTGGCTCATTATGTTGTATGATATGTAACATGTCTTAATAACAGGTATTTATCGATAGGCGTTCAGTATATCCTCTATTCTATAAAAAGTTGAGCCAGAATAATAACTTAGTACGTAATGCAGACCTGAGTATTATGATTCTACAATGTAGTTGCATATTTGTATAGAAAGTCCGAAATCTTATACCTAGTAAAGCAGAAAGTGGTTTACTTTCAGCAGTACCGTTGCTGTCGCTTCCCTTGTTTTGTCCTTAAGTTCTCACATTCCATGAGCGATGTGGTTGATAATGTGCGAAGAATGTTTTTTTACTGGTTGTCTTATGTTTGACCTTGAAGTAGTATTTTTTACTCCTTGCATCAAGTGGCTCCATGCCTTGTATGGAGCGATTTCGATTAAGAAAATGAAGAATAAAGCTGGTGTCTTTAATACACTCGTAGCGTTTTCTAACTTACAATCTAGAAATGAAAAGCTCACATGGAATGTGTGCTAATGTTACTCACATATGGTAGGATTCTTCTACTGCTCTAGACAGTATTCGAGTCTTGAGGTAATACTCTGTGTATAAGAGCCAGATACGTCCTAAGATTTAGTAATGTTTCCACGCACCTGGAAGTGTTACTCATAGGACCTTTTCTCATTTGATATATTACTAAATCAACTTCGCAATCTTCAGGATAGAGACTTTGCTAATTATTTGCTATTGATTGTAATTTCTTATGGACGGTGCCCGACAGAGTTCCAATCTCTGGTTCAGTCCAATAAATAACCCACAGCCATAACTTGTCATTTCACCAAGACTGAAAATTAATATACAACACGGAATTTCTGTGAATAGTCTTTGTCTCAGAATTCTAATCTGTGGAGCATAGTGTCATGAGACTGCTCCCCGTAGCCTCAATCATTGTCATCTCCCAGTGTAAACAAATAGTTGTCGTGCCGTCCTCTCAATTCAAACAAATATTGCTAATTGTATTCATCGTTTACAATGTGAAATGGCAAATGTTTCTAAATCCACAACTTTTCGAACTTAAACATATTTATTCCTTATTGTTACTTGTTTTGTTCTGTTTTTGATATTTCACTTTAATATGTTAATAATGTAGGCCTTCACACCAGAGATGGTGATATTAAAATTGCAGAAATCTTTAAAATCATACTTTTACTAAATATAAGTGATGGGTGATTTATCAGTTTTTTCATGCTTTGAAATGTTTTCAAGAAAAAATGTGACCTGTTGGGTCACTTACGAAGCTCCAGTTAAATTATTTTAACAAGGAAAATATGACTTGGTAAAGCCACTACAAGATAAACAAAATAAAAATTAATTAGTAGTTCCGTCCTTACTATGTATACCTCTCTATATTTCACTGTTTTTTTTTTAATTTATTCTACTGCTGATAATATTAGAGCAGTGGGGATATGTTTATTTTGTTAAAATGAAGAATTCCGAGATTTTTTTTATCTCTCTTTTTATTACTTATGAGTGGTGATATTTATATCCCGATCTATGTCTCTGTCTTTCTTACTCTCTGTCACTCTCTGTCTCTCTCCCTCTCTCTAACTTTATATATATCTCTCACTCTCTCTGTCTGTCTATATATATATATATATATATATATATATATATATATATGATGAATTAGGCTAAAAAGCCTTTCCAAAACATCTTCACATTCAATATTTATTTATAAAACAATATCAGAATAGATTTGTTTCCATTTTACACTTTTATCTTTTTACTAATAATTTCTATATAAAAATATGCGTGCGTATAATTAGAATAATTAAAATGGCTTTGTTTCAAACATAACTTAATATATACAATTGGCATATGCATTGTGCATGATTGAATTATATAGAACACGCTTTTAGTAAACAAATAGTGATTTTCTATAATAATAAATAGTATGCCGTTTTGTTGAGGCTAATGTGTGCGTGTGTATATCAGAAAACACGATGTATTTAGTTTTCGGGGATGGGAATAAACAAATATAACCACAAAGTGAAAAACGAGATATACAATTCATATTTTATTTTAATCGCTGTGTTTCACATTTACAGAAATACTTTAATTCTTATTTCTTTAAATTCAGTTGATGTCCTAACATAATGAAACACACAACCACTGCTATATTTCTAGTTAAACTCTAAATACACTTGATTAATCTATCTCAAAATATAACTGTTTTTCGAAATTTACACTGAATAAATACACGTAATACTATTGATAACATTGTATGAGAGACGTTCTAATTTAATTTAATCGCGTTATCATTCATAAGCCTCATTTTCTCTCATAAGAAATTATCTGTCGAGCCTAAATAAATGTAGAAACTTTGGAATTAAAGACACATGGTTACATTTCATGAAATAATTCAAATACATGACGAACCAGTTACACCTAGTGTGGCATTAGCATTGGGCGGTCTATGGCGGCTATCTCCGAAAGAGAACGTTTACAGTGAATATCAAATTTAAAACCGGTCCTCAGACGCATGTACGATGACATACAGTGCTTAGCATTCCCAGATGATCACCTATCCGGTACTTGTCAGACTTAACTTCAGTGATCTTACGATAATCAGTGTGTCAACAAAATCGATTATGCCGTTATTATGCTAATCATAATAAAAAAAACATTAAACTGGAAAGGGAACGTTAAACATGGCAAACCATGTCCTTCTCTTCTGTGTGACTGGGACCGTAGAAATCAATAGAGATCCTCTCTCACTCGATTACAAAGTCGATTTGTTCTCTGTCATAGCAAGAAAGGTCTGTTGCGCGGCAACTCCCCATATGTTGCAGCAGTGCCCAATTTAGGATTATCTGAATTTTATATATGTAGAGAATTGTATCAGTCGTCAGACAGTTTCTGGGACGGTAAAATGATTCAGCCATGTAGTACTGACTAAACATCTGTAAATGGAAAATGTTTTCTAGAAAAAAAATATATTGATGAGTGCGTCGTGTACGTGCCGTTTCGCCCCTAGTTTTGAGTCCATCCTTGATTATGGATAACTGATAATCATAATTTAAAGAAAAATGTAAACATAAAGGCGTAAAGTATAAGATATTGAATACACGTGAGTTTTCTTATTAGTAAAGGTTGCTAAAATATTTTAATTAATGTTAATCAATAATTTAATGGTTATTTTTTATTATTTTAGACTGTCGGTTGGGAAGATAGACAGCTAGTTTTAGAAAAGCGATGAATGCACATTTGAAGTTTCATAGAGCGCGAGACAATGAATATAGGGTCTGACGTGCGATACTTTTCAAATTAGCCGATGTTCGCGTCGGCAAGCATTCTAATAGACTAGGAGCTGCCGCAGCAACACCGGGTCATGTTTGAGGAAGAAAGGGGTATAGTGCCACGCGGTGTCAGAAAGTAAATTCTCCTGCCTCCAGCAAGAGTGTCATTATCGGGGAAGATGGCTTTCCTTACGTTTCGGTCTTGTGCCCTATCTTGCCTTAGTGGTTAACAAAAACACATCATACAACATGTGCTTTATTTTTGAATTCAATAAAGCGAACATTTGTAATCAAATTATTATTAATGCACAGCCACGTTCACATAAACATAATGTAACTTGCGCGTATACGCATAGGTCAACACATAGGTCAACACATAGGTCAACATACTCAAACACACAGATAAGTATCCTAAAAAAATGAGAACAGTGCGCGTAACATATTTCATGATTCTTGAAAGGAGGTTTCTCGGAGAGTAACACATATTTATAGCGTGTTTCCTTTTTTCCGAATTAGAAAACAAATAAGGTTACTTAGTCTATTCGTCTGGACATATAAAACTTGCGGGAAGTAGCAGAAGGTTTTAATGTTTTCGAACATTTTAATTTCTTCTGGATATCACTTCGGCTAATGAGCTAATTTCTTGTACCGGTTAGCAGTGGCCAGACCCCAATAATATATATTTATCTAAGCGAAAACGACTACCACGAGAGACGGGAAAGAAAATAGCTTCGCCTCGGAATTGAATAGTTTATGGTTTTGCTAATCTTGCTCTTTAAGTACAGTATTTGAAACGAATATTTTGGAACTTCCCGATCAGTTACATATTTTAAGCTATAATAATTGGATTTTTTGTTGTCCTTAAATTATTGAACTTTGCAGTTCATCACTTATAAAAATAGAAAAAAAAGATGTGGGACCAGCAGAAACTAGACGATACCCAGAAAATAATTACACATATATGGGTGTTTATAATAATAAAAAACTATATATATATACATATATGTATCGTTTCATGTTTATGCGTATACTATTAAAAAAGGTATACTATATATATATATATATATATATATATATATATATATATATATATATATATATATATATATATATATATATATATTATAATATAAAATGAAGTAATAAAATAAGGTGTCAATCAAATTTTATTAGAATTCAAAGTTCATGCAAAGCATCCTTAAGTCCTTAGCTCGGCAAAGTTAGAGTTGCACATGTTGGGATCTCGGAACTTTGATTGGACTTTTTGTATTATTTTGATTGATTTATTTATCATTAACATTGAATATGGACACATTTCGCGACTGGATAACTTTGCCGGCCCCTTCAATTTCACATATTTGGACTGCTGTTTGTATCTTGGAGTAATGTCCTTCCTGATTATGCTTCTCAACTTGTATGACCTGGATGGACTGTATGGATTCAACAAAAGTATGTTTTTGGATTGATATGTTTGATGTTATGTATTTTTATATATTTGTGTATGTAATTTTATATATTTTCAAAGCGTAATTTTATTGCCTGTAGTAGTATAACTGCGGTAATGGTCCTCTGAAGAGAAGAATTATCTTTGAAAACTCATGAGCTAAGGACTTAAGGATGCTTTGCATGAACTTTGAATTCTAATAAAATTTGATTGACACCTTATTTTATTACTTCAGTTTATATTATAATATTAATGCTCTATCCAGTATATTGAGCTTCAGTTTTTTTATCCGGATGTTTCACTAATTATAAGATATTAGTTGACGCTTATATCTTTTGTTGGATTGCTTCATATATATATATATATATATATATATATATATATATATATATATATATATATATATATATACAATTTAAGTATTTACTTCAATATGCTTTATGCCTGAGTAGCGCAATGTAGTAAGGTGTGTACTTAGCTTGACGAGTTTTTATGGGGGATGAAACGCAGAATCTTCTCTTTGGTTTTATTGACATAACATAGTTCCATACAGTACTATATATATATATATATATATATATATATATATATATATATATATATATATATATATATATATATATATATACATAAATATATATACTTATAAATACATAGAATAGATGTATTTAATTTAGTATTATTACGTGTTTCTTACAAGAGGATTATTGTTGTTCTGTCGTCTCTGGTTGTGTGAATATTTAATGTCAGTACGAAATTGATAAGTTTAATACTGTTTAAAATAAATCTTGCCATTTTTTCAAATAAATTCTTCAAAGGGTTAATATGCATACGTGTATGTATTCGTTGCTATATGATTGAGCTCTTAAAATGGTATCCAAGTCCATATTATATCTGACAGCTATTATGTTCTATCGTTTTAGAAAGACAAGACATAACTGGTTATTGACTTGCTGCTCGTTACAAGAGTCCATGCCTTTTGTATTTCTGTCGGTAACTGCAAAGGAGAAGCCAGTACAGTCTAGTTACTCAATTTGTACGCTAAATTATATAACTGATTTATTGTCTACTAACACCGTATTTATCCGCACTTTCCTGCTAAATGCACTAACAAATAATTCCCTCTATTTTTCCATTCCTCACTTTCTCAGTTCTCTTTCGTACTCTATCACATCGTAAACGAGTGCCATTATTGACTCCATCTATCATCCAACAACACTCCAGAATATTCCCTGCGCTGTTAACGACACACGGCACTTTTTTGTAATATTTGTATTTTCTGATCATGACCTGTCATTTTTAAGTGGCTAAGTCAACATATCTCTGTGCGACGCACTTTCTCGCCACCAGATGTCACCGTAGGCGTTGTGGGACGCGAGAAATCGGTGTAAACAAGTGGCACCAATTTGAAATATTAGCGAACATAAACGTAATGCAGAATTGATGAGCGTTAAACTGAGAAGCCTTTGTAGATTATGGTTTTTTTATCTTGATCAAGACCCTTACGCACTTTATCTCACGAGGGCAAAAGTTATTTTTTGTTGGATTTTGATTAATGGGGGACATACACAAGCTAATTGTTAGGTATCGCCTCCAGTGTCTATTAGAAACAACAGTTAAACTCATATGTTATTGCAATACATCTTGTGAATCTGGTGTATATGTTTTCCTAATCTGTTTCTCATTGAAACTTCGATGTCAAGTAAGAGTCTCTTAAGATGCTAAACCGGTCATAAAACAGATACGTACATATATATATATATATATATATATATATATATATATATATATATATATATATATATATATATATATATATATATATATATATATATATATAATAATGGTAATAATCCAGGTGAAAAATATCCACAGGGTGGTAATCCAGAGAATTTTAACCGGGTTTATAAAAAGTGCTCAATATCAAAATAGAGCTTTATATATGATAGTTTTATTTACACAGACATGTACAAAATCTGCGACACTGGCATGTCGATGTTATCGATCAACAGTTACTATAAACTGAGATCTCATCAGGCAGAGTTAGAATCCGATCTTAACCTCAGATCATATTTGGAGAGAATGAAGTGGAGGGGTAGAGACAGAAAAGAAGAAGGAAAGAAATTTAACATTTCAAAAATTAAAGCCGTTAAAAAATTAAAATTAAAATTAAAGATTAAAAATTAAAAATTAAAAATTAAAAAATCTAAAAATCTAAGGTCTAGAATCTGAAACAGACAGGGCAAATAAATAAATAAATAAATAAATAAATAAAAAAATAAGAATATATGGTGGAAAGAGGAACAAATAATGATGAGGGGAGAGACACATAGAGGAAAAAAGAAAAAGAAGAAGAAGAAGGAGAGAGAGAGAGGGCGTCTGTTGATTTAGGTCGGGAGGGAAGGAGGGGGGTAGTAGACATGCACGAATTAGGTGTCAAAAAACCGTCGAGTTTTTAATTTTTAATTTTTAATTTTAATTTTAATTTTTTAACGGCTTTAATTTTTGAAATGTTAAATTTCTTTCCTTCTTCTTCTCTGTCTCTACCCCTCCACTTCATTCTCTCCAAATATGATCTGAGGTTAAGATCGGATTCTAACTCTGCCTGATGAGATCTCAGTTTATAGTAACTGTTGATCGATAACATCGACATGCCAGTGTCGCAGATTTTGTACATGTCTGTGTAAATAAAACTATCATATATATATATATATATATATATATATATATATATATATATATATATATATATATATGTAAACAATTGTATTTGACTTTCCAATGATGAAGTTTTTATTAATTTATCTTGCCGAATTATGAAATAATTTAATGTGAATCTTGACAAATGTTTCAGGAAGGAACAAACAAGCCGAAATAATAACATAATTAACTTTCGTTCACGATGATACTCAGAAGATCATCAGATCACTTCCGGAGGATAATCGTAAAAAAAAATGTTTAAACGATATATGCATTTCTAACAGAAAATACTTCCTTAAAAGAAACAAAAAGTTCCATTCATAGACTACTGCCATGTTATAAAAATACGATCAACATAACAAACATGCAAGCCAGAAAATGCCAAACCGAATGGAATGTATTTCCGATATTTTTAATTATGAATACGCTATTGTAAATGTATCGTTAAGACGCAATATTATTTTTAATTCAGAGATACGAACGTTGGGTACCCACTAAAAACCCAACCTAATGCTTAACGTTGTCCGTTGAATTATTGCCTATGATATATCGAAATTCATTTATGTGTTGGGTTCCATCGCTTAATATTCAATAAAATGTTTTCATTACATTACATAGTAAAACCAAATAACAATAATACATAAAGAAAATAAATATAATATAGAACAGAATCTAAGTTACTGTATTAAATTAAACAGAAACTAACAGATACTTTAACAATCCAAGAAACATAATCAGTACGTAAATGATTTAAAAGTAGTATCCCTTACTTTAATTTAAAATATAGTGATGTGCTTCATTCAAATAATGTCTATAAACGAATGAAAATGTTTATTGACTTGAATAAAATATAAACAATGCTCACCTATATAGACGCACACCCACACACACACACACACATGTATATATAAATATATATATATATATATATATATATATAGAGAGAGAGAGAGAGAGATATAGTGAAAAAGAGATATATACACATATATATATATATATATATACCCACACCCACACACCCATTATATATATATATATATATATATATATATATATATATATGTGTATATATATATTCTAAACACTTACATACACATATATGAAGATGTCAACTGCAGATAAATCTAATTTGTTTTAAATGAGACATACGACAATCAAGGTATAAACACATGAAATCAAGACCCAAATAAACCCTTATGTTAATTGGAAACATACGGAAATCATACCGGTATCATATTTTTAAGATGTGGTCGCGTGTTGACGTGCAACTCTTTTGTAATTATAGCTTTGCAATTTTGAAGATTGCGTTTGTAACATACCCCCGTTGGCATATCTTATATACAGGGAATTAGTGTCGGTCAGTCTCAAGATGAGGCCACAAGTTTACCCCTGTCATTTGTACTATTAAACTTATGTTAGTAATGGACATTTTATATCAATATGTTTACTACCGAACATATATCATGAATTAAATTACTTCTACTAGTGAACTATCCATGGGTGTATATTCTTTTACAGACTAATGAACTATCTACCAAATGTAAATTGGTATGTGCTGCCCATATTAATGAAAGATTACAAATTACATTAATACATTTAATTAATCTATTAATAAATTACCGAAAGGCTCAATTCAATCAAAGTGTATGAAATGAACTATACAAAGAACTCTTTAAATAAAGCATATCTATCTGAATATATATATATATATATATATATGTATATATATATATATATATATATTGAATTATAAAAAAGAAAAAACTATACACACATTAAGGTTGTACCCATTATAACTTATTTCGACCCCTTAATTAGGTCTCCTCAGATGTATAAACAACCACGTCAAAAAAACAAATTTGGTTTTTTGACGTGGTTGTTTATACATCTGAGGAGACCTAATTAAGGGGTCGAAATAAGTTATAATGTGTACAACCTTAATGTGTGTCTAGTTTTTTCTTTTTATAATTCTGCTTTGCTCTGTTTAAATTACATTGAGCTCTGTTATTCAGATTCTCAACACAAGATTGAAATCTACACACTATATATATATATATATATATATATATATATATATACACAGTATCTACAATAAGTGAGTACACCCAACGAATATTTTACTTTTTACTTCATAGAACTTTAATCTTTCGTAGGATTTAAAGGAAACTTGATGAGAACATAGCCATGTAGTGGGTTAATAGCTTTATACACTATGAAGGAACACATATATTTTCAATGCCAAAAAATCGAGCAAAAACATTTGGAACAAGTAACAAAAAGTGAGTACACATGAGCATTTAAAAGAAATAATCTTATTTTTAATACTTTGTATGGCCTCCATTGCTATCAATAACAGCAGACAACCTCCTAGGCATTGATTCGACTAGTTTATGACGTGTGTCTGCCGGAATCGCGTTCCATTCACACTTAATGACCTCCTTCAGTTCGTTATTATTTCTCGGAGTTTTCCCTTCAATTTTCAGTTTCAAGTGCTCCCACAAATGCTCTATTGGGATCAAATCAGGTGACATACTCGGCCATGGTAAGGTATTCACCCGTTTACTGTCTAAGAACGCCTTAGGGTCGTTATCTTGCTGGAAAACTCCACGTCTGCCAACACTTGTCAGACTTGGTAACATTTTCTTCTCCAATATCTGTCAATAGAGTTTGGAATTAATTTTTCCTTCGATGAAAGCAATTCGTCCAACTCCTTTGGCATTCATACACCCCCAAATCATTAATTTCGCACAGTTTAAACGTAACTGTAAGTGCTCAGACAGTGCGCAACATTCTCTATGAAGACGGGTTTAAAGGCTGCATACCCCGGAGGAAGCCTCTGCTTAAAACTTCTCATAAAAAGAAGCGCTAGAAATTTGCTAATGAACATAAAGACAAAGACATGCAGTTTTGGGACAAAATCCTTTAATCTGATAAAACAGAAATAAATCGATTCGGATCAGAAGGCGTTAAGCGTGTTGCGACGAAAAGGGGAAGCTTACAAGGATGTGGGTCGTGCCCACTCTATAGCATGGAGGTGGGAGCTTAATGATTTGGGGGGTGTATGAGTGCCAAAGGAGTTGGACGAATTGCATTCATCGAAGGAAAAATTGATTCCAAACTCTATTGCCAGATATTGACGGAAAACTTTTACCAAGTCTAACAAGTGTTGGCAGACGTGGAGTTCTCCAGCAAGATAACGACGCTAAGCACACGTCTCGGGCAACGAAGGCGTTCTTAGACAGTAAACGGGTGAATACCTTACCATGGCTGAGTATGTCACCTGATTTGAACCCAATAGAGCATTTGTGGGAGCATCTGAAACGGAAAATTGAAGGGAAAAATCCGAGAAATAATAACGAACTGAAGGAGGTCATCAACTGTGAATGGAATGCAATTCCAGCGGGCACATGTCATTAACTAATCGAATCAATGCCTAGGAGGTTGTCTACTGTTATTGATATCAAAGTATTACAAATAAGATTATTTGTTTAAAATGCTCTTGTGTACTCACTTTTTGTTAATTGTTCCAAATGTTTTTGTTCAATTGTTTTGCATTAAAAATATATTTGTTCCTTCATAGTTTATAAAGCTATTAAACCACTACATGGCTATGTTCACATCGAGTTTCATTTAAATCCTACGAATAATTACAGTTCTATTAAGTGAAAAGTAAAAAAAAATCGTTGGGTGTACTCACTTATTGTAGATACCGTATATATAAGGGATGGTTAAAACTATGATACAATCAGGAAATTGCACTATATATCCTATAATTATGTATTAAGAGTAAGCAAAATTATTATATACTCATGACATATACATATATATATATATATATATATATATATATATATATATATATATATATATATATATGTATGTATATGCAGCACATAAATATATACGCATTTATATACATGTATATACTTATTAACACGTTCGTATGTATACATATAGATACTTATATACACGTGCATACACCCACTTTCGTTTTGCAACATTGATTTACCATTTCAAATGAAGTAATGAGCTGTTTGACTGATTTATATGTCAATCCTTTTATTTGTCTATATGCCCTAATTCAAAGTTTACTTATTAGTCGGACAGACAATTTGAGAGGTTGTAGCTTGATTGCTGATTAGAGTTTGGTAATATATTTTGTTTTTGATTAGTTTAATTATACTTGAACATTATTAGATAATACGGTTCAAGGGTGCATTGGTAACATTTTAAATCTTATACTATGTGTATTAATTTTCCTTACTGAATATAGACTAATTGGAATCGATTCTATTCTTTATTTCCTAGGAATTCTCTAACCTACCTACCTTGTTTGCTATTGATGTTGCATTATGATAATATATATATATATATATATATATATATATGTATATGTCTGTCTAATTATATATATATATGTATATATATATATATATATACATATATATATATATATGTGTGTATATATTTGAACACTACCCAACACACGTGAAGGCTTTGTATGATATACATTATTTCATATATATATATACATATATATATATATATATATATATATATATATATATATATATATATATATATATATATATATATATATATATATATATAAAATATTTTGCGTTACACACCAAAGAAAAGTTCTTAAGGCTACCTGGAGCGAAAGACAATTTATTTAATTTACCAATCATTAAGCTTAAGCTGAGGTAATCAACGTTTGCTTACGTAAGTCCTTGTTCTTATATATTTAAATCACACGAAATATATGCACAATTATGTACGTATAGAATTAAAATAAAATTTCAGATAAGCAATGTACGTTTAATAATAATCTATCGTGATAATACAAAACTCAATATATTGAATGGAGCAATCAGTTAAAGAGATGAAAAATAAGAATGACAAATTGTATAGATAGAACATTTATTTAAACAACAATGTTCTAAGCAAGGCGTTTCCTATCCTTTATCTATGGATGTTCAAAGATAACCTCTTTTCATGATAAAAACCGGTTATATATATATATATATATATATATATATATATATATATATATATATAGATAAATAGATAGATAGATAAATAGATAGATAGATCGAGAAGGATCGAAAGATAGAGGCGGAAAGAAATTACTGATTTCAGAATTATCTTTTCATTTTTTAATCCTAACTGTTTTGCAAACAGAATTGAGGCAAGTAATATTTCAAAACGGCAATAGGAGTGGTACCTTCCAAGACCTGCTCTCTTTCTTGGATAGTTTATTGGTTGCGCCATTTATATGTCAGACTCAAATAGGCACCAGTTTTATAACCTAACGATGTATTCATGGGTATAAAGACACAGGAGACCAGTTAGAAAGAAGATTACACCTGTC
Source organism: Sepiola atlantica (assembly GCA_963556195.1). Taxonomy (NCBI): domain Eukaryota; kingdom Metazoa; phylum Mollusca; class Cephalopoda; order Sepiida; family Sepiolidae; genus Sepiola; species Sepiola atlantica. Next base: position 3,867,897 of record OY744515.1, read on the forward strand.
GTAAACTAGAATTGTTGCTTCTTTTATTAAAAGAAACACACACCACTCTCAAAAGATTTGCATTTTAGTTTCAAATATAAACACACGAACTATCTATTATACGGTTGTAAAATAACAGTTCTGATTACAAACATGAAAGCGCATATGACATATTATAATAAAGATGAGCCGTTGTCGTAAACTAGCTATTTTACTGAGAAAGACATAATTTCAGCTACGAAAATCATTGAACGATGAAAAAAATATTAATCTAAATGATATGTTCATCTTCTGTCACATACATACAAATACAATAGTTCTATAACAGTAACAATATACTATGTAGTTAACATATTACTCTACAACATATTCATTTGAAATGAATGTGTTTATATAAATATGCGTACATGAAACCTCCATTATAGTTACTATGTATGTGTGTAGTTAATTATGAGTAATGATATTTCACACCATTTTTATTTTCCATCACATTGTTTGTTTTTGTTAAAAACATATACCGATAAGCAATTTCAATTATATCAAGGATTCTATATTTACGTGAGTCAAAACAGAAAAAATAACATTGAAAACAACGCCATTTTGACGTCATAACTATTGGAGAAAGAATAACACCATTCAGAACAATATTCGCAGCATCGTAACTATCGATCTCATGAAATCATTTATTTCTGCCGGTAGCTACTCATTAGCTCGATATTGTGTTTGGCTTTAATCTCGTCAGCCACTTTTATTATATAAATTCGGATAATATGTACATTGTCTCATAGTAGACAGATGTCAGACGACAAAGTCTGAGGCAACATTTCTTCTCAGCGATATCAGTTTTAAGCTAACGGCTTAATTATTGGTGTTTTTATGTACTTTGAGGAAATTTTTTTTTATTTATGTAAAGGTGGCTCTTTTTGTTTTCTTCCATTTGCCTTATGATATTGTTGTCTTTAATTTTTATAATTGCCTTTACTGCATAGCATCTATCTCGCTACAAATCTCCAGATTTAGGATACCCCCTAAACTGTAAGTGACATGAGTCTATACCTAATAGAATTTTAAATACTCGTAATAGCATGCAATCCTACGTTAATGATTGACCGGTATGGTTTGGTTTATTTTAACCAGCTTTTACTGATCGATATAGAGAAAACTGGAATTGTTTGTAACGTTAATTGTCTCTTTTATATTTGATTGGATACGTGATGTATTATGAGAATGATACGCTGATTGATAACAATTCGGTTGAATGTGTAGGCAAGTAACTTGTTAAAAGACACGGTTAGATAAACCAATAGTATGAACCTGCTGGACAAACACTTTTCGTCACACATATATATATATATATATATATATATATATATCTTTATATATATATATATATATATCTTTATATATACAGATAGATATATATATATATGTGTGTGTGTGTACGTGTGTGTGTATGGGGGTGTGAGGGTCATGCGTGTGTGTCTGTGTATCTAATATGTAGTATGTTGAATGTTCTTAAAGTTCAATCTTGCATTCATTATGTATTTTAATGTAGAATTGATTTTAGTATTGATAGTGATAGGGTATGTATGTAGAAGTTTATTATTGTTATATCCTTTGTTTTTAGATAATTCTAAACTATTCAAGATAACTATATGGAATAAGTTCATATAGTACTGTTTATTTCGGAACATGAATATTAGATTAGGCCCAACTATTGTTTTTGAATGTTGGTATGATGTTTAGTAGCGGCAACTAACGTATTATAAATGTTAAATGTTCTTATATATATATTCATATATATTTATATATATTCATATATATTTATATATATATATGTTTTCATATATATATATATATATATATATATATATATATATATATATATATATATACATATATTAATATATATACATATATATTTATATGTATACTAGCGGAACCCGTCGCCCGGCGTTGCACGGGAGAAAGTACTACCTATTGCATGACGTCGAATAAAAACAGAAACGGCCTATTGTTTTTCTACCCCCCCTCTACCGTATTTGCGAATGTTTTAAATTAAAAAAAAAGAAAAAAGTGGTAAAGTAGAATGGGATCGAACGCAAAAACTGGCGATCATGAAACGTATATTCTTACCCATTGCGCCACTGTTTCGGGTTACAAATTCATGTGAAAATACGCGAATTAAACGAAGCTTAATTATTGGCATGCGTGTTAAATAACAACCAGTGTTTTTGTGAAAATTAAACTGTGTTTATTAGTTCCCCCGGTGTCGATGAGTGTAGTCACAGTACAGAATTGTTACGGAGAAAAGTTTTTGCTACCATCTATATGGAGTTGGTATTTCGGAGAGTCGTGGGTGCAGGCCAAATGTAATATTACGTGTTAGTTGGGAAAGAAGAATAACAAATTTACTAAAACACACGCGAGTGAATAAGTGTAATATAATTGTGAGTCCAGTAGCCTGTCATGCATGTGGTTATTTTCCTATTCTCCGAGAAGGAACAGGGGGAAAACGTCTGTACTTTATATATTAGATATGTAAATATACATACATATATATATTCATATATATATATATACATATACACATATATATATATATATATGTATACATGTGTATCAATATATATATATATATATATATATATATATATATATATATATATATATATATATATATATATATATATATATAGCCTAAGAAGCTTTGAGCAATTTAACAAAAAAAAATGTAAACTCCAGTTTAAATTCCCAGACAAACTAACTAAATCCAAGATATTGGAGACTTAACATTCGTTGGAAAATTATTAAATTAAAAAATATAAGTAAAAAACAAGGGGGGTTTATATTCTAAGAGTGAAACAAAAACAGGAGACCTTAAGCGTAAAATATTAACCCGTGGATCATCAGCTGTTTACCATGTAACTGTTTCGGAGATTTAAAAACAGGACAGTTATAATATGCATGGCTCTCCAATGGTACTGATTATACGACCATTTCCCCAATAATCAAGTGTTGAAATAATTCAGCTTAAAATATCACTAATATATACATAAATAAATAATAATAATTATAAAATAATAATAATAATATATTACTTTTAAGACTACCGTATGATATAGTAATTTGCATATCAAATAACATTAATTATAACAATAATAAAAATAATAATAATACTATCTAAACACTACATCCAAATACCATTCTGCAATATGGTAGCTATCAATAAAATTATATAGGAATTAAAGTTGCATTAAAAAATAAATAAAAAATTAAGCTTAAGTACATTAGGTACCAGAAAAGTAATTAGATAAGAGGACGGAAACCTAGCCATACAGATCTAAATACCTAATATATAGTCTAAAGAAGCTTTGAGTCATTTAAAAAAAAAAAATTAAAATGCAGTTTAAATTCCCAGACAAACTAACAAAATCCAAGATATTGCAGACTTAACATTCGTTGGAAAATTAATAAATGAAAAAATATAAGTAAAAAAAAAAGGGGGGTAACTATTCTAAGAGTGAAACAAAAACAGGAGACCTTAAGCGTAAAATATTAACACGGGGATCATCAGCTGTTTACCATGTAACTGTTTCGGAGATTTAAAAACAGGACAGTTATAATATTCATGGCTCTCCAATGGTACTGATTATACGACAATTTCCCCAATAATCAAGTGTCGAAATAATTCAGCTTAAAATATCACTAATATATACATAAATAAATAATAATAATGATAATATATATATATATATATATATATATATATATATATATATATATATATATATATATATATATATATTATCTAGTCGGGTTTAAACGCATAAACGCATAAAAAGGCATACCCCGTCTATTATATATATATATATATATATATATATATATATATATATATATATATATATATATATATATATATATATGTGTGTGTGTGTGTGTGTGTGTGTATTTTATATGGACTAGCCTATTTTTCGTTTTTATTTTCTCTAACAATTTAATTGCTTTTCTAAACATACTTATTTAAATCAACAATCTTATTTAGCTGTGAATGTTTACCTTATTTTCCTAAAGCGAAGCGTTAGTGTTAGTACGTGCTTAATAAGAAATTGATAACGTTTCTACATATTTATACCCGTTTACACAATTAAATAATTTTCTTAGTACACTTAATTGTTTATCCTTATACTAGGTAAACTATTCTATTCTAATTTCAACTTACCTGTGTGTCTATACTATAAACATACGTTCGTTTTATAAGTCAGTAGGTATTGTGTGTAATCATAGGGGAAATGATTACTATCGCTATTTTTGAATCATACAACTACGAACATCGTCGAATTTCATTTATATTTATCATTATTGACATATTGTTGTTACATGTCAATACTTTAAAACAGAAGCAAGATAAATACGAAGGAGAATAAAGTAAGTAAAATAGGTAACATATCACATGCTGACTTTCATCGTTCGCTTCCTTACAAGAATAGGAACGGTCTTTAACTTTCAGCGCAGAAAAGAAGGTACCTAATATTAAGAAAAGTCGAGTAGCACACTATATTACGGTTGGACCCTTTTTTGATTGATAACCAAGGTTTGTAGATCCCAACTGGGTGTTTACTAACTTTTATTTGCGTATACTCTCCGAATCCGTAACATTTGTACATTGTCTTTTGGTAAATTTAACTTTCAGATCTATCCCGATATTATCTAAAGGATGATGTCGGAAGATAAACTATACCACTCCATAACCTCAACATACCTTTTTCTTGAACCGAGCCTTTGTTACCTTAGCCGAATAGTTTCGGTCAGCGTAATGCTGAATCATCCAACTAGGATTGATCATTCAGTTTTCTGGCTGATGGAAAAGAGTGCTTTCCCCAACAATTTCCCTGTACTTGGCTCTATCTATCTTTCCATTGTCCCATTGTTGTCGTCCGTTTCCTTGGCAGAGAAACCGCATCACGTATAATGGTTCTACAACCATCGTAATCGTTAGAATTGTATTCTTAAGGTCTAAGTCAGTTTATGTTCCTTCAAACACGGCAAGTCGATTAAGTGCTAAAACTTATGTTAGTCTCATCTGACAATAGTTCATTCTCCCACTACCCCTTCGCATCATACAAGTGCTTTATTGCAAACTTCAGAGAGCTTGTACACGCGCCTTCTTCATTAAGGTGACTTTAGAGGCGATATATCATTTCAACACTTGTCAACGTTATATGTTAATAATGGTCATTTTAGTCCCTGTTACATTGACCTCATCAACAAGTTCGTGTCTGGTGACGCAATAGAGTACCCCCACTTAACCCACGGGGACAGCCGGGTGAGATTAGCTATGGTTATTGAATCGACAATACTAGAATCGACTTAACCAGGATTAAAAGATTACGTGAGAGAAAACTACGCTATATAAGTTTCGGGTCACAGGCCAGTTGAACCCGTTGTTGTGATCACACAAGTGTAGTTCTCGGTAAATTCCATCCTTTTCGTTTTCTTGTCATGGTCAATTCACTCTGAGGGGTCTTGCATGTAGCTTCAGTGAGAGTGAGATTGATAGTCAATTCGTTTTACTTTGATTTTAGAATTATCGCACAAAACGTTGATTCGTTCTCTTCTAGCTGTTTGCTGATGGTCTTATAGCCCACTCTTATTTGGTGTAGGAAAACACATTTTTCTCTGATATCCTTATATCATTATTTTGTTTTGCCTATTGTTGATTGATTATATTCTTGTACATTGAATGATTCTCTATACTACTGTATTTTAGACAACTGAATATCATAAGATTAAGAGTAATCATTGAGAAATAATACCAATAGTTTTACCGGTGGAAATAATTACTGGTTTGTAGGGGGTAAATATTTATTTTTCAATAACTAATAAATTAATATTCAAAAATAATTATAGTGAAGTCAAATACGAAAGATTTGTATCATACACATATCGGTAGAAACAAAGAGTAAAGTCCTCATGTATCGTGTAGCGCTCTATACTTAATATACATGTCACACATATGCTTATGTTTGGAAAGTCATAGTATCAAAAGGATAAACCAGACATGTATTTATATATTGTGTGTATTCACGCAGCATTTGTTTCATTCATGTACACATTATTCAAAATAACAGAATTTGCCTGTTTAATTATACCATTTTTATTTCGTCAGTTTTATTTTGTATTAAAATCAAAATTATCATAAATGTTGCATATGTTTCACGAACATTTTCGATTCTTCGTAGAATCATTCTCAGGTGCTAAAGGCAAATCAACACAAAAGCTGGAGAATTTAAAAAAGACGGCGGATAAAGGTGCAGAGAACGTTGTTCGCATTGTTCCAAAACAGACGCTGCACGATTTAAATTTTGATATATATATATATATATATATATATATATATATATATATATATATATATATATATATATATAACTGAGTCCAATGAACGTGTCGTTATTTTACACCAAAGTGATTCGTATAAACAAATGTTTCTCAAGTTGTCTAGATTTCAAGTTTTTAAAAGAAATATAAATCCTGTATCTTCCCGGGTACTGAGCAATCAGAAAATATCCAGAACAAGTCTGTTGCTTCTCAAGATCACAGAAGAAATCGACATTTACATTATAAAGCATACTTTAGAGTAATATTTTGTCAAACATCCAGGTACTTTCGAGAGCATATTTAACAAGACTTGCATTTTTCTGGGTTCATTTGATGAATCGTCATTATATAAAAGTAATGCTGATGACCTACCTTTAGTCTTGAGAGACAACTAATACCCCGTGTGAGAGTAGTTGCCCGTTTAATAGTAAAGCAAATGTTGCGCAATCCCAATCATACCTCTCCTTGGTCGAAACTACTTTATTCCGTCGCCAGATCCAATCGAGGACGACTGGAAACAATGTCGAGATCAGCGGAGAACACATACAGATCCTGGTATGCCAAAATTGTCACCCACTTTAGTCCTCCCCAGGCGCAACGTCGGATAACCTGAGTGATCAAACTAGAACCAGTTTGTCAACGTAACTATGGCGTATTCAAGTTAATGATTTAGTTCAAAACCTTGATTATCGAGACAAATGAAGTAACAACTGTTAAAATGAATCACTTTGCTGGAATATAAATAAATGCTTTTTGGAATCTGAATTTCTATTGTCTATTTATATATCATCTGAAATTGTATAGTAATATATATTAAGCGATTACACTGAAAATTGGTCTACAATAATAAATGTATATATATATATACATATATATATATATATATATATATATATATATATATATATATATATATATATATACATATATATATATATGTGTGTGTGTGTGTGTCTGTTAATTTGTGTTTTCTGTAAGGTAAAACTGTGTTAAACACAGACATGTATAATATATATATATATATATATATATATATATATATATATATATATATATATATATATATATATATAAACACGCAAATGTTTGGTACATAATTAAATTAAAATTAGAGACAAATATGTTAATGTGTAAGCTATTATTTTTACGTTTCGTCAGAATATCGATACCTCACATACAATTACAACAACAGTCCGATGCAAAAGGTTTTATGCTCATTTAATTTTTTGAATTGCGTTTTTCCTCATAGTTTTATATGTATCAAGAAAATAAATGAAATGCTTCGTCTCCGGAACCGGTTTTCCGTCTCGAAAATACGTTATCTACAACAGATAAAAATGTCTCACTTAAAAGCCCCAACTAAGCAAAGTAGAAACGTTTGTATTTCTTAGTTATTTTATTTCACATTTAAAATTCACATAGAACATTCAGTGATTTAAAACATTTTTACTTGCAGTTCTTTAGATTTAAAATACATTTTACATGTAACTAGCGTGCCCCGTGTCCCGGCGTTGCCCGGAAAACTATATGTAATCAATACTTCCTAGCCTTAGCATGAAACTACAGCAGTAGTTACGATAATGGGTTAGATGAAACAAAAAATATAACATTTTGTTCTGACTAAGCAACTGTATGTCTTGGTGTACTTTAATTACAACATAAATCAAAAACTTACAGTTAAATAACGTGCAATCAATAATTTTCTGGTCCCAGTATTGCACTACGGGAGTGATTCTATAAAGAGCTATAGCAAAAAATAAACCATACATAGTCTTATGATGAAGGACATGTATGTATCGGTTAAACTTAAAAACAAATAAAGGAATAGCTTATCGAAACTTACATCTGATTTATATTTCTATAATCAAAGTGTCCAAGATTTGCCAGGAGAAATATGTTTAATGAAGAAATTTCAGGCCAAAACATTGAACTACGGCTGTCATTGTATTATATGTGTGAGGAGAAAACAGTAATTCATTGTCATTGTCATACAAATATATGTATCGGATAACTTTACAAACAAAATAAACGAAATGTATATCGAAACAGACTTTTTCTTAATATTCCGTAGTAAATTAATAATAAAAAAAACTAAATTATTGAAGCAAAGTAAGAACTGAGTTCTGGAAAAATCTTAAGGGACATTTTTGTTATTCAGATAGGAGAATGTAAATCGTTCCGAAATAAAATCAGAAGCGTAATCTGCTATTCTGGAATGAAATTCGAGTTCTATACAACTAATCTGAATTAGCGTAATTTCTTCGTAATGCATATATTTGTATATACATAAATCATATGTTACAAATGCGAAATGAACTTAAATAAAAAGTAGATAGTATGTATAAGTATAAATAATGTAATGCCTATATTTACATTACACAACGGCTATACTTATATTCAACGAAACTGGAATGTAGAAAAAAGAAGGAAGGGGGTATTTTTTGGTTGAAAATGTATAATATGTTACAGAGAAAAAAGAGTAGCATATTACAGGAAGCATGAGCGTTTTTAATGGCGAGAAATAATCCCATTAAAAATAGGTCACCGGTGATACTTGGGACAGTATGAGTAGATATTCTAATGAGAGTGATAATGACTGCGACGTTATCTGTAAATTAATTAGTTAGGAGAGGCCGCTAAAGCGAGAAATGTGAGAACACTTTACCGAAAACAATACACCCGCATGTTATTTGAAGTTACGCATCATATGTCGGCCGAAGTGGCTCTCGGAACAAATTAGCTATGAAGCTGTTGGTTCTAAAACTATAGCATCCACTGCACTAGGGATAAACCATGTTGATCTTTGGATATCGACAGTAAATGATGAAAGATTCGAATCCATAATTTAAACATAATCTTTTACTAAATACAAAACCAGCGAATATGAAGATGCAAGCGGTCATACCTATCATTACCTCACCAATTTCCCCAACTAGGTGATTACTCTCAAGACAAACTCATGAAGTTTACCTACATTAACATTTTCTTATCTGTTGATCATGAAGGCAATACAATACCAACTGGTCTAAATTAAATACTACTTGACTTAACTTATGCGAAGTTAACCTCTGCTTTACCAGTGATGTAACCCAAACAAATTAAAGCATCCGGTATATCTCAAATCTATTTTCCTTATGTAGCAATATTTGAAAATTTTGCAAGTAAATCCGATGTACGTATCGTTGTACAATACACACACCCATATATGTATATATAAAAATAACATTTATCATTTAAAATATGAGCGATAAGAAAACTTGCAAAGCGTACACATACAAGTGATATTGTGTACACGAATTTTCTAGACCGAAGACGGCCAAGTAGATTGCATGCACTTAAAATAGGAATAAAAAAGATACGTACGTTTATCTCTCCGGCGCAGCTTCCGTGATGTTCGTCACGTATTCATGTAATTTAGCAATGTCTTCGAAGAATTTGCACCAAATGATGTAAAGAAACAAGAAAAAGCAGACATCGTTAGCAATATAAGTTTCAAACATATGAAACACTAAAAAAATATCTCCTTCAATCAAATGTACATTAGTTTTATAAGCAGTGTTACACGTCCAAATACATGTCTAACTCACGCGAAATAGCATAAGATAACGCCAAACTATGCATTAAAATTCACACATAAAGAAAACTAAATTGTATTCCTGTATTATCTTGAACATATATTAATGATCCATTTTTTTATCAATAAAGGAAAATAGCGGAATAAATGGATACTCTGAACAGCCATGTAGACGATTTAATATAAACTTTGCTAGTTTAGCCGTAATAATGTTTAATAAAAAAAAACTGGATTGATGTAAAAGAACGAAGCGAATCGGGCTAGGCGTAAAGTATAATGTATGTTTTTTTGCTTTGGAGGTTACGGAGAATAATATTTGTTTCTCCCTAAATTACCATTTAAAAGTACTTGACTATAACCACCTTATAACCGAGTTTTGATTATAATTACGACCTCTCTAGAACCTTTATTCTATTCAAGTTGATCAAATTCTGAATTTAGTTTAATATAAAAGGTAACAGTCCAAATTTAATTTAGAATCAGTTATGTGCAGGCATTATCTAACATATAAAGTTTAGACGATTTTCCCCAGTAGCATTTCGAATATGAAGATAATACACATGTATCAGAGGCTAGTAAACTCACCATTATATTACGCTAATTCACTCGAGCGTGGTTTAGTAACTTTGTGATTATTTTATCCAACTAACACAACATATTACTGTTGGTCAACCTTCTTCGACTCTGCTCAAAACGTACTTTATATGGATGGAAGCAACAACTTTTCCCGCGAGTGATTTAGTACTAACACTTTCCTCATCGACACCGGGAACAAATAAGAAACGTCTACATTCCAAACAAATATCGGTGGGTATTTACTATTTGTCTGTTATTAATTTAATATATATTTCACACTTTACGCACACATTTAATAGCCGCTCCCGCCAATTCCTCTGATTTTAGACAATATTGAATTACGTTACGTCTACTTATTACGTATACATTCATACCCATTTCTGTTTCTAGAGAATTCAATTAATGGACATAGTTTGTTGTCGTATTTAATCATTCAACATTGCGGCTACAATTTCTTCAGCGACTTGACATTCGAATTAAGTCAATATACGCCAAGATACTCGATAAATATTTCGGAATTTTTTAGATGAAAGTTAGTAATTTGTGTCGCAGTTGATATAGTACTAAGTATAATTCAGTTCTAAGGGATAGCCATCTAAAGGTTGTATGTACAATCCGCAAAGCGGGCGATACGAAAAATTGCGAATTACTGAATATTTCTTCCCAGTTATGGCAGATGGAACAAGAGCATACTGCTCCCGTGAATTTAATAAAGGGTTCCGTTCAAAATTCTATCCAAATTCCTGAGTTCGACAGAAATACACCAGAGTTCGACGAATTACACATGAAAAAGGTCGGAGGTTTTATCGGCCGAAACATTGAGATAAAAACACCGAGGATTAGAACAGTAGCCCGAATATACCAAGTTCTACATCCTCGAGAGACTTCCATGAATTTGAAATTTCCTGAACTCTAAATCTTTCACACGCATAATATCCAAAATTAGAAAAAAATACATCGATTTAATCGTATAGAAATGACCCAGAACGTGTAATTGGTGGACCCTACATTTGGTCGCCTTATGTCGGATCGTAAAATAAAACGCATACCAGCTACTGGCTGGCTTCGTTTCAATCACTTATTTTTCCGTAGACTTTCGTTGCCTAAAGATTAGCAACCTAGATCACAAACCTACAGGTTTATAGTTCAATCCCAGTCGTCTACACCATCTTTTTTACATTGTAAGACTATGGAGAAGGAGGGCTAAATCAATGTTGTTAAGTAGTAAGTTGACATTAAATCAATGTGATAGGTAGTAATTAACTATTGTAAACTCAGAAGGCAGACCCATTTATTTCTTTTTTTCTCACAAAACATGGAATTTCCATACAAAGATAACAGGGGAGAATTGGATTTAATAGTGCTCTGTAGGCCTTTTCAATTTACTAAGTACACCTTATCATAGATCGATCTGGTGTTTAATCTAAATGAAAACTTCCAAGGAAATACCGGTACCGTGGGATGGGCAGTAATACTCGTACAACTGTGTATCCGTCTTTCCTTCATTCCTTTTTGCTTCCTTTCACACTTCAACAAGTCCAAACCGACAATAATTGTAAAAAGTATAATTGTCCGATATTACCTAGTTGCGTTCGTCTGGATGTATACAAATTCTTATTCATTTTTTGATATTTCTCCCGACAACGTCAGCGGTGGCAGGTCTAGCTAGTAACCTATAATATTGTATATGTCTCTCGCTCTCTTAAACACATCATTGGTCTAATAATGTCAAACCAACAGTTCAAACAGCATACACTCTTAATGTGTGTCATTTTTTTACTTTTTTATTCGCTCTTTCTGCTATTTGAATTGATATGTGCCTGTGTACTAGAATTAGTGTGTGTCGTCTAACACACCAATTTTCTTGCATGATAAATTAACCAGTTTCAACAGATTATTCATGTAACATTGACAGGGGTTTACACCGGTTAGTATAGCTAACTCATATTCGGTCACATTAATATATATATATATATATATATATATATATATATATATATATGATGTATTTTTATGTAATTATTTGTATTAGTGATTGTAGCGTTCGTTGTTATTTTGCTTACTATTATTTCGATTGTCTCACTTTCCTAAGTGATTAAGTTGCAGAAAATTGCATTATTAGTCGCCCTTAACTTTATAGGACGAATTTTTCGTTAATATATATTTTTATTTATTTCATATGTACATAAAAGTAATCCATGAGCACGTGTTTCTGGCTCACAGCCGTCATCAGCATGGCTTACTTAGACAGAGAGCGAACATTCAATATTGATGATATTTCAAGACAGAGCGTATTGGTCCAGTGGTAGAACGCTGGACTATAGACATCAATATCAACCGTTTGATCTCTGTCTAAGTTAGCCATGCCGATGACGGCTGTGAGCCTGAAACACGTGTCTATGTATTACTTTTATGTACGTATAAAATAAATATATATATATATATATATATATATATATTTAATTTATTCGGAGAAAAGTTTATAACGTAGAGATTAGTTTCTTAACGCTTGAGACAAAATAGTTGCAATGTGGTCGAGAGAAGTCTAGAGGAGAAAGCTGCGTTTCCTTCTGAATACGTGTTGTTCGGGATTTGCAGCGAATTGCCATTTTAACATTAGCGTAAAATGCCTATACGCAACTTTTTCGGCTATTGCGGGTCATGACCAGTAATTCTTTTTTTGTTGTTTTCGATCTGATATATTTATAGGCATCTGTGTTTGTGTTACTAGTTTTAAAATATATGTTATTGTAAGGCGTCAATGTAATTGCTGTTTTATATGATCATTATTGTTATTATAAGACAAATATGTCCTTTAGAAGATACTTATTACACGTGTATGTTATTATGTCTATTGATCACTGGCTTTAGTATTGCATGCTTATTCGCGAAATCCGGCCAACTTTTTAACTAGCTAGACTTTTTAAAAGTAATTATTCTAAAATATGATGCATATTAAAACGATCTTTCTTCATCTATGTTTTAGGAATATTTTCATTGCATCTGAACTCCTTCTATACGTAATTATATACCAACAAAACATGAACAAGTAATTCAACATTTACCTTAAAGTAAAACAAATTACGATACTAATTTAAATATGTTTTAAATTCTTTATAAATATGCATTGACTATTTTCCTTCAGATATTAAAACTATGCATATGTGCTGGAAAGTACACTAGAATACCATAAACATATTGTACTACAGAAGGTACTACTGTAGGTACTTTTACGGACATTGCTGAAATAAAAAAACGCTATTGTCTAGACATCCTGTTATTATCAGGGAGGGCCTTTGTTAATTATTATGTAATTATATCTAACAACATAATAAACTAAATATACCGTAAAAATTGAAGTTAAATTTAAAATCCCATCTAAAAATATAGTACGGTTTGTAAACTGAAAATGTACGAAATTTATGTTCTAAAACCTCAGTGTATTTATAAACAAAGACAGATGGTATCCTTTACTATGAATAATGAAGTTGTTCCCTCAAAACCAGCAATGTATAATATCATGCGAAAGTTACAAGTGCATAAGTTTATTTACGTTAGAATGTTTATAAATTACGTCTTCATTGAGCAAAGCATCATAAATAAATAATTAGTAAACTTTACGCTATTACAAAGTTATTGCTTGGTCTCCAAACTATCCTTGCAGCAACCCAGGAAGATGAAGTAGAAGTTGCGATTAGTAATATAGATGCAACTAATACGATAACAGTGCACTCTTGATTATGATATCTTGTCTTCAGGACATGCTATTGTTGCTTTTTACTCAGCATGTTGGTAAAATTGTACAGCATGTTATCGTCTATGAAAATAAATAATGTCACGAATGGTTAAAGCGTATGTTCCGCACAGTTACTGAACTTCTAAAAATAATTGCAGTTGATGGCTACGATAATACATACAATCATGCTTGTTTGGTTAGCGCTGTTATGAATCATACGGTGCGTGATATTATGGACTCATCGTTATAGTGCTCGACGGAACACAACATACACGTATTATAGCGATACTAATTTTCATTTTCTGAATACTCAACCAGTTCGTATTATCTCTCTATTAATAGAAGTATATATATATATATATATATATATATATATATATATGTATATATATATATATATATATATATATATATACATATATATATATATATATATATATATATATATATATATATATACATATATATATATATATATATATATATATATATATATATATATATATATATATATATATATATATAATTTCTAACAACTCCTTCTACCAATTTTAGTGGAGGAGGATTAGAAGGCTTTATAGTCTGTAACTCTGGTTGTTTGCCCTTTCGCCCTACCAGCTATTGGTCATCCTGATGTTTTGCTATTTGTTTTCTAAGTGTTTTTGGGGTCTTTTCTGTATAACGTGTCGATGCAGGCGCTGATGAAGTGACTTTTGGACAATCTTTAAAAATTATTTTTTTAAAGTATAAATAAAATAAAGTATTTCCAAAATTTTTTGGAAATGCTTGTACGCCAAATTGGACTTGTTGGGACTCTAGGAACGCAAACGGTAATGACTTGATCCTTTATATGTGTTATATATATATATATATATATATATATATATATATATATATATATATATATATATATATATATATGCATATATATGTGTGTGTCTGTATATATGGATATACATATATATATATATATGCAATAGATGGATGAAACATCCATATTTCTATATATTTTAAATGTTTAAAACAGATATTACAACTATCAACGCAAGTTCAATAACAAAAGGAAGCCGACTTAAACAGCACTAGCAACCTATCACATGGAAGTCAAATAAATCGGAAGCTCGCCAATAATCGAGTGGAAAATAGTACGATGGACGAGTACATATACACATTTAGATTACCGTGTCTAAATGATAAGTTGACATTCTGAAGTTTTAAGATCCCCTTAACTTACTCCACTATAGAAGTATAATAAAAAAAAAACAACTGTATACACAGTACTCACTTTATTTCAAGGTAATAATACATAACAAGTAAAGTAAAATAAATAAAAATGATATACATAAAAACGAAAAAAAAAAAAACTAAACGAACATCTAAAATAAATAGGAACGAATAACAATAAATAAAACATAAACCATTCTAATATCATGGGTGTTAACATAAAGTCACCGGTTAATTTAACACATTGACAAACGGGGTGCGTTGCTCTTATACAAAACAGAACTAAAAGAATAAATATCAAGTACAGCTAAACGAACCTTTGTTTTAGAGATGCTAAGGCATTGGTTAATGTAAACATTGATAATAGTAGTTCACACAACCAAATATGATTTGTTAGATTACTAGACTAAACACCGGGTAGATATATAAAAACAATCCGTGGCACGAACTCAGTTGTCTTAACCTGAGGCTTCACATCGGAGATGAAACTCGGACGCCTCATTGATGCTTAATTGCCATTAATATATTTGCAAACCTTACGATGTCATGATAGATAGTAAGAAAACCTTATATAATTAACAACAGAATGTTAATCACCGACTCTGCCGATTGTAGATATCAATCAAACATGTGCGAATATACTTGAAAACACACCCATAAACACACAGGCGAAGTTTGAATTACCTACTAGACACCCTCCCAGAGTGTCTTCGATCTCGCTGTACAAGGGTTTGTCAGGATAACTTGACATGATAATACACCCCATACAAGTAAACCCTGACAAAATATTCAAAATAACATCGTATTCGCATTACACATAAAATTCACTCGACACGGCTATACACTGGTTCATACAGGGAATGCTACGCCTGCTCGAAGTAATGTTACCTCAAGTAAGAGCAATTAGCTAGATACTCCAACAGACTAGAGGAATCCTTGCCCTGGATCAAGTAAGACCAAAAGACCACCAAATAGGTATACAGGACAAGTGTAGAGAGGAAAATTAATATTCTTAACTGCTTTACTAACTCAATGTTTGACAAGTAAAAGAAAAACATTAATTGAATATTTGAATATCTATGTATCTCATACAGAGGGATGAACACCAAACATTGCCCTAAAAGCCTCAGTGTAATGCTCCAACTATGTCGTTGTGTATTATGGAATGTTTAAATATCTCGCTGCTTTCAATATAAATATTACTTAATAACTCTGTAATTACGTAACAATCCCTCGTGGCCTTGTGGGACTGGGTCTACGCTTACAAGGTGTCACTATGAACCGAGTTCGCGCCCTATGACGGTCTGCGATTGTTTCTTCGGTGCGCTGATGAGAGCCATAAGCTTGAAACCACGTAGTACGTAGGTATAATATTACAAAAATAATTTTATATATATATATATATATATATATATATATATAAAACTTAGCATATAAGTAAGCCTGTGTTTTCGTCGCTGTACACACATACGTATGTACACATATACATTTCCGCCCACACATACGAATAATGAGAAAATAATCAAATTTATAAATACTGATACATAGCAAGTCCACCAAAGTGTGAAATGAATCGTTTTACTTCGTATTTTTATTTCTATTTAATTAATCTTTTAATACGTTTATGAATTCATCCAGACAAAATTGGTAAATGCTTATTATATTTTAATAAACATGCGAAAGAATTGATATTTTTCAAAGACTATATTGTCAGCAAGCGAAACCAATAGTGTTTTTCAGTGCGAATATTTTAAACTGCAGCTCATGCATTTATTATATTTTGAGTGCCGGAAGATGTTAGCTGAAGAATTGCGACGGAAATATTGAAGCAGTTGCTAGCAAAGAGGATCCTAGCAGACGTTCGAAATGTGTGCGTAAATCAAACTCTATTCGGAAGCTGCATTAATTGTCCGGAATAATGCACTCAAATCAATCCAAACGTTGGAAATAAAGATGGCTGTTGAACCGGCGACTATGCAGAAAGCGGTTAACTGATATCTTGGCTACTACAAATACAAGCTTTGTAAAGGCCAAATATCGCCGGAAACCAAAGGCAAGATACTAACTAACAAGATTGGAAAAATGATCTTCAGTATCAGCGACTCAATAGGGTGATTGCACCTTGTAAAGTGGTGGATGCTCTGTTATTTTAGGAACCGTTGCCCAATGCACATTATAGCCGGTGACTAGCCTACACTCCACAAAAGTCCAGCGCCTCATGAAGACCAAGTTCTCTCAAAGTATGATCGTCATTTGCTGTGTTTCCAAATAAAGCCACGTCATACATAACACATCATTGAAAATGCACTCATGCTAATTTCCCATGGATATATCGAGTTGCTGTTCATTATTATCAAGTGCTGATGAAGATCGTGGCTACAGAAAAGCTATACGTGTGATAGCATCACGGAGCGTCGTGCCCCTACGATTTCATAACTCCTGATATTTGGCTGCCATAATGGTACCTATTTGCGACTCTCTTGCCTATTATGTGCACGTGTTGTTTAGAAAGACGCCAACAGTAGCACCTGCAATATCAAACACAAGCTGATTGCCATGATTCAACTAGTTTTTAAGCGCTTCTCGAAAGATACAGTAAGGCTGTGTGCTCTAGGTTAACATTTCTGACTTGAAGCCGTGGTGTAGTCGCAGAGTGGTTTCATTGAGTGAGGTGTGTTTGGCAAAGTGCCCTTTCACAGATGCACACGATTTTAGAATACAGCAATTATTGGCCAGGATATGATGTTTTTTTTTGGTTATCTACAAAATGTCTTATTTGTCACGAAAACACACACACTATATATACTCTCAATAAGCTTTTTTACTCCTAGTACGTACAATCGGTCGTTTTTTAGGGTTAACAGGTGCAAATATGCGTGGCGTTAGGCCAGACTAACGATCTATCCATTAACGAGAAAAGCGAAATCAAGTGAACCTTTTCTGACGTTATTTTATATGTTTGAAAGCAGAACCTAATTTCAATATGCATATATTGAAGAGAAAGGGATATTAACCCCTGTATATAGGCGTGTTCTTTTTATCTTTCGGAGGACAAAGAAGTAATATATATATATAAAAAGTAATGTATCTACTATCGCTGTTAAAACATAAGAAAACCTTTAAGAAAGATTTTTGAAATAAAAAGATGAAAGATCTTACAGTAATATATTTCAAGTTAAGAAACATTCGTTTGCATACGTTCAGTAACGAAACGTGTTCTTTTACGGCCTTTATCGGAGTTTCCTTATAGTTGCTCCTTATAATAAAAAGCACATCACATAATAAAAAGTGTCCTGCTTCTTAGTTATTTTATCATTTTATTTTTGTTTTCAACTTTTCTAAGTGTTTTGTTTTTATTTAGTACACATAGATTAAAGCCCGGGAGGAGGAATTGCCATTGAGCGCAACGAAAGATGATTGTCCTAATGTTTTCGTTCTTTTTATCTTTCTTGCATCAAACACAAAACATATAAACAAAACACATATAATACCACAAGCAATATAATCCGGTATTGCTCGGGCTCTGAGTTTATATAAATCATGGAATCGTGTGCTGTAGTTATTTACATTCACTAGTTTTTATTAATGTTGCTCATAAAAAATATTTTTAAGAAAGCATTTAGCATAAGTTTATAATTATTTTGGTCAATAATGTTTTTCTGATGAAACGATAACATGATAATTAATTGCACAAATCATGGAATTATGTGGCGGAGTTATTTTTATTAACTAATTTTATATATGTAGATTATAATGTTTTGTTTTAAGAAAGCACTGCTTATAAGTTTATAATGATGTTGGTCAATAACATTTTTATTTTGAAACGATCAAATGATAATTAAATTAAAGTTTCGAAATGCTATTAAAATAAATAATCTGTTAAAAAAGTGAAACGAAAACAAATGTGCAATGCGACCAGAAATCGGGTTTTTGATACAAATATGTGCCTACATATTAGTTCTAAAGCCATATTTTGATCATGTATGGAGTATTGTTTTCACATCTGGACAGTTGCGCCATCCACCAGTCCCTCCCTCTTAAACAAGGTCCAAGTAAGAGTATATAGTCTAATAAGTCTTTAGCAACCCACAAGACACCAGCTGCAATTTTGCATCCTACTACTGGTTTTACAAGTACGTAAATGGAGTGTGCTCCGATGAACTTGATGTTTTAATAACCCCCGACGTAAATACACTTAACCAACCCGACAATTAGTAAAATCCCATCCATTCACTGTGGATGCCCTCAGATACCGGATAGATTTCTATTCCAATAGCTATATTCAACGAGCTGCCGGACTTATGACCCCCTCTCTGACCCCCTATTACCCCGACTGTTCCGACAGGCATACATTTAAAACTAATGTGAACAAGCATCTCGCCGCACACCTCCCTATTTACGATGACCCCTCTAAATTTCCACCTTAATTCTCAGTAGTCCCTTACGTCTACAATGGCATTTTTTAAGGATAAACAAAGTTAAACGAAAAAGTTCCACACGTTATACTTGTTCGTCACATTACAATCCACTCCTCACACCACTAACCCTTTATCCCGAAGTGTGCTACATCACGCCCTATCTTTATCTTTTTATTAAAACGTGAAACCAAGTTCCAAACGTACTAGCGTAATAATTCTATGAACTTGACATGTCCGTGCCATGTAGGATCCATACAGTATTTCTCGAAAATGGTTCTATATAACGGTAACAACAGCAATTTACGACCTCCTTAAAAAATGACTCGTGATTCTTGCATACATGGCAACATCGAAGCATTGTTATTGAAGTTAAATGTAAATGTTCATACAGTATATTGGTAAATATATTTTATTTGAATGCAAACACAGGTTTCATGTATACATGGCTGCTTATTCAAACCATAATCTGCCTTAGTGACAACGTATGGATAAAGAATAATATTTAAAAAATAAACATGAAAATAAAAGTATTTAAAAAAAATTCTGAATTCTCATTTTCATGCCATTATTGATTTCAGTAATGTTTGCACTGAACGCAATTATACATTAAAGTTTAAAATTACAATGTTGACAAGGTGATACATAACATAAAACAATCACAACTATTTATATACTAAGAACACCTTAATAAGAGTTCAGGTGTGCTCGCTATTCGGTTTTTAGATCATTCGACAAAAGACAGGTAAGACGAAATGTTTTAAGAGTGAAAGTAGTTATAGTTGTATTACGAGCAGTAGTAGCTGGAGCGGAACTAAAGTAGAATAAGAGTATGGCGTAAATAAATAAATGATGTGAATATAGAAGACATTGAAAACACTATAGAAGTAATAGTAGCCGACTTGGTTAAGTGTACTGATACTAAAAGCGTATTCACAATGAGTCATCGTATGCAACAAATCACTTATAGAATATTTATATTTTAATATAATTTATATGTTTATGACCTTCACAATATGTAAATGGTATCACACTATTTATAGATGTGTTAATATTTATCTGAAAGTTTAACACGTAAACTTAAATAATTGTATTTCATTATATATTTGACCTAATGCTTTTTAGATAGAGTTTTCCCGATCCAACATTTTTGGAGACCGAGTAAGCTGCCTATCCTTTTGTAACATTTACTTTATTTGAAAATATTATGTCACTGGTAGTCACAGTTATAACATCGTTAGACAGCTTGATCTATGAGATTTTGCAACGTCACTGTCCACATACGTCAGATTCTTATTGTTGTGAAGTTGTTCCACAGTAAATAATAAATACAGGAAGTCAAGTCGAGGGTTGGTTTAACAAGTGTATCAACAAAGTAAGAAAGTGACTAGCTCTTGGCTAGACAGTTACAAGACTGTGTTTTGTCTTCTGGTGTCTCGCACTATTTATAGTGACAACCGGTGTTGTTTTTCCTGTGTAAGAACGGCCGGTGTAACACTTATGAACCCGGATTTACATAACTTGTCACACACGATGCATTCAAATTCAATAAACTTATTAATCAAATACAAACTATTCATAAAACGTATTTACAGAAAATAAATATGTAAATGATTTTTAATGTTATTATGATATATCAAAGTTGCTAATAAAACATGTTTTAAATAAGTGCTAGTTTTTGTTTCACACCACTGAATAAATTGTAAAAGGACACATTGTTTTGAGTAGAGATCAAGAGGTTAAAAAACTTCTTGTGGACATGAGAACACATTGAAATATCAAGTCGGGTTAAGAATACCGTCATTACAAGAGATAGATGATATATGTTGTTAAATAGTAGTTTTAATTAGTTGCGAGAGTCGACATCGAATAGACAACTTATGAGGTTGTGAAAAAGAAAAGTGACGAGTACTCTCGTTCTCTCCACCCCGTCGGCGCTACTGGATGTGGGAATTAAAACAAGATGGAAGTTTTTTTAAATATAAAAATACAAGTGTTCCTATTTATAATTTCACTCATGGAGAAATATGCTGTCTTCATTACATGATTCACAACTCCAACCCTTGCAGTACACAACAGCCATACACAGAAGACAATGATCAACGGTAAGCATAACGACAGGACGAGCCGAAATCAAGACATGAGCCGAAGCTTGCAAGTATACCACATTTTTACACCTGACAGAAAGCAATAAACTCACATATGAGTCGAGAACCAATCGTGGAATGTGGATGTGCCTTCCTAGCCTAACTAGATATCAAGTAACTAACATTTAGACGTAAACAACATTTACTCCTACATTGCTCGAATACCCATACTTGTCTCTGTTTCAAGTTGTTGAACAATTTACAGTTTTCGTGGATTTACTGTTATTGGTTTACTTTTATCGTTCGTTTATGCACCCTTTTTTACTGTTCGTAAAACTTGTTTGTCCGCAGAAAACGTTTTAAATAAATAAAACGAACGTTTTAACGTTTTGTTTTAATTAATTCTAATAATTCACATCTTTAACACATAGCATTGTATTTTAGTAACATATTCTTTAAATATCAAGTAACATGTTTATTAAATGAATAGAGACAATTACCGTTACGTCGACGTTGATGTAAGCATTTGATTCACGACGTCCTCTTTAATTTTATGACAATTACTTTTGAATGAGGCACATTCTTTTTTTGCAATCATCGCTTGTATATATAAAGTACGGTTGATCTCATTTACAAACCTATTATATCATATATAAAGTAGTCCCTATGTACGTGCTTTATAATAAATGACACATACTTAAATATGTTCATGTATTTATTTTTGCGAAATAATAGTTCACGGTGTTAAAATGAAAAATAATAGTTATGCTAACTTTTAATGTTTTAATATTTCGTCATATATATTATCGAGTTTTTCGTACATACAATTGGAGGCGTTTTAACTCTGAACTCAACTGCAACCAACCTATAAGGGACAGTCCTTATGATAAACTACATAGATTTTATTATTATTTTATATTCTAATTGTGCAATTGTTTATTCAATGTTCTACATTTTGAAACGACATTTAATCCTTCAGGTGTATTTTAATTTCGTAATCTTAATAATATTTCCACGACTATAAATACACGTATGCCTGATTACTTTCATACAAATATAAAGTATTAACATAATTATATTCACTGAACGTTACGTACTGAAGTCATTCGAAATATTTTATTTTTAAATTACATATGTTTACGAAGTTCTTACTTTTATTTTTGTAATTGCAAATTTCTACGCAATGCCTAATGACCTCGTCATTTTGTATCAATTTTATAATCGTTAAATACCCATTTAATTGTATAATCCATGTATAATTTTATTTATATTTAAGTATCGTCTGCTTCTATTATTCTTTATTACAAGAAAAAAGAGAACCCGTTTTACGCTTTTAATTTCTATTCATCGTCCAATGATTATTCCAAATCTATTTCGTATGCCAGGGTATTTAATTTATTGTTTTAATTAAAGATTTAAAATAGTTACTCTTCATCAGCGACGCCGAAATGTGTGTTTCCTTTGTAAACTTCTATCCTATCAGTTGCCACGTAAATAATTTACTAATTTAAATGGAAATATAAAATCGCAGGACCAGTTTGGTCAGCCATTCATGTACGATAAGTTGTTTGAATCAGGGAAAACGTCTATTTAAAAAGAAAATCAGTTTTCCATATTTTTACGAATAGAACCCGAAATAAAAAAAAATAAGTAAAACTCTTATTTCTAATATATATAATTTAGTGACAGGCAAAGCAAATTGGAATCGATTATTAAATAAGTATAAGTGTAGTAATAGGTAATGAGTCATTTCTAAGAATGGCTTATATATACTCATAAAAATAGGTTTATATATTCGCGGATTTTATTTTAATTTAAAATAGATGAATTTACGACGAAAGCAATCATGAGAAAAATACCATATAATCAGTTTATATTTCAAAGTCATTGATGTAAACATTGCGAATTATTGCTGGTGAGTAAAATATCAATGACTGTAGAACCATAGTATCTAGAGCTAAAAATAAAAAAATACAAATTAAGGAATAGATAAAATGATGAGACATCGATTACATTTCATACAACATCACAACAATACATTGCCCGATGTATTCGATGGCGTCGTCTTCGTTTGATCACAACCTGAAAACATTAATTTCCCGTTTTTCTGAACCATATCCTGATTGCGTTTTAGTATTAACTCGAGTCTTGGTAACCGATATATTTTTGGAATTCATTATTTGCATATTTATTTAATTAAAATATGCAACATCACAACTTATAATGATGTTATTATATCCCAAATGCAATGCCGTGCATTAAATTTCTTTTTTTTTCTATTTAAAGCAATTATTTTTAAAATTCACAATTATGCTTTATTTTGAAAAAATAAAGATAAGGGAAATTTTTCTTTAAATATGCATAGCTCTACCTTTACGTGATTTAAACGTAACTTGATTGTTACTATTAATAAAGTATTTATTTTGACACCTTACGCTACAAAGACACATTTTGGATTAGTTTTCGCAATTTTAATATTTGCTAATTACTTGACTAAAATAAAGAGTTACTTCATCTGTATTTTAAATTTGGAATTTATTTGTGAGAATTTTAAGTAAACTTTTAAATACAAATATTTTCTACCATTAGTTTACTACGTGGTATTCATCGTCTCGAGAATCATTTAAATAAACGAACGCTAGTTATAAACACTTTTCTGATCATTTTGTTTTACTGTTATTTATCTTTATTTCGGCAGAGGTTGAGTGTTTTTTCTGCAATCATAATCAGACATATTATACAACAAAAGTATCAGCCTGTCGACTTTTAAGGGATGTTGGGTTACAATGAAAGCTAACACAAACAGTCAATTAGTTGAATTAATCTTTCTATTCGTGTTAATCCACCTTCATGCCACGAACATAATGCTAAAAATGTTAAAATATGTACCAATGAAGGTGGTGATACTATTTCTGGTTCTTTAACATTTGTAAGAAAACTCTTGTCTCAGAAAATGTGGCCAAAAACACTTTTTAAATCCATCAAATAATTTGAATCTTCAGATTTGGTTCTTTTTCTTTTCAAATGTGTGCATCGCTGTATGTTGGTACATTGTAATGTTTCCATTGCTAAACGCGCAGATTGAATGAAGTCATTTTATTTTAGATTCGTCCATGCATATCTATTAGAGGCGCTGTCTACCAGTCTCTATGTAACGTTTACTTTTAACTATTCATTTTCTTCGTCTTTAATACGAGATAGAAATATCATGTTCGTCACTCTTATAAGCTTATGTTGTACATAGTAGCGTTTTCGTTTCATGACAAATAAGGAATATAATTGTCGTCGAGCAACACACTTTACTTGGTGTTTCACGCTTATATTTGAAAAGCATTCGGGTGTTCATGAGGAGGGTAAATCTAAAATCACGTTTTGATTTCCCATTAATGTTAATATTTGAAATAGCAATCAATACCTTCTGAGGAGGTTAAATCTTAAATCATATTTCCATTGGCAATTTATGTTAATATTTGAAATAGAATTGTGTCAATCAATCAAGCTGAAGTTGGAAATAATATTCAGCTTGTCTCTCAGGTTTATATCTGAAATAGTATTCTTGGTTTTCTGAAAATTGAAAATTGAAACAGCATTTGTGTCAGTCATTCATATTAGAATATGCAATGTAATTTACATTGGTCACAAAGAAAAGGTTGTCTCGTTTATTGTCAGCCTTAAGTTAGAAGTAATATTGTGTTGATCTGTCACGCTTATTTTTTACACATGATGTTTGTCTCTCTGTCAAGCTCAAGATTCAAATGGCATTTTCCTCGCTAAACGCGCAATAACGAATCGACGTATCTAAACTGTATCTACTTGTGGTCGTATCTAATTTCGAATTAAACTCGTCTGATTTGAATGTCTTCAATGTTATCCCAGTTCGTTAATCCGCTTCCAGGGATTATTTTTTTTCCTTTTATAATTTTATTCGTGTATTTCTTTAATAAATTGTGACCTTAATGATATTTTTGTTTCAATTTCAGTTCATAAAGATTTATAAACATCGGAATAAAAAACCTGTTGATCAATGTCAAATCGAATTCGAAGAACATGAAATAAATGCTGAATTTAGTGTTCACTTCAAATCATGCATAAATAACTCGGCAAACAAACATTTAGTACAATATAAAGATAAACAAAGACTGATACATACATACACGTATTCATATATAGGTATACACAGCAAGCGCGTAGACTACGGAGACTAACGTTTGTAATATACACATTGATAATTATACATGGAATTTAAATGTATCACATAAATTAATACAACTTTTTAGGTCTTTTAAGTAAGGCAATCAAAACATGTTTGTAGATATGTGCACATATGTATAATTACGTGTGTATAGTTATATATATATATATATATATATATATATATATATATATATATATATATATAAATGTTTGTATATATATATACATATATATATATATCATATACATATATATAGTTATCAGTACAGCTGGTTCGTCATATTATAGAGATTTAGTATAGCTGGATATGGTGAATTCGTCGAGTCTAAATAGTAGACACAACCAAGTTGACAGTAACAATCAGAACAACGCCATGAAGTTCATCATCGAAATAAGAGGAAATTGTAATATTTCCATATGCCGAAAGAGATCAATTAATATATATATATATATATATATATATATATATACATATATATACATATATATGTATATATATATATATGTATATATATATATATATATGTATATATATATGTATATATATGTATATATAAATGTATATATATATATATATATATATATGCCCACATATATTTCCAATATTATAAGATGTGTATATATATATATATATATATATATATATATATATATAAATATATATGTATATATATAATGTTATAATGTGATATAATATATTGTGCATAGACATTTTCAGTATTTCCTTCAACAATTCTAAACACATGAGTAAAGTTTAGTAGTACTATGAACATATATCTATGGAACGTAAGCTACACAGAGGAATCCATATTTCATTACACAAGAGATCATGAATTGATGAGTTTTGCGGGAATAAACGTAGACACATTTCGATAGCTAACTTGCTATAGATATGTTTTAATTCTATCTCTCTCTCTCTTTCTATATATATATATAAGATGAATTATTGTCATAAGTGTATTTTCATTATATATATATATATATATCTATATATATATATGTATATAAATATATTAATATATATACATAAATATATATATATATATATATATATATATATATATATATATATATATATATATATAGTAATAGCCGTTTCAGAATGGGTAAATTGATTTACTGAACAGACGAAACTTGTAAAACGTTCATTGTTTTATTATAAAGATAAATATACCAATATTATGATAATAAATCCTGTATCAAAAACCCGCATTACATTTTTGATCAAACTCCATTACACGATTTTGATTGGAGAAGATATCTGAAATTTAAGTTTTAAAGGGTTTTAATGAGAAATTGAAATCCAAGAAATCTTGTTTAGTTAATGTCAGTTCTGATCATTATTTCGGCTAGACAAGCAAATGCCTCGACATAGGATTGACACCTGCCCATCTAGTAAACAGTCGGTGCTTCTATCAGTTTTGCCTGCAGCCATAGGCTGTCAGTATGCTAAATCCTAATTACAAAACAAACGTTCTGTTTCCATAGAAGCTGACGATTTAACTAAACACATTTCTCAACTCATGAAGGGGAGGGGCACCAGTGAGTCAGGAAAGCTAGGAGATCCTGTATTACCAATCATAGCATACCTCTACATTCCATAATATCATTTAAATGATTGAACGCATCCATTACCATGCCAATAAAAAATACACTTTTAACATTTTATACAGCTTCAATAGTCAAACTATGATACTTAATATAGCATACATATGGCACAATCATATAAATTTAGGGTCTCATCACAACACATGTGTTTTATGTATCAACACTCTTCCAGTTTATAACCAATAGAGAACACAATTTTCAAGTGTTTCTCAAATTACAAATAAGAAATCAATATTTGTAAAACGAATCCCATTTGGTGCAAAATATCGGTTAAAATTAATCACGGTAATCAAGTCGTTAATGTACGTGAGCGTAGTAATAAAATCGTTAGGCGAATGAAGAGAACTCGACACTGCCTCATATATTGTGTCCTAAAACAATGGAAACTTACTCAGATGAAATATTGGATACACAGCCACGGGCCAGCACCTGCTAATCATTTGTAATATGATAAACGAGTTACTGACCACATATAATGACAATTAAAAACGTCAAATATGTATTTACATAAAAGCCGAGGGGATGACGGAGCTTACTAACAAAAACAAAGTATATTCTCTAGATATCTGCCTTTACATATACCCTGTACATAATTAAATGGCCAACCACAAATAGCATCGAAGTTGTTTAAATGGTATCGGTACTGACGTTTAACTGATTTAGAAAAAGAAAAAAATACTTCCTATCCTTTCTTGGAGACAGTTAATGCCATGCCTTTTCACATTCAACCAAACGAAAGACATCGACTTTTCCTTTTCTTTTAAATACAGTTCTACGTCATTCTATATATGTTATATAAACGTTCAAATCTTTCGCTTTCTTTTCCTGTGTTGTGACATTCTTTGTATTGTTTATGTTTGTGTTTATATTTTCTCAGCTTAACACTTGCGTTTTACATATGTACGAAAAATCAGGTTGGATGGATAACCTACACGTGCTGAATCAATTGTTTCCATCTGTGTTAGGCCCTTTGCCCGAGTAAGTCTCGAGTCTTAAATCAAAAGAGACAGTGCTAAACTTTTCTAAACATTACGCCAGCTGAACATAAAATGAAAACAGCTAACCATCGTGAAATATTCGGTGTGTATCATGTCTTTTAATTCAGCAAACCAATTTCATATCAGGTGAACTATATTAGACTTATTAAACTGGTTAATTTAATGTATTAATTCAACGTTATTTCGAGTTCGTAGTCTTTATGAAGTCTTTATGAACATTTATGCTGAGTTAAATACATGCCCTATATGCTACGGACATTTATTTAGATGCTTATTAAAGCACACCTTAAATATGAATCAGAACAACTAAATTGAATAAACTAATTATACTCTCGTAAATTATTAAATCTTCAAACGGAAATCAAGTAGATCAATTATAAAATGTATTCAGATAGTTTTTAAACCAAGAATAAATATTTAATTGTACTAAAATATATAGTTTTATAATAATATAGCAAATATATTCTCGCTCTGGTCACACATTTTTTGCTAGGACAGCATCATCATCAACGGACATATCATCCATTTACACTTTAAGGACAAGAGAATGATATCATGACGCACCAACATATACAATACTTCGCATCCCTTCTTAGAAAAGAGAGAGGTAATGTATGGGGAAACTATATTATGTCAACACGAACAGACACAACTTCCTTTTCTCAAATAAAAGAGAATGTCATCCCGTGAAGAGCATGACGAAACGAACAAATAATATACTGCCCTTCAATAGAGGAAAGTAATGCCTTGTAATAATGCATCATGAGAGAGAAAAGTATACTACACTACTCTAAAAAAAAAGACGAGGTAATGTCTGGGAGGATTCATCCCACAAAATGGTGGTGACAAGGAGGTGGTAATATCTGGTAGGATGTAAACATATACTCCACTACCGTCTCCATGAATATGGAAGTAATATACATATATGAGTATCCCCTATAAAAAGAGAATTTAATGCCTGCGAGTATGATATCATGACAAAAGAACACATAGCCCACTAACACCTCTCTCTCTTACAAAGGAGTACGTAGTTTCTTGAAAGCTGCTCTCATGACAAATACACAGATATTAGATTGCTCTTTACCCAGAAGAGCAGAGAATACCTGGCAAGATTCCCCTCACCCTAAAAAGGAGGAAGTGAGCTCTGAAACGAGAGTCTTATGACGATATAAAAGATAATTCTCTACCAACAAACACTAAAAGATAATACAATAAAAGAAGGATTTAATATATAGGAGGATTCTTACTACCTTTATAAGAGAAGGCAATTCCTGAGGGGCAGTTTTATAATAACGGAAATAATACTACACTACTCATCCCCATTGAAATATATGTAAATAAAATCAGGCATTTTCATTCATTTAATACTGCCTACTTTTTAGAACTTTTGGCTAAGATCAAAGTGTACTATATCTTCTCAGCATCACAGCGAAATCAGAACAGTTTACTTAAGAAATGCAAGTGTTAAACTTGCAGTTCTAATGTAAATAACCTCCTATTAAATTTATAAAAATTAAATTCTAACAAAGTTGATAAAACGATATTATTCTTGTATATAATCGCTTTCATTGAAATGATTAATATCCATAATGATATAACTATCGACAACACTATTGTATATTAGACAAATTTATAATTTAAATCAACAAATAATATATTACACAATATTAATTTATCATAATTTCTTCATAATACTTTTTTTCAAACTTTTTGTTTGAAGGTGTTTGCAGATGATTATACATATGATAATTGAAATGCTTTATTGTATCATCACACGGTTTGATGTTCATATAGTAAGGATATGTACAAACGTATTACGAATTCATTTATTTCGTAACATTGTTTATTGTTTATTGTACAAGTGTTAAACGGATTATAAATTACTGTTAAAGCAATGATTAATGTTGTAATGTAAATGTTATTATCAGTAGGTTATGCAACATTATGTAAGCAAATAAAATATGTGTAATAAGATGTGTACGTATCTTGAAATTAGAACCGGGTCGTGCCTACAGGGTGTGTTCTTTTTCCGTCAGTAAATGAGTCTAATGAATGTTTGAGTTTTTTGTTGAAAACAGTGTGTGTAAATAAACAGAATTTTACGAATACGATGCAATGATAAGAAAATGAGAGTGTCTTACTTGAATTCGACATCTGTCCTGTGCTTTACTCATTTGGCGAGTTACAACGAAGATATTGACTGTGTGACACAGATTCATATGAAGCAACGTCACGCATAAATATATGCATCTCGATTACGTTACTAAAACGTCAAGTTCGAATGTTAGAAAAGAAAATCTTAATTTCTATATATTTCCGATATCTTCTGAAATTAAATTATGTGTCTTCATTAATATAATTGTATTTAAAAAATCCGAAATATATAAAAATAGTAAATGTTTATTTTATGAAAATGTCTAGTTCGAAAAGTAAATAGTATATATAAGCATTACACATGAATATAACTGGTGTTGTATAACTGACAATTGTTTCAAGCCTCATTGTTTTTGTTTCTCTTTATGGAATAATTGTACGTGAGTAAACAACCTTATAGCATAAATAAAATGTGGATCTTGAAAAAAAACAAAAAAAACTGGTGTTGATATGTTTATATATACTTATACCACAGGAGAATATACGAGTGATGACATATATCAATGTGAAGAGACACTTAAAGAGGAGTAGCGATTTTTGTTGAAAAAGAATAACTAAATATGTTACCGTAATTATTTTGTTTCAAGCACTGCAAATACGGGTAGGAAGGAGAATATTACTTTATAACTTTACGTGCTCGTTCTATAAGATTTCCAAAAGATATACTAAAATAACATCTGAAGTCTAATAATGTTTTTATTGTTTTTTTATTGAATGTATACTTCAATGGCAGTGCACTATTTAGTCATATTTAGTGTATTGCTCTTTAGATCAATAAATAGAATCCCAACACAGTGTAAAATATACTAAGTAAAATGACAGTAATTTCAACACTAAGAAAATTAAGCATATATATATATATGTATATATATATATATATATATATATATATATATACTACGAACAATAATTACTTGTTTGTGTGAGTCAAGAACAGGGGTTAACCGCATTTTGCGATCTTCTAATGAAGAGAAACACGAGCAACTTACATCAAAATTTGTGTTTGCTGACGTTTGGCGTACGAAAAGAGCGTAAACCAATGGTTATGATCTAGTAAAATCTAATAATTATTTTAACTACTATACACCTCTGCCTTAGGAATAGTCGGGCACTATACACAAGTGCCAATCAAAATAATCCATCAAACATATATATATATATATATATATATATATATATATATATAGTCTCGGAAGTTTCTCAACCATTAAAACTATGTAAACAAATAAGTCGTTCAGTGGAAAATCACTCATGTAAGTCAATTTATTTTTTACAGTTATTATATTAGTTTGCTTCTAACATTATTTAAGGGATCATCAGTTGTTTACCATGAACAACTGTTTCGGGAATTTAATATATATATATATATATATATATATATATATATATATATATATATATATTTGCATATATATGGATTGATTTACAAAACACATTCAAGACAAACGCTCGATGAATGTTAACACTTAACATCATAGCATATATAAGTAAACAATGGTATGTAAAATTCAAATGAGAAAACCGTTATTCTTTTTTTTCTGAAATTCAACACAATTTAGAGTAGCTTTGAGAACCATTTTGCGTACCCATAGGCAACCGAGAATAAACATTTTTTAATACAGCTCTTCAGAAGACCGAGGATCGCTCCTAGGAGAAACCTTTGAGCACAAATACACACAAAATGTTTTTACATACGTTTCTATAGAACCATGTTCCTCAAAATAAACTAAAATTGTATCATTGTCGGTCAGTCATATTTGATTCATAATTGAGAGTAATAATTGAGAGTTATTATTTATAAAACTCTTAATTATGAATCAAATATGGTTTAGAGGGCCTTATAATTTTAATATTAAATTCTTAGTGGGTGATTCTAATTAAATTATCTACACACATAGATCGAGTATATATGACTACACATATATTATATTGTCTATATAAGCAGATTTGATTAAAGGAAAACAACATTTAGTAGATTTTTTTATTTTGTCTCTTGTTAAATACACCTTTAGTCTTGGTCATTTGTTTTAGGATTCTTTGTGCTTCGAATAAAACGTTTTCCAGTGTCTCATTTTCGTGAAAACTGTGTCGACAGAAAATGTATCAATCAATGATAAGTAAGCGTATATAATTTTGTGAAAAGCCTCAACATTTCCACGTCCATTGGAAATCGAAAAAAACCTACAGCTCTTCAGATGGTTGTTCTCATGCCATGCCACCCCCTGTATCGCTCAAGCTTGTCATTGTGTTTTGTTTATTTTACTATAACTTAGGACTAAATCCTTGCCGCAGTGTGAATCGCAGTCTCTACATACTTCAGGTGTATCTCTTCGACCGCAAGTTTTACATTGAATACACGCTGTAAATATTCGTCTTCTTTTCTATGGTTTACCTTTTTACTTAGATACGTCTACGCTCAGGTATTTTGTTAATCATGATCAAGTATAAAATAGTAATTTCAGTGTAAAAGTGGAGAATGACTGGGCAAATTTGATTGTTTATACTTCCAAGAATCTCTATAGGATGATATTCCACTATATGTCACGCTTAAGTCTGCAATTCTCTTTTATTTTGATTCATGTAATATTACGCCAAGCTTAAGTTTAGAATAGCATTTGCTTGGTATATCGCGCTACCATTTTAAATATCATTTATGTTGCTAAACTGAGATGTTGGATGGAAGCATGTCATATCAGATGACATTTTCATGTGTGAAATGGACTTTCTGATGTTTTATGATGTTTACATTTGTAATATACTTCTCGTTTATTTCTAAAAATATAATTTGCTAATTGAAATAATATTTTCATCAGTCTGTCACGCTAAAATAACATGTTTTTTTTGTAAGTGACCTTTGAGTGGTAAAGATCATTTTCCTTGCCCTCTCACTTAAGTTTGAAATACTATTTCCATATTTCTATAACACCTAATTTTGAATAAATATTTTTGATGGTTGAACTGTTTTAAGTTTAAAATATAAAGTTTGTCAGTCCGCCATGCTTAACTTCTAAATATATTATTCTTTTTACTGCTATGCTTAACCTTAAATATATAATGTTTGTATTTAAAATATTATTTGATTGTTATTTTTACGGGTACTTTTAAATACGATTTATATGGGTTTTTCAGGCTTTGTTTTGAAATGATCTCTCGCTCATGCTCACTTTTGAAATAACACTTCCTCTATCACGGTTAAGTTTAAAATACGATTTTAGTATGAATGTTATTCATAGATTAAAAATAGCATGTTGTTAGTTTCAAAGCATAGGTTTTAAATATAATTATCGAAGATCTATTCCACTTTTATTAGTTGGAATGCCATGTTTAAATTTTAAATAGTATTTCAATTAGCATTATATATTAAAGTATGGGGTTTCCGGTTTATAAAGGATGTCATGCTTTATTATAATTTTCGTTGGGATTTAAATTTGTAATAACATTTCCGTCGGTTTGTCACGCTCTAGTTTGCAATTTCATTTGCGTCAGTCTGTTAACTTAAATTTCGGAGTATATGGACGTATCTTAAGAGTATTTATTGTTTGTTTTTTAATATTTTTTTTCCTTTCTCAAGCTGTCCACCTTCGTTTGAGGACGACATATTTACAACGTAACCATTTCCACGTCTCTAGAATCTGCGTGGATTGAAGAAATAAGACTTACCTGACGCTGTGAAGCAACAAAGCGACAATTCGATTTGGATTAGGCTTAATCTTCAGGGTGGGTGTTTGAAAGTGACGGTTCTGCCGGTAATCTATTGGGTTAAAGCCGCGAGTCCTCTGTGTGACAAGTTCTCGAGAGGTAAACACGCGTGAAGATTCTTAGAAAAATAAACGAATCAGAAACATTCGAGGCCGAGACATTTAAAGGGACTGAAGCAGAAAGTGAATCGCTAAGGAATTGTATAGGAAAAACACGAATAAATTCAAATCGAAAAACGAAATGTCAAAGAGGTTGTACACGTTTATAATGAGTTTACACGAGAAAAGCATTGAATGATGTTTTCTTCTGGCATATCAAACATTTCCGTAGTATTTAATGTCGAATCCGATTATTTTGTTATAGTATTTAATATTTCTAATTCATCATATTTTAAAATATTTACTTCTGTCGTACATATATGTTTTTTATAATATTGATTATTATAGTATTTTTGTATACGTATATTTTGGCAATGTTCTATACATTATAACTTTTATTTAATATATACATGATAGACACTCCTACTGCGACTCTATACTTTTAAAGCTTTTTTGGATGGGCTTTGAATCACCTCTTATAAAGTATTGACTATTTAAACGACTCATTTACATATTTATTTATCTACTTCTGAAACAGTTCCTAAACAACATATTACATATAATCAAGCCCACACAAATCGGTATATATATATATATATATATATATATATATATATATATATATATATATATCATATATATGTATATATTCGTATTTAAAAAAATTAAAAATATGTATATATATAGTTCCTAAACAACTGATTACGTATAATCTAGCGCACACAAATCAGTATATATATATATAAGTATGTATATAAAAAAATAAAATGAAAAAAAGTTTATATTGTGTTATAACTTTTTATTATTTATTTTTCTATTTATTTATTTTGTGACGTGTAGGAATATAAGTTGTTCTGTAAAGAAAAATAGTTTTTTCTTGTTGATGCTATGGAGAACATATATATATATATATATATATATATATATATATATATATATATATATATATATATATGCATAGCTAGAAAAACATTGTTGGTCCAGGCAATTATTTCAAACAGGTATTAGTGCATCATAACTATAATATATTCGATCAGATAGTAGGCCGGCACAGATGATTTCATAGTTGATGCCGGGATGTATTATGCCACTCACGCATCCCATATTTTTTCTGTGTGTCTTCAAAGAATATGGTTATATGAAACTGTTTTTATTTCTTTAAACTGTCTGTTTACACTACTTTCACAGATAAGTGGTCCGATTTTATAATCCTATCTTGCCATAGAAGTTATGGTCGCCCCATTCCTGTTGAGTGTTTACCAGTAGACCCATGCCACATTTAAACTTATATAAAGGGGTTCTGAATCGTGTATTCTAATCTCCATAGAACGAGGTGCATTGCTAACGATTTGGCCCATAGCTATGATCTGGTTACTTTCTTGAGGATTTATTAAGGTGTACATATTGAGCTTGATTCGGCATTTCCTGATAATGTGAATCTAATTTATTTCCAAGTTCATAATTTTACTCGATCCTCGTGTGATTTGTGCAGTGCAAAGTGCTTAACGACTTAGATCAACAACAACAGCAGCTTACTAGAACAGTTTGTATTGTTTGTAATCAAGATAATACATTTGATGTGTGAAGTAATACTAATTATTAACATTTTGGGTTAGATAGAAACAATACTAACATATGCTGTCATTTTCATAACGCGTTCACACAAGTAAAACTAATTTGAATAGATGAATCAAAATGAAACAAATACCCACAATATAATATTGTTATATGTGTATAAAATATTATAATTATAAATACACTAAATGAACGACTGAAAATAAGCACAAGTCAAGAGCATTTATTTTCACGTTTTTCACTGTAGAAATACACGTTGGTTTCTCCATTAAACGTATGTATTCATTAAAGGATTCGCGTAATAATGTGCCCGTACCACCTAAACTGACAACATCATCTTCATCGTTTTCAAACTGACCTTAACTTTGACTAAGTAAATTTATTTGGAAACAGAAGTTGTCGTCATCTTTACACACAATATTAATAATTCAAGTAGCTGCTGCTAATTGTTGCGAGCATTTGATTAGAATACATATTTTATTACTCCCCAGGTTGTTAAAGACACATCAAAGACACATGGTTGTATATAGATATATTAAACCAAGTAATATGTGTCATTGTATTAGAGGTTAACATGGCTAGTCAACGTTGCCCAGCAGCACTGATAAAGTAAATAGTAGAGTTGATATACTATTTGACTTAGATTCCACTTTCTTCTTAGAACATTTGCCAATCATAATGAACGAAAGTGAGTATTCTTACTCCAAATGCATGAAGTATTTGATCATCTTTTTTTACATAACTTGCTCGGGTCATGACGAATTCTCATACGTAACTGCTGTGAGTTTATTTTATTACTTGGATAACAAGACGGGTAGATAAAAATACGACATGCATTTACATAATAAAACCGGGAGTCAACAACGGAAGTGATCGACACAAAATATTTGTAATTTCTTTAAATGTAGATCCTTATTTCGTTATTTTACAATGATATGACTACATAAATGTGTTACACATTTGTGTGTATTTAACGTGTGAGGTAACAATAGTTCGACGAAAGATATATATATATATATATATATATATTGAGTCGAGATGATAGGTATATTAACAAATAATATATGTCAATATGTAACGATGTATGTCTAACCGAGAAATTTAATAAAGTCATAAGACGTCAGATGCGCTTAAAAGCATCAATAGATGACTAACGACAGCTTACTGGGTAAATGTTGAAATACCAATTAGTTTATAGTAGTTATTTAGTAAGTAATGTTGTAATATTGAACACCAATATTCTACTCTGGTCTACGCATTGATAAATAATAACTTGTCTTGAATTAATGAAATATGATAAATAGTATGGAAAAGTCATTGTGATTTACATTAAATAACTCACATTATTCATATGATTTAAACAGAAAAAATCAAGCGGATCACTGAGTCTTTCACAATAGGCGTTGTGTGTTAGAATTAAATAATAAAAAGGGTTGATATGCCGTAAACGATACTTACTTTACTACCAAATCATTTAATAATGTACTATATATTGCTTCCGAATTTAATAATGAAATGAGTAACTCGTTTAAAATATCTATTTCGTTCGATGTACTACTGATCACATCGAAATTGCTAAATTACAATGTTTCGGCCGACGTAACTTCTGACCACTTCGAAGGGCATTATTTTGAACGTAAAATCATCAAGTCGAACTTCGGAATCTTTATGTCGATCTAAGAAAACTGGATGAAATTTCGAACTGAACGTCTTTTTTTAAGCCACGTCAGTTGATTGTTTACATTCAGTCAAGTATAAAAACGTAGCCGTGTTCGTTTATGTAAACTTCACAATCATCGGTAGATAGGATTGAACCTTGAAATTCTAGAAGACAGGGACTGATGAACAAAGTTCTTTGCTATGAGGCATATGCGCGTGAAACCAAGGACGAAGGTGAGAATAGTAGTGAGAATAAGCGAAATCATACAAATATCAATTTTTCTTATGAAAAAATAAATACGACACATAAACTGACAAAGAGTAATTTGCCGTAAAACATGCACGAGAATAAAAAGAAAAGCAACGATCAACAGGAAGACGGTTTTATGAGAAGAAAGTAATGCTTAAAAATAAGACAAATCTATTTTGAAGAGAAAACTCTTGTGTATAGGAACATAGAATTAAAACAAAAATCACTTTAATTCAATACAAACATTTCCATCTGTGTATGTTATTTGTTCATTATTTTGTGTGTACGATTATTTTCCCTTTTTATTGTTTTGAAAATCCCTTTGTTTTATATATAATTTCTTTTAAACGAATGTTTTACGAAAATAAACATTATCAGTTTGTTCACGAATATATCGAGCGTTTACTCACGCATCATGCGTACATGCAAGAAAAACTTAATATAAAATAAAACATTCATCAGTAAATAGAAATAGGATTACGGAAAAAAAGGCCAAAATAGAGGGGAATACATTTATCGATTAAATTTATATTTTTTCCTTTTAAATAAAAGGGATTTTCATAGCGACAGAAACGAATCAAATCATAGAGTAAGACAAGAGGAAATAATTCCTGGTCAAAACCGGAAAGAACATTTAACTTTCCGGTACTCCTTTACAGTAATTTCTTTAAAAAAATGCCATCTTTTCAATCGTACATTTGGTCATAAACTATCAATTTATTTCGATGAAAAATAAGAAGTTTTTATTACATTTACAGTTGATTTTTATGATTAAATAACGGTAGTTGCACACATTTTGTGTTTCGTCACTAGTACGGCGTTTAGATATAATATACAAGGTTAACTCCTCAAAAAACCCCAATGGAATCCTTAATAATTTTCACAATCTTTCCCAAAATTCAACTGTATTTTGTACACATACACTTCAGTATATACTTGACTAGTGAACCAATCCTGTAATATGACTATCCAATAATATTTATTTAATATACGGCGCCATTTTTGTGATTGTGTTATCAGTATAATAGCGTATCCACCTGAAGTACAACATACATAACCTCACTCTTTAAAAATTCTACTAAAAGATAATGTCGCTCAACAGATTCGCGACAGAAATCAGGGTAGTACCATGATAAAGTATAAGAGATTTATGAATTATTTTGCACTTTGTACCCTATTGAGAATATTATTTCACAAGATGAAACAAAGACTGTTTAGAGTTCGTGACTGACACTTCGTGGGCAAGTCAGTTATAAACTCAAGTATATATGGCTTAATATCGCTGGATAATATCCTGTTGAAAGTTTAATAGTATTCTAACAACTTCGTTACAGCAGTGTAAGGTTACTAAATAACTACAATTTAAAGTTGTTTAGTTGTAACTTACCTTGCGTTTTCTAAAATATGAATTTAGAATTACAGATAACCGATTGAATCAGCCAACATAATTAA
Source organism: Sepiola atlantica (assembly GCA_963556195.1). Lineage (NCBI taxonomy): Eukaryota > Metazoa > Mollusca > Cephalopoda > Sepiida > Sepiolidae > Sepiola > Sepiola atlantica. The sequence continues at coordinate 3,907,559 of OY744515.1, forward strand.
TATATATATATATATATATATATATATATATATATATATATAAATAACGTGCATATTAAAATTAAAAAGCGCCAAATCAAGAGTGCAAAAATTGAAACAACAAAGGGCATAATATCCTTTAATATACACTTAATAAGGCAATAGATCGACACATAATACACTATTTATGTTTATCATTATATATATATATATATATATATAAGAGGAAACCTTATTTCATATAATTCAGATTCAGTCTCATACGAATCAATTTCCAAATCCAGAGTAATCCTAATATGCAATATGCTAACGTTTAAAAATATGTCTTCTCTAAATAGCAACACCCCACTAAGTACAACAACTAACGGATACTATATTTAATATCAGTTTCAGAGCAAAGTCGATTACATACATTTCGGGAGAAAATCCACAAAATACGCTTTTCCTCAGAAACAAGTGTGATATTATTTTGAATCAAAATTCATATCACATAACTCTACGATGCTACTCTGATCTGTAATTTTATATATATAATTATAATTTTACTGCAAAACCGTTTCAATTGTGGGGATAAGTTACAGTTTCGTCCAGCTGAAGAATATAGAAACGGTGTAAAAGTTGAAGCAGACCCGTATTTTTATCACTGCTTAATTTCAAAATAATATCCAGCAGTCTATTATGAGGCATGCCAAGTATTCCGTTAAAAATGGTCTGTTAAGTTGTTACACAGCATGGGAAGACTTGTCTCGTCTTTTTCTTGGAACCATAGATGTCATTGATACAACTTACTTTTAGATTGTGTTCGTGGGCGTATTTATTGTTTATAAACACTGTAAACTCGTCGATGGGCCGTCACAATAATCGCAGGAAGACAATGATTGACGCTCCAGGGTAGGATTAACGAGATCTAGGTTATCTGAATGAATGAAATCATTCTGAAATACATTTATGTTTCAAGACTTAACATGGAAAATGTTACAAGAGAAGAAATACGTAAAATGAGATGGTTCTGATGATAAATGAATGTTGCCCAGAAACTGTTACTCCGAAAATGAATAAAAAATGCCAACTGTATAATTATACGTGATGTTTATTATTTAGTTTACTTTGTATTTTAATTGGTTTTGAGAAATGCCGATATCACACACACAAACATACATATTGGTAAACTGTTTGTCACATAAATATGTATTCCTCGCAGTATTAAACTATACTTATGACAAATAAACTATACAGAAACGTGTATGTTCCATTTCCGAGGGCAATACGTAGGCTAATACCCCATTTTTAAATAATCAATAAACTGGTTACAATTAGCCTGACGAAAAAAAACATTGTCTCAGTGTGGTTTACTTGCCACTGGTATATTTCCTACTATTAAGCTTTTGTTATGTACTAAGTTCTGTTGATGTTAATATTGAATATATATATATATATATATATATATATATATATATATATATATATATAATATTACATTATATTTTTCATATTTTGCCTAGGTACGACGTTGTTTCCAGCTAACAGATATATTTATATATATATATATATATATATGTATATATATATATATATATATATATATATACATATATATATATATAGATGTAGATTTTTCACTTATAAAATAGATCATTCAGTGAAGACCGGGGTTGTTCCAATAAAAACAAGCTCAATGATACTCGATTACAGAGTACAGAGCATTTATATGTGATTTTATGAAGGCTTACCAAAGCATTCCGTTCAGGACACCAATGCTCACCATCAAAGATATTTTTTCTTACAAATATTATTTATTCAAATTAAATGTGTTTTCCTACACGTGTTTCACTACGAAGCAGTTACTTGTGGCGTTGCAATAGTTGAGGTCACTATAGAAGAGAAGAGGAAAAAAAATAAAAATAAAAGTTAAAATTAAAAAACAAGGAAGAAAAACGATAAAAAAGAAAGTCCTAGAAAAAGTCTTAGAAAAGTAGCTCGTGCATTATTTCTTCCACCAAGCCAACAAGCAAATAATCGGTCCTAAATACATTTTTTAATGTATTTGGGACCGATTATTTGCTTGTTGGCTTGGTGGAAGAAATAATGCACGAGCTACTTTTCTAAGACTTTAACCCAAAAAACCGGAACAATGTGCGATAATACACTTTCACGTCGGCCGGCACAATGATGAATACATCCCCCCACAAAACAAACAAAGAACTAAATCATTCAAAATACCGCTCACAGGTTACCATATCCTTCATTTAATTAACTGCCGAATTATTATCGTTTTACGATTATCGTATAACGATAATAGTTCGTCAGTTCATTAAATGAAGGATATTGTCCCAAAATGTAAAATGACGTCCCAGACACTAGATAATTAATTTCTATAAAGAATAGGTTTAATAATACATTTTTTTAGAAACAGTATTTTGAATAAATAGTTTCTATCCACTAATTAAGATTTTTTCTTAATATAAAGGAGTGTTCTGCGAGATTGACGTTCAACTCGTCGTGTGTTTATTTCGAAGGGTAAGAAATCAGTCATTGAAATAAGGCTCTTCGAACCCGGACGAACATTTATGTTGATTTTCCTTTGTGAGAAGCTGGATTTAGAATTCCCATACTATCATTGGATTGGAATGGTAACTTGTGAGCGGTATCTTGAATGATTTAGTTCTTTGGGTTTTTTGTGGAGGGGTAATTTATCCATCATTGTGCCGGCCGACGTGAAAGTGTATTATCGCACATTGTTCCGTTTTTTGGATTTTTATGAATGTATTTGGGACCGATTATTTGCTTGTTGGCTTGGTGGAAGAAATAATGCACGAGCTACTTTTCTAAGACTTTTTCTATGACTTTCTTTTTTTATCGTTGTTCTTCCTTGTTTTTTAATTTTAACTTTTATTTTTATTTTTTTTCCTCTTCTCTTCTTAAGTGACCTCAACTATTGCAACGCCACATTGTGTATTGTCGGCAGTTGAAACCAGTATTCCAGACATTTAATTTCCCTGATTATCTGCTAAGCAAGTGACTGCTTGGTAGTGAAACACGTGTAGGAAAAACATTTAATTTAAATAAATAATATTTGTAAGAAAAAATATCTTTAATGGTGATCATTGGTGCCCTAAAAAAAATCACACACACACACACACACACACACACAGACATATATATATATATATATATATTGGTAATTAATCATTTATATAATACAGCAATATAATATGTGTGTAAAAGAAAAATAACATCATACATATCTCCCCCCCCTCTCTCTCTCATATATATATATATATATATATACATATATATATATATATATATATATATATATATATATATATATATATATATATATCACATTATTAATACCTACAGACGCTAGCGTTTCAAGCTTATTGCTCTCATCAGTGCAGGAAAGTCACAATTTCAGACGGTCGGGAGGCGCGAACCCATTTCCCAGAATCACCTAAGAATCAATCGCGATATCCACCTGGCCAACGGAAATTGTCACGTAATTAAGAGAATTTAAAATCTATATGTACCCAGAAGCAGACACAGATAGAAGATTAGTCGATCGTGTTAGACGAACGTATTCCGTCCTTTGCACACAAACACGCACACATGAAGGTCTCCAAGTAGATCAGATGCTATACACTGCTTTATTTACGAACAGCAATTTAAAGGTTAGTACTAAACAACACTTTTGTGTCAATCTACCATGTCAGTATCACTCAATCCTTTCATAAGAGAATCTTGTTAGGGTCAACTATCGATCGATTTATTGGGGCAGCTGTTAGCATAATTGTATACGGTGTGTTCATACATAATCGTGTTTAATGTTTTCATAGGTATTTGACTGGTTGACACGTCAGTATATTAAAAGGAATTCATTATATATTGCATCTGGGTCCACGGATGTGCATTAAGATTGTTTGATAGAATCTGTTTATTCTGCTTTTACTTACTCCTCGTGTATTTGTTGCTACCATATGCTTTGCCACCTTTATCTTTGGTATCTTCACGATTTCAAAAAGGATACAGAGGTTACTTAGTTGTAATTAGTCCGTTTTACTTTGTTCCATATTAAGTTACGCTAGAAATTATGAGTAGCCATAAATAGATAAAATATAAGAATTGTTTTACATAAATACACACATTAGTTTTAATGCACATAATATTTATATTATATCGTAGTATACAATAATTATTTATTTATTTAATTTATCGAATGTCGAGACATAAAATAATTTAGTAATGCTTTTATGAACAAATTACACCACACTATCACATGCATGCTTACTTTTTTTAGCCACAGTCAAATATGCATCGGATAAAACCCATCATTAGATCCATCGATAATATTAATTGAGTGTATACCGAGATACTTCCATGCGCATTTCCTCATACAAAGGGTTATTTCCAACTAGATCCCAGATGTGATACCTAATGGTCACATATAAAATTGCTCATAACAATAATCTGTTTTCTTTATGATCCAAGTTGAAAACCCTATAATTACATGTATGTCTTATGTTTGTATTTCTCACTTGAAGTGAGATATCGTCTTTAGAGTTAATGAATGTCCGATGTGAAGGGAGACCCGCCAATATTATTGTAAACAGTCCTAATACAGCATAAGTACCACCATTAGATTGATAGTGAAATTTTACTCGAGAACAGTTGTGTTTGATGATGGTATTTGTATTTGTTATGTTTTGCCATCCCGATAAACGATAATTGGAATCGGTAATACTACCATAGTAACGCCAGATCAAGTAGGAAAAAAAATTCAATGAAACTTTTATATTTCCTGACAAACTTAGTGAAGATAATTGGCATTACCTAATTGTTTTCATTGATAACTATGACCGAAAAAAAAACATACACATATTCTCTTCGATATCTGATTGTAGTAATGAATATACTCTAGTGCAGGGGCGGGCAACCTCCGGCTAGCGGGCCAAATCCGGCCCGCGAAGGTTTAGCGTCCATCCCGCCACACTGCTATGCTTTATTATTGCAATCCGACCTGCGGACCTCCCAGTAAAACTGATATCATTTTGTGACATAGACGTAAATGTAGGTTTCGATTAAGACTTACAGTGGGACGAAAATGTATAAATATCAGCGAGCGATGATGCATGTATATTTCAGTTTTCTTTAACTATTAATTTCAAGAGAAAGAGAGAGGCAAAGAGGAAACGAGAGACGAGGAAATGGCATGAAACAGAGAACTTACGGGATGTATGTCAAAACGAATGCTGGATCAACTTGCTACTTCCCTCGTCATTATTTTTTATGATTCCAAAATGGCTCTTCGTCGGCGCCTTTTCTAACATTACACACATAAGTCTCCTGAGTAAAATATCAGATTTGTTAGAGTGTTCAATGCAATTTTTTACAATTTATTCATGTAAAAACAATATAGTAATTCTGAAATTTCGTTTTTCACTTCGGCCCGCGATCTCCTTCTAAATGCTAATCTAGCCCTCACTCTGAAAAGGTTGTCCGCCCTTGCTCTAGTGGAAGAATGTCTCATATCAGTTACACATTTTATGCTAATCTTCTTGAAAATATAGCGTACACATCAAAATGATTGTCGCATCGGGACTGTCAGTTTTTCAACGTTGTTATTTAATGACACCATACGTTCTTCCTCATAGGTGAACACCCTTCAAGCTTATAGATCATAGGCTGATCACCAATAAACTAAAACTTACACACATATCCCCATAGTCAAAGATATTAATCAAACGCCATCCCCCATACACGTATGTGTGAGCGTGTGTGTTTATGTCAGTGTTTGGGGAAGATGCGTGTAGTGTGTCGGGAGTCGAAGTTTAGTGTTTGGGTTTGTGCTTTCATACACACACTATAAATCAAATATCTCGGGTGATGTAAGTAAATAAAAAGCAGTAGGACGAAGAAAAATGTGACAATCTTGGCGGATTTTCAGAAATCATGTCGTCCCAGAATCCTTTGCAACAAAGAATAAAATGATGTATATTAAAATAAAATAATAATGCTTCTTAGAGAATGACTGACGGGTTTCTTTTTGATAACTCTCTGTGCAGATTTCGCTGAGAATCCAAAAACAGATAGAATAAAATAATCTTAAAATAAATAAATAATACAAAATAAAGAAATAGAACACATTTTGGAAATGTTGTTCTCGTGCGTCAGTTCTCGCGTTATTTATTTTTCCACCGGTGGACATTTATTATTTTTTCTTTCTCTTCTCATAACTTCTGAACCGCAAACATTTCTTCCCAACGCATGTAAATAACAGTTGTGACGCGATGCAGAAATCTCAAGGGACCGAAAGCCCTTTCATCCTTGTCGTAAGGCGGCGTTCATTTTTCGGAAATAATTTTTTTTTTATCTTTGAAAGAAAAGTAAAACGCCGGTCAAATAATGTTTCCATCGATCGGCGTGAAATCGTTGTCAAAGTAGAACGTCTTTATTTTTCACCTCAAGTCTGGCAGAAGGTTATATTCATAGATACACTCGCATGTTTATTACAAATATGTACCTGTCGCTACTATACTCTTTCATGGCAACTCTCTTATGGCTATATATGTTCTTCATTTACCAGGTCAGTTAGAAATGATCTCCGGATACTTATATCTCGAACGCTAACTGAAACGTACTAATACAGGTACTACGATGTGCTAACTATTCAATCTTAAAATATACTATACCATAATTTGCATACTAGATCACCGCTCTATCCCTTTTCCTACTTCTTTTTTCTTCACTCATCACTCTATATAATTATATATATCGTTCGCTTACACTTGCTACTTCTCATGATGGTCGCCCTTGATTCACCTTATTCGGCCCTACTTGTACTATCAAACTCATTCAGAACCACATAATGTGTACAAGGTGTCTATCAAGTAAGCATGATCATCGACGTGTTAGTAATATATATGGTATATTTCTACCGAGAAGCTATGGAACCTTTTCAAAAATGATAACATTCAAACATTCAACTTATATATGATCAACTCTGTTGGATCGCAGTAGCACAAGAAAACATGTTTTCATAAAATACCTTATTTTTTATTGGTTACAGGAAACCCATTTCTTAATTAGTATTGGTTACAAAAATCACACTTCAAACAACAAGTACAGAATGATACACTCACGCTGCGAGTCAATTGGCGGGCATGTAAGCTCGGACCTGAACGATAGTCAGCCTAAATCTTCCACAATCACCCTTGCCCATCTTTTCCATAGTTACGCTGTGTAACCAATACGTCCACAACTACTTGTGGACGGACTACGCACGCGCACAACGGCTAGTGAATCTTTCTTTCAGATTTTACTGAAAAATATTGATTTTTTCTCTATTAAAGAATTCCTTTAACTTTGTATTTAAAACAACGCATGTTAAATAAATATTGCCCATTATTGTTTGATTCGTTTTTCCACGGTCACTACTTAGGGGATATCTTTTTTGTCGGCCTTAGAGCTTTCAGGCCTCATATTTTGGAGTGTACGGAAGTTGATGAATCGCTTTATCGTCGCCTGTCGAAATATTAAACCGATCATACATGTAACCGGTCCTGGTGTGAGACATGGACTAACTATCTGGCATAACAATCACTGAATCTAAGCTACAAGCTTTATATGCCTTTCCGTGCGTTTAATCAACTATCTACATTAACGTTGCCTTTGATGCTTAACTAAATACACGCATTATACATGTTGCCTTTTCCTCACCGATTAAGAATGAATTCTCAAAGATGCGGAAGAAGAAGACAAATATCATGGTCTATAGTCTGCTATACACTGGATGTAAGCACTGAAGCAAGTCGTACGTCGGGTGAAAAATGTTAACTCAACTGATGAGATAAATTCTAAAATATGTTGTCAATAATATATGTAAACATGTGCAGCCAAAAACGTCCCATGTATCCAACATAAATACACGCTTTTTTCTTTAAATTAGAAGACCTGGAACGATTGTGTTTCTTGAAGTCAGTCTCTGCAGGAAATTCTTTGTTTGATCAAAAAGACTTTTGTCAAGTATCTAGGGACGGGATAGACAAAATCTATACAAATTCCAAGCATATATAATAAAATAATTTAAGCGCAAAGCGGAGTTTTCCTTTAAAATTGCGTAAGGACCTAAGAACAGCAGAGTTCGGAATATCTTGTATCATAATTGATGATTTGCATGCCGTTTACAAAAACTAATACTAGAGAAACATAGAAAATCATGGGAATATTCAAAAAGTCGTCTATATAAAAGGAATGAGACATCAATCTAATCCTATTAAACATAATAGACCGGGGCGAACGGTGTTCTTTACAAGATAACCCCGTCTGAATAGTGAACAATACGTATCCAAAATTACTAGGTATTTACACAAATACGATTGATACATCGGTCAGTTCCCGCTTGAAACCAGAACATCCATGCAGAAATTAGAAATTATCAAAACAAACATATGCACAAATAAATGGTCTATTTTATTCCACAGAATATACTTAAAAGAAAGAATGGTCTCTCTCTCTCTCTCCCTCTCTCATATATATATATATATATATATATATATATATATATATATATATATATATATATATATATATATATATATATGTATAAATGTATATATGGTAATAAGTAATAACACATATATATGGTAATAAGAAACAAAATACGTTAGAGGATTCTACAATACACCCTAGAATTCCGACCTTGACCCATAGCGCAAGCGATAAAGTTGAAGTTATACTAAGTTATAAGTGATCTTATGGATGTTAAATGTGATGCTAAGAATAGAATGTGAATGATATAGTATTTAAACAATCTAATGGCTGCCGGAATGAGAAAACTCTACACCCGTTGATACATCTCTACAGTTTACAATCCTATACATATTCCTGACATTTACATAAAGATTCCCGCATTCGACAGTACGCACATTAAGAAGGTCGCAGGTTACATCGTCCAACCCATATTAAGATTCAAATTCAATAGCTCGAATAATCTAGATTATACATTATGACATAATTTACTTTTACTGTGAAGATACAGGCTATGACTTTTAAAAGCTCACTTTTCCATTTTTTTTTATGTTTATAATGTGTTATGCTCTTTCAAAATATCGTCGTATGCCTTTTGCTGAAGATCAAATATTCATCTGTATTATTTGCATCATTTGGAATAGTGTTCACATATTCAGTGTTATTTTCATAACTTTTCGGACGATGTTATAACTGACCTTCAGGTGTATATTGTCGAACTCGTAAATCTTTCTGTCATACTCGGGAATTTGAACAGTATCTCGAATCGAACCCTTTTATTTAATACATGGGGAAGCATGCTGTCGTTTCGACAGCCATGTCCAGGTAAAAGTGAAAGTAATTCGCAATGATATGCTCAGCATTGTCGCCACTGAGCATTTAACCTTTAACCTCGAGAAAAGTGTCACTTAGAACTGAATCTTTCTTAGTACTTCATCCGTTACGACACGGCTTCTTCTAGAAAAGTAAAGTACTAATTTTGAAAGCCTACAACATACACTTGTATTAAGATGTGCAGTCTTACTACTTATCACTATAGATCATTACTTATTAGTAACTTATATATATATATATATATATATATATATATATATATAATATAAAGTTAAGGCGTTTTCCCGCCTGTAACTTTTTTGAAGAATAGGAAAATAGCCGCATGCATCACATTCTACTAAACTCGCCACATATATTACGCTTATTCACTCGAGCGTGTTTTATTAAATGTGTTATATTTTTCCTCCAGCTTACACTAAATATTACTTTTGCCCGTCTCTCCTCAAAACATGGTCAATATAGGTGGTAGCAAATGTGTCCCCTTAACACTACAGTATGACGCTCTGCCCCATCGACAGCGGGAACTAATAAACAACATCTACTTTTTAGAAAAGTGTCCGTGAAAATTTACTATTTTTCTGTTATTAATTTACTACGTAATATAAAACGTTACTTACACATATAATGGACGCTCACGCAAACTCTTCTGAATTTCTATAATATCGGGTTTCGTTAGTTTTTAGAGAATGCAACTAACGGACATAGTTCCTTGCAGTGTTTTTTTTGTAATAAACATAATGGCTACAATTTGTTCAGCGACTCGACTTCCTAATAAAGTCAATATATGTCAGGCTTCTGGACACGCTTTCATGAGGTTGGCATTGTGTGAATAGTTTACCTTTAACACGCATAATACTGAAACATTGAAAAAAATCATGATTTTTTTCGTACAGAAATTACCCAAAACGTGAGATGGGTGGACCCTTCTGCTTGATCGTAATATAAAACGCATGTCAGCTACACGGTTAGTTTTAGTGACCTATTTTTCTTAAGCTTTTATACTAGTTTTCGTGGCTTAGTGGTTATCGGCGTAGATCCAAGGCCTAGAGCTTAAGGTTCGATCCCAGTTGACTTATCCACTTCTTTAAACATTGTTACACATTTTCCTACAATGTAAGTGGAAGAGCGAACTATAGGCCGAATTTTTAATTTCAACGCTATAATTTAATAATTTGAAAATAAATCTAGGTAATACTTTAACTATTGTAGATATCATAATTTATCTGTGAACACGCATAGTTTATTAGTTGTATGTAGGCCTCTTACATTATATGTGTGTGTTTTTATTTGTGCGCAGGAAGAATTCTCATTTTTCTTTGTGGATTCCTTACCAACAGCAATAGAAAGAGCGGGTGTTTTGGAAATAACGGTATTATGGGATGGGAAGGAAGACTCCTATAACCGCGTCGTTAGTCTTTATTTATTCTCTTCTTCCTCCTTTCACCCTTCAGCAATTCTAAACCGACAACTATTCTAAACATTAAAGTTGTCTGATGTGACTTATGTGCGTTCTGTCGGATGTTGATACCTTTTTATTCATTCTTTTACATTTCCACCGGGCAACGCTGGGGAACAGACACAGCTATATATATATATATATATATATATATATATATATATATATATATATATATATATATGATGGTTACCCTATCTATTTTTCATAATTTATGGTTCCTATATTGTATTAACTTCTAAAGTATTTATGTTTACATAACAATATACAATTGAAGAATGTCGGGGATTACATCGACTGATACGTAGTGCAAATAACACCCATGATTGGAGCAGTAGACTGAATAATTCAAATAATACAACTTTTCAATCCTCATCTCCAGAATTCACAAAAATATATCCATCGTGTATATGTTACTCAAAATGAAGTAATTTCTTTGTAAAAGAAAAAAAAAGTAATGTAAGCCTGCATTTGATACAGTGTTGCATGATCTATTTATTATTAAATATTGTAGTATACGAATACACACGTTGATAAATATGAAAGAAAATAGTCTTATAAATGATATATATTAAGGCGCTTGTTTACCAACACTCAAACAAAAAGATACACAGCGTTCGAATATGTAATAATACGTACTTGTTTTCAATATGATCATTAAGGCTATTGTATGTTTTCGTTTTTATGAAATCCTTGTGTTCTACGAATAAATATTCTCAGTACTCTACACAGGTGTATATGGCGATAAACAAGACACCCTCATAGCAGTACAATTAATCTTCAAAAACCAAGTTTCGACATTAGACAACAGAAGTTGTGTTGCATTGCCCAGTGTTTTGCTTTTCCGTCAGGTAAGAAATAGAGAACAAAGATAATACCGTTGATTCGTAATAATAAAACGTCGCATGGTAAAGAAAAAAAACGAAAAACGGTCAGTCTTTAACGGGTATCTTCAGATGAGCAGGCATTTTTAGCATCTTTAGATGATAACATAAGCACGTTTTGAAAGCCACTGTTTTTGTCCTTATGTGACAGTTGTTCATTTATATGTGTTAAAATATCTGCCAATATCTAAGAGAAAATGCGTTATTATAATTGTAAAATAGAAACACTCTATTACACGTATGAAACGTAATAATAATATGAAAACATCCTTCGACACAATTATACACAGTAAATGTTTTCTTCTTTGGGCTTATATTCTTGTTCGAGATTTTCAAAATAAATTTACGCTTCTGATTTAATATATAATGTAGGCGCCTATTTCTGTTCCTAAAGACACTGACGTGATGACGCCCGGAGCGATGAGGAATCCATGCCAAAACAATATTTTTAAATTCTAGTGAGAGCAAAGCAAGGAATAAGATAGCCGGCCCACTTGAGAATATTAGTGTAACGGTTACACACTGGACATCGAATATTTAGTTGAATTACTTGCTGGTTAGAAAGATAAATTCCTTAATTTTTTTATTTGGTGTATACAAGCTGTTATTAATGTTATTATCATTGATTTGGTAATTGTAAGATTAAGCTGACAATGTATGGATAACATCATTTTCCATTCATTTTCTTGGATTGTAAGTATTTACTATGTCAACTCTGTTATAATTTATATTGGTTTAGTGAGCTGCTATTATTTTGATGTGTTACGTGTCTTGACTTTACCATAATCGTATTGAACATCGATACTTTCATCATATTTACGGGGAAATTAAGTGTGCCCATGTCTGTATAGTGCTATCTGTAGTGATACTATACTGTAAGCCCTTCAATATATGTAAGTTACACTTCGTGTGGGATGGCGAGAAAGAATTTCATATGATAGTATTTTTCTAATGTATCTACCCAATCAGTGTGTGTATCCTCGGATTCGTCTTGGTGTGTTCCATCTATACATGTAGTTTAGTTTAAGGAGTGGCACATCATTTCAACATACCCATATGTATAAAAGTATTTTAAAACCTTTAATTTTTTTGTAATATAAGTCTGGACGATGCCATTACCTGTCTGTTTTTCAATCATCCCAGACTTCTCCGGAAATCTCCGGAAATAACATCAAGTGTACCTACATGTTAAAGAAACGGGGGTTAACTCGTATATTTCTTATATATATTCATTTTTACCTGACTGCATATTAATACGATTGACATATAGTCAAGTTGTGTCTGCCCTAGATATTTGGTTGTAGTTTCTCAGTGTCACATGTATGTTGGTGTGTTTCTGCGCTTTATATACTCTATTTTATGTCATGTGATTTCATATGTGCCATCTTTTAAATTATGTCCATGTATCATTTGATTCTAGCTTTTATGTCTCGCTTTCTCTATTTTAAAAACTGTTCTTTGCCTCTCTACTTTTATTGTAATCAATTGCGTCAATAAATTAACTCTTGTAGATATTGTGCATAGCAATTGTTACAGACAGAGTCAGAATTGCACAATCAAGAAGACGTCTATGACAACTCATTATTGATATACATTGTGTAAATACATACTCTGGTTCATTACCTCCCTTTCGTCTCATATATTTTCTACTCGTAAAGGTCACAACACTGGCGACGAGAACTGTGACTTATATTGCACTAACTCTAAGCTTTACCATAACTTTAACACTTAGCTTTACCAGAACTCTGTCGACGTGTGACTTTCGGAGAAAGACTTACGCGGAGTTATCGCAAAACTTGTGAAAAGACACACTATGAACAGAGAGAAAGTGAGGCCATCCTTGACTCTTTAAGATACACAAGGTTTTAGCAAAATTGTGAAATGAAGTCCCAACGTGGGAAAATAGGATTTTCTGCAAAATATCAAGTTCGCGAGCAGAAAGAAAGAAAATAATCTAATTTCCCAAGAAGAGGATTTTGAAAAACCTAAATGGTACAACCACGGAAAACGCAGTCTACTTATTCCTTTTATAAGTGTACTCTTTAACACCTAAACAAGTTGAACAAGCTGAGTTAATTTCATTTTGCTAAAAACTGATATCAACTATTATCTTTCAATTCCAAATATCACATAAAACCGTGTACTAAAAACAAAAACATGAAAAGTCGTTTCGTATTTTTAAAGAAGCAATGGGACCATTTAAAAGCATTATTGGAATTTATATTTAGTAGAGACAAGAACAGTATATAAGAATATTGTGAGAAATGTCCAGAAACTTAAATGGAACGACTAGAACACCAGATAAACTTGAAAAAGTATTTATTGAAATGCAAAAAAACAACGAATTGAGTTGATCTAAGCGGCTGATACCATACAACATAAATAAAAGAAATGCTACTTCTTGGCCAACAAGGGAAGGACAATGGATATAGCTGATCTAATAGGGGTTTAAATGTTAGAAGATGCAAGCTCAAAACGCTATTTGGTGCACTATCAATAATAAAACTTACGCGACTTAAAACGAAATTATATGTGGTTCGTATTATTTAGTATAACTTGAGGTAATAAAGTTAAAGCGTTAAATGATAACTTTATAGAAACATAAAATATTTTTTAAAAAAAATCTTATTCAATCGTTAATGACATCCTCATTATGGTGACTTAGTGCTTATCACTACAAGATAACAGAATAGAATATTGAAATCATTTCATATTGACACCCCAAGGGTTTCCAGAAGTAAAAGTCTCATCAGAAGCTATATGTGTTGGGCAAGTATATACAGAGACGTTGAGAATACCGTAACAAAATTAAAGTCAGCCGCTGTCACAAAACGTACTAACCGTGTTCAAGGGTAAAATTTGTTGGTCTTCTAGATTGTTCTAAAGGTAGACTGGGCTAAAAACAACAATGGAGGTAATAACAATTTTCTGTCATGAATTATTCGTTCGGTTCTTGTTCGTTGACTGCATTGTCTCAGGCATTCCAACTAATTCATGTCTTCTGAATTCAGCGAATGTTGTCAAACATTCTTAGTGGAACATCATACAGTGACACTGTATCACCAGAAAGAAATGATCGTGTGAGATGTTTTGTGGACACGTTTATAGAGAGGTGCCATTACATCAAAGAGGTGATATAAAAATTGTAAGGTCTAAGAAGAAATCCGGATAAAAATCTTTTTCTTCTATGACGCACAAAAAGAGTAAGTTTTGCAAGGAAAATAACGAAAACCTTTAGAAATGTTTACCAAACCATTCTTAACAAAGGCACTGAAATAAAGTCACAAAGGAAAGTTTTAAAGATTGTGCAATAAAAAGGCTTTAACATAACAGGTCCTACTGGGATAAAACTAAAGTTGATAGAAAAATCGAGGCCATAATAGACATTAGAAAAAGACAAAACTTCACCAATAAAATGCGTTAACTAAACATGGAAACCGTATTCAGATGCCGAAAAAAACAGAAGACATAACGAATATCGTATTCGACACGTTTAAGGGCCCGATAGCACAAAAGGCTTCAGAATATTGAAGATTAACACTAAAACAACAGATCATTCACTTAGAGCAGTAGAGATATATCCAAATCCTTTCACAAGGTATCGTATAAACGTCTTCTCATAGAAAAGCATTCATATGGCATTACTGGACGACTATTAAATATAATTAGATTCTTCCTATTCAAAAGAAAGATCTAGGTTGATCTTGATGGTCGTTCATTCTAACAACATGGCATAAATAGAAATGTGCCCCAGAGATCGATCATTTGGCCTTTATTGTTCCTGATTTTCGAAAACGACCTTCCTAATGACATTGTGTAAGAGATGGGAATATTTTCGTACGACAGCACGCTCTGATCTCGTAATGCGGGTGAAACGAACACGCACATATCCGAGACAATAGCTTAATCATTTGAAAGTGACCTCCAGTCTGAAGTAAAATGGACTTATACATGGATGTTAAAATGTAAGGCTGCTAAAATAAAGCTTCGTTTCCTTAAAAAACTACAGGAAAAATATTTACCCACCGATTGTAATAGGAAATACACCCCTTACTTTAGAGTGCTACGTTCAACCCCCTCGACCTTACATTCTCAGATACCATGCCCTCTAACAAATACATAGAACGTATTGACAAGGCTGCTGCAAAGAAGGTGGGCTCTCTTTACCGTGCTAGAACACTTCTCACACCTGACAGTATTATATATATCTACAAAGCCATTATCTTCTTATGCATGAAGTATTGTTGTCACGTCTGGAGTGGTGCACCATCCACTAGTCTCTTCCTCTTAGACAATGTAAAAAAAAGTGTCTCTAATGTAATAGCTGCCTCACTATGCACCATCCTTTTGCTCGCTTTACAACTACTTCAATAGAGTGTCCTCCGATGAACTTGCTGCTCTGGTGCCCCCTGGGCGTCAATACACTCGACCAACCTGAGCATCAGCAAAATCCCATCAATTTCACTGTTGAGGTCCCCAGATGCCAGAGAGCGTTCTACTCCAATAACTTCTCTAATCAGGCTGCCGACCTTCCTGCTCCTTGTAAACACGACTGTACTAACATGCACGCATTTAAGACACATGTGAACAAGCAGCTTGCAGCACAGCTCCGAATTTAGGATGGCCCCTTAAACTTCTTACCTAATTCTCAGTAAGCCTTACGTCTGCAGTTTAGTGTGAACTAAGTTAAGAAAATATAAAAATATTGGGCCGACCCCTCCCCCCCCCCCAAAAAAAAAGATTTTGGCACGATACAGAGCCAGGATTTTAAATAAATTGTGATCTAGCGTATTTTTCTACATGGACTCGTCTGGGCATCTGTATTATGTGTGGTAACAGAGAAAGTCGCAATTGTTTAATTTATAAACATTCTCTAGCAACTCTATACTCATGTACATTCTGCAAATACAAACGGTTGTAAACAACTACTGTGCTTTTTTTTATTTCATTAATGTAACAACGCCTACACTCATCAGAATTGCGTGATAAAGCGAAACAGTTTGTATGTAGATGACTATATGAAGCTCCTTCCTTGGGTAGAGCTTATTTGTTAGGGTATCGCCAACTACCATTAGCTTTAAGCCATAGCTCATTAGGTAAAACTTATTCAAGCTCTCGGCACTTGCAATGTTTACACTGCGATATGTCTTAAATTCTCTGTGTCGTATGATAGCGCAGGGGTTAGCAGCGCCGACTGCCAGCTCGACGGTTGAGTTTCAATCCCGGCTTAAGGCACAAACTGGTTTAGCCGCACTGATGAGCTGTGATACAGCGAAATAGTCTGTATGTGGATGACTATACATATATATTAGAATTAAGGATATATGCCTACATGTAATTTTTTGGTCCGCATTTTTGTACAAGATAATGTAAGTCGTGGACAAGACTAAAAGACATCATTCATGCTTCATACATTTACTAAACATATCAGTTTTTGTCAATACAAGACTATGGGTAGCAGCCAACATCGTGCGTCGGTATTAAAGCTGAATTTATTCGCATAGCGTAAAACGGCTCGTGGAATCTATTTCCTTCCGGCATGTTTTATTCCGACAGCAGAAAATATACGAGAAGAATTTTGTACGCCATTGGTTGTCGATAATTTTCTGGTTAAGTTGACAGCATTTTGTTTTCTCTCTTCTTGCGTGACTTAACCTGAGAAAATGTCTCTTTTCTTTCTGTCATGGTGTCTACGAGTCTCAGAAGAATTGACTTTGAATTAGGATTTATTTGGTTTGGGAACTTACAAGGATTTGATGTTAGTCACACAAGTTCATTGTTTTTTTAATGTCGGATTCCGTTTTCATTTCGGTATTCTGAGCCGTGAATTTTTGTTTTTCTATTTCTGCTCTTTTTTATGTTCTTCTCTTTTTCCTCTTTCATTCGCCTTTTCTTTATTTTACATCTTCTGTATTTATTCATGCATTTATCACATCGACTGCAATCATATAATTCACAGTAGCTTCCCTGTTGTTTTTTTAATTCACTTTTTTGTTTTACATATATTTCGATCAACTAACCTTCATATTTCATCGACCCATTTGTTTTAAGTTTTGTATTTCAGAATTTGTTTCTGGTGTGAATTCTACTTTCTGTACATTTTGCGGTGTATTTCTATACATTTTCTTCGTCGTCCCATTCGCCATCACCCATCACCTCTACTACAACAACAAGTCTTACTTCTACTATAACCATACTACTACTACTGCTACTACTACTACTACTACTACTACTACTACTACTACTGCTACTACTACTTCTACTACAACTATTACTAATAATAATATCGCTTTTACTCTTTTTTAATGATTTTTTTTTCGAAATGTACTTTTCTTTTATGGTCGTATTCGTGATACTGATTTTTATGAGGGGAAACTTTCCCCCCTCATGTTTTCTGGTGATTTGATTTCTCTTTCGTGTACTTCTTTATTGTAAGCTTCATTTGAATTTTCTCATCTTCTTAACCGGCGACATTCTCTATTCTTCTTCTTCTTCTTGTTCTTCTTCTTTTTTCAATTTTTTTTCCGTTCTTTCTTATTCTACTCTGTCTTATCTTGTTTTCAGCTTCTCTTTCGGCGGTTCTTTATTCATTTTCTCCCGTCTACTTCTCCACCAATACCCCTTTTAACCTCTTCATCCCGTCTTTATTGTTCGTAATCTTATTCATCCATCATCTTTTTTCGTTATTATTTGCATTTATTTAAGATATTTTATAGATGGAAACAATGGAATCGGCTGCACGTACTACAAATCTAGTCGAAACTGTTGCATTCATGTTTGCTCTAATGTCATTAGGACCTGCGTGATAGTATCACTCCACTTCGAGTACACAATCATCACCTAATGTTGAATTGCTACCAATTAATGGCCCGTTCCTAATTGGCATTCTGTAGCTGCACTAAATACTACACAAACGATTGTTATTTCACCAAAATATCAAATAAACTTAACATTTATTTATGGTTGATCTTTTTTTAACCTTCTCTCTTTTTAAGTAACTACAGAATTGCGATTAAGAAATTTAAAAAGGTATCTGAATCTTAATCCTGCATGCCATGTAAGTTTTAAAAACATATGTTAACACTTCATTTTAATATTTATATTTATATTTCATCGTTACGTATACGGCTATACGCTTGTCTTATGAATGCACTTATTTATGAACATGTGTGCGTGTGTGCGTGCGTTTATGGATTCTATTTCCAAGAATAATGTTTCATTTATATATCGACTATATCTGGTCGGCTAATATCTTGTATTAAGATATTCATACCCTCTAATGAATTCCAAAAGAAACGAAAAACGCCAGCCGTGATACACCCACGCATTTGCCTCCGCCATTGCTCCCAAAAATCTGTTTTTAAAAGAAATAGATGCTTTGAAGCCAACGTTGCATTTAGGACTGCCAGACACCACTGCAAAAAGTTATAGAAAACGCGAAATATACATATGTCAAATCGAATCAAGAGTAGCCGGGCTAATGCTAGATTTACAGAAGTATTTGCGAATAACAAATTAGGGTAATACCAGATGTAAGACCCAATTCCCACCATCATCAATGGGCCAGGAGTGATAACTTCAGCATCTGATAAAGCCAAGCATATCACAAAACACTCTGTAGAAAATTCTACACGTTGTAATCAGGGCTGGTTACTCCCTATTTTCTTCCTATTATTAAAAACACTTGAGCGAGATCGGTACATCTGCCCGGAATGTTGCCACACTTATCTATACTTCCAATACTATTTAATAAGAAGCTGCAACCAATATAAGCGCCTATTCTTATAAAGCTATTCAATCTTTGCTTCAAACAGAAACGGCTCCCATCATTTTGAAAACTTCATCAGTATGACTGGTATTTAAAAATACTGGCGATCGTCCACGGTATATGCTACATACCAATTATCCTTCTATGCGTCATAAGTAATTATTTGAATCCGTGATGAGTCAATAAGGTGTAAGCTATTTCAACAAAAATAAGCTACCCAGTGACAAGCCATACATACGTGCTACAAGATAAACAGCTGGTGTCCTCACTATAATACTAAACGGAATTAGCAAATCTATTGACTATGGCTTCATTTCTAAAGCAATACCTCTTGATATATCAAAGGATTTTGCTAAAGTTTGACACAAATGACTACTCCATGAGCTTGCTAGTCATGGAAATATATTCTCATCCGTCGAATCCTTTTTATCGGCTAGGTTTAAATAAGTAACTTTTGATGGTCAAAATTCTGAAGCACATTGGATCAATTCTGGTATGTCACATTGATCCATTATGTTCCAAACCCACGTCCTTGTCTTAATCAATGATCTCCCAAAGCATATGTCAAGATCATTCGTCCATATCTATTCAGATGACTCCACCCCTAATGGCAACACTTCTAAGAACATCAATTATGAATATCTTTCTGATTATCACTATCTTGCGACCTGGAGCAATTTATGCAATGGAGACAAAGTAGCTGGTTACTTTTAGTACATCTAAAACGATTCTTCTTTCTTTTAACTTCCAACGCTTGGATCCTCACTTTGTTCCAGTTTAAATGGATGGAGCTCCTCTTGAGGTTCGCTGTTTTGATAAGCTTCAAGATCCTTGATCTTAAATAGAGGACGTAAAGCAGGTGTGTTGCAAATATTTGTGAGAATATGGTTGGACTATTCTAATGCTCAAAAAATATATATCACTTCTGATGCAATCCAACATCTCGATAAGAGGCAAATACGGCCAAGGATGGAGTAATGTTTCTACCTCTGTGGAAGTCCCGCTCAGAGCATCTTCTTCCGCGTTGACAAAATCCTAAATATAACTCGAAATCTATGAAAAGGGCTTCTTCTCTTCCAGCAACTTCTTTCTCACAGAAAAAGGCACCTCTAGTCGTTATCTATTCGATCGTTATTTCCACGGTTAATGGTCCATCAAGTAAGACATTCACAGCAAAAATACATCCAACAACAACAACAGTAAATAATGTTTCTTTCTTTATCTGAGCACATAAAATTAAACTGAACTTCCATAGGCATAGAAGTTGTTAATAACAAACTCTCCGTCTTTGGAATACAATACAACTGGACTCTCTTTTAGTTTACTACATCATGCCCGTCCTGATCTAATGTTAACAACTTCTTGTTGAGCCGTCCCATTAAGTAATCAATTTAAGCACAGATCCAACCATGGTCTGTAATCCTAAAAGTGCAATTCTAACCATATATCTTATACAAACAATTCACCTTTGTCCTCGAGTGACATGTTCGAATTGATAAGTAGTGACTAGTTAGTAAAAATATAATATGTGTGAGCATATTTTTATACGAGAGGTAAGACGGAGGTATATATATATATATATATATATATATATATGTATTTATATATATATATATATATATATAATTACACATTTTTCGCCTTATTAATGCAGCCAGATAGTGTTATTGACAACGTGTTAGAAGTGTCTAAATTCGCTTTACATATTCATATGAAAATGGCGTGCAATTGTCATAATTTCTGTATAACTATGTATACTCCTATCATGGTCGTATTCTATTTTTATTTTTATGCAGTTTATGTATACATGTATAGTTGCATGCGTTTACGGGACTATATGGATGTCTGCATATATATATACATATATATATATATATATATATATATATATATATATATATATATATATATATAAGCATGTATGAGTCACATGTAAATATTGATACGTGTGTTTGTTTATTGGCGACTGAGTATGTTTCTTATTTTCTCCTGTAATGTTTTTGTTGTTTCATTAATGTATCTGTTCATTTCTATTAATTTGTTAATGTTGGTCTTGTTTCATTTCGAATGTATGTATGTAAATAAATATATATTACGTTAAAAACTCACACATACACATAAAAATATATATACATATATATATATATGTATATATATATATATGTATATATATCCTTATATATATATACATATGTATATACATGTATATATATACATATATATATACATATATATATACATATATATATATCCTTATATATATATATATATATACATATATACATATATATATACATATATATATATATATTTATATATATATATATATATATATATATATATATATATATATATATATATATGCACGCTTGAATTGAGTTGAGCACGGTTCTGAAGAATGAAGAGTTCCCGAAATATTACCCTAAAAAAAATATTATATCATACGGAATTTCCACCAGACTATCTTGATTCAGGTATTACACACATTGTAACATTGTGTAGATAGACAGATTTGTATGTGTTGGTGAAAGGAAAACAGTAATGATGAATATATATATATATATATATATATATATATGTGTGTGTGTGTGGGGGGTTGTGTGTATGTACAGATTGTAGTAAGGTTGAAACTAATTCATTTGTTCTACCATTATATGTCTTATTTGCTCCAACTAGTGTCTATCCGTCACACCTCTGCATTGTATTGCCTTCTAAGTATAATATTTATATATATATATATATATATATATATATATATATATATATATATATATATATATATATATAGATCTAGTTTCTTAATGTTCAATTGATCATTTTAACGGCGGTTCTAACTGTAGTAATAGCCATCTCATTATTGTATACTCGCGTTCCACGACTTTTCACTACATATGTCAGACATAAAAAAGCAATCTATTCAACGACACCAGAGAAGAATCGCCTAACTTTTGTCTACAGCACGAAATGTTGGTTGCCAGTGACATATGAAGTTTCAGGGTCGTATCCACAGTCATGGAAGCACACAAGCCTCAATATTTTCCTTTTTTAATATTTTATTTAAAAGTGCCTGCAAATTGTCCATGTCTGCAATAAAAAAACAGGAAAATTATTTGCATAACTGTGGGAAAAATGTAGTGACGAGACCCTTCGGGATCTGGCATATTTTCGTCATCGCACTAGCTACCTCTGTGTCTCAATTTCTACCGATATTGTCTATACTTTTATGAAGATATTTATTTTAACCAGGAAAACATTACATTTCTTTTTCTTTAAATTGTAATCCATAGGTCTGTACGCTATTCAATACTTCGTGTACATGTGATTTGTGTTACCCGGTTCTTTTATGTATATTTATAATGACATCTAGGTAGGCTGTCGCGAATAATTTTCGGCTAAGCAATGTGCCCACTACTTCTTGAAAAATGGCTTGTGCAACCTTGACTACAAATGATAATTGTTCGAATGTGTACAAACCCTCATGGGGATTTGTGTATAGCAGAATTGAACACTCCTCTTCCACAAGTATTTGTAAAAAAAGCGTCACTCAAATCAACCATTGAACAAAATATTTGCTTGAGTTTTGGACTAGGTAGAGGGTAGTGGTAATGCTTTTGTGCATGGTTCAATCTCGTAGAAAAATATGCACAAACACAGATTTCTTAACTTTGTAACGTAGAGTTTAGGCGATGGCCATGTGCTCTAATCTACTTTCGATAATACTCCCATTTCTCAGAGTCTATTTAATTGCACAGCAATTTGATTTAATGACGTTGATGTAACATTTCTTCTCTATTTAAAAACTAATCTAATATGTTTTACTTTTTTTTAAACGTAGCAGGCATTTTCTCACATATTCCTCGTTAACGTCTGCATGCACATTTATAAAATATTAACATAAATAATTTTAATAGCACATTGTATAAATATATATATTCTATCCTGTCTTTGCCAAGTTTGTTCTATCGAAAACATTCTTAATTCCGATGTATTTCCTTGTAAGGTGACGTTTTAGGTTAGCTCGTCGTAAAATTTATTTTGTTTACCAATGACTCCTTAAGCTATTTTGCTCGTTCTTATCAATTTCTCCTCACCTGTGAATGTTTATTATTGTGAAACACCATCTTGTAGGTGTTCAATTCTTTTTCCTGGGTTGATAACATTTAGTTGATTACCTAATTTTGTTTTTGTTAAGTATTTTATAATATGTGACATTCCGCTTAGCTCAATTTCTTTTAAATCATAGCGAACACTAAGAAAACATTGGCAGTCTTCTTCAATATTTAGAAACGTTAAAACATGTTCATAAAGAACTTATTATTAGATTTTTGTATCCGTATTGTATATTAATCTGTGCGAAGATAAGACACTTATAATTGTAAGCGCCCAACTCCGACAATTTCAAATCATCGCAGAGTAGCGAATGTGATGTACTCTCCGTCAACTTCCTCTGTGGGGTTCATACATTTACCCCTTTTGTGAAAAAGAGACGTTTTGGGCTTAATAATTTAGTTAATAATTGTACCGCTTCAACAAATGTTAAATTTTAGTTATTTTGGCAATATATAATTGACGAATTAGGTATGTCTAACTGTACCCAACATACTTAATATAAAAAAAGACTTCACAAATCAGTTCAATTCGCACCGTCTGTATCATGAAAAATATTCGAATCGTCTAAAATCCGAAGCAAACGTAATTTTCTTACCGGGGTCGTAGTAAAATTATCGATAGCGTTTCAAATAGCGTTTTGTGAAAATGCACTTTCATCTTTTACATTTGACCCCTATTCGATAATTCGCGTAAAGTGTTCTGTTCTTTTCAAGCATAAACAAGCTATTTTCAATTGTTTTCATTTGCTGCAATTGTGTTAGATATAGTCGAAGTTGTTTTCTTTTTGATACTTCTAATTTCCTTCAAATGTCTCTTCTAGATGAAGCTTTTCTATTTACATTTTCCTCTAATATTTCATTATTTCTATTTTAATGTTCTTCTGATATTTATTTGTTCTCTATATAATTGCAATTGTTTTTTTTGTTCATGTGTTAATGTTATCAAACATTGTGCTTTTGAAATCCATCCATTTGTATGACATAAAATAAGCTACCGACTTGTTTCTGTTTTTCATATTTACAGGAAACTAGATTGTTCACTTCTTCTTACCTGGTTAAACAATAAAAAACGATAAATCGACATATTTCTTGTTTTTTTTTCTGTGGTCAAACGATCTAAATGTAACATTCTCCATAAAAACAAAACACTTTTTTCACTCCTATGGTCTGATGTTGGATAATTTTCTTTTCGCAGATTTGTAACAACTTGTGTATATAAACTTTAATTTGGCTTTAAACTTCTCGCTGTTACCTTTGTAATTAACATTTTTTCAGTCCTCTACAACATCCGACATCGCTATTTATAGTGATGGTTATATTGTATCCGAAGTCAGAGTTCCCATCGCTAATTTTCTGACCTTAAAGGGCCAATAATAAATAATATAACACGTATGTATATTTACAATTATGTATTTGCAGAAATATTAAATAGTATGTTACAAATAGACTGCTCGTCTCTCGCTATATGCCGTTCTATACATAAAGCTCTAGAAGAGGCCATAACATCACGAAATAGAGTACATCATTACCAAACAATAATATATGTGAATGCTCATTAATAAATGAGTTAATGTTTGCATTTTATAAATTAGCGATATGTTTAAACATAACTTAACAAATAAAATACGTTTATATTTTCCTTAAACGTAGCATTCTAAAGTTGATCACAAATATCGAATAAAATATGAGAAGAATAATACAATAAAAATAGAATAAAAATAAAAATAAAAAAGATGAAAATAAAAATTAAACTAAAATCTTAAAATGAAATACTTTAAATATGAAAATATAAAAATTGATCTTATTAAAATTACTTATAATGTAATACTAACATACTATTATTTTATTTAGTAGTGTATTGCATCTCAGTGCTCTTTTTTACGTTTATTTAAGTACATCTAATGAAAGTATCTGCCTTTTTTCTATAATTTCGATTTCGTTAAAATATCATACATTTAACGGCTTTTTTATAAATTAATTAAACTACTAAAGATTATAACATACATTTCATACATACTCATATTTTCTTCATCACTAATAAATATAGAACCTAGAACATTAATGCTACCCTCTTTTATATGTAGGCTCTATATGCATTTAAAACTAAACTATATATTAATGTTAGTAGTCGTTTTATTCTAACAATCATGCACTTTATGTACTGTATGATTTAGTACATGGAATATAGATATTCATTAATATTTCAGGTTAATTTTTACAGTAAAACTGTAGATTTTTAATAAGACGTAAATTAAAAAAAAATCATGAATATCGCATGATGCACAGCATTTTGAAGACTGTTTTTTTTTTTCAGACGCAATTATATGAGAAGATGCGAACATTTCATTAAACAGGGGTGCATTTATTTGCTCCTCCTATGACATATTTCCATTTGTTTGCTAACATATTTATATGATGATGCTGTGTTATCGTTAAGGCGTTATTTAAAACAAAAATACGTGCTCACTATACCTACTTTTAGCACTACGATCAGTCGTCCCAATATATGATCTAGTTCCTATTTCTTTTGTATATATATATATATATGTATAGTCATCCACATTATACTGTTTCGCTGTATAACCCCTCTTCAGTACGGCAGTTAGTGCCTCAAGCCGGGATTGAAACTAACAGAGCTGACGGACTGCGCCTCTACCCCTGCTTTATCATCCGACACTGACTGAATGTAAGTGATATCTTAATGTAAACCTTGCTTAGCGCCGGGAGCTCGAATAAGTGTTGCCTAATCAGCTATGCCTTAAAGCTAATGGCAGTTGGCGATATCCTCACACATAAGATCTACCCAAGAAAGGGAGCTTAATATAGTCATCCAAATACAGACTGTTCCGCTGTATAACAGATTTTGACTGCGGCTAAACCAGTTAGTTTCACAAGCCGGGATTGCAATTCAACTGTCGAGCTGACAGTTTGCTCTTCTACCTCTGCTCTATCATACGACACGAAGTAAAATAAATATTTATAATTATTACCTACATACATCGAAGTTTCATGCTTATGAAACCTCCAGTGTACGGAGTGTTAATTCTTGCCGGTCAAAGGACACGAACCCGGTTTCTAAATTCACCACTAGTCCGTTATTCTACCCCATCAGCCGCAACCATCATACATATATATATATATATATATATATATATATATATAAATATGATGGTGGCGACTTAAATCTTATTCTGAAACAGTAAGCCAGTAGTAAAACACGTGTCTAATCTTAATCCCTGTATAAACAATTTTAACAGATGGTTAAAAAGCTAGAAAACAAAGTAATACAACCTTATCATGTTAGACTTACTGCGCCGTCTGAAATAAATTCGGAAAACTATCCACCACTATATGATAAAAAGTAAACCGTGAATGTGTTTTTCTTTTGTTCAGCAGAAATGTTAATACTAATTAATGTATAACCCATGAGATGAATATCGTTATTAAATTATTTTTCATTTATATTTGAATAATATTTTTCTTGAATATTTTTATAGATATAAAATGCAGACACGAGTAAATGACAATTTGCCCGTCTCCTTCTCTCGTTTAGCACAATGCACTTCTATACTTTATTAGTTACAACCGCATAACTCATAAATGTTATTTTGCCTCAGATCAAATGTATAGTCAATGAAATATGCAACTGCCACTAGCTTATAACTCGTTGATCTAAAAAATACAGATCTCGACTTTTGACAATGATTATCATTGAGATGTCTCTTACGCTTGGCAGCCGTTAGATATAAGCTAAAGCGTTGATGCGCCGACTATTGTCTTGCCCGTTTAGTTTTGATTCGGTATAGTTGACCTGCTGATCTAGTTACACTAAAGAACTGTGCTACCCCGAAACAGCCCCTATATATGACTAAATATGTATATATATATATATATATATATATATATATATATATATATATACAGGCTGGCGCAACAGTCACGCATTAGTTTGAATCAGTAACAACTTACAGATTTAATCAAATTTTCTCCTTATTCTTCAGAATATTACAGATATAAACATTGATAATTTATCATGGAAAAATAATACTGAACAACGAACCTAAATTGTTGAACTTTACTTCGGAATCCATCGTTCAATAACCTTAACACAAAGAGCCTATCGTCGGCATTATAATGTCAGACAATCTCCCAGTCAGA
Organism: Sepiola atlantica; assembly: GCA_963556195.1. NCBI lineage: Eukaryota > Metazoa > Mollusca > Cephalopoda > Sepiida > Sepiolidae > Sepiola > Sepiola atlantica. The sequence goes on from OY744515.1 coordinate 3,935,273, forward strand.
CCACAATTGATCGTCTTGTGGCCCGGTTTCGGCAGCAGGGTTCGCTCAGTGATCTTCCACAATCTGGCAGACCACGTTCAGTACGGACAGCGGAAAATGTAGCACTCGTTGAGGATAGCATTGCTGAAAATCCAGACACCTAAACTCGAAGACGAGCCACTCAGATTGGAATGTCCATAAGGTCACTTCACAGAATTCAATTGGTACAGGCATTACAACCCACAGATTTTCAATCACGCGTAGCTTATGCTGTTCACATTTAGCAATTAGCCAGATAACAAAATGAGTTCATCCATAAGCTGATAATGTGCGACGAAGCCATTTTCATCTGAACGGGTTCGTAAATAAGCAAAACTGCAGAATATGGGCCATTGAAAATCCAAGAACCGTTCATCAGCGTGAATTACATCCACTAAAATGTACCATATGGTGTAGTGCTACCTGGGAAAGAGTAATCGGTCCATATTTCTTTGAAGACGAAGAAGGTGTCGCGGTGACGATAACTGCACAGCGATATCAACAAAAGATTGAAATTTTTTTAAGGCCAACTGTTCAGGACAACCCAGAAATGTGCATATTTTCTGATTTTAACTGGCCTTCACGTTCACCGGATTTAACAGCCCCTGACCTTTTCCTTTGGTGTTATCTAAACAAGCCTACAACGATTCAAGAGCTTAAAAACAATATAAGACATGACATCCTAGAACAAGAGCCAGTTATTCTAAGGAATATAATGGAAAATACCCTAACTAGAGCCCGTCTTTGTGAGGCTTAAAATGGTGGCCATTCAAAGGATATTATTTTTAAAACCTACTGCAACCAAATAAGCAAGTAAATGTATTATTTATCAGAAAAGCCTAGTAAATTACTTGAAATGTTCTAGTTTCTATCACCTAAACAAACCAATGCGCCACTTTAGCACCACCCTGTATATATTCGTACGGTAATATGATATATATATATATATATATATATATATATATATATATATATATATATATATATATATATATGATAATTTTATTTACACAGACATGTACAAAATCTGCGACACTGGCATGTCGATGTTATCGATCAACAGTTACTATAAACTGAGATCTCATCAGGCAGAATCCGATCTTAACCTCAGATCATATTTGGAGAGAGCCATAAAATAAAATACTGTCTTGTTTTTAAATTCCCGAAACAGTTTTTCATGGTAAGCAACTGATGATCCCTTAAAATAGTGTTAAAAATAAACTAATATAATAACTGTAAAAAATAAATTGACTTACATGAGTGATTTTCCACTGAAAGACTTGGGACAATAAGTTTAACTTTTTTTTTTTTAAATATAGTTTTAATGGTTGAGAAACTTCCAAGACTATATATATATATATATATATATATATATATATATATATATATATATATATATATATATATATATATATATATATATACACACACACGGGAAGCCGAACGATTGGCTTAGAGAGAACAACAAAGAATCTGATTGGTTAACTAGCTAGTCGTGTATATAAAAACAGCCATCAAAAATAACTCCAGGCCTTTTAACCTGAAGACCCTCCCGGGGATGAAACGCGGGAGCGTCTGTGTAGCTTAATTGGCATAAATATATTTCATTGCTCACTATTGAGCTCTACTTACGTATCGATCACTGTTGAAGTAAATACTGAAAATTGATACATAAAAAATTATATCTTATTATAAAGGTGAATGTGGAGACATGAAATACACACACACACACACACACATATATATATACATATATATATATATATATATATATATATATATTGACAGAAAGCGAGAGAAAGAGATAGAGACGAATTGATATACTCTAGAGATATAGAGCAATATATATGCACATCCAATATCATTTGATATATAATATTGACGTATGAGCAATTCTCTATGCTTTTGAGAAATATTTATTTTCTGAAACAGACACACACGCACGCATACACACATAATTATGCATATATATATATATATATATATATATATATATATATATATCAAATTTCAATCGGCGGAAAGATTTCCGTTCGCGCCGCTTCCTGTGGTAATCCTTTTATTCAAAGCAAACATCGCGTTAGGCCGGCCCCTCGGGTGGTTTTGACAACTGAATAACTCTGGATACAGCTTCAGTGATGAATGGTTTTCACGCTGCCGTTGGGCCGTTTGAGAATCACAGATCTTGAAGAGTATCGCTGTGATTATACACAGGAATCTTTCTGCTTACTTTTATGTTCGGTTGTGTAATTCGCTCAGCTCCTGGGGATATCTATTTTTGACAGAATTCAATGATATATATATATATATATATATATATATATATATATATATATATATATATATATATATATATATATGATGAGCACATATAAGTGTAGTTTGAAATTAATTACGTTACTCAATCTCTTCTTCATTTAATATTTTCTATTTACATTAAATGTCATAGGTATAGTATATCATTCATGCAAACTAATTTTATTGAGCCAATATCGGTACAATTCTCTTAGTAGATGAGGAATATTAGTCGAACTCACGAAAAGTTACGTTAATATGAAAAAATACTTATATACAATATGTTGTAAATGTTACTGAAAAATGTTTGGATAATCTAACTGCCTCAGAAGCTGCATGGATACTAATTCAATCGTTGACGTATATAACAGTTAGATTGAGTACTATTACCACAGATTGAGACGTACCGCTTAGCGAATTATTTTGTATTTGTGTTTACTAAGTGCAAACTCGCCTTCTCATTATGTACTATCGTTTCTGCTCTATGCAGCCTCTCTGTTATTTTCTTTCTACTTGTTATATCTCTTTTTTTACAACCCTAACCCTAACTCTAACTCGCAGAGAAGATGTTGGTTGTTCTGTTTTACTCTATCGGGACCTCCAATGTCTGGTCCCCGTCTTTTTTTAGCACTAAGACAAATAACTCGTCGTACTAATACAACTAGAACAACTTTCATGCCTTTAACTGTGTGCTTACCATCACATTTTAAGAACATTTCTCAAACCCCGAATGTGTGAAACGCATTACAACAAAACTGCTTATGTACAAGGTACACCACGTTTGCCGTTAAATCTGATGTGAACGAAAACTTGTAATAAACACCCCCTCCCACAAGCAAGAAACTTTTGGTTATTTTATTCATCATGATTAATATTCTCATACAATCTCCATCATTCAAGGGATACTCAATCTATCTAGAAACCTATATTTTTGAGTTGTTTTGACATAGAATACGAGGTGACACATTATTAAACAACATTAAATATAATAAGTATATTTTAAATTACAACCTATTTCTTTAACACTTCATCGATATGTTGTTTCTTATCGATGGAATTGCTCACATATGTAACTGGATCGATCTGTTATGCTTCCCTTTCAAATATCATTTAAATCGCTCAAGACATATATAAAAGTGATTCACCTATTTTAGATGAGGCGGACCTTTCTATACGAAGCTTTGCCTGTTGGTTTGTCGATCGATTCGATCTTATGCTGCGGTTTGACTTAAAACATAGTTTAGATAAGTATAAGTTGTTCTACAAATGTCTCAGTCCTGTTTTACTTGTGATAGAATTTTTGTTTGTCGCTCTAAAATGGCTATGAACATTTTCTGCTTAAGTGTCCGTCTTAATGTCATGCCTAGCTGATTTTTAAAGTAATCATCTCATGTTTTCATCGCTAAACGCGTAGATAAAATGACGCATTTTAAAAATAGCATTATTGTTCATCGTGTAAAATTGAATAGTCAGATGTCTTTTAATTGTTCTAAACGGATGTAATCGAAGTATATGCATAGAATAACGCTTCTATCAGTAGATAAATAAAATAAATCGAAAACTCAATTAATAAATAAAAATTGTCTTGATTCTTGAAATACATTATTTAAACTGTAGTCAAATTGACTTATACAGTTTTTCGAAAAATTGAACAATGAATTAAATTCAAACAATATATATATATATATATATATATATATATATATATATATATATATATATATATATATATATGGTAAAATGAAAAAGGAAAACCAAAAAATGGATGTTTTTTATGTGTACATCAACGTTTCGTCTTTATTTATAAGACTTCATCAGGATGATAAAATAGAGAAAAAATGTCATGCAAGTACAGATACATGTAGGGTAGACATATTGGGAAAAATAGAATGAAATAGTGGCCAACTGCTGGGTGGACGTCCGTATTTGTTGGAGAAATAGAAATGAATGTAGAAAAGAATGAGTGGGGAAAAAATGGAAGGATGGGGTGAGCCAGGACTACTGTGGCTGGTGGTAAGAGAAAGAGGTGGAGGATGAGCAGGGGTAAAGTGGATGGCAGAGAGGGAGGTGAGGAAGAGGGGGGAGGGGGGTGTTTGACCAGATGGCTGCGGTTCAAGATTGAAGGGGAAAAAGTAAGTTGGAATGTTTATGTATGGGGGGGGGTGAATGCAGGGAAAGGAGGATGGGTAGAGAGGAAGGGGTCTGTGATTTTGGTGGATGGGCGAAAGTTATGGTCTTAGAGAGCGTTTTGAGAAAATGAGGGAATTTAAGAAGGGGTATGGGAGAAAATAGTTCATTTTACCATCACGTCGGATTACTTTTCATCATTCTCTTCCCATATATATATATATATATATATATATATATATATATATATATATATATATATATATATATATATATATATATATGTATATACACATATATATATATATATATATATATATATATATATATATAATACTTACTTGAATACGCCTGAATATAAATTAACTATACTATGATAATGATTTTCTCTATCAACCCAAAGAAGCATGCATCCATCTGATAACGTTCTGAGCATATTAAATGAAAGTTGGCATGATCTACAACTACTCGTCTCCTAAACCAAAAATCGCTGAGTCAGAAGTAATGTATTATTACTTACACAAAGTAGATCTGACATATAATCTTACCTACTTTTTAAGTAATAGCTGTAGATATAGAGGCACACCTTTCCCAATAGATACATACAAAGGAAACAATACTCGTGATGGAAATCCAATCCATGCGGAACCCACAGTACGCTCTGTAATAACTACACCACGCCATTAGCATAAGTATATATATATATATATATATATATATATATATATATATATATATATATATATATATATATATATGTATTTCTGAATAAATATTTAAAATTGGTCGAGGAAAATTCTTGCGTATGGACAATCCTATCGGAAAAGAAATGCATCATGTCATTTAATTACTATATACATTTTCTCTATTAACTAATTGGAAGACAATTATACGCCAGTGTACTTTGCCCGCATTAAAATAAACTTACATTAAGCCACACTAGTACGTCATAAACACAACAAAGCTGTGTTTTAATGATATATATATATATATATATATATATATATATATATATATATACATATTTAAATTCACACCCACACACACGGTCGCGCAATTAACACCAGAAAACCGATGAATCGCTCGCTGTATCGAGAAATTAGCAAGAAAGTGAGCGAAAAAAGAAAACTCCGTGGTCTTCAACGACGCGTGTATAGTATAGTATATATATATATATATATATATATATATATATATATATATATATATAAAAGAAGATTAGACAGGTTCTCTAGTCATTGTCATCATGCACAGATGCCATCAGATAATAATTACATCGCCCATTGAAGCCGATGGAAGATATGCCTTATAACGTGAATGAACGCAGCTAAAAGTTCAACTATTAAAATACACATAGAGAGGGAAAGTGATTTTTATTGCATCATATAGGATGAAGGAAAGTAAACATGCATCATTTTGTTACATACTCTACTGTCAACTTTTATCCTGTTTAATGTTGATTAATAACGCAATTTCTTTGTAATCCAATCGCGTGTGCACCGAACCAGTCTAATAAACAAGAAAGCAACATCCAGAAGCGTTTTAGTAGCATAATATACACTAAGGGACGTAGATTGTTTATCTAGCGAAATTACGAAAATATATCCCCACCCTCTTTATCTCTCTGATTTAAATAGATGATGTAAAATTGTGTGATCTTATCACGGTCAATCCTACATTTATTTCAAATGATTACGTTATCCAGTATATTTGTTGAAAATATAACAAGCAGACAAACATTATCTACTGACTTTTTGTAGTAAAATTAACTTGTAAGTATCGAAAAGTGTTGGCTATTAGACGACCTCTTTAGTAATAAGTGTCCGGTCACTGTGTTCACTTTTCTGTACTAATTTAGATTGTAAGTAGGCTATTGTGTATATATATGTATATATATATATAAATATATATATATATATTTGTTGGTGATTTTATTATTTCATTAATTGCGACAAAATATATGCTGTTTCATTAGCGCCCGCAATGAGCGCCAACTCTTCAAGCGACAATGGAATCAAATGGCAAAGATTTTAAATTCAACCTCAACCGCAAATTGAAGATGCATTAGAGGAAGGGGGGACGGAGATGGAGCTCTGCTTATAACGGGGACATGAGAAGGGAGGGGGAGAGGGGGAGACCACAACAAGTCATGTTTCAAAAAGTTGAGTGGGGGGATCTATCGTGTCTGGGTCATCGTGACCTCAATTACAGCCAGGGCGGGGGAGGGGGCTGCGGGTTAATTTAATAATGGGAATAGTATTATACTTATAAAGTTATAACTGTCATTTTTCTTGTAATAGGTAATTATCGTGTAGATAAAAATGTTTGATAATTTTAACTTAGGGTATTAATTGCTACTTTTGCATTCTATTTTAATATAGTTATTTATGGCTTGCTCAGTAATTGTAGTGAATTTTGTTGTGATAATATTTTAAATTGTGATTATATTAAACTAAAATCAATACTAATGGAATCATTATATAAAAGAAGTTTAATGGTGTTACCATTTTTAGTATTAATAAAATCAATTACAATAACAATAATAATAACAATGCCAATCATGCCTACGATAGTCGCAGTGACAATAGCATTAATACAAATAAAAATTAAAATAACAAGATAATAATAACAATAATAATAATAATAATAAAAATAATAATAATAATAATAATAATAATAATAATAATAATAATAATAATAATAATAATAATAATTAGAATAATAATAATAATAATTATTATTATTATTACCGTCCTGCTACTTGCGAAGTCATTGGGCGAAATAAGTCTACACGTTATGGTACTACTACCAATTATAAGAACCAAGCACCAGTCAATAATTAAGTGTTCAAGACAGTAATCGAAGGATTATGTAATTGAGATTAGATTAGTCTAAGTGATATTAGAGTTAATAGATATCCCAGTTATGGGTTTATGTTGGAGATGATTTTGGTAGAATTGGTAGTATGACTTAATTATGAATAATAACATGAGGATCGTAATTGGAATTAAAACAAAGCCAAACCACAGCACTTGATCAGAAGCACACATATAATTCAATATACTTTCAAATTGAGTTAATAACATTATTATATAATTATGATATTCTCATCTTAACTCTCTATCGTACTTAATGTAAGGCATCATATTACCCTTGCTATGATCGAACCTACCGTGTAAATAGAGTAGATTTAAAGATATGCCTTTTTAAGTACATATATATATATATATATATGTATATGTACATATATATATATATATGTGTGCGTATGTGTGCATTAAATTATGTGTGAAAAGTCGAAGAGCAAGACCTACAATTTCATCTACTCATATTCTCAGTCAACCAGTGTAACACCTGTATCTATCAGATTGTCGATGAACTTAATAGCTAAACGGCCACTACTAGAGAGGTAATGGTCGAGCAAGTTAGTAATGCGAACCGCAGTGCACATGACACATACTTGTCTGGTGACAGATGTTATGTACATGATTATTTTTTCCTAACCCTTCTTGCTAGTAAACTTTTAAAGAGTCTAGTCCTTCCGATTACTTAAATTCTCATCTTTGATTTTCTTAAATCTTGCAAACGAAGATGCATCCAAAAGTCAGCGGAAGTTTAAAATCACTATTTTCTGCACTCCCAGTGGATACGTCAAAAGAAATCGATATATTTTAGCTACCCTTGTATGTATCTATATAATTGTATTATAGTATAATGCACTGTACTTCATTTCAAACTGTTTATAGGATTAGTCATATATATTTACTAAACCACACTAGTATGCATGTATTTAATAAATCGAATTCGAAGACCAGATAATGTTCGAAATATTGCATTGTATTTCATAATCTGAGTCATATACACACACACACACATATATATATATATACATAAACACATATATATATACACATATACATATATATATAAACACATATACATATATAGATATATATATATACACATATACATATATATATACACATATACATATATATATACACATATACATATATATATATACACATATACATATATATATATATACACATATACACACATATATATATATATATATATATACACACACACATATATATATATATACACACACATATATATATATATACACACACATATATATATATATATATATATATATATATATATATATATATATATATATATATATATACATATATATATATTATAGCCAAATGACTGATTTTTGCTTAAACATTTTGATGTTTACACTGCTTACTTGAGTAGATGAATTTACATTTTTTTGTTTTTGATATTTAGTCAATAGAATCGAACGTTTATAGGGTATTTCATTTTTAAACAAATATATTTGCAATTTTATTCTATATTCCAACAAAATTGCTATATATATATATATATATATATATATATATATATATATATATATATATATATATATATATTGACAAACTAATGTCAATTTAACAATAACACATGCATTTTACTTATGTAGTTTTACTTATGTAGTTTTACAGTGTGGACATTTTACTTATGTAGTTTTACAGTGTGGAAACGCCGTTTAATAAGCCTAATGATGAGTGCAGGACACACTGAGCTTAGCAGAAAGCCTATAAGAAAGTTAAATTGTTGCTTGCATCACTTATTAAGATATATATTATTAAGATATATTTGAGCATACATTAGCTGCTGCAAGAATGTCACTCCACGAGACATGAAATATAAAGTCATTGTAAATAGGGACGCTAAAGGTTGTATCTACTACATAAATGTACCGAGAGTGCATGCGTCAAGTCAATAGAATGCAGTTACATTTAGTTGACGTCCTATTTTTCAATAATATATGTGCCTCTATAAAAAGGGGTCACCAGAATATATTCGGCCTACTTTCTCGAAACGGACCATGTATTGATCTTATAATTTTAATAATATAACACCGAAGATAGATCACAACGAGGGTGACTTGTATATTTTCATCTGTGAGGAATTAAAGCTTACACTCTTTAAGTCGAAAACTTGTCCGTATGAATCAATAACTATCATGATTTTGATACGACAATGACCACACTCTTTCCGACGTGTTGCTTGGTCAATTGTTCTGCGACCACACTCTATTTCAGATATCTACCGAACATTAATGTAGAGAGAACTTGGTTCATAACACTTTCAATTGCTTAGTCAATTCGCCAAGTCTAACACACAAAATGTCGCCGTGAACAATAAGAACTATTTATTATAACACAGTTGTGTAACACGCATATGTCTTATAAACAGTTAGGATGTAAACGTTATATTTTTGACATAACTATAAATGGGACAATGTCATGTACCTCATGTTGTGACATAGACGCAATGTGGTAATTGTATCTAAGCGGTGAACTCCAACCACACTTCACAAACAGGGGCTCTTAGCCGGATTACATTTTACGTAATACGCATGAACCAATATGATAGTATGTCCAATATAAAGAAGACCAGACTATTTTCGGCAGCCTCGTGATTCTCGCTTCCTGATCATTTGTCAATTACTTCTCACAGTCCATGAGCAATATTTCTGTCAAAGGGAGAAGAATTGCTGTCGTCCGAGTGATCCGTTCTGTAGTCTGAACAATATGGGAGACATTTTGCGTATGCATATTAATCCGCCTTCATTGTGTCCATGTCACTAATAATGGGGCTGGAAGTGAAATATTTACCTGGTATAACGTTATCCGCCTTATATTACAAAGACCAGAAAAATAGAATAGCTAACAAGGTAGCTATACTATCACTAGTTGTAGAAATAACAGGGCTGTTGTATTGCTCTTTGGTGAATAAAGTCAGGACTATTATGTAGTTTACGGTTAGATCGCTTGCTGCTATATTAGTGCCAACCTTTACGGATGTTCTTACTTTAAAGTTTTACAATGATAGTTTACTTACTCATTATCTCTGTGTTCTGATTTGAATTTCTTTGCTGACCTTATTATATATATATATATATATATATATATATATATATATATATATATATATATATATATATTAAATATTAAACAAGTTAAACTGAAATAATAATTAATCCAATAAGTAAACTTGTAACGTAGACATCTACTATAAAGACATCTTCTTTTCAACTTTAGGGGTGTGTGTTCTACCCTTCCAGAAATTGTAATCAACTTAAAGGAAATGAAACCCGACCTGTTCTTTTTGTATATCTCCGTCAATTCCTTTCGAAAACATAAAATAAATTCCATAATATTATAACATTGTCTCAAAAGGCCGGCATTGACGTCGACCTAGACATGTTCGAATGTAGCAGAAACATTTCCGATGAAGATTTTCATTTGCACGATATGTGTTCTTGTGTGTATCTTGCTAACAGCGCTTTCTTCGTATTTGTCTTTATCCTCAACACAACAATTGACAAGATCTTGTCCCTTTATACTGTAGTTACACTCCTTCTTTATAGTGTTTTTTTCCATATTAACAACACAGAATGGTAGGTCTGCTCTAATATCGTTCACTAAGCCTCTTCTCTCTCTTTATTAAAATCTTCGAATTCTTATCAATCTAGCGAGAGTTAATATACCTGAAATTGATGAACTTCTTTCTAACTAAATTCATTAATAGTCGTCATAATATTTATTTCCGATATACTAACGTGCATATCTGAACGCATATACCGCGTGCTATATAAAGAAGAGGGTAGCTCTTAGCACAATATATCGTCAAGGCCTTCGAGAATATATTCCTTAGAGATCTTCTCAGGAAAGCTATTGCAGTATTAACGGGCGAGTTCTATATAATCATTTCTTTCTTAGCTAAACACAATACCCAGGCCGTTCTCAAACAACCCCAAAACAATACAGATGCAGCCCAGGAGTCCATACTCGCACCTTTATTTTTCTAATCTTTATAAACAAGTTTCCGCTTCTGAAATGAGTTTATTTGCTGATGACAACACGCTCTACTCTCGGCACAATGCCTTAAATAATGCCCAGACACACTATGAAATAGCTAAAAAAATGGAAACGGCCTCTAGTCTGTAGTAGCATAGGCTCAAAAAGAAAAGTGTTGCAGTTCATGCCACCAAGGCGAATTCACTCTTTATTTACAACGATACGACACCTTCTGCTAACGATTTTCATGAAAAAATAGCACTCTTTCCGAAAATCCTATGTTGAAACTTCTCTGCCGGAGATTCTTAAGAAACATTAGTTACAATCAGTACATCCAGGATGTTGACAAATATGCTCATAGAAGGTAGGGTTCCTAACCCGTGCAGGACATATTCTTACTACCGCTAGTATTGTATATATATATAAAGCTAGCATTCGCTCGTGCATGTTGCATTTTTGTCGCATCTGTGGTTGTGAAACAAACATTACCATCTCACTTTTGCCAGTGCCCAACAATATATCTAACATAATATGTTTTGCACTTTCTGCAAAGCTCTAGCCTTTCTAGCATTGTCACAGTATTGCATCACGCTGCTTATTTTACTAGTAGTTTCACAGAATATGTTTTTGTAAGCATTTACCCTCCAACATAGGTAAAACCAACACAGCGAAATACCGATACTATAGAGATATAAAGATGTTTAACATGTTCTACTTTAATAATTCCCTAAATGTCTTATAAACAAAAATATGTCTGCCAATCCTATGAACTCTAAAAATCAGACTAATTTCACAATAATTCCTTACGGCGCCAAATGTATTTTTTGGGATGAACAACATTTAAACAAGAGAAACACTCACTTATAATAGTATACAAAGTTACAATTTGCGTATGCATGACGTAGTGTTGCCACATCTTGTTTCGCACACACACCTGTAGCCTCTCTCTTTTAGACATAGTCTAAAAGCGAGCCTCGTATATCATAGATCCCAAACGATTTATAAAGCTTCAAGTCCTGCCCCATCGCCGGAATGTCGCATTTCTGTTCTTGTTTTACAAGTATTTAATTGAATATGATCAAATGAACTTGCGGCACTGCCCCCCCCCCCCCCCCGGCGTAAATATATCCGAATGACCAGAAAATAAGAAATACCCAACTCCACTACTATAGACGTCTCCAGATGCCGGAAATATGTCTACTCTAAAAGCTTATTTCTTCAAACTCCTAGATTTTTTAATCCTATCCCTGTTCCCTGTTTCCCTGATGGTATCAACACGCAGCCATTTTAGTATCATGTGAACATGCATCTTCCTGCCCAGCTTCCTACTCGGGATCCCCCTGTAAATATGGACTCTAATCCACAGTGGCAATGTGCCTGGTTTAAGCATGAACTAAAGAAAACAACATAGTTTCCCTGATGGGAATTTTTAAAGCGAAACATCTACGATATCGACAAACTCAGCAAGAACTGTGATTCCAAGAAGGTAACGTTTCATGAGAGTATTACAGTCATTCTATTTGAAAACAGTGTAGCCGGAATTTGCTCGTATTATTACAAAGCTGTCAAATCGTTTCTAAAATGGGATATGCTGTCCGTCTCCAGGAAAGGCTTGGTTGATAAGTCATACACGTTTCATCAGACAGTAGTATGGATCGATGCTGAGGCAAACAGTTGTCAATCGTCTCAGCTAAATGCATCTTATTAACTACAAGCAATATGCATTTCGTTCTGCAAAATGGAGAAATGATGCGCTGTTTTCTGTAATATTACACACGATCAGTTAATCTATCGATATGGTAGGTTGTTTGCTCTACAAGTTGATGTCTATGGAAAAGCTAGATACTCTTCGTTTCACTCTGATACGTATATACAAGTAGTAGAATAGCACATACACAGCTGATGTGTCCGTTAAATCCATGTTGGGTCGAACTCCTATTATGATAGTCATCAACGATGTTCAAAGCATATTCATGGAATATATCTATGACAAAGCTGGAGATGTCTTCGCAACCATCGACTCATTTCAATCTGATAGGTATATAAAAGTAGTTGAAAAACAGATACAAGATTTGCGTGTCTCTTAGATCCGTGTCGGGGCCAAATGCTATTATGATATTCATCAACGATGTTCAAAGCATATCTGTGGTATACTTGATCACATTTATGAAGTCGAAACGACTGCCTACGTCAGATCTTCAACTATCAATAATGTTTATGATTTTGCTGAGTTTATATCTCTCTACCTATAATATATAGGTCGATGGGGAACATGTCTTGTTACATTTAACCGCTCTGAAATAATATTATATTATTTTGTCCACGTACGCTTCTATCCCTGTGTTGCATCAGTGGAGATGGATAGCTGTCTCCCTGATAGAATTAGTCTACCCTTAGAAACTCATGAGACTGAATTAGTTTCCAGAAGTAAAATAAAAGTATAACATCATATCTTTTGCTAAAGTAGCTAAGAATTTATTTTTACTGTGCTACTCTAGAAAGTACCTGACTTCTGACGCAACCCTTTAACAGTCTGTCAGAGACGTTGTGAGATAGAGTACTATTCCACGTTAGAGCTGTTTCGCTTAGGTCATCCTAAATGATCTTCACAAAATACAAAATCGTCTTCGAAGTCTAATGAGATATGAACTCTTCTGTTGCTATTATAAAGACACGTATCTAGGCTTGCTTTTTTTTCGTTATTAATATCGTTATTTTTATAGAAGGCTTTCGACTGAGCTCTGATCTTTTGTTTCCGCGCTAAAGGATTAACAGAAATACCTCGTCGTTCTCTCAACACGCAAAGAAGTGTCCTTACTTTCTAGGTCCATTTAAACACAAACTGAATTTCTATGCAGTGCATTTCTATTTCGGAAAATTACTCACGACTTTTTACTTGCTGACTATAAACTTATAGCATTCAAGTCCTATGCCAACAAATATTTTTCTATCCTCTCTGATGTATTCCAATGTATACCTTTTATGCATATTTTCCAATAATCTTATAGTGTTAGTTATTATCTACATAACAATCTCTTTGAGCTTTGTCTCCGAGTGCCTTTTGGTTTTTCTAATTGATAATTTACTTGTATGTAATACTATAGTGTACATACACGCCTGCATAAATATGTGATGAGTAATGTTGAATAGCCTATCTGAAATAAGTAGCTGAGTTTAAGTTTAGATTAACTCATTTTTTGTTCTCACCGATATAATGATTCAACCAGTGTAACATATATATATATATATATATATATATATATATATATATATATATCTTTACTAAAGAATGCATGTTTACAGAAAAAAACCCTCTTTGTTCTGCTGTAAACGAGTAGTTTTGTCCTGGGGTGCATAAGCCTTTACCACACGTACTGCGTCTAGCAATTTTATAATTCTTGCGTTTCACATTTTATTCGTAGTTCCTCCGTTACTGGTTCGCCTGTACGTTTGATATTGATAGTAAATGCTGGACGAGGCAAAAGAATGTCTGAAATAGATTAGGCTGGAATCGACATCAAAGAATAAATGGCAAAAGCGAGAAGAAACCGGCGACACTCAGTCTAGAAAAGACATTGGTAAAAGAAGGTGGTAAAAAAGAATGTTTAAAGATGAAACACATAGAAAAAAGTGTAAGTCGTATGTGCATCCTGAATATGATTGTGGTTAATGTACCTCATATGTGTGCGCACGTGTATTGGTGTGCAGTAAAGAGAGAATGCCATACATATTAACACGCAAAGCATATATATATATATATATATATATATATATATATATATATATATATATATATATATAAAGTGGAGAACTAAAAGCGAACTTTTAGGAAAGGTAAAACCTTTTGTGAAAAGTGCACAGCTCAATATACAGGATAGAGCAGATAGAAAGGTAGAAGGATGGAAAGGAATTAGAAAAGCGAAAGGCAGATCTTTTTTCAATTCAGTTGCTCAATTCAAGGTATCTTCCGCAAAAGGGCAATTCATTCAGTTATTTTTTCCTTGAGCCAGTCTTTTCAAAAATAAACATCTTATATATATATATATATATATATATATATATATATATATATATATATATATATTGCTATATATTATAATACCTCTTATCAAAGGTGACTTAATACAATCTTCTGTATTACATCTTTCCGCTAAGTACGTGAAAATTAAAAAAAAAAAAACGTTTTCCGATCGCCAGTAAAACAATAACGATTTATAGTCTACTGATAGCCAGAACCATGTATCATTGGATCACCTAATGTACGTAAAAATACTATATATATATAGCTCCACATACACAGGTATGCATTCTCATTACACACAGCTATTATTAATAGCAGTTTGAATTGCCAACTCGAGTGTTTGAATTACTTACTCGACCCATTTTCGAGTGTCTTCGGTTTATCTGTACACGCTTTTATTAGGACAACTTGACATGAGACTACATCACTCTACAAGTCGACGCTGACCAACTATTAAAAAGAACATTCTATTCGAAACTCAAATAAGATACCCGCGACACAGCTATATACTAGCTAATACAAGGACTGATTAATATTCTCCTAGTAATGTTACTTAAAGAAAACTTACTTAGCTTAATACTCTACCAGAATAGATCAATTCCTGTCCTAAAATCCAGTAAGACCAAGGGACCACAAGAAAGATATCTCATTACAGAGTGTATTCGTTAATTGGGCAGAGGAAAATGAATGTTTAAAAACATTACATTTCATTACTAACGCAATGTTTTACAAGTAAAAAGAACGTTTATGCAATATTTTACTATCTATGTATCTAATATACAGATCAAATGTAAGTCCCAGTAAGGGTCTCCTATATTTTTGACAACTTCGACTGAACTAAATTCAAACAAAAATAAACTCTGGCACGGCCTAACACTAAAATCCATATAGCGTTTCGGTATATTTTATATCATCTTCAGATACGCAAAGACTACGCGGAAAGAAGAAAAATGGCTCACGTCGCTTATATCATTTAACATGATTAAACAAAAATTATTGACACCAAACAAACTGCACAAAGGATTTGATGAAGAAAGAAGTTAAATTGATGGATGGTATTTACTTCTGGCAACGTTGTAGACGTGTTCTAAAATAGTTATTTCAACTTTTACATGTTTCTGTTGGTAAAACGTTTCTCTTCAATTTGACTAACAGGGCGGATTTTCAATTTAATGAATTAGGCGGATATGTATAACTAAATCAAGCCCACATGGCTAGATTGCCAATAGAACAATATACAATATTCCACTTTATAGTAAACCACGTGCACTTTCCAACCCATGAGGGGAAGTGAGAAAACAAATACCACATTAGACAAAAAAAACAAGACTGCCGCATGACATCAATTTGAAAAAAAATTCTCTACTTTACAATAAAAGTCGCCAACGCTGTTTTCTCTTCAGATAATCAGAAATTGTAATTATAATATAGATATGAAAAGTATATTACAGATGTAATTCTATGAGTATATATTATTGTTTGGTAATATATTTATATAAACAACGTGTTTTAAGACGTGTTTTTCGGCCGTCTTTTAAAGTGAGTTTACATTCGTATAACAAAATTTAAAAAAATAAATTAAGTTCATATTCAAATTGAAGAAGGTATTATAATAGTTCGAGCCAATTCTTACACAACATATTATTTTTGAAAAGATACGTGATGAAAATTAAATGATACATAGTTTCGATTTTAGATAAACGTAATCGTACAGTTACATTACTATCATATAAATATGCATGCATATATAATCTAATCATATATATGTATGGATTATATGTATATACTATTTAAGTGGTCTGTTTCCATAATAATTTTTCTGGCTCATTATGAGTTCTCAGTCAAGTTATTACCACCGCTCTTGTTAGCAAACACATATGATGTACAACAGATTTCCAGTACTTTGTGATTTTGGAAAATATATTCATGTTCTTGCAACAGCTGTTTAGCATTATGTTTTAGCAAACATGGTATTTTGCTTTCTCTGGAATCTGAGTAAAATCACTATCAACCTATGGATGTATGGGGTGTGCTAGTTGATGTAGGATATTTATTCAATTTAAACCATCTACGACCATTTTATCTGGCACGAATTGTTGCTGATGCTATTACCCTTTTTGTTTGGCGAGAGCCACGCTCTCAGTTGTGGGGGATTTGTCACATCTACCCTGGCACTTTCAGTCTACTAGCGTAACATGCCATTTTTTATTTGATTTCATTTTACATGTAATTATTCGACGGCATTTTGTTAAGTTTAGCACTCAAATATCTCTCTTTTCTATTTTCTCATCGGAGCTAGTCCCAGTGCTCTTATTATTAGTAGTAGTATTACAATAAGTATATCTCTGTTCCATATTCACTTCAGCTCTAGTAAGTTCTCTGTGTTAGCTTAGTTTTTTACCTTCTTCAATATCCATGTTCTGAAATACTAGGATGGTGAAAACTAACTCATTATTTGTTCCATCCTCCGTGATACTTCAATATCATGCAGCGTAGTGCCAGACGAATCTGCTGTCATATCATTGTGATTGTATAGGTAGCACGGGACAGTAGTTTGTTTATATAATTTACGGTAGTTTCTGTTCCTTAAGGATCGTGTGATGTTCTTTCAATATGTTTGCTTTTATTTCTATCTCAACTAACCTGTTGCCGTGGGTTAGTTATGTAGTGTGGTTTCCGCATTCCAGGTGTTTCTTTCATATGTAAGCTGTTTCTATTGTTATCTTGCGTTGCATGTGACTCTAAATATTATTATTATAATTATTATTATTATTATTATCATTATTATTATTATTATTATTATTATTATTATTATTAATATTAGTAGTAGTAGTAGTAGTAGTAGTAGTAGTAGTAGTAGTAGTAGTAGTATCATTATAATTATCCAGCCTTGCAAGTTGCTTATTAAACGTCTCCTACTTTATGTTTGGGACACATTTTTGCGAGATATTCTTCCAAGACATTCTGTATTTTTTCCTTTTTATATTTTTATTTTTATTTTTTATTTATTTAGTTTTTTGTTTCTTCCCTTCTTAAGTGACCTCAATTAAAACAACACCAGATTGTGTATTGCCGGTGGTTGTAATTCTTATTAAAGGTACATAATTTCTCTGATGATTTGCCAAGCAAGTACCTGCTATGTAGTGGAACACGTGTAGGTAAAAAACTATTTAATTTGAAAAATAGTAAATGAATTAGTTTTGAATGAAAAAATCTTTTGTGGTGGGGATTGGGCTCCTGAACGAAATGCTTTTGTAAGCTTTCAAAAAACCACTTTATATATATATATATATATATATATATATATATATATATATATATATATACATGCAAACATTGTTCAAAATTACATAATTCGCATGTTTAAATATAACTTTTGAACTTATATATATATATATATATATATATATATATATACATATATATGCAAACATTGTTAAAAATTACAGAATTCGCATTTTTAAATATAACTTTTTAATATATATATATATATATATATATATATATATATATACATATATATATATATATGTATATACATATATATATATATATATATATATATATATATATATATATATATATATATATTTATTTATGCAAACGGTGTTTAAAATAACATAATGTGTATGTTTATTATACATTTTTTATTTTTGACCAAACATCTAGAGGAAGAAGAGAATTTTTAAAAGGATGCAGGGAAACGCGAACATTACGTTTTTCGCTTTGTTCTATGAAGACGTTGACGATTTAAATGAAGAAATGCTGGATATCATCACATAACAACATCGCATTACGTTAAGCATTTTAAAAAGTTATTACTGTTTTTAAATGTAATGTTGTTAATTTTAGAGTCGTGTGTGTTTATGTAAGTAGTTTCCATAATAGTATTAAGGCTAATAGCTACATTGGTTTAAAAACCACTACACTATCATCCCGTTGCACCATGAATCTTGTAAACACTAGCTCAATTTACCAACATCAACGAAAACATGACTGCCCCTCATCGTATAAAAGACAAATTCTAGTTAATAACACTAAAAGGATACAATCCGAAACTAATTTTAAACAAATTAAAACTACAATAAAAGTAGATTTGGAAAATATAACTCCACTACGATATAAGGGTCTGATAGACATATTGCCCAAAAGAATAGCCTTATTACAAAAATCTATTCGATATTTTATAAGATGCCAGTTTGTTAATTTGCGTTTGGGTAAATTACTCTCGAAATAAATATTAAAATGTAGCCAAATGCAATGCTATTTTGCTCTTATTTACAAAATGAATTTTCAAACATCGCCAAGCTCGATTTCCTGTACTGTGAGTATCTGGCTGATGAAATGACACTAATATATATATATATATATATATATATATATATGTTGATAGAAACATGCAAGTACGACGTCACTTGTATACATTCTACTAACGCTTCACAATTGCTTTCCCATCGATCCCGGTCTGATTCACATGTTATGATTGATTCTATCACTGCAGAAAAGAGTTGACTTAAATGAATTTTATTAGAATTATAATTACAAATACTTGTAGAATAATTATTCTTTGTCTCAGATTTTAAACGTTTTTAGTATCGATTTTTAGCAACTCTCCGTTTGCATCTGGAAATTTCAAAACAAATTAAAAAAATTGTTTGAGGAAAATATATCAGACCACTATTTTATTTTTATGAATGCCAATCTTCTACTTCATTGTCATCGCAAGAAAAGCTACAAGAAAAAAAATATATATAATAAAAGCAATGGAACGTGTTAATTACAAAAACTCTGCATTCACTTGGCATAATTCTTTTAAATGAATAATGTCTCGCCTTAAGGCATTTCTACTCATCAAATTTGCCTTTCTATTATTTCGACTCGTACGATCATCTTTCATAGATGCACAAACCGTATTTATCATTATTATCATTATTATTATCATCATCATTATAATTATTATTATTATTATTATTATTATTATTATTATTATTATTATTATTATTATTATTATTATTATTATTATTATTATTATTATTTTTATTATTATTATTATTATTATTATTATTGATTAGCCATAAGCTTTGGTGAAGTTTTCATCGATTTTTTTCGAAAGTGAAATGAAGCGATTCTGAAATAATTCGAGTTAAAAATTGATGTAACAATAAGTAGACTGTGTCATAAAACAATACATCCTTCTTTAATTCGCCTCCAGTTTAATGTTTTTGGAATAATAAACACGAATAGTGAATGAAAACTATCTTGCCATCGTATCAAGTTGGATTAAAACTAGTTAGAGAATTATCCTGATTGATATAGGGATAGACGTAAAAAAGAACAAAAATAAAAGTGTAATATATGAAGAAATCAAGAGTCATCGATACATGCCTACACACTCACAAATGAGTAATATAGATAGATTACAAAATTAACATATACCTAGGTGTATAACTACAGTTATGTGTGTGTACATTTATATTTCTCCTTCCATCTTTATATAGCTATCTCTATCTTTATCTTTCTTTCTCTCTCTCTCTCTCTTTCTCTCTCTCTCTCTCTCTATATATATATATATATATATATATATATATATATATATACATTAATATTTTATATTAAAATTTTAAAATCAAAAAACATGATCTATTTTTTTTTCTTATTTACGCTTAGACTTCTGATGAATACACCATTCTTACAGCAATACTTTATTATCTCCATTTTTGTTGCTACTAAATCCAGTGGGCTCGTATCCACGGTCGAGCCATAAGAAACACGTCAAGTTTTTGAAGACATGTTTTTATAAACAGTATAACAGGGCGGATAATAACACACAAACACAATTATTTCAGAATTTAGAATAAAGGATTAGTTTCACATAACGTTATTGTAACACGTTGCTGCTTTTTTTATTAAAATACTTTCGAAGTATACTAAAATAAATAAATATATATATTTAACCATGCCCCTTAATTTGCTTCCTTATCATGATTTCCGTGTTTCCTTTCGTTGTCCTTTAATAAATTATAGAATCACTCTCATAGTTCAAGTATTATGATGGGGTATGACATTTCTTATTGAATATACATCTCCAATTATCGCCGAAACACGGGTCCCGCTATTTTTTTTATATTTTACCATATGAGCCTTCGTTCTTGCAAAAACGGCAGAATTGTTTACGCACAGCTGGGAGGTCTCGTATAGGAAATACATTTTTGAACCATAATAGAAGTAATAGTGAATAATTTATTTAACATTTTTCGATGCATGTTAATTCAATTTTCTAATTTTACAATATTCATAAAAACATGTTTGTTAAATTCCACCGTCTACAACATATATATATATATGTATATATATATATATATATATATATATATATATATATATATATATATATATAATATATATATATATATATATATATATATATATATATATATATATATATATATATATATATATATATATATATATATATATATATATATATATATATAGAGAGAGAGAGAGAGAGAGAGAGAGAGACATATAAACATGATATATACAACATTATAATTTAGAACTTTAAGTTGAACTCACTGCAATGATTACTTATTTTTGTATATGGTAAAGTTCATTCTAACCAAAGCACAAATAGACCATATATGAATAATACTTATCATTTGATATATTTGTTATCCCTAAAATCACACTTATACTGTCATTAAACATATCGAACTATATGTCAGCTATTAAATTAGCACTTATTCTTCCACGATGGAAATATTTAATAACAATAAGTATAATACAACAATGCTTTATGGAACAGTGGCTATGTTTACCCTAAACCAAGGTAGTATAGCACATGTAATGGAAGCAGTGGGAGAAAACATAGGAAGCATCAATTGGCATAGAATCTGTTTATTTTTCTGATTAAATCCAAAATCAGACATATGTTTCTAATTATTTTATACTGACATTTACAAGTACATAACCTGCTACATTAAATATACAACATAGATATACAATATGAACACTGTTAGACGCAGCTACTCTGTGCACATAATTTAGAAAAATAATTAATTGCAAAAATATACAGATCTGAATCCGTTATATCAAATAATAGAATTTAAAATATACATTATACTAATAATGCAATTAATGCAATGATTGATATAATTGTAGTGATAAAAGTAAGGGTCTGCTAACTTTAAACTTGTTAACAGAGTGCATAGTATATTTAGAAACCGTATTTCCAGATGATTATCCGAATCTCGAGAAATTCGATACATGTAGAACAGTACTGATTTGAAGACACAGTAGAGACACGATGAATTACATCTTTATAACCTTGATAAGAAAGAAGGCACACCATAATCTAAATACATTTGGTCTCTAACAGAAACGATAAAGTACGTGTGTTGCATTTACAGGCTTATAATAAGTTCTCAATATTCTAGATATATATGTTGTGTCGATATCTCTTCGTCTCTTGATCCAGTACGAACGGCATCACTACTAATGGGCCGATATTTCGTTTCTTAATTCGGCGAATTCCAACATCCCGTGGAAATATTCGTACTGCCCTGCGGTGCTTCGTCTCGCCGCGTCGTGTGTCGCGACTATTTGTACTAACCTTACATCGTTGTCGCCTGCAGTTTGCTGTCGGGCTGCTATCATCTGTCTGTCGCTGCCATCACTTTTACCGCAGACGCCCATTGTTGTCGAATTTTCGGTCGGCGGTTTCTTCTGTGACTGAAATCAATATTTCTACTTTAATCAATTCACAAAGTATTTTGCTGTTTAAATTCGAGCTATTTTTATTTACTAACTAATTAGCCGACAATTGAGAGGTTCGTTGGAAAAGAGAGAGGATAGAGAGAGATGCCACACTAGTTAACACTCCTACGTTAATCACGTAATCACTTGCAAGGGAGGATTAGGAAGATATCGTTTCTATCTAACTGAGCTCTTATGTTGGGATTCGCAATCCCTTCTTTATAACAGCTACATGATTGTACGTTTTCCCTCGTCGCCTCCAAATGAGAAACTGATCAGATCTCAATTTAACTTTCCCACAGCGGAAAACTGACGTCACGAATCTCGTGATCAAAACGCAGCTGTTACAGCTGTTATCTCTGACTTGAGGTTACGTCACTGTCTCCCCAAATCGTGGGAATACATCAACTAAGTTGCACGAGGTGACACAGCCACAAATCGCGCAATTCAAACCCGACTTCCACAGATGCGTCCATCTCTCACAAGGCCATTCGCTAACACGTGCACTGAAATGAGCCGTTTTTTAAGAAAGCGTCAACTACTACAATACATTACCCCACCGGTTCTCTTTGTCTTAATGAACAATAACCGTTTATTATATTAACTTAAATAGATACACTACTGAATAAAAGTGATGAAATTGTTATTAGATGTATACACTTCAAACAGTTCACTCTAGATAAACATAGAGTTGCCGACATCGCATACTGCCCATGGCCGTAGCGGCGGTGATTTGTTAAGAATCACCGTGTCTAGGGCACAGCATATGGAAGGGGGAGCCCATCCCACTCCTTCCGCTGTTTTGAAAGTATCATTAAATTGTGAAGAAATATTAGCCGGAAACGAATTTCGACAACAAATTAAGGTACTTTGCTTTTATAGTGCGGACTGTATTTTTTATAATAATTACATTAAAATTAGCACCCACTTCTGTGCAATTAAAACGTAATATGGTTTAGTGTTTGA
This sequence comes from Sepiola atlantica, assembly GCA_963556195.1. Taxonomy (NCBI): domain Eukaryota; kingdom Metazoa; phylum Mollusca; class Cephalopoda; order Sepiida; family Sepiolidae; genus Sepiola; species Sepiola atlantica. Next base: position 3,959,336 of record OY744515.1, read on the forward strand.
TGTAACGTATATTATTATATCTTTCAATGTTGTGGTGTCCTTATAAGGGGGTATTTACTACACCACAATTAAGTGCTGAAACAATATTTGTATTTTGTAGTACACACGTATTAAACTATCCTACAAATAAAGTCGTGGTGTGTTTCCAGTCGGACTTTGGTTTACTAGTAAGTCATGTTTTATCTGCATTCAATGAATGAAATACCAATAACAACTTATGAATCTGCTATTTTGGATTTTTAACTGACTGGGAAGAAGGGGATCTCGAGGTAATCTTATATTGACACAAAATAAAAATGTAAACACTTATAAAAATGTAAACCTATACAGGTCAGTTAGAAAAGTATGGTTTATGGCGTTTGATAGCACTGATTTGTTGTAACATTGAAACAGAAGTGTAAACACAAAAAAATACCGCTACAAATTTTGTCGATTAAAAATGTTTGGGAAATAATGCCGAAATTTGCTACACTCTGAATTATTTTCGTGACTGAAATAAGATTTAACATTTGCGCTTAAACCCAAGAAACACAGTATTATTCCTGAGATGTTATTGACGATGGGATTTTTTTATCGGCATTCTTAATTGAAAAGCCCGTTATTGTTTGTCCTTTTCGCCAATATAATTCTTAAAACGTGAACACAAATACATTCGCTCCAATTCGTAACCTACAGTAGTTGTCAATGTTTTTTCTAAGGGAGTAAACTATGACGGTGTGAGTATAACAATTTACTGTAAATGTATTAAAATAGATGATATTTAAGTCCTGTGTAATAGTTTGAATGTTCACGCGTAATAACCTATATGAACAGAAACTTTTGTATTACGATAATAAATTCGCCGAAATCGGAAGAATACGTAAACATTAATATACCCCACCAATTTGACTGAATGTTTAAATGGTATGAATAAAGGTGTCAGTATGAAAATATGTATTGCTTATATTTATGAGTTTTACTTTAACATACCCAAATAACAGCGATGAATGTTTAAACATCGTTCATGAATTAATTCCTATTAAGAGCCGACGAAACAAGACACCTAGGTTGAAACTGATATTTGACACTCAATGATGAGTATATCATGTGCTAACATAAAAAGATTAACAACTTATCATGTTCGTAGATTGGAGAAAGACAAAAAACGTATTTTTTTTATTTTTGTAAATGAAAAAAAGAAATCATTAGAATAAGTATTTGGACGGAGTAAATAAGCATTCTTTTACATTGATCTTTCAAAAACGTAGAAATGTTATACGTTACAGTAATTTGATTATCGTCGTCCTGATTTCAGAATGGATTATGCTTTTATGTATGCTCGTTTTCAAACTATTTCTGTATATCGTGATGTTGTGACAGAATGTATCATCAATAAAAGAATACTTTTCTGTTATGCTTTAATTAATCGGTGATTTGTGAAAATGTTGCCCATGTAAAGAAATCACACGGTGTTGTAGGTGGAAGGATTAGAAGAAAAAATAGAGTGGGTAAAACGGGGAACGAACTCCTCTTTGTAAGTTATTCTTGTGTGAGTAATTTTTCTAGAATATAAATGTATTAATTAGAAAATGCATTTGTAGAAACTTTATTATTTTCTATTCAGGACTAAGCTTCAAGGGAAAGCAAGCCGACTTTATATATATATATATATATATATATATATATATATATATATATATATATATATATATATATAAATATTAAATGATTTATACCTACAGACGCTAGCGTTCCAAGCTTTTTGCTCTCATCAGATGATCAGGAGGCGCCCACCCGGTTCACAGAGTCAGCCTAGAATCTGCAAGCAGTCGCCAAATCCACTCGGCCAACGGAAACTGTCATATAATCTAGGGAAATTAAGATCTATGTACTTAAAGCGGGCACAGAGAGTAGACTAGTCGAAAGTGTTCGACGAACGTATTCGGAACTTTGCATTAGAGCTTTTTGACAGTCTATTTTTAACATTCCCGAGAGTGCTCAACTTTAATTTCTTTAAGGGGCTAAGTATAATATTTATAAATAAATAGTAAATTATTTATACCTACCTTTTTATATACCTATATATATATATATATATATATATATATATATATATATATATGTATACATATATGATCATATATATGCATATACATATACATAACTATAAGTAGTTATATATATATATATAAATATATATATATAAAAGTAAGAAAGAAACCTGAGTACCTCTTAGCTACTTGTAATTATGTGTCATACGGAGGCAGATGGCGTGAGTTGCATACTATATATATATATATATATATATATATATATATATATATATATATATAGTATGCAACTTACGCCATCTGCCCCCGTATGACACATAATTACAAGTAGCTAAGAGGTACTCAGGTGTCTTTCTTACTTTTTATAATTTTTTTGTAAAATAAAAAATAAACAAACCATAGAAACAACGTATAACTATTGAGTCGAAAAAGTACAAAACCCGCTATAATTTTCGAACGTTAATTGTAACTTTGAGAATCTTATCATCGATGTTATATAACATTTCCAAGTCATAACATTCCGTCCACCATCACTTTTACATATATCGACTTTCATTGTTTTGCAAAACGTAACAATTTTATTCTCATCAGAAACTAGGTCGTTGAGAAGATCTTTGAAGTTTGAGTTCATTCTTTGCGAAGAAATGAAATATATATAATGTACTTTGCAGTGTTCGGTATTCCGCTGTTTTCCGGCTTCCTGTTTGTGGATATACACTCGCAACAATAATAATTGCTTAGAAAAGGATTGTATAAACTTTTCAACTTTCTCTGAATCAATATCTGCAAAATATTTACAAAATGTCAGGTTTAACTAAAATCATTATGTTGTTTTTTATGTTTTGCGCTGCGTCGTTGTTAGCTCTTATTTACGCTGTTATATATTTTCAGTAATAATCGGTGTTTCATATCTGCAAGTACCGTGGTGCGTTGCAAATCGTGCACTGACGATGTAACTCCAATTATAATCAAAGACCCTGCAAAGATTCTTCTCCTGCAAAAGATCGTGTCATGTTGACACCGTTAAAATATTTTTAAATACCTATATATAAGGAGGTTTCTATGAGATGTAGGGATTTACAAGATTTATTAGGATTTAATCAATATTTTTCACCAGATCTGTGAACGACATGCACAATAAAGCTAGTCTATTTTCACCGCAGTTTATCGTCGTTACGTATCGAGCTCCATAAGTCCATTTATTCTATTATCGTTATTAAAAGATGTTAACAACCGTCAAAACATTCCTTGAAGCTGATCTGTCAGGTGACTGTTTGTCACGTATTAAAATATCGATAGATTCATCTGTTCGTCGTTTTATTTGCATTATATTTTGAAAACATCATTTCCAATGAAAGCGCAGATTTAAGCAACGCTTCGTGAGAATTCGCGTCTTTATTTCACTTTGTACGCATTAACTGATTGCGATCACATAGATAAAATAGTGTATAACGTATAGCAAAAAGCGTAGTGTATGCTTACAGTATATAAGGCGAGGCAAATGTTAAGTACAATAACGAGTGTATCGTTTTAGCAACCACTATAACTCTTCCAACAGACCGACATTTTAGCACTGACCCTCTACTATTCAAATGTATTCAAAATGAAATTTTAAGTGCAGAAAAAAGAAAATTGGATTTCAAAACCACTTTCGAATGTTATGTTTCCAATTTTCAGTAACCGGTCGATTAGGATTTGTAAACATGTATAGCGCTTATTCTATATGTATTAAAGTGACTTCCGCGTTCAAGCTTAAAAGTTGACAAAAACGGTGCTATATACCGACGTTGTAGCATTAAACGTAAATGATTTTCTAAAACACATATGTGTCAGGGATATTGTCTGTCGCTGGTGTGTGTATCTCACCCAGGTGTATAAATGGGTACACCTTTACACACTTGGGTTACGTATTTGCATACATCAAATAATTTTGAAAAAATATTCACTTGGGTAAGTAAAAACTAGACTTCTATATGTAATAACACATACATAATTTGTAGTTATCCAACATAGATAATTCAACTTTTCAATGAGTCCGTCTGTAGGCTAAGCTATTCCCACATCATTAATCAACATATACCTTTGTGGGACTGTCCTAAATTACAGTTAAATAAAAGCATTGTTGCTAAAGCGGAACTATTTCTAGACTGACGCATTTTTTACCTTTTTGTTTTTGGGGAGTTGTATATTTTCCCACATTCAAAACTTACCATGTGACTACATGTGCCTTTGTGGTGAGGCAAGTAAATAAAAACAGTGACCCTACTGGCTGTTTGTATGTTATTTGTGCTAAATGTGAGAGGGGAACATATCTTCAATTTTTGTTCCCTCTGATAAGTGTGCAGTGAACTCTTTCCATCTACATATGTACATGTATGTAAATATATATATATATATATATATATATATATATATATATATATATGTATATATATATATGTATGTATGTGTGTGTGGAGGATTTTTTACCTGTGGGGGCTCTCGGAAATACCCGACTAGTAGACGGGCGCATGCTATCCTCTCTCGGGGTGTTGGACTCGTATACCTTGTCAGGCCATCCATCTAAGAGAAGGACCACTCAAACAATAACACCTTGCTACTAACTCTTAACGTCTAGGTAGCAAACCGTTGAAGAGGGAGGCCACGTTAGTCTTGATCGACAACCTTCCTAGAGATGGAATCTCGAACAAAGTATCCGGTTTGCAAACCTATAATTGCTTAAGGAGTAGATGGGTTCTGCCTATGGCTCGGCCTTCGCACTCCTTTTTTGTCTATTAGCCAGCCGTAGAGGTTCAAGTACTGGGACGCCTCTAAAGAAGTCTTCTACTTGGCCTTGTTTCCTGACTAGGGCAATGAACGCCGTCTCTCTTTCTCTCTATCCGGGCAACTTTAGGAACATTTTGTCTCTAAGTCTTACCTGGCTACTCTGGGTCGCTCTTGTTCTACCAGGTTGAGAGTATAGCTTAGACAGCTTGTATAGCTGCTGTTTCCGACTGGTATTAAGGAGCCCTAACCCTTTGGTAGCACTAAGAACGGCTGCTTCGTCAATATTTGCATAATATCGTGGGTAACTGTGCGTTCCATGTCGCGCATGGAAAGGGACCCTATAGTTATCACCGGTGGGCTTTCTCGAGTCCACAACCCCCATGGACCGAATTGCGACTAATGTACTGGTTCTGTGAGCTTATTGGCACCTAAAAAGCACCTATTTTGCCGTCCCCACTCTAACTCAAAACAAACATGAATTTACAAAATAAAAAAACCTAAACCAGACACCCAACAAAAGAAATATTCGCCTCTGCCCTTAAGGCTCGCATTCACAAATATCCGGGGACTTAGAACCAACATTAACGACGTAGAAACTTTTCTCGCCGGATATCTTAGCTCTAAGTGAAACGAACCTTCAATCCTCAATTCCATCTCACAACTTTGACATGACTTATTACCTTCAACTCTACCTTAATAACTCTGAAAAACATATGGATGGGCTAAGAGTGTATGTTCGGAACACCCTCCCCTTGACTAGACATCATAGGTTAGAATCAGATGACCAAGCTTACGTGTGCTTTAGATTGACCTTACATCACAGGGTCTGTTACTTATATTTCTTATATCGTTCTACTTTGCCCCAGGACTGTTCAAGACTCTGTCTCCGAAAGCTTAGATAGACCACTCTCACTCGACTCAAATGCCCAAATTCATATATCTAAGGAGTTTAATGCACCACCGTGATTTGTTGGGATTCCCCAGCGTTATCGATGCAGCTGGGAAATGTACCATTAATTTCTCCTCAGCTCACGACCTCTCACATCTTTCCGACCCGCCTTCCGTATCGCGCGGACTAGCAAGCCTCACTTCTCGACCTGTTTTTCACTTCACTACCTGAGGCTTGTATGACGAATACCCATAGCCCGCTCGGGAGCTCTGATCACGTTGTGGTTATTATACTTATCACCTTAAAAACTCGTCCACAAGCTGAAGAGCCGTTGCTTAACACGACAAGAAACGATGAGCAGGCTGATTTTTAATCTCTCAGGGATCACATCAGCGATGCCCCATGGGTGTATCCTTCTCACTCCCTGCTGATCAGTGTGGAAATAGGCTAACCGAATTGGTCAAAGCAGGCATTAATGCTTATGCCCCGACCCGATAATTCCTCAGCAAACCCCACTTTCCTCAATGGTTCACCTCAGAATGTGCAGCTGCTACTGCTGAGAGGCAGACGGCATCCCGCAAATTCGGCCGCATTAAGTCACCTGCGAACATACACCCATTTGTAGAGGCAAGAAAAAATTTCAAAGTAGTGATAGATGAAGCAAAGAGGAGGTATACAGAGATAATCAAAAAACGCATTCAGGCACAAAAACTAGAGGCTCGTGAATTCTTGAAAATTTACAATAGTGTGATGAACAATAGACAATCGACAATTCCCTCGCTATCAAATCACAATGATATTGCTTGCACGGCAACTGATAAGGCTGAACTACCTACCCAGCGTTTCGCCTTAAACTCCACTCTGGACTCGGCAAACACCCCTCCATAAATTCCCATTGCAGAATGAAGCCACACTGTAGAACCTTGTAATAACCCCGTAAACACCTCCAAAGCCTGTGAGCCTGATCTTACACCAGTAATGGTAAAAAAGAAATGCTGTGCTGAGCTGGCGCTATCCTCTCAAAACTATACAACAAACACCTTACTGAATCTTGCTTCTCTGATATTTGGAAAATTGCTTCTGTGATACTAGTCCTCAAGAATTCTGGAGATAGAACTGATCCTCTAAACTACCGCCTAATCAGTCTATACCCGATCTGTGCTAAAATCCTTGAATCATTAATCAATCTAGCGATAGTCAGGCACCTAGTTAATGCTAAACTTTTTTCTGATCATCAATCCGGATTCAGACAAACACGATCTACTGCATATATCCTAACGGTCATCTCTGAACGCCTATACCATACACTGGTCAAGACAGGTGAAGCTAGGGCGGTAGCGCTCGGTATATCCAAGGTCTTTGACAAAGTCTGCATTAAGCCGTTCTAATCAAATTGCACTCATATGGTATTACTGGACAAATATTTGATATGATCAAATAATTTCTTACAAAACGAGAGATCCTAGTTGTACTCGATGGTTGTTCTTCTAGGCAACATGGCATGAATGCTGGTGCACCTCAGGGATCTATTATTGGACCACTATTGTTCCTGATTTTTATAAATGACCTTCCTGGTGCCATTGCGACTGAGATAGGAATATTTGCTGACGACACCACGCTCTACTCTCGCCATGTGGGCAGAACCGACATATCTGAGGTAATGCTGGATATTTATAAAATGACCTGCAGTCTGTAGTGGAATAGGGTCAAAAATGGATGTTAACTTTTAATGCCGCAAAAACAAAGCTCTTTTCCTTCAATAACTACAAGACACGAGTTCAACCACCGATTGTCATAGCAAATAGCACCCTGCCTGAGTAATTGAGAGTTAATCATTCAAACTCATCGGTGTAACTTTCACAAATAATATGAATTGGAACAAATACATTGAAACATTGCCAGGGCTGCTCCAAAGAAAGTGGGCTCCTCCCACGACGTAGATTCACTAGACCAACCTGACATCTGCAAAATCCCATCGATACGCTATGGAGGTTCCCAGATGCCGAAAAGCTTTCTACTCCAAAAGCATATTTCCTTGTGCTGCTGGACTCTAGAACACCCTTCCTGATTAGAGAGAGTATATAATTTGGCAAATAAATTACGATTTGATTTACCTTTTAAAAGTTTGGAACATTTATACATACAGCGTCGAAAATTAGTTAAATTTAATAAAAATGAAGACAACGCTTATTGATAAGAACACATATTGAAACACCTACGGACATACGGAACATTTTGTTATCGATTATTTTCGTTTCAATGATTTCAAGTAGTGAACACTACTTACATTGGGAAGCGATAGCGAACGAGCGGGCGTAGTCAGATATTATCACAATAAACGTACAACTTGTCTGTTTATAACAGTTAATTACGTCAGATGCATTTACTCACACAGATAATTAAAAGACAATTACATTACTAAGATCATCGAACGAAACTTAGTAGAACAATTATATCAACGTTGATCAGAAAAATTATGCGAAGAATTAGTGTGTAAATACATAATAGGATGTGTTGGATATGTTCGTTGACTGGACCGTTTGACGTCAACTTGTGCTATTGTTTATTTGCTAAAATCTACTCTATGATTAATGAACAAATTAAACCCACGTAGAATGTGTAGAATATTTATTTGTTAATTAAATATATATATATATATATATATATATATATATATATATATATATATATATATATATATACATATATATATAGGAACGTTTTGTCTTTTAAGGGAAGTGGGGTCTGATCAACTCTGCTGGGAAGCCATGAAATTAAATACTGTCTTGTTTTTAAATTCCCGAAACAGTTTTTCATGGTAAACAACTGATGATCCCTTAAAATAGTGTTAGAAATAAACTAATATAATAAATGTAAAAAATAAATTGACTTACATGAGTGATTTTCCACTGGAAGACTTGGGACTATAATTTTTTTTTTTTTAATATAGTTTTAATGGTTGAGAAACTTCCGAGACTATATATATATATATATATATATATATATATATATATATATATATATATATATATATATATATATATATATATATATATTCGCTTAGTTGTTCTATTAGGTCATAGGATAGTTACATATCTTTTCGTCTTTTATAGTGTTATGCAGAGAAGCTCTAGCAACGGTTATTTTTATGATTTGTGACTGACTAACTTTAAAATGCCTTACTCTAATAAGACATGATCTTGTACGATTATACCCACATGATATCAATCAATGATGTGCTTTATTAACTAACAAATATGGGTTTGCAGTCTTAGCAGGTATCGAACAGGGTTCGTGAGCTTATACATTTTGGGTATATAACGAGTACACTTCTCCATGTTACTTAAATACATAACTTTTTCGAAACTGGACGATACCATTATCGGTGAGGAAATTAAAATAACATAAAAGTATGTCTAAGCTTGCTTCGTAATTATTTCAACTTTCTTCCAAGTCCAGCTATAATTGTTTGATTATGTTTTGTATGTATGTTCTGTGACGTTGGTATCATTAATATCGAAACGTAATAACAAAAGTAAACGATGCATTGTATATGCTCAATTAAATACAAGTTGTTTGGTTACTCTTATCTGAGATATATTTCGCCTGTTATGTTTCAAAACGGTATAGGTGCCTAACTGAACCAAATAGATTCGCTAGGAATTAAGCTCATGTCAGCGGTTCGCACAGTCTGAGATTTTGTCGCTTAAGACAATCATAATCCTCGTTCAAATTTGTAGACATCCACAATGTTCTATCATTATGGATGGATTTATTACGCGATTTTCTCTCCTCGTTTTCTACGCTTTTGTTCATTATATATCACCGCAAACTATTCACCTTCTCTCTACAGGGAACGGACGTATTTGATAATCAGCGATACTATTTGGGGATACGCATTACTTTCTGCAATGGAAACCGGGTAAGTGGCGAGAAACAAATTGGCATGATTAAAGGAAATTGAAGGGTATTAGGACTGAAATTGCATTGGAAGGACACCGTGACAGCTACACTAATAATGCATAAATATACAGGACTGTATTATTTAAAACAACCTTCGTCTATTTAATTCATTACCATATATATGCAATCATTTCGGTATAAGATTGATAGAAGAATAACATCTGTTAGAATGTATACATAAAGTAAATGGAAAAGTGGACAAAGCGCAAAATATAAAATGTATCATATCAAAAAAAACGTAAGTAGACTTATATTTTATTATTCTTTATAAGATAAACATTGTCACCGTGACACTTTGTAACGTGTATGTTATTAAAATGAATAAAATATTAGTTTACTTATGTGCCTATATGCGAATTCGTCTATTGTATCTCGCTGTTTTTCAAGCTTTCAATTCATATTTCTATACGTATCTATATATGTATGTAAGTTGAGGTCTGAACAGGTTCCGGCACCGGCCTTTAATAGTAACGAGTGTAATTAGACACGAGCCCGAAAAATAAAAAGACAAGAACCGGAATTTATGTTAGACTTTGGGGAGACACACCCTATTTGTGCAGCGCTTCGGATTAACCAAGTTGATTTGTTTGCATATTTTGATGAGCGTAATAGAGTGTGGGTTGCAGCATTGACATTGATTAACTAGTTGTGCATCAGAGAAGATCCAAACTCGGAGTTTTTGAATATGCGATGTCTGATTAATCATGAATTATAAGCAGACCTGGATAAACAACGGTTCGTTGATGCCATACAATGTGGAGGAGTTTAACCAACCAAACTAATCTAATACTAAAGATAGTCGTACCGCATGAGAATGCAATGAAAGTACGTCCTGTAAATACTATCGTTAATTTAAAACATATGTTGATACGTAGACTAGCGATGCAGATATCTGCGCAGAGAAAATAGGAGAAGAAAGACATCAAGGAATATGTGTATGCATGCAGAAAAGCATATTTTCAGATCCACGTTGAAAGATCACTCGTATCAGACAGTGGTATTTGAAGGAGACGTATACTGTGTAACTGGGGTAGCGTTCGACTTAAATGTGGCACCTCTGACATTGCGTAGTGTGATCGAGGCAGTGTTTGTCAAATATAATAAGAGGGAGAGCAACGGCGGCGTATATTAGTAACATACATATTAATGAGGGCGCTGCATCGACAAAATCCGTGAGGAGGCATCTGAACCTATACAAACTAACTTGTAATGATTCAGAAAAGCAGAGGAACGGTGCAGGAGTGCTGGAAATAGAAGTTTTCAAAGCAACATTGCCGACTGCAATGGTGGCGGAAAATCACTTCTTAAACGGTTCAATACCCATGACACAAAAGTCTATTTTCTCAATGTGTGGCAAACTGATATAACACTTTCCCGTGTGTTGATGGTTTGAGTGGCAGCATACTTCATAAAACATCTCGCTATAACTGTCACACAAGACTGGGATTACAGGTTAGCGCTGCGTTACTAGAATGCGTGAAAGCAAACAAACCTAGCGAGGCACAGCAATCAATAATATAATACATTGTAAAACTATTTAAACAAATTTTTGTAGAAAGCGTTTTATGATGTAAGCTGGAATTAAGATATAAAGCGACATAAGAAAATATTGTCGGGATTCCTTAATAGAAAACTGACACTAAACAGTACACCAAGGAACACTAGACACCCCGCCACGTGTTGCGAAAAATAAGTTTCAAATTCGGCGTGATTCTTGAGACTTACTAGTTAACTACGTAGTCACCCATACTAGTTTTTTCGAAAATGGAAAACAAAACTGTAGAAAATGCAGAATCGTCCCTCAAGTGTATATGACTAATGTAGTCATGATCTATATGAAGTGTAATCTTAGAGGCTGCTCCTTCAACGCCGTATCACGTGCAACATTAAAGAAAAAGTATATAATTCATTTTAAATATCCGACATCAAAAATAGTGTAATCGCATTTATTTGTGAGAAAAATTACTCCTAAATAAGATATTATGTAGAGGTTTTAGTTAATGATTTAGGATGAGTCGATCAATACCAGATCCATAGATGTAATATATATCTCGAAGTGTTTTTATTATACTAGTTTTGTAAAATCGACCTCTCAAATAGGTTCGTAAAGCGAGGTTGAAATCAGTGGCTTATATTTATTTAATGAAAAATATATCTGATACCCGATGAATTGTTTATAATTCTTAAGGTTTCAAAACTGAAAACCAACTTCTTAAATAATCATATGTTGAAAACCGAACATCAAAATATTCATAAATGAAAAATGATCAATTTAAATACTGCTACATTGGAAACTGTTCCCCTACATACTCATATATTGAAAACGGACTCATAAATATTTACATAGTTACAACCGATCTTGTAAATATTCAAATATTGAAAACCGATCTCGTAAATACTTACCCTGAATATCTTTATATCAAGAAACGAGATATAAATAATAATACTGATCTACTACCGAGTAAAAACTCTCGTGATGCTAATATATTGCAAACATATCCGCTAAATATTCCTACAGCAAACACCGACTCATGCGTACTCATATAATGAGAACAGGCTCGCAAATATGAATATATTAAAACACTAACACTCCAAATACTACTGTATGGAAAACAGCCCCCTCCTAGTTTCGACAAGAAGAACTAGACTTTTGATATTTACTCTCACAATTAATACGTCGTGCAAGACGGATAGTTTCATAACCTTTCTAATAACGAATACGTGATGTTCGAGACAAATCCAACACTTTTTTAAAAATACAATAAATTATAGTATAGACACATCTCTATAATATTTGCTTTTATTAACAGTTAGATATCCTACGGCAATATATACACATACATATATATATATATATATATATATATATATATATATATATATACATATATATATATATATATATATATATGTATGTATACACATATATATATATATATATATATATATATATATATATATATATATATATATATATATATAATGAGTCTGTGTTTGTTAGAATGCCTACCATTGGCTAATGGGAAAATTGAGCCGTGTTAGAGAATACTTAACATTCTCATATGTTGGCAACGTGTATATTTGAGAAAACACCCGGCGACAAAAATGCCATAGGTTTTACCATCATGATACCCTATGGGCCTGAACAGCTGAAGTCTCTGTGTAACTTAATTGACATTAACATATTTTTATAAATAACTACTTACTATTCATAATCATATAGAGGAGTATTTGAAGGTTATGATCATGCATGACATATGTCGGTGTTGCGAAGAGATACACACCCAATAGTTTTTTAAAATCATTTTTTTAATAGTAAATTTTACCTAATTAGTCAAAAATTCCACGCAGTTATCTATTATGTGGAACAGTTTCTATAATCCATTTTTTAACAAACCTCTTCATGTAATGGGTGTTATTTTCAAATCTCTAGAAATCTGTGTGAACCAGTAATATTATTGTTTTATATCACAGTACATATCAATGCCACCCGCAGCAAATGGAATAAGTGTAATCAGTGAATAACATATGGCACGCAATGCGTCACGCTAACTAGATCTCATTACTGTATATATATATATATATATATATATATATATATATATTTATATATATATATATATTTATATATATATATTTATATACATATATATATATATTTATATATATATATTTATATATATATATTTATATATATATATATATATATTTATATATATATATATATATTTATATATATATATATTTATATATATATATATTTATATATATATATATATATATATATACTTGTAAATTATTGCATGCGTATAATGTTTATGGCTCTGAATATTGAGTGGTATAGAAAATAAAATGTTATATTTCGAATCAGTTAAAACGTTGCACTGAACTAACCACACTTTTTATAAATCTTACAAACGTATTGCCCATTTTATTTTAATCTCATATGCTTCACGATATCGACATGACCTTTGATTCGCTAATTGAATGTTCTCCGGAAACCAAAATCTAAACTAAGTTACATAAAACCCTATATAAGTGTATGGTTATTGTTTAACATAGTTTTCAGCAGTCATGTCTGTAATCATCCTGGATCGAAGTACGTAACTGAAATATATGCATGGACCATTAAGACAATTTATCCATCTAAACACTAAAGATATCCATCTTTCCTGAATTGATATTTGATTTTGGTTGGACTGCAGTTACATGGCCAGGCGTTATTTTGTATCTCTACATATTGACTAATTACAAATGTATTGACATAATAAAATTACTCAAAATATTTAAGAATAACATGATTAACTGATACATCAGATACACTTAAACATTTCCGTTTCATTTTACTTCATTTCAAGTTCTCCGAAATAAAAAGGGCGTCCTTATGCTAACACGTGACCTCTATATGAGATACATATATATGCATATATTAAAGTGCAATGTGCCTTTATTGTCAAAGGTTGAGGTAGTAAAGAAGTCAAGAACATTAAATTTCGTCTCTCCAATTCACCAGATACCTATGTTATGGTATATTTTTCTTGGTCGCACCGGATTCCAGGACAAGAAATCGTCTAGTGGGGTGGACTATCGAGCTAAGTGGTGGTACTTGGGGTAACATTAATTAGAGAATATACACTATTCCTCGTATAAGTGTGTATAGCCCTGTTGAGTTTTTTTTATCTGTGCTGCGAATACTATGTTATTTTGAATATTTGGTTAAGGTATACTTGAAGGGTGACGTATACTCATGTCAGTGTGTCCGGACAACCCCTTGTACAGATAGAACGAGAAAACCCGAGGATTGTGTCTAGTACGTAACTCAAACTTCATACTATATAGGGCGCATATAATACATAAGCTCATAATATTTCAATACCGATCCGGTATTTTTCAATATTTTACTCCTAAAAGAGTATTGATTCAAGTGATAGTTGACCAAAACAAGACGGTCCTCGTGCAATTAAGTTCCATGTTGTTTTTGTTATTAGATAAACAGTTGTTAATGATTTTTATATAAATGCACGTCTACATTTTTAAAATAAGCAAAACAAATATTGCAATAAAATGTTTACTATTTTTGATTAGTTTAGATATTTTAAAATATGTGCACTCACCATGTACAATATGGATATAACACTCTTTTGTAAATATTTTTTCTGAAAGTAAACATATACAAATAACTTTTGTTCTTAACAATATTTAACTACATGATTATGGACTGGATCTTTCGCGATTCAAAATAAAATCATCACAACATGAAACAATAGATAAACGACTAAAAATGTCTAAAAAAATGTTCACAAAATGTAAAAAAAAGACGAATAGAGCATATCGGTTTCAAAAGGGGCGTAGCAAACTGAATAATAACATGGCGAACATAACGAAATAGGCAGAAAATGTCTGACATGCTTCTGTTTTATGACATTAATATTATTGACGCTGTATTGTATACTCTAGATATATTTAAAGAAACGCAGAAGTTGCTGATTGGTTGATAAAGAGAGAAACATAAAGTCATAACAAGTATGTGGGTACGTTTATGGTAAATACTAGAAGCAAAAAAGATGTAAAGCACCCGAGGAAACATTTCAAGTTCAGATTTCAAAAGAAAAAATACTGTATATAGTATACGTTAACATATATATATATATATATATATATATATATATATATATATATATATATATACATATATAATTATGTATATAAATATTGATTTCATTATTTACTTCAGCAGCGTTCAATAGTCATTGCTACATATGTATTTAATAGTATATATATATATATATATATATATATATATATATATATATATATATATGTGTGTGTGTGAGTGTGTGTGTTGGGGTATGTGTGTGTTGGGGTATGTGTGTTTTAGTGTGTTTAGAAAATAAATGTATAGACTTAATCAAGGAAACATAAAGACAACACCTCATCATGCCCTTTTACAACGTTCGCAAGGAGACAAAAGATCGAATTGTATAGTAAGTATTAAAATATTAGTATTCAAGATGCACTAGAAAGTGTATTTGATAAAAGCAACGACACATTCAAATGATCAAAGAGTTCGACAACGGATGGTTACTATTTACAAGAAAAATAAAAATTCAAATTCATCCGATTCTTTTATAATTTTATTCGCAAAAAAATAAAGGATTTTTACTAGATCGGATATAATAAACATCTATATAATGAGTTATTTAAAGATCCGTCAAGGCAAACTGTCATTTGTTTTTCCTGAAACGACGGATAACATTTAACTACAACAGAGATAAAACAGGTACATTGAGAGATGCCCATGTACAGCTGTTTCAGAAGTTCTAGGATTTAATAACAATTGCCATCCTACTGCCATGGTCTTAGGTGTTGTCAGAAATGAAAGGCATGCAATACCTCTTCATTTCCTAGAAGATTCTTTGCTGTCTACATTTTCTGGAAATACTGGTAAAGATGTGACGAGAACATTTTACACATATAATAAGTTGTATGCATAAAAGAGCTCCGCTAGTATCGCACACGATATGCCAAAGAAAAGAAATGGATCGCTAAACATTTGCATGATCATATAGCATTAACAATCTTGACTCATAGGAGCACATATACTAATCCATTGGAGTATCATCTATGGAACGTTGCTGAAAAATTATATAGATAATGTGTTCATATTCAAACTACCACGAATAAATACATATTTATAGCGGGGAATATGTTTTCAGTTTATCATACAAATAGTTAACTACCGTATCGCTATGAGTTTACATAGGATATAATGATATAGAAATTATAAAATAGTAAGTTACGCGTATATAAATTGGGGGCGCAATTATATACTCTCACGCACGTGACAATCTATGAGGCCGAATAAATAGGTTCATAAACTTACCCTATTTGCCACGTATACGCATAGCAACAAAAGCCAGTAGTGGCATGCACATTCCCGAAGAGAAACATTCAGGCATATATACGTACGCACAAACTTAAATGGTCTCCCATGAATCTTAAGCTTTAAATAAAATAATATAACATGAAACTAGATGGAATGAAGCACAAGCGAACACAACTCACGAGAAAAAACACAGTCTTTTCTGACGAGGGATACTACAATATTTACACACATGTGCATGCGCACAATGTACATAGACTTTAACACAGGTCTACGTATTAGTGCAACACCACCTTAGTAAATACTGTTACATACAAGCGAAAATCCAATATCATATATACATATATTTGTACACACGTACGGCACGACCCCAATGTATCTAGAAAAATATATCGTACAGCTGGAGCGTAGTCAACTGTTAATAAACAGGATAGTGACATGACTGCGAAAGCTTACGTACAAAATGCGGGCCGAAAGACTAAATCCATTCTATCACATTAGCAGCGGTCCATTTGAGGAGACTGGCGTACAATATCATTCACGAGGAGTTTTCCACACCAGCGCCAATTCGTGTTCTTTCGTGGTCAACCGCAAACACTTATAAGAAAGGCAGTATCTTCTGCCCATGTTTCGGCTCCGTTGAACCACCTACATAAGGAGGTGGGGACAATGAATACCATATCACGGTTTTAAGCAGACATTTAGAGTGCAATATCTTCCTTGGACAAAAATTCAGACTGTAATATCTTCCACTTGTCTCTTCACACTTTTTCCTCCAAATATATTTGCTCTCACACTATATTAATATACATACACACACACACACACACATATATATATATATATATATATATATATGCACGCACATGTTGACCTGCACAGCAATACAAGCAGAATATCATTTCAACATATAACTATATAGATGCAGAGATGTAAGCGTTCGAAGATATATAGATTGAAAAGCTGATATACATTAACTTGCTTCTCAAGATCTTGCTTACTGTGTATAATTATGCGTAGCAGTTCGCATCGGTAAATTGATATATATATATATATATATATATATATATATATATGCCCCCGTGAGAGCATACATATACACGCATATATGTATACGCCAGGCCACATAATCAACACATCCTGACCATAGTGTACTGCCCACTATATATTTAATTTAAACATCAGCTACCGGTACATGTGTGTATATCAACACATCCGTACTGATTAGCTCATATTCCTATGCACATATGGCTAATCGTTGTATAACTGAAGTCTCTATCGATTTGAAGGCACTAAGAACTAGTGTTTATAGATAAAAATAAATATGGCTGGTGAAAATGTGACAGATGTTTAATGAGATAATATATAGTTAATACCAACGGGGTCTAATTGGCTGCATCTATAAAGATTACACAGCCAAGCAACGTAACAATTTATTCCGAGTATCATCAGGTAGTTTTTCACAGCTGCCATTCATGTGCTGATGTATATCATTCACATTGGGTATGTGGGTGAATAGTTTGCAAATCAATTGTAAGATGTGCAGTCGTGAGCTAATACACATATACCTATTTAGCCTGTATATACCACTAGTATACAAATTGAAATCATAGAAAAAAGGATTTTATTTCGCAGTATTTTTAAAATACGTAGATGCCAATGTAATTAAAAGTGTATGTTCATGCGTGTATACTAGTGCATGCATTTTGTTGTGTTGACAGTTAATAGAAATGTCCGATATTTTAATAAGTAGTTTACCTACATCTATAAATGTAATGGTTTACTATTTCACCGTTCAGGTAGAGCGGTGTGTTAAAGGATATATGTGCCTTAGTTATTATTATTATTATTTTGCATTTATCAATCGATATTTCCTCATTCTCAACTGAGGTTACGAAGTAGGTAATTAGCGACAATAATTCAATAACAAAATGACTGGGTAAAACAACTGCATCCTGAACACAAATTATAGAGAAATATAGTCACGTCGCATTATAAACTGTTTCCCATATCACTTATAATTTCTCATATTTTGTCTGATGAGTGTTGATCTTTATATTATACTGGAAACATTACTGCATGGGTGTAACATTAATGTGTGTTATTATACAAAAACATATATTGAAATATAGCTATAATTCGGATTGAGCATTATTATATAAACATTCATTTTATTAGGTTTAACTTCATGAAAAAAACACTTACAAATACTTCATAAAAGATCCTCGAAATATAGATATGTAAATCATAGGAACATATCTGAGGCATCTCCACACTATCTTTAGGCATCGCAATATGACTAATCGATTCCATGTTTCGTGGTTACACTATGCAACTGTAATTCGTGTTATATGAATAACTCAAATACATTATAACATATTGTAATGTAAATATACACACAATATATATATATATATATATATATATATATATATATATATATATTTGATTATTTTCTAGAGTACAACATTTTATTATCGCAAGCATGAAAGGAAGACAAATGTTATCGTTCATGATTAAAGGTTAATCAAGATAAAAAAGAAAACGCCAGTCGACCGGTTTCGCCCTCTCCTAACATCGAGGAATTGAAACAAAACGTGTAGTTTACAAAAGGAGGGTAAAAGAGAGAGTACATAATATAAAATAGTGTTATGGTATGCTTGCGATATATATATATATATATATATATATATATATATATATATATGTGTGTGTATATATGTATATATATATGTGTGTGTATGTATATATGTATATATGTATATATATGTGTACATGTGTACGTGTGTGTGTGTATGTACATATATATGTATGTGTATATATGTAAGCTTATGTCGGTATTTATATTCATATAGATGTGTGCGTATGTGTGTATGTGTATTTTAATCTTTCATATCATGTATATTTTTATATATGTGTGCGCATGTGTTAATTTGTTTAAATAATTTTTTAATAATTTTTTTAATATTTTTTTGAAAATGATTTAATTAATTTTTATTATAAAAAAATGTTCATATGTATATTTTTATGTACAGGTTCTTTATATATAGATTTCTTTAAATTTAATTAATTTTATCGTATTTTTATTTTATTTTTATTTTTATTTTTATTTTTATTTTATTTTTATTTTTATTTCTATTTTTATTTGTTATGTTATTTTATTTTATTTTATTTATTTTATCATTATTATTAATAGTTTCTCCGTTCCCTAATACGACACCTTACTATAATTTATCAATGGTTAGTTTAGGTTTTTGAAGAATAAGTCGGTCGCTGCCAACATTTAAATTGTTTTTTGCAACCCCTATATAATGACTTTTAAATATGTTTAGAGATATCCCTTCTAATGTTGAGTACCCCATATCCCCATTTCTCCTTCACTTGCCTTTGATCTTTTATTTTTATTTTTACACAATTTTATGTTATCCTTTATTTTATCTAACAGTATATTTATTTCATCTTTATTATTTTTCTTCTTTTTTCTTTCTTTTTAATCTTTCTTTATTCCCCCCTTTTTATTATTATTAACTTAACATTTTTATGATTAGCACCCTTAAGACTTTATAAATTTATAAATGGTATGATTACAATTTATTTAATTATAAGTTTAATTTTAATGATTTATTATTTAATTTTTTTAATAATATATTATTACATAAGCATATTATTTCAATATAATTGTTAACTTAATTTCAATTTTATTTTTAACATTATCTCCATTTACTTTCGATACAATATATAACGTCTCTATTAGTTTAATTTGAATCCTTTCCATAACAGACTACGTAATTCCACGAACGTGACAATTTAAACCCGCTAGTTTCCCATCTGTACTAATGTTAACGTTATTCCCATTTAATTTCTTGCTTTTTCTATATACAGCGTCGCTGTTGTTTTGCATCTGAAACCTTTCCATAACTGACTACGTATTTTCGACGCACGTGACAATTTTAAATCTGACAGTGTTCCATCTTTCCAACGGACAATATTTTGAGATTGTTTATTTCCTTCTATAGTATTAATATTATTACCTCCGAATTTGTGTGTGTGTTTGTTTGTGTAAAGCCTAGTGTCCAGATCGCTTGGCTAATCGCAAAACTATCCCTCCTAGTCTAACTTCTAAGCGATAACATTTCATGGCGTCTAAATAAAAGTGCAAGATAAAAAATCACAGAAAAAATAAAAGTTAACGACTCGGATACTGGCCAACGAAGTTTTACATTTGATGTTATCTCCCTTGGAATTCGACCTTAAATTGAAAAAGCTTGGTCAATGTTAAAATATCAATTTTGTTTAAGTTCCAATTTTCCCAAATTATATCTATATCGGATGCTTTTTTATAACCGTAAATAGCTTAATCAGTATGGATAAGTACAACCCAGAATAGACTTTGGTCCAACATTAGTTTGTAAGGTTGAGGTATTCAGTATCATAACATATGTTGTTAATATTATTATGATTGATATTATTATTATTATTATTATTATTATTATTATTATTTGCAGTATTATTATTATTATGATTATTTGCAGTATTATTATTATTATTTGCAGTATTATTATTATTATTATTATTATTATTATTTGCAGTATTATAATTATTATTATTATTATTATTATTATTATTATTATTATTATTATTATTATTATTAGGTGCAGTCACTAGGTGTTCTCGCACAGGTCATTATCAGTGATTGCCTACTCATACTAATCTGTGGTCAAGCCTAGAGCCTGACTGACAACAAGTCTCCCCAGATTTCAAGTTCTCTCTTCCTGTTTTGACAACCGTTTCAAATGACTTTATGTTATTGCAAACGCCGCTTACCATTGATTTTTCGTTGGACGCGAGCATTGGTCTTCACTAAGATTTGGGTGGCTATAGGCCTCCATAAAGCCATAATACTCTCTGGCCTCTACCAGTTTAGGTCTGGTTAGTGTTTACTCTCCGCGTGCTATTTCGCTTGGTATTAGCCGGGGCTGAGCTATGTTTCCTGTGGGTGGGGGGCACAGTTTATAACATTTCTTGCAGTTCTAGTTCCCTTGAGTTCATGTGGTTAGGGTTTTCGATCTTTCTGTTTTCGTTTGCTGTACTTTTCTATGTAGCTGGTTAGTGTTCGTCGTTTATGTTGGTTGGTTGCTGCATCCATAGATCTTTCTAAACATTTTAGCAGTGATTAAAAAATCACTGCTGTCCGTTGTATATTCTCAGTCTCTCGTGTGATTAAAATTTCTCCTAGTCCCCCCCCCCAGATTTGTCGGGAATCTTCCTAATGCTCCTACAATTACGTGTATAATATTGATTTTCTTTCATGTTCCATATTCTTTTCAGCTCGTTACCAAGTTTCCGTGTAGTTGCTTCTTTCCTCTGTGTATTTGATCTTTACCTTGTGTTCTGCTGGGACGGTAAATATATAGTTTGGCAGTTTATTTCCATCTTGTGAACAATTATGACGTCCGGTCTTTACGCATTGATTACTTTCTTCTGTCTGTACTTCCATGACCATGAGGATTTTGTTGTTTCTTTCCCGATAACTCTTTCCGATTTGTGTCCGGACCATTTGTTTGCATGTTCAAAATGCAGTTGTTTTCAGTTCTCAGTGTATTGCTTTCTATACGGTGTCGTGTCTGTTCTTCATTCTTAGAGGGCTTGTTAACTGCCTTAACTTATTACGTTTCGTCTTCTTGTCTACATTATTTAATAGCATGGGTTGTATTTAGTGCTGTAGTGGGTTCTGACTGTATTGTTCTGTGCATATTGATTTTATTTCACTGTTCAAGTGTCGTTTTCTTAGCCATGTCCAGTTGTTTTCGTAATAGTCTGATCCTGTCAATCTTATGTATCGTCCATGCTGCTGTTTCTATCCCCACTTTTGTTCTCTTGTATTTTTTGTTTCTGGTGTAGCTGTTTTTTGTATTGTCCATTTGTTAAATGTATTTTCCTGCGGTGATTCGTCTTTCTTTTTTCTGGGTTATGTATCTTTCCAGATCTTTTTTGTATCTTCCACACAGTCTTTTATGCTTATCAGTCCTCCTCCTCGTACGTTCTTTTCGCGTATAGTCAGTCAGAATCGTCATTCGGATTTTGTGCATCATGCATGGCCATTAGTTTACGTCGATATATTGTCAAGATGTTTAAATTGTTTATAGTGTCCAGACTGTAAATGGTCAAGCTTATTTTAGCGATATTGTCCAAGTTTTTATATAAAAGAGGATTTCTTCCCATACAGTTTTGTTTAACACGGTTCCTTTGTTTTTCTAAATTTTATTTTCCAATATTCTCATTTCTTTTCATAGATTTTATGGTGTCTGCCTCCAGAACCACTAAATACTTGTAGACATCCTGTTCGACAAGCTTAATAATCTCGTGGTTACTCAGCACCATGCCGTCCGATGTCTACAGCTTGTGCCCTTTAATGTCCAGCAGTCAAAACCTTCCATTCCGAATTCCATTTGAGTGCCCTGGCTGTTCTTTTTTTCTAAATAACTTCAAGTTGTCTATACAAATCAGGTGGTGTATTCTTTGGTATGTATGTTTAAACGTGCATGTGGTATCACCTTTTCTTAAGGATGTAGTTGAGTAGCATCATAGTTGTAATTAACAGTAGTAGTGTTATTAAGTCTCCTTGGAAGATTGCTCTTTATATTTTTTATCTCAGTCTGGTGTTCTCCCCCAGCTGTCGGTTGCAGTCTCCATGTTTCCATTGCTTTTTAATCATATTAATAATGTTGTTGGGTATCTTGCACATTTTCAGCATTCAATAATCCATGCATTAGGGATTCTGTCGTAGGCTTTCTTGTCATCTATTCATGCCATGGCTATGTTGTTTTTCTTACATTTTACTTCCTTTCAAGATATTTGGATCTCTGTACAGTAGGTTGTGCGTCACCTTTTTTTTCGAGGCATCCTTTATGTTCATCGATAAGTAGTCGACGAATATAAAGAGAGTGATAGATCTGTTCTTAGTCGTACCGTTAGGATTTCCACATTGTTGTTAAGCATGTTATCAGTGTGTAGTCGCTTGGGATCCTTCCATATTCGGCGTATTTATTTCTCTTTCTTACCAGATTAAATCATTAGCTATCCATGCATCAACCTAAAAAGTGGGCCGAGCTTAACTACCGTTATTTATCACAGTCTCTCTTCCTTTCCACAATACACATTTTTCTACGCAATATCCCCTTTTTAACTGATGAGTGATCGCTTATGTAGTTCAAAAGCCACACGAGAAAAATGGTTAAACAGATAGATCAATAGTTGATTAATGATGTCAAACATGGTAAGCCAGAAAAATTGAATGAACAAATTTTGATAACTGATATAGATGAGTTGACATGAGATTTGAAAACAGCGATGTCGTAATCTGCAGAGACGTAGTCCCGTGGTAATTTGTTTAGTAAAAGAGGAGGTTCTTAGAAAACACATCTATTCCTTAAAATTACACCCGAAGCTAAGCACACGGAGAAATAATGAAATGGTTTAACTTAAATGGTAGTAGACGATGTATTGTTGGAAATATCTTGCACGAAAAAAAGAACAGACTTTAAAATGACTTCGAATGGCTTCCATGTGCGAACGTAGATTTTGATTCACAACCCTATCTTTTGGTATTTCTAATTTATCAAAATGTTGTTTACATACTTACAGTTCTCACCTTCTGTGAACCGAAATGCAAAAGCTGTTTGAAGACGCTTTTTACTAAAGCAATAACAAAAATTCAAAGAAAGAAAGTTATTTTTATAGATTACATTTTATTGAGGTAGAATGCCTACACACCTGTTGCACATTCAGCTTTACATATACAGTCAGCTTCATAGCCCAGTGTTAGAGACCAACATGCGGAACATCTGCTCACCTCGATAGCAACTGTATCTCTGTTGTTTTCACGGATTTTCTCGCGATCGGCAACCATATTTATGGGAATTATTTGTAATCACACATTCATACACCCACACGCACTCAAACAAGAAGCAATACATATTAATATGTCCATTTCTTTTCAACATTGAAATTGTAAAAACAGCCGCAATCGCATTCAACATTCCATCTCTAACTACTTGCTGCTGTTGACAAACATCTCATTGTCATCTAGATACTAATTCATATTCATTATCTTGCTTTTATTATGCGCCCGATCTATCTCGTTACAAAATAATCAATTGTTTTGATGCTGTCTGATGCAATTAATAGATAGTGTTTGTCGATATTACATATCACAAAAACCGTTGACTGGATTCTATACGTTTATTTGTATTTATCGCTATTCCGTTAATTTCAAGTTAGCTATTCAATTATTTCGCTCTTTCAATGATGAGAACATAATGAATAGCCTACAGTAAATAGTTTGAAATAGTTATTTGGTTTGATGTTAAATAGCAGCCAAAGTGTTGATACATCGTAAAATATGCAGCTTAACACAAATCGCGTTCACTACCTCCCTCTGCGCTTCACCCTCAAGTCTCCGCCCATCTATTTTGTTAAGTATCTTCCTCATTTGAGAGTTTCTCACATAAGCTAGATAAAAACGATACTTACTTTATCCTAAGCGCCCCCCCCCCACAGAATCGCCTACTTCCCATAATCACCATACCAGAAATTACTGCTAATATTCATTTTGTTTTAAAACCCTTTTTTTCTTTTTTACAACTTTTTTGACATGCTGCTCACAGCATGCGGTTCTTTTTGCTTTTAACCAGCAATGGTCAAGCAGTAATGTCTGTCTTAAACATCGTATTGAATCATTTTACAATAAGTGTTTGCTTCCGGCATTAAATGACACACACATATTTGATATGTCGTGAAAGAGACACACCAAACAAAACTTTAATCTTTACTTCAACGTGTATTTCTTTCTCCATTCTTTTCCTATTCATTTACTTCTTTTCTTTATTTCACCCGGTTTATCTCACCATCACCTCCGGCGCCGAGAAAATAAACGACCTCATCTTTACCAGCATCCATCGCCATAGCGACCCTTTTTATTTCAACAGCCCCGAAATAACTCTTACTTTTCATTTTGTTTTCAAAACTTTTCCTTTTCGTTTTCTTTTTACTTTCTTTTTTTGTTGCCTGTGTTTTTCTTTAATTTTTTTCTATATTTTCTCTGCCTTGCGCTTTCATCGGCTTCATCTTCCGCGCCTGACGACGACTGCGCCATTTTCTTTTAAGTTGTTTCTTCATCTTGTTCACATCTTAGAAAGCAAAACGAAGATGAAAGGAAAAGCTAACGTTAAGGAAAGACAAAAAAATGGTGCGGAATTCATCTTATCTGAAGTTATTCATAAATTACACATACTGACAAATGTTCCTTTTTCTCTTTGCTTCCCAAATTCAGCGGTCTAGATATAGATGTCACTTACAAAGTAATTAAATGTTCTTATGCTTAAACACGCATGTATTGCCTATCTCTAGTTCCTTCATATATTCAGTTTTCTTGCATTTGGGGGGGGGAAGGTCTAAGGTACTCAGCTGTTTCTCTTTACTGTTTATTTATATATTTGTCTTCTCTTTCAGATAAATCAAGTAATTAAGTTCGGATCTTAATTTAACATCTTTCACTATTTATATGTATCTTTTCGTCTACTGGTTCGTAACACTCTTATTAAATGAATGTAATCAAACATATTAATTTGTTATACTAATTACGAGCAAGACGAATGCCCTGGGGTACATATTCAGGCTTGGTTCTGCAGTATTTTCCATTTCATGGCGTCCACAGTGAGATTGTTACATTTAAAGGGTGAGTAATTAACTAAATGAATACAATCTAGACATTAGATTTTGCTATGCCGAGTTGAACTCCCAGTCTGTGTAGTGTGTTTTTTACGCACGAATATCTTTCTGGTAAATATGAACATATACTTCCCATGCACTATCAGTAAAATTGCCGCCTGTGTTCCTATACTTGTACCGGTAAATAATTTAAGAAACAATAATCCACTGAAGTTTTCTTTTGTATAGACCCGTAACTATGCATCACATGTCATGCAAATTGGAAATATTTTAATGCCAATTATTTTAAGTTGTTGCGAACTTACGCACGCAGTCAAATACTATATGCCATGATAGAGAAGGGGGAATTCATTAATACTATAACAACGAATAATTTACAGTATAATAGAGTTGACCTACTAATATAAAGTCTAAAGGAAAGAGGATAAATCGGACAAGCTGTTCGATTCTTTTAAGATACTATAAATGTAATCACATGATAATCTTATTGATAAAACTGTCAAATTGAACACCCATTTCTCACTATTGACTTTCCTCTACACTATGACAATGATTAACATAGAGTCAGTCTTAATGTGACAAACATTAAACCCCCAAAACAGGGACAGTTTTTATTGAGGTGATAAAACATGTAAATGCCTAATTCGAGACTACAATTTAACTCTGTTATAAAATGATGCATCATATTTTATTTGAATTTTAGCAAATACATTTGTTGAGTTATGCAAGGAAAATAGAAATCCCAGACTCTAAACTTAATTATTCGACAAAGTAAGACATGTGTGTCCAAGAGATGTAAATACACACACAGGAGCATAACTATTATATATTGTCACATATTTTTATATAAGCTAGACTAACAGTTTAGACAAACATGACAAAGGGTTGTGATACCTTATTTTGAACCAACATTTAACTCAAGCATATATATATATATATATATATATATATATATATATATATATATATATATATATATGGGAAGAGAAAGATGAAAGTAATCCGACGTGATGGAAAAATGAAAAAGGAAAACCAAAAAAACATTCCAACCTACTTTTCCCCTTCAATCTTGAACCGCAGCCATCTGGTCAAACACCCCCTCCCCCCCCTTTTCCTCACCTCCCTCTCTGCCATCCACTTTACCCCTGCTCATCCCCCACCTCTTTCTCTTACCACCAGCTACAGTAGTCCTGGCTCACCCCATCCTTCCATTTTTTCCCCACTCATTCTTTTCTACATTCATTTCTATTTCTCCAACAAATACGGACGTCCACCCAGTAGTTGGCCACTATTTCATTCTATTTTTCCCAATATGTCTTCCCTACATGTATCCTTGCTTGCATGACATTTTTTCTCTATTTTATCATCCTGATGAAGTCTTATAAATAAAGACGAAACGTTGATGTACACATAAAAAACATCCATTTTTTGGTTTTCCTTTTTCATTTTCCCATATATATATATATATATATATATATATATATATATATATATATATATATATATATATATATATAGTTTATTAAATTAAAATGAATTTACATTCAACACCAATCCATTTAAATCATTATTGCTTGCTTGCATAGGGGATCTGTTTAAAATATAACCTACCTTAGACAAGACATATGTTTCAAATACCTGACGGGGTTGTTACTGTAATCCCCTTCAAAGAAGGTACCTTGTTCTTGGACACACTTAGCCCACCGATATATCCACTGCAGAAACACAGCTGGATGACTTCTTTTGGAATTATGTTCATCACCGACGTCGCGTTCCGCATCATTTATTCTCTAGTCTAAAATAGAAACCTTTCAGTGGCGTCTTTAATGTTCAAGTTTAGCGAAGGACTGGAATTCTATGTTTGGCCAAGAAATGTTGGATCAATTGGTTAGAGAATCTAGATTAAATCTAAAAGTGTATTCTTATGCCAAATTAACTGAAAAATCTACCCTTAAGAGAGCTATGGACCAAATTTCGTCAGAGGTGGGGTCATTTTTTTCCGATTATTTCAATGTAATTATGTAATAATTGTAAAATGCTGACTTATTAAATTCGGAAACAGCGGTTTTATTTTATTTAACGTTTCTTAACGTCATTGCTCCTCAAATGGAGGGGAGTAAGAAACACACGAAAGTTTTGTTTTAGTATTGCTTTGTTGGCATCCTTCATTTTATTTGTATTGCTTAATAGTGCTCTGGCAACGTGCGTACGTCATTTGAGGACATATTTTTATTTGTAATATGTTATTTCAGTAGTGCGTTGGAGGCTTCCGCGATTTTATTTTATTTTTTTTATGTATCGCTCTGCAGGCGTCGTAAGTTTTTTTCCACTCCTCACTTCAAAGATAGAAACTGGTGGAAGAAACTTTGTTTTACTAGTGCTCTGGAGGTCACCTTAATTTTTAAAGTGCTCAATATTCTAGATAAAGCAAGTGCATTTAAACGCAGCATTGCCCGGCATGAAGTACGACTCGCTCTTTTTATTAATATGTGGTATACCTTCGAGCCAAACTTCAATGTACTAAGATAGATCAAGTAGTGACTCAAAAGTTCTTATTATACTGTACAATATTTTTAATAGATCATGGATATTTAAACGCAGTCTTGCCCTGGATGAATGTATCTGTCTTTTAATAATGTTCTAGTCCGAGAACAACAATACAAATTGGTCAATATCCTGGATATAGCAGGTGTGTTTAAACGCAGCGTTGCTCAGGAAAAAACAACCTATTTACATTGTGTTATTATGTTATATACTTAACGGTGTTTCCCCGGAGTGCTACTGGTAATAATATATTATCATATCTGGTAAGTTGTATAGGTTAGTCAATCCAAAGCTGCTGGAAATCCTAGAAAGAACAGATATGTGTAAAAGTGTGTTGCATAGGAAAACAAACATAACTGTACTTTTTTTACTATTCTATACGAGAAAATATATTCGGCGTTTTCCGGGAGTAATAACATATAATATAAGATTATTTCATATGCGAAGTGTTATATAGCCATAAAAACTTTATCTTGGCCAAACATATTTAATATTTAATTCACAAAACCCCACAAAAGTCAACTACACATTACTAAAATCATCTTTAAAATTATATATTGCTTACATTACTAAAAATTACTGCTTCCACCATTTCTAGTCCGCCCACCCATGGACCATAATTTCTTTTTAACAATTTTAACTAAAACACCTTACCGCCAATATTATATTTAATCTTCTGACAAGTATTAATACAATTACAACTAATATTAATTAATACCACTGCCATTAATTCATATATGACTTTTACTAAAAATAAAAGTCATTACCACTATGTTTTATTCAGTCATTACTAAACATTACTTAGAATTAAAATGCATCTATTTCTCACCCAAAATAATGAAAACTAAATGTTAATAGGTCGAAATATAATAATGCAATGTATTAATACTATTGTCATGAATCTATATACGAGTTTTACTAAAAATAATCACCACTATATCTTATTAAATATTATCTAAAATTAAAATACATTTATTTACCACCATATCAAATCGATCAAAATATTCCCATTCCTTTGACACGCGACAAAATCCCACTTGCAAAATATATGTCGCGTCATGGCGTCGGGCTAGACCCACAACCCCCTCCCACCCCAACAACTTTTAAATGGCTATAGACACCCGCCTTTAACACCCCTTCTACCTCCCTTACTTTCTCTTCCATTTCCTTTCTTTTCCTTTCCTTCCCCTCCCCTGTATCAGCTTAGCGTTGAATGAAAATAAAACTATGAATTATTGTAAAATTAAACTTTTCTAACGACCAATCTTTTTAAATAATTGGTCACATGACTATTATTCCTCCTTCTTTTTGCTTAGCTCAATTCTTTCTGCACTTCATCGACCGCGTTGGATCACAAAAAACCTTCTGCCTGATGAGACCTCAGCTCTTGATAACTGTAGATCAATAACATCGACAAGCCAGTGTAGCAAGCTTTGTACATGTTTGAATAAAAAAACATTCACTATATATATATATATATATATATATATATATATATATATATATATATATATATATATATATATAAGGTAATTCATTGTATATAGGCTGCGACGTCTCACATAATATAGTAATGCGATTTGGATTCATCCTGACTGAAAAGCACACGGTACAATATTTGTGCAGTTCATCTTAGAGAGGTTGTAAATTGTTTAGTCACATGACCTAAACCAAGACGACACATTATTTTTATTATTTTTAATTTTGTCCCGTCCAGCTCACCCGGCACTCTGCATTGCCCTCAGACTTTTTAAACATACAATGATTTAAGTAAACTACCATGATCTCTCTCCTTTTCTCTCCCCCTCCCTCTCTCTCTCTCTCTCTCTCTCTACGTATATATATATATATATATATATATATATATATATACACGTATTTATATATATATATTTATGTATTACCAATACTCATGATACTACAGATCGAACAAAAAATCAGCTACTATCCTAATCATTAACAAATTGATGTATAGTTTTACTGAGTGATAGTAACATACATTTACTTTAAAATTCCCAGTCTAGCCGGGCGGAAAAATACTCACACACAATTATTTCAGAAATTACAGTCGGGAGTTATTTTTTAAATAAGTCAAACGTACAATTCTGCTAATTTTATTAAATGATTTACGAAGTATCCCAGAACACATGAATATATACTAATTAACAATATCCGTAATTTTGTTCTAATATTTGTGATTTCTGCCTTTAACTTTAACATAGTATAAACTCATTCTCGTAGGTTAATATTACAACTACAGATAAACAATATGGCAAATATTATATTTCACCTCCAAAAACTTGAACATTTTAACCGTACAGAAAAAATACATGCGGACACTTTAAAAACTTAAAGTACAAACCAGGACACCATTATTTTAGAATTACAAACTGAGGTTTTGTTTCGCACATAAGTTTCACACACCATGCTGCTGTATTTTATTTACTTACTTACGAAGTATTCTAGTACGCATATATCTCAATATTTACACTACACATAATTCACCTCTTTATAATATGTTTCGTGATATGTTCACTTTCCTATAACAAAATATAGAATAACTTCTGCTGCCTAATGTTGGGCCCCATAATTTCAGGATTACATAAAATTTCCCAGGCAACGCCGCGGAACGGGTCCCGATAGTGTTATTAAAATACTTTAAAAGTATTATATATTTTATTTTCGGATATGGATTACCTGAATATAGTCTGAAAAGGTAACACCACACATACTATTTTAGTCTATTCTACACTACCTTTATTTATACAATGTAGTACTTAATATATTTTACACTAATGTGTGATAGTATAGTTTTTTCTCCTAGACAGATATATACATAATAAACAGGATGGATACAAGATTATAGTTTGTCTTAGAATTGCACGTAACCAGGCAATGATCGTCTCTAAATTCTATATGTTCGGACTGTTTTTTTGTGGAACTTACAAACTGAATTTCATCAATCAATGCGTACATCAACACGTATGTTAATTTCATGAAGATGTTAAAAAACAGTTGTTGCTTACAAAGACATTAAGAAATAGTAGTTACTTTTTTGAATAAATACAGGGTTAGAAAGTACGAGAGAAATACATTGATAGCTAAACAAGTTAATTTTAAATTACATTTCATTAGAACAATCAACAAGTTTTCAGAAATAACTCAATCTGAGATTAAAAAAATTATAATTTAGCATGTATTCTGGTGTGTTTGGTATATATAGATATAAAGACACATGTAAACACAAATTTAGCAACTAACATTTAGTATAATAATATATAGAAAATATATATCATGTTTTAAAACAATAACTATATATTTCATTATTTCAATCATTTAACATTTTTCTACTTTTCTGAAATCATCATCATCATCATCATCATCACCTGCCATAAGCTATCTTGAAATTTATCACCCGCAAATTGTCAAGCTTTTTCCTATGTGTATTTTTACTTTACTTCTAAAGTCTCAAAGTCTGTGTATCGCAGCCCGGTGCTGAGTTTGGTATGACACTGCATATTATGGTAAGATTCCCGACTCGTGAGCTCTTCGGAATGTGTTATGTGCACTTTAGTTGCCATTACTACCAGCTCTACTTAGCCTGGTGGTAGTAACTCTCAAGATCGCATCTATGCATTAAATTAAACTTATCGTTTACAGACTACTAAATTACAAATATATGCCTACTAAACAATTTAATTAGTCAATCTAATTAAAAACGACGCATACAAAGTTTATTATACTGACTGAATTCATGACTCCATGTCGCAAAAAAGGGTTGCATTTCGGGAAAAAAAACCCATCAAACCAACCCTTCAATACAAAGGTTACTCGATATCAATCTTTTACATATAAGCCATGATTTATATTAAGAGGCTAACTCTTGTGACAGAAAATATAAGTGAATAGCTAATAATTTATTGAGGGTGAGAGTTAGATTAGTTTTTATTTCCACCAGCTTTTAAATTAGTTGTGCTATTTTTTTAAACGCGGGGATTTTAGTCACATAGTC
This sequence comes from Sepiola atlantica, assembly GCA_963556195.1. Taxonomy (NCBI): domain Eukaryota; kingdom Metazoa; phylum Mollusca; class Cephalopoda; order Sepiida; family Sepiolidae; genus Sepiola; species Sepiola atlantica. Next base: position 3,992,152 of record OY744515.1, read on the forward strand.
GTCATACAGCTTTAGACCTTCATGGACTGTTTAATCACAGAGGAACGTCGCTGTTTTATATGTGCACTCTATCACGAAACTAACGAAGTGTTGAAATCGATTTAATCATCGGCTAGTTTATAAGAGTAATTAGTAATCGTATACACCTTACCAGTCTCAGACGACGACTCACTGTTAATAAAAAAGCAATCGGCATTGTTTATTATTTCAGTGTAGTTTATTATCCTAAAAAGCAAAGTCTTTGATTTTATGTTAGAAATTATTGTTTTAAATGCATCATGAAAACATGATATCTTTACAATACTAGCGTTTTTATTATAATAATGTATATTCTAGAATAACAAATGTTCTGAAGGCGTATCTCTTTAGTATTCACTCCTTACGCTCGGCGTGGCAGATTGATAAATGTACAAGGCCTCTTAAAAAGATGAAATGACGCTTCTAAAACTGCGTGAAGGCACCTGATAAGAACTTACTATTAATGTAATGTAACCATATAAGTTTTAATCCTAATAGCTAAGTTCGAAAAACAAAACAGAACCAAAAAAAAAAGTAAAATGTTAGTTTTCATCCACCGCAATCACAACTCCTTGAATAATGTAGACAAATCTGTTTGATTTGAAGTAGAAAAAATCTAAACAGAGAGATATGTTGTTACATAGTATAATTTCGGAGATTTACATGAATGTTTCAGTGTGTTTACATATAGTATCTAAATAAACAGTATGATTCCGTGGGTTGTGTTATGAAAAATGACTTATGAGCCATAGCAGACCAACGTAGAGATTGATAAATTACTTTGTTCATTTTGGATTCTTTCGAAAACATTTGAAATCATAATAGGTTGGGGGTACCCTATAATATCCCCTGTTGATTCTGCTATTCTGGGTACAACAATAATCATTCATCATTTTTGTGGATTCCGCACTAAATCTACTGAAACATAATCTAAGATATTTTTTTTAAAATGGCAAGTTTTGGCAATTTTGTTCACTTTTACAACCAAGGATGGCAAATCATATTTTCCTCTGAAAAAATGTAGCTTCGACAGATTTATGCATGTTTCTTTTCTCAACATTTCGTGAAAATTTAATGAACTACGTTTGAAGAAACCAAAATAATAACATAAAAAGTAAAATTCCAGACTAACAGACCGACATACAATTAAAATATAAGTAATTTCTTTCTAACATGGGCAAATCACAAAACGATTCAACCGACTTATCTGATTACCTTCAGACAACGTTATCACACTGTTGTACTTACCGGCTTGACACAGATTGCCGTTTTCTGAACTTTCTTTCTTGAAACCTTTTCAAATTAATTGACATCGACATCAATTGCATAGACTTTCAACGACTGCACACGTTTATGCACCTGCATTACTTTTAACAAGGTCGTTAACACACTTTATCAGATCTGCCTCTTGATCGCTAAATATGATATGTATCTAAACGAAACTGCGGGATTGCTAATGCAATAAGCGTTGTTGTCTATGTATTATGAGACTTAAAACATGAAGTCATGAAGATCACACACGCAGGCACTGTTCGTAAAGTGTAACGTTAATAAATAAGTGGCGTCCCGTTACGCATTGTTTCAGTATTTGCTATATATATATATATATATATATATATATATATATATATGTAAATTATAACTAAAAGGTAAACTTTTAGAGAGTTGGACCTATTGTGAAATAAGGAAAGCTCAATATACTGGATAGAGCAAAAATATAGTACGTCAATGAAAAAAACTTTTTAAAAACTTTTTTAATTTTTTAATTTTAAAAGAAAACTTTTTAAATTTGGAACTTTGACAGTCCTATCCTGTCAACTTATCAATCATACTTTTTCCTCTGATGATAAGATTTTAATCTTTGAAAAGCCTGGTTTAAGGAAAGAAAGAGATGAAAAATAAATGTTTTTATTAACCAAACTGCTCCTTTTTTTGAACAACTGAAAATATCGATTTGCTTCCTTTTGCAGGTTTTATTAATTTTCATTGACGTACTATATATATATATATATTCATAAATAAATATTACATTTTATTTTAACACAGATGACGTATATATATATATATATATATATATATATATATATATATATTATGAAATATGTTTTCGACTTGAAACAGACATATATCATAACACAATTACTAATTCATAAAACATATATCAAATCTTAATTGATTGATGAGATAAGAAGATTAGTAATGGAAGTAGAATTATGGTTTCAGCTTCAGACAGATGGATACTAAATCTCGCGTAGCCATAGTCAGAGATACAATGAGATTAGTAACATAAGTAGAATTATGGTTTCTGCTAGAGGCAGATATATATCAAATCTCCACTTATTATAGTCATATAGATGCTAAAAAGAGTAGTAATCGAAATAGAAGTATATTGTTCGTTCTAGAGAAATCAACATTTATAATAGATATCAAAAAGTCATATATCATACTAGGATTAACAGCACTTCAACTTTTTAAACTTGCTATCCCCCCCCCCCCCGATGAAATGCAGTCTGACGGATTTAATTTTATAAAAAATAATAACTTTCTTTTATAGTAGTTTTCAAAATTGGCTTTCCTTTTATGTTATTGCTTTTAAAGATGTCAATCAATGTTATAAATGTATTGAACATCACGTAGATCGGTGGACAACACACACATACATGCCCGAAGTTGTATTTTATTGATAAAAAGGCAAACAAAATGAGTGTTTGATAAAAAACACACAATAAAAGAAATAGAAAGAAAAAGCGGGGCTTGTTTATCGATTTGATTTTTTTAAAGATGGATATTAATAGATCTTATGCTGTACCATATGGGAATCATGCTTTCTTATTATAATTTAAAAAATGTAATATTTCTTTATAATCTGAAACAGAATACTTACAGATTTGAGTAAAAGGAACAATTACATTTATTTAGTGACAAGTTTAATCATCGAGCTTTAATTATATATATATATATATATATATATATATATATATATATATATATAGTTATACGTGTCTTTCTCAGCAGCAAAGTTAGATATTGTCTCACTACTCCCGTTTGTTTAAGTTGTAAACCAGGATCCACCAAATAAGGTACACTCCGGATTGGTGCAGACATTTTCTTTATCGGGCCAGTCGGAATTCCCTGACGATCTTGTATACACCAATTCACCTTCTTGTAATTATCTTTCCAGCCTACTATATTACTATCTGAGCAATCGTGTTGGAGCCTGTACACGTCTATTATTTGTATAGTATTACTAGTATCAATATAGTGCACTTATGACACATGCTGTATTTCAAAGATTATTTATACGCAATTTATTGGGGCAGAACAATCGACACGTAAACACAGTAGATTGTTATATAAGTTTAAAATGATGCATTCTTAAATGATTTTGAATTGAGTTACATTATTATACAGAAGAAGGCAGATGGGATACAGTCAATCCAGCATTACGTTTATATCGACGCCTATTATTCCTTGATATATAAAAAAAGTCTTAACATTCGAAAGTTGTATGTGGTTTGATATACAGTTGATTAAAGTTTACGATATTAGCTTAACGTAATTTACGATCTCGACTTTTCTTGGTAAACCTTTTTAACGATTAGAACAATATTAACCTTGCTCTGTATCTTAGCAAAATTCCTCATCGTTATCAGTTTTCTAACAGTGTTTTGTTTTTGATGTTTTAATAATGATATGTTCCTGATTGTTCTCATCTTAATAACAATCATTTGCTGTCTACGTTCCGGCCGTTTTACACTCAGGTCTTATTTAAATGTGTTATGTTGTAATTGACATATTTTTGTGAGGGTTTAACTGAATTACTTAATGCATTGTAGAAAATCACTCTAATTTCTTATTTTATTAGTTTTTCTTGAAATGCATACACAAAGTAGCACTCGCTATAATTAGTTAACTCCCACATTCGATGGCCTAAAAAAACGATTTTGAGACTCGCTTTATTATGGCCGAAACACGGATGGTCAGGATACATCTTCTAAACTAAGAAACAAACATAATATCGCTACGTCTATTAGTTGGTGTTAACATTCGAAAAGGTGTTCACATACCTTAAAAACGACAGGCAATAGAAAACAATTATTATTAAAGCACTTAATTAGTGTTTGCAGATATTACATTCAGTTCAGTTATTTTTAATCGGCTAATGATTTACATATTTGTAAAGTAGAACATTTGTTGGTGGAATAGTGGATAAGCAATCAAACATTTTAGTATAAATAAAGACACACCCACATCAATAAAGTTGCACCAACATATTTCCTTGATTCGTTCGATGACATTGATTCATTTTTTAGTTTGTCTGCAATGTACATTTACTCTTTACTCTCCCATATTTATTCAAATAGTTTGAACGTATAACAGAGCTAAGATATCTTCCATCTAGTACTACAAAATATTAATTGTTTAGAAAAATACAAAGTTGTTTGGAACTGGTCTGAAACATATAAATCGGAACTTTTGTCTGAGACAATAAGTCATTCAAAATGTAACAATCAGCATATTCACATACTTATTGACTAATACGCGTGACAGTAGATCTTATGTACACACCAACCCATCAAATTGTTGGCAGTCTACTTTACTGCCCAAAAAGTAGTGGGTGACACCGATATACACGCCTATTAGTTCCAATTTATTTTGATCCCCCTGATAGCAAAGAAAGAAAGAACTCTGCTTATCTTTTTTTGTGAATATGCAGCACTCCGAATATAGGCAATATGTGAGGTACCCATAAACATCGCCCTATTCAAAAAAGAGCTATCCTTATCGGGCCAAGGACACAACTAATACTCTAGTGTGATCCTTAGTATGTTCCTTATAGAATAACACAGACTAATCTATATATTCTATAGTCACTTCACAATATTGCATATACAGAGCGTGTTTTAATTTTCAGACTACACCTCTAATAAGATGTTTATTCTTAAGTTAATACAGTTCCTAGTTATTTAGAACTGTGTTAGGTAATTTATTAAACAACTTTGTAATATACTATAGTATGTCCGGATATCATTAGCATAAAATGATTGATATTATGTAAAGCAATGACCCAAACTCAATGAATTTATTGTTTACAATAGTTATTAGACTTTTGATTAATAGCTCATAGGAAGTTATTTTCCAAAAAAAACTTTGTAGTGTGGTTGATATGCGATGCGAACGAACGCAAAAAGTTACTGTATTGAATAGCCACTCTCTCACTTTTTCCGTAAGTTCAGTTTACTCTTTTTTTCTCGGACGCCTCAGAATAAAGCAAGTAAAAAATTCATATACGATTGCAAAACTCATAATTTTTCGACACTCAAATTAAACCAGCTTGTTTGAAACGGCATATATAGCGGTGATCGCACTAATAATAAAAGAGAGAGAGAGAGAGAGAGAGACAACGCCCAAGTAAAAAAGAGCATGGCTGGCGAACATCGGAAGAAGACCAGAACCTAGGCTCACGTAACATCACAAGGGAATTATCCGATGTAAATAGAATACACAATGATTCCGTTTATAAAAAAATAAAAATGTTTTTTTTCTCAGGTTCGAATATCTACGGGATTTACAACAACAAGTGTGAATAACGAACACAACGAATTATTATTAATGACATTATTATTATGAGATAAATAGAAACTTAAAACTGAACGATTAAAGTATAACGAACGGGTTTGCAGCATTTGAATGTGTTGGGCAATAACAGAAATGCCACTTATCTGAGTGTAGTCAATCCGTGAAGACAAATATAAAAAAAATATGGTGGCAAACCACAGTGGTTAATCTCTTTCAAACGTCTAATCGGTAAGCAATAGTTTAAGAACAATTCTTTGTACTTCAGTCTCCTCTTTCAGCCTCACTCTGCTCTCCCTACCGCTCTCTAAAAGCTCAATGAAAAGAGTACAGTTGTTATACTGCTTATTGCCCCACCTATGCAAATTGACTGTCAACCAGAGCCATCTAGCTTTCAAATTCTCCAAACAGCCAATTTGCAAAGGGGGACAACTTCCTGGCTGCGGCAACTTTGCTAACCACACAGGGTCGGGGTGGTTTTACTTTGAAATTGGATCCTTTTCTTGTTTGCTGTTGTTTTAAATTGTCTGTGCTTTGACATTTTATAAAGATCGCTTGTGCTTTCGTATTGATCTTGCAATTCCGACATCTCTCATAGTAGGATCTTTTGATTTCTGGAGCGCATCTCGCTGAGTTCCTATCTATTCTTCTTGTTTGGTGTTATTATATCATCGGCTTTACATGTGTTTCCCTCGCGTCATTGTGTCATGTTGCTTAACGGGTTTAGCCTTTCTTACTTCTACATCATGACTGCTAAAGGTTGTTTGACTCGGAACATCCGGGAATAAACATTTGTATTCCTTTAAAAGCTCGCCCACTTCGGCTTCCTTCTTAGGGGGTAGATGTGTCAATTTTGAATGGAGATTAGACATCATCTCTGAATATTTTAAAATATGTGGTAATAATTACGCTGGGTAACAATGTTCTCCTTGCTTTGGTCTACTATCTCCTCCTTATGAGATGCGTGAATGGGCAAGGTAGGTTCATCCTTCCTTCGTTCGACATGACACAACTGTTCATTCTACGATCAGGGTTGTTATCACATATTTTAGGCTACATATCATCCTGACTATCTCGTATGAACTTTAGAATCGTGCTTTCAGTGGGTGATGTTCTGTCGGAATTATGACCAAAACTTTGTCTCCTACGTTGAACTTCCTATCCATTACTTGTTTGTCATATCGACTCTTCCTGTTCCTTTCAGTCGATTTATACTGCTCGTGGGATAATTTGTTCACATCTACCAGCCTTTTTTAACTCCTGATGTACTTAAAATAATGTTGGGGTAGATCGACTGTGGTGTCGATCTCTTCCCTATAAGGAGTTGTACTTTCCCTCCATGCATGTGCGCGTGTTATAGCGCCTGAGGGTTACTGATCCGAAATTTATAGTGTGCTGCCTCATGCGTTCTCTCTTTTTGTTCGGTTAGTGGAGTTATATTTACTTTCTCACCAGCTAATTCATGTTTTTGTAGCATGTATATTCCTTTCATAGACAAGGTGTACACCACTCTTACCACTATCAGTTTCGAAATTATATTTGATTTGATATTTACTTAGTGAAGGGTAATTTTCACGGTTGTCTTCTGACGCTTTTGTTCCGAATATACCTGCCTGTGGCAGTTTTCGTCCCTCTCGGTATACATTTGTTTAGCAGCAAGGATTGTGAAGTTGCAGTATCTATCAAGATCGTAATCGTTTTCTGCTTGGTAAGATCGGATACTGCGGAAATGTATCCTGTGGACATAAATGGTATATATCCTGCTGCTAATGCGTTAGTTGTTACGACGCCCTGTGGCACAAGAGTGGTTTTCTCTCAAAATTCCCGATGTTGGTTATTTTAGTTGAATTCCAGGACATGGGCTTTTTATTAAATCCGTTCATTCAGCTTAAATATGAACAATGAAAATAAAAGAAACGGGTTTGCAGAATTTGAATGTTTGAGGAAATAAACGAAATGGTACTTATCTGAGTGGGGGGGTTACTTTGAATGTGACTCCTTCCTCTTTGTTTGTTTTTGTTTTATGATTAACTGGTTGGTCTCATTTCATAAAGATCGCTTGGATCTTGGAACTCCGACATCTCTCATAGTAGGATCTTTTGATTTTTGGAGCGTATCTCGCTGAGTTGCACTCTATCCGAGATGTTTTGCAACTCCTTGTTTGTTGTTATTAGATCATCGGCTTCACATGTGTTTCTCTCACATCAATGCTCCGGCCTTGTTGCCATTTCGCTGATAGCTAAGTAATTGTGCATGCATTTTCAGTTCGTTTCTGTATTGCATTCAACGACTAGACTTTCTGGGAATACATTTTCAGTTTTACACCTTGCTCGGTGAGGTGTACTCTTGATACTAAACGCTTTCTTCGTTTTTCTTTATCTCCGCGTCTTTATTCGGGGGTTAAGATGTTTGGTTCTCTGTCTATCTTAAACGCTGCCGTGCGCGTATTTTTGAATTGCCCAGTTTCTAGCACGCATATCGTCTATTATTGTAGGAAAGGTACTACACTGCTGCTGATTACATAGCACTGTTAAATTAATTCAAGATCAAGTGTTTTTGTGTTTGTATGTTCGCTCTTGTTTTGTTATTTTTTTAAATATTTTTTTGAAATATTACCATTTCTTTTTAACGTGTTATGTTATTCTATAAAATGAGCTTACATGTAACACTAGCCATATAAAAAAACTTAAGATTATAAATACACAATGCCACACTCTTTATTACTCACACATGCATATTCACCCTGAAAAGCATATATACTCTAACACCCGTGTCTATTCACACATGCCAAAGATTTACTATCACATACGAGTACATACACATTTCAAAACTAACAATTATCTACGAAACGTTCCATTTGAATGATTATAAAATTATAGATATATACATATTTTGTCTTAGTTTTGTTTTTCTTTATCTTTTCGTAAATAAACCCATTGGTGTATCTTACCACATACTATATGGCTACACTTTTATTCTCAATCGTTCTTCCATTTTTATATGCATACATGTTTTTTTTGTAATTTGTTCCTTAACAATTTTATAACAATATATTATAATCTTGATAAATTTCCAAAGAGATGGATGCCATCTATAACACTATCGAAGCTGGGTAAACGCTACACATTAAACTAAACCAGTCACCCAATTGTTTACAGTTTGTCCCGTCCATATGAAGTAAATACACCAATTAGTAGTTATGTGAGAGAAAACGGGCACATCCAATCAATACATCTATTGTTTACAATACTTATTGTGTTGCTGCGTGAAATGACCACATACACATGGTTGATATGCCGTAAAGTACACGAACGATATCAAACGATGTTCTCATATCGTTTTCTGGTAGTGATGTCCTTTAACATTTCAATTGCAGAGCATTCATTTTGACGATCATTGTATGAAAGCCTTATCAGCGGGCAACGCCTATAAACTCTTATCCAATTAAGCTGTAGATAGTGAGGCGAACAATTTCATTCGAAATCTTCCATTCACTGCGTTCCTCTTGACAGAGACTGCGCTGTTTTCTATTCAAAGCAGAAATAAAATGCCGTGTTATCTTGTCTTCCCGATAAATATATTCTCACTTTCCTTACGATGGTACACTTTATGTATGCCTTCATGAACAGAATCCTTTCATCAGTTAATTTTAGTAAGCGTACTAGAAGAGATGCCCACCCTAATGAGCATAATAAACTATAGCACAATTAAGACAAGTACTATGTTGCACACCTTTATTAATAGGTAGGCGGTTGGTTTTCAATGTAAGATGAATTAGCAGATCGACGTTTAAATTATGTCTGTTACCTTGTTCTGTTTTAATGTATCAGTATATAGAGGTTGATACAGCAATTATCACGTTGATACACCGGTCCCTGTCAGATCATAGTAGGTAAGCGGTGTTGATTTTGGTCAGTTATTAGATGAGTGACAGTTTGAGAAAACCAAGTATTTTTATGAGATATGATACACTGTTGTGATATGCACTGATAGGATAATGAGCAGCGATAACAGATCAATATAAGATAGGGATGACACAGTGGCTTATTTGGTTTCGACGCGGACTGAGAACCTGGGTGTGCCAGGTTCAAATCCAAGTCATTCCACTGAAAACGCTTCCATCAACCGCACATTACACTTGTGTCTAATCTCCTGGGGGATAAATAGAAATCACATGAACACTTGTTCACGGGTAGCCTCGGCCTTGAAAAAGTGGTGGTCTCTGTTTAATTGTAAAAAAAAAAAATTAGATGGGACTTTAAAACTCGAAATAAATCTCACCATAAAACCTATTAAAGTTATCGGTTTTCAAAAACATGATTTGCTTTAAACACTATCTGTGATGATATATCTGTCCAAAGATGATCCTATTTTATTAAACTAATATGTCTAAACCATTATTCATAAGTGATTACTTCATCCACTTTTTATAACCACTTTTATAAACACCCAAATCGAATATATCCCACCTACACCAAATAACCCTAGTACCAATAAAAATAGAAATAGAAAAATTATCTGGTTTACACCTCCTTTTAATAATATGATTAAGACTAAATTGTGGACACAATTCCTTAATCTAATTAACACTCATTTCACCACTAGCAATGTCCTCCACACAATCTTTAATAGAAATACACTCAAACTAAGTTACAGCTGTGGAGATAACCTAGAAAAAATTATTAAAAAACACAATAATAAAATATTAAGTACATTAACACCCATAATCCTAGTAGAACTTGTAACTGCATAAATAAACCTAACTGCCCCCTAAATCAAAAAATGCTTGTCAATCCGAGTAGTCTATGAGGGATCTATCTCTTCAACTCAAAACCCATCCCAAACAAAATTCTATATTGGTATAGCAGGAAATAATTTCAAAGTAAGATTTTATAATCACAACCTCTCTTTCGACAACCCTAACCACCCCGGCCAAACCGGACTATCCTTACATTACCATAAACTTAAAATTAAAAATGAAACCCCTATAGTTAAATGGAAAATCTTAAAAAAAACAGTACGTGCAAGTCACTCAACACACCATGCCATCTATGCTTAAACGGAAAATTAGAAGTTATCCGTTTCAAGGACAAAAATAAATTTTTGAACAGAAAACAGGAGACTTCAATCAATTGCCGGCATAGTAGACTTTTCCTCTTTAATAATCCCCATACCCCAACCTTAATTTTTTTGTAAATCCCATATTAATCGTTGACACATTTTGTTTCTTCTATTTTCTTACATCATTTTTACGCCCTATTCTCTTCTCTCTTCACTTACACTATCCTAAATCCCCCAACATATTATACCCTGTCTTCTAACACATTATCAAGTCCTACTCCTACCCATCTCTCCCCAACTACCTTGTAATCACATCCCCCAGAAAAATGATGGATTAGTAATCATTTACCTATTCTACCCAATTATTTCTGAATACAACCAGAAATTTTACACTACTACTATTATTATTATTATTATTATTATTATTATTATTATTATTATTATTATTACTATTATTATTACTATTATGATTATTACTATTATTATTACTATTATTATTATTATTATTATTATTATAATTATTATTATAAATTTTGTTATCATATATGTATATGTGCATGTTTGTATGCATGTATGTGTGTATGTGTGTGTATATGTGCGTATGCATATATATATATATGTAAATGTATTGGTATATGTATGTATGTATATGTGTGTATATGTGTATATGTATATATATATGTATATGTATATATATATGTATATGTATGTATGTCTGTATGTGTATGTAGGTGTGTATATATGTGTCTATGTATACATGTGTGTATATATGTGTGTGTGTATGCCTGTATATGTATGTATATATATATATGTATTTATGTCTTTATGTATGTGTGTATGTAGGTTTATATATGTATATATATGTATATATATAGGTGTATGTATATATATATATGTGTGTGTGTGTGTAGATATGTATGTATGTGTGTATATGCCTATGTGTATGGGGGTATGAGTATGAAGCTATGTATGTTTGTATTTGTATGTATATGTATGTATGGGTATGTATATATGTGTATGTATGTGTATGTATGTATATGTATACATATGTATGTATGTGTTGATATGTGTATATGTGTGTATATTTGTATATATATATGTGTATCTTTCTTATGTGTGTATGTCTATGTATATGTATGAGTATGTATGTACGTATGTTTGTATTTGTATGTAAACGTATATACATATATATATATATATATATATATATATATATATATATATATATATATATATATATATATATATATATATAGATTTAGAGGGTTCACTGATAAAATAGATCATTCAGTGAAGACCGGGGTTGTTCCAATAAAAACAAGCTCGATGATACTCGATTACAGAGTACATATTATTTATATGGGATTTTATGAAGGCTTACCAAAGCATTCCTTTCAGAACACCAATGATCACCATTAAAGATATTTTTTTCTTACAAATATTATTTATTCTAAATTAAATGTTTTTCCTACACGTGTTTCACTACCAAGCAGTTACTTGCTTGGCAGATCATCAGGGAAATTAAATGTCTGGAATACTGGTTTCAACTGCCGACAATACACAATGTGGCGTTGCAATAGTTGAGGTCTCTTAAGAAGAGAAGAGGAAACAAATAAAAATAAAAGTTAAAATTAATAAAACAAGGAAGAACAACGATAAAAGAAAGGAATGCACATAGGTTGCATCTCTTCTTTTTGTTCGGTTTATATTTGTTAGCTATGATGCGAACAAAAACAAATATAAACCGAACAAAAAGAAGAGATGCAACCTATGTGCATTGGAGTCGTACCACATCATGACATCTAGAGATAATTTACTGAACGCTAGGCAGGAAATACTACAATGCTGTCTGCATAGAAACCGTTACCTGTTATCAAGCCTAAAACCTGGATAGGAGGGGAATTGGGGGAAGTATAAACTTACAGCAGAGATAGGCAGGATGGACACTTCCTGAGGCAATCTGGGGCAATAATTAGTGTATAATATGGAGGATGAGAATTAGTAACACGTACTTATGCTAAGATATGTAATGATTCAATTATTAGCGGATACTCGAGACTTAGGTTGGGGGTGATAAGGTAGGAATATTCTATCGGAATAAGGCCCAGTGATAGTCAACTATAGTAAATACTTATTCAGCGGAATAGAGGGGGGAAATTGTGTTACATATAAAAAGATAGTGGAATAATAAATAATAAATCACAATTTATTCTCAGAAATAGATATATTATACGAAATGCATTGGGGATTTCAAGTAACTTTAAGTGAAAAATAAGAAATAGCAACCTGGATGCTATCACTATTTAATTAAATTAGGTTAAATTAAATTAGTTTTTAATTAGATTAAAATAAATAAAACAATTTGGTGGCAGGAATGGGGAAAAGTAATTAAGGAAAAAATAATTTTAAAAACATGCATGCCGACACGGACTTAATTTCTAAAAATAGAAACAATTGGATTTTTATAAAAAGTATTTTGTACGGGATTTTAAATTAGTAATAATAAAGTCTCCTGTCATTTAACGAGTAAGAGTGATATTTTCCCGTAAAGTTGACAAAAAAATAAACCGGTCCATTAAAAAAAGTTTTTTTCAAAATAGAAAATAGATTTCTGATAACGATATTCCGTAGTAACATTTATTTATGGAATATAGAATAATATTCTCCACAGAGAGTTGTAAACAGACACAGCCGTTAAGGAAATATTTTAAATGATTTAAAATAATAACTAGATTTTTGTAGAAGGCCTTTTTATAATAACAGTTTATTTTTGATATATGAATAATCTTTTAAAAACAAATTCTGCGGGATAGGCGTTTTTCGCTTCGTTAAACAACAAAACGATAATAATTCGGCAGTTAATTAAATGAAGGATATTTTCCCAAAATGTAAAATGACGTCCCAGACACTAGATGATTAATTTCTATAAGGAATAGGTTTAATAATAAATATTTTTAGAAACAGTATTTTGAATAAATAGTTTCTATATTAAGATTTTTTCTTGATGGAAGGGAGTTTTCTGCGGGATTGACATTCAACTCGTCGTGTGTTTGTTTCGAAGGGTAATAAATCAACAATTGAAATAAGACTCTTTGAACTCGGACGAACATTTGTGTTGACTTTTCTTTGTGAGAAGTTGGATTTAGAATTCCCATACTATCATTGGATTGGAATGGTAACTTGTGAGCGGTAACTTGAATGATTTAGTTATTTTGTTCTCTTGTGGGGGGGGATTTATTCATCATTGTACCGGCCGACGTGAAAGTGTATTATCGCACATCGTTCCGGTTTTGTGGTTTTATTGAATGTATTTGGAACCGATTATTTGCTTGTTGGCTTGGTGGAAGAAATAATGCACGAGCTACTTTTCTAAGACTTTTCTAGGATTTCCTTTTTTTTATCGTTGTTCTTCCTTGCTTTTTAAATTTGACTTTTATTTTTATTTTTTTTCCTCTTCTCTTCTTAAGTGACCTCAACTATTACAACGCCACATTGTGTTTTGTCGGCAGTTGAAACCAGTATTCCAGACATTTAATTTCCCTGAAGATCTGCCAAGCAAGTAACTGCTTGGTAGTGAAACACGTGTAGGAAAAAACATTTAATTTGAATAAATAGTATTTGTAAGAAAAAATATCTTTAATGGTGATCATTGGTGTCTTGAAAGGAATGCTTTGGTAAGCCTTCATAAAATCACATATATATATATATATATATATATATATAATTACATGTGATACCTCCTATTGAGTTACACAATGCTTCTTCAGAGTCGCCATTATTGTAGTTCATTTAGAAGAGACTTATAGGCCCGGTGCGAAAATTGAATATAATCATTGTTTTTATTTTCAGAAATTGAACAGCTTAAGCGGCACTGCACGTTTTCAGTTGTAGATGTTCGTGCTATAGAGAATTATGTCAACTAAAAATGTTCGCTGTGTCTCAAATACCCACGTATGAACAGGCTTTCTAATGGTGACTCGCTACTCTAAGTCGTCTTTTTTTGACTTCCATGTGAATTTGCGCCGGTTAGATTCTAACCATCACACATCACAATTTCGAGGTTCAACTTATATATTGTATTCGGACCATGATTTCCCGAAACGGAATTATTAGCAATTTTGATTTTTCTAATTATCATCGTACAGCCGGATGCGTGTGAGTGACAGATTTTCAGAGACGTCTACTGTAGTTGAAATCTAGTCGGGTAAACTGTCAGAACTACTGGCTCTTCGCATTGAGTATTCTAGAGAACTGAATCGACGAGGAGCCATAAAAGCTACACTAATACCAATAATTGTAAACTATTAAGAACAATTCTGAAAAGCTTTATGCTTAGTTACAAGGCTAAAACAACTTAAATCAATCAATATACTACACCCACATATACACACACATATATTTATATATATATATATATATATATATATATATATATATATATATATATATATATATATATATATGAGAGAGTATGGATTACTTACTAGATCTACTACTCGAATATCTTAGGTCTCTGTGTACAAGAGTTTGTCAGTGCAACCTGAAAAGAGGATACTTCACCCTACAATTGAATCCTGACCGAATATTCACAACTACATAATTTTCTACAGCACAAATAAGACCCGCTCAGCACGGCTATACATTGCGCATACGAGGAATGGTGCACCTCCTCTTAATGATGCTATCCTCAAGTAACAACACAGCTGGAATCTCCAACAGACTAAATGAAAATATGTCCTTGAATCCGGTAAGACTAAGAGACCACAAAAACAATAAACTATACTCTAGTGTACTTGTCGATTTGGATTAATAAAATACACTTCTTTAGTGACTTAACGTCTTAGAAATAAAGGAGACCTTTAATAACATATTCGAATATCTATATATCTCATATAGTTATATAGTGTTAGCCTCAGGAAAATACCCTTGGTTTGCTGAGGTCTTCGACTGAAGTAAAATGAAACAAAACATATATATATATATATATATATATATATATATATATATATATATATATATATACAACAAGTGGACGTTCTCTACACAACTCGCGGCAATGTCGCTTCAATTCTGAATTTTAGACCATCTTTGTTTTGTTTATACAGTTTGTACCTTGCTTTTCAAAGAAAGTTATTTTCACAACCGTATCGTGATTGTTCAATTAATAGTACTTGTAAATAAATGACCCGTATATTTTCAGAAAAAAAAATATTATCACCAAATATTGTCTATGATTATCAGGTCTGATTCTCAGTAAACAAGCCCAACGCAAGCACATGATTGCATACACACAAAAATGTTCATATGGAACAACTATGAAAATCGTTATGTTAATAAATTGCACGTATTAGCACAGGCGAACAACTACAATACGGTGTCTTATTTATTAAAACGGCAAGTCAATCTTTCGGGATTGTTTGTGAACATAATAGCTATTGAAAACGTTCCAGTGTATCTGAGTCATGGTATAAAAGTTGCTATTTCATCCATTGTTTATAAGAATTATATTTTAGAATTTTCCTAACAATATTAGGGTGCAGAAGACCATGCTTATTTGATAAGATTTGCGCTCGACGCAGGAGCTTTGTGACTCCGGAACTGTCGCCATGTTGAGCTGAGCTGAGCTTCGTCTAAGGACAGCGACAGCTGTCTAGCAACGTTATAAACACTGTAATTAGGCGCTATTATACGGCTGCATAACCTTTTTCGATAGGACGCATTGATTTTTGTTGAATACCTTTAGTTACCTTTAGTCAGGTTAAGGGCGGAATTTTAATACTGTACTTGCGCAAGGCTAACTACAATGTTGTCCGATTATACTGAGTTTAAACCACGATTTGTTTAGGGTATAATCGTGTTTATAGTAAATAACATTATACTACATGTCTGTATATTTGCCTAAATGATGCAATTATCTACAACTCCCTATAGCAAGATCAAACAAAATGGTTTTCGAATGAAATTTTATTCAATATTTAATGGCGGTATTATTTTTGTATTACGGAGTTTTACAATTATATTCTGTGTTATAAGAACGTGCGATACATATATAAATAAGCTAAATTAAGTATGAGTTTACTTTATTCATATGAAAGCTTTGAAAAGAAATTTAGAATATATATCTTTATGGTAAGACTTTCAAGTCAATTTATTGATTTTTATTATTAGGAGAATGTGATGATCACAGATAATACCAGTCATTTAGGACTAGATAATGCTTGAGAATTATTCAGAGAGATATATATAATTATGTATAAATCTTATTCTTTAAAAACGTACTTGGCTTCCCGCATGAGATGTTAAATAGTTAAAAGGAGAAGCACGTTAAAAATTGATCAGTGGATTATCTCTAATCCTCAAACTCTACTAAACAATCAACAATTTTTAAATAGTTAAAAGGAGAAGCACGTTTAAGTGGATTATCTCTGATCATCAAACTCTACTAAACAATCAACAGTTTTTAAAATACACCTTGGAATAATTAGAAATAAATCATTTTTGAATTCCTCAATCTTTAGAAAACACATATAACATTGTTAAACGTTTTTGTTTAAATACTTTGTATCATTCTCGTGTAATAAAACTCTCTGTTCATAATTTTAATCGTGTTGGATCTGTTTCAGAGCTGATATTAGAAACATTTTCGCCTCATAATGTTTTTAATGTTTTTTCAGTTTTCAATATCAAGGTATTCATCTCCAGTAATTAATATTCCCCTTTCTGCACTATCTATTCTCTAGTCTTACAACGCGGAACTTTTACTGACGTCTTCAATTTTCGACCATAACATGCAGTCGCTAAGAGCTCTGTCTGGATAGTGGAGAGGGTTAGCAAACGACTGCAATTCCATGTTTGGCCAATAAATGGTTTATCAAATGTGATGAACGTGCGAGGGCGTTGTGATGCAGTTTCTAGTTTTTCGCCGTCTACATGTCTGGTCTTTTACGCCGAGTTGCATCACGGAGACGCCGGAGCAAATCTTGATAGTACTCCTGTGTCATTGTCTGTCCTTTTTGTCTATATCCGTGATGAACGATTTCACGGGTATTAAAGAAGACATTCTGGTTCACCTTTATTTTGCCTCGCACCTGTCGCGCTTTTTTGGAATTAGGGACTCAAGATGATTCCATTTCGACGACTGTATTTTTGTTTCTGGGTCGTACCTGTACACTCATGACTCATCTCGTGTTATCACAGGGTTAAGAAACCTATGGGTCAGTGTTATCGGTTTCCAGAAGGTCCAGTGAAACTTGAAAACGGAGGTTTTTTCCTGCGACCAAAACTTGGGCACAAATGTCGCAGCTACAGTGTGCATGTTTAAATCATCACACAAAATTGCATAGGCGATCTACTGCACGATTGCACGATTACCTTCCATCACCAAAATTCGCACCCTCTAAACAACAGCTGCACTCCGAGTAGTTTAAGGCCGACCAGAACGCTGGCAACTCGCCGGTGATGTGCAGCCATTTTTTAATCAGTTAAACAACTCTGTAATTTTTGTTAGACCCAGCGCATCGTCTCCAAACACCTTTCGAATAATCTCACAAATTATTTTACTTTGAAAATCACCAATGGTTTGACAAATAAAATGATGCAATACCTTTGCTCAACACATTATGTAGTCTTCTCTATTTCGCACGGAAAAAGGGTCGGATTCTAATTCGATTGGTTTCGTATATATATATATATATATATATATATATATATATATATATATATATATATATATATATATATATATATATATATGCTCGCATGGTTGTATTAAAAAGTATATTTAAAAAGAAACTATGTTGTTATATCTGCCTTCGCTTACTCCTGCCAGATTAATTACTCCCTTCTTGCTTTGTTGTTTCTGTTCTTCGCTTGACCACTTATTCATGTTCCTTTTCAATTGCCCAATTTTTGTAAGATAGCTTTATTCCGATTCTCCGCCAGATTATAAATTGTTGACACCAATTTTGAAATCGTTATTTTAAACTATTTGTTTGTAACCACCTGAGAAATGTACTCTCTCTAGAAGCTGAAACTCGGCAATAATAACAATTTTATAGATCGAATACTGACCAATAAAATCCATCTTCGATCGTCTCTGTTAAATACTCCATCTCTCCCTTCTTCGCATTTCCGACGGGTTCTACGCACACAGTATACAATATCTTATCTGATTGCGATTGAACACTCAGACTTTTAACGACAACACTTGAACTCGTAAGCATTTCGAGTATTCTTGTTGAAAAACTATTTATTTTAACAACATCTTTGTTAGTGGTGATTGTCATAACTTGAGGATCATTTTAGTCAAAAAAGTTGTGTAAATATACATTTTCAAAGATGAATGTTTCCGGTAATATTTACATTACCTATGTTAATCCTATGATGAATGGATGTTTTCTTTTACAATCGATGGATTAAGGATAATGACATTTCTGGCGTTTTTACTTTTCAATATCTTTATAAATATTGTATTCGTACAACTTTTTATTTTATTACTCAACTTCTGAATATATATATATATATATATATATATATATATATATATATATATATATATATATATATATATATATATATATATATATATATATATATATATATATATATAGGATCAAATATAAACCAAAAGTAAAACTTTTAGTAGACGGAACCTATTGTGAAGAGGATTAGCTCAATATACGAGATAGAGCAATTGTAGAGATAGAAGAAAAAAGAGTGATAAATATGCGACGAATGTCCAGATTTATTTCCAATTTCAATTGTTCTAATGCAAATTCGTTTTTCACTGCGTTTTTTAATAACAGTTTTCATATGTTTCAAATATTTGAACTTTGTTTTTTTCGAAAGCCAACTTATCCATCTGTATTTCTCCTCTGATGATAAGATCTCGATCTTTGAAAAGCCTTGGCTTAAAGAAAAGAATAATAAACACTAGTTTATTACTGAATACACTGTGCATTGAACAATTGAAATTTTAAATAAATCTTGACATTCGTCCCATATTTATCACTCTTTTTTCTTATATATATATATATATATATATATATATATATATATATATATATATATATATATATATATATATGTATATATAATTATTTAATAATACATATGTAAACGTATACATTCCCATCCTTGTAGTATCATCAGTGTAGTGATAACCATTCAAACTGGTCGCATAATTCGAACCCCGGAAATAGAGTTTCTTGCTCATAACTCCAAATCCGACCCTATAACTGATGAGGCCGGTATAAATACTCGTACGAAATCATGCGAAATAAAATTATTTATGATAGTAATATATATATATATATATATATATATATATATATATATATATATATATATATATATATATATACGTACCTCTCTGTCTGTCTGCCTGTCTACCTGTCTCCCTTTATCTCTCTCTTTCTCTCTCTCTCTCTCTCTCTCTCTCTCTCTCTCTCTATATATATATATATATATATATATATATATATATATATATTTACAATCGCTAATAAAGACCCAACGTTTGGCATTAAGACGATGACACGCGAAGAAAATTAGTAACGATGGTCAGATCTCGATTATTTACGAGGACATCTCAACAAGTATTTGTTTACATTGGACTTGAAAACAGGATTGTTTTAGTAGGAATTAGTCAGTCTCGTGGCAGTGTGTTTAATACAGACAAGCCGTTCTAAGAAATAAACTTTGCTCATGCAAGTTTCGCTTTGTTCCAGGTACACAGTGGGAGCAAACTATTTTATTTCCTGCAGTTGTAGCTTGACAAGTTTTTTTGTTTAATGTTTTAGAAGGGGAGCTATAGATTAAAACTTAGTTGAGCATATTCTATGAACATGGTTATAGAGTAGGGATAGCTTTCAAACGGCTTTTCTGTAACACAAAGGCTGTAGGAGGGAGAACCAAACATAACCCACTATGATTTGAAGTCGAAAAAGTGTACTTTGTGTTGTACGTTCTCAGATGTGACAACAGTACTCAATCTTAGGTTGTATTTGACTTTTACGCAGGAGTGGGATACTTTCTGGAGCGGTAGAAAGACCGAACACTGTTTTATCTACGAATTTGATTTAAAGCTACAATTTCAAGTTTGAAAAGTACGTCAGCCCCTAAGCTTATTAAAGGGGGATCCACGAACGGAATAGGAATTCAGTTTAATTAGGGCAAAGTTAGAATACGAGCGATTGTTGTGAAATGAGGGAAGCTTGGTTATAGGCGTATGAAAAGGCAGAATCACCCTTTTCTACATTGTACCCGTTGCTTCAGGTCGTGAAATACAGAATCAGAATGATCTTGATCATTAAAGCTATTCCAGGTTTAATAATAGATTGTTGTGTAATCTGCATACTTTTCGACGAATGATGTTAGACTTTTATTTGGGAGATAATTGATGAAGATCCTGAATATGTTTGGGTCAAAATAGATCCTTGACTCACGCAAGCGTTGATATTAGGACTCAGATTTCTGCCCATGACCGACGAATTGTATAAAACTATCAGAAAGAACATATTTGATGGTTGTGCTAACATTTCCATACTTCTATAGTAGAATATTTTTGGAATTAGACCGTTATGCCAAACACTATCAAATACCATTTAATATATTCAAAGTTATTGCCCCAGAAACAAAAACCACACAAATAGATTCAATGATCCTATTGCAGTCAACACATTAGCTGATATCTTGCCGGTCGAAATCTATATTGCTTGTTAAAGAATATACTTTTTTTCGGAGGTGTCTGACAACGTCTTGATTTATCACATACTTAAGTAACTTTTTCATGGCCTACAGGAAACTAATTGATCTATACCGAGAGGCAGAAGACCTACCTCCACTATTTTAAATACTCGTCAGACTGACATAGCTTTCCAATATATATATATATATATATATATATATATATATATATATATATATATATATATATATATATATATATATATATATTATGTAAAGAACATCTCGAGAACAAGCAGGGATAGATGCGGGAAGACAGGGACACATTCAAAGAGGCGTGAACATATACCAAAATCAGGTGAAGTGGCTCGTGCTAGAAAATCAAGAACAACGTGCAGGTATAAGCTGTTGTCGAAACAGAGTAAGTGCAGGACCAGCCATCACATCGCACAGCAAAGTACCTAGAACATAGGGTTATACCTACTCATGGCACAAAGTAATGAAAAAAAAACGGTACACAAAAAAATCTTCAAAGACTATGGAAAATATTGTGTAATCTGGAGGAAAAGCAAAGACGTGGAGCACTGGAGATTTTAAAAAGAGGTATAGAACAAAAAGAAACACGCTGTACTAACCCCGTATTATAATACAGAGTAAAATTTTGTTCTGGTTATTATCGCCTTTCTAATTGTAATATCAAGTCTGTCTATGTTGATACATTAGTCCAGAAAGACGGGGTCGCCGATATGCCAGGCGTATTGAAGCATACGGGAGACCTCTCAAAACATTTGAGAGAAGCAAATAAAACCAAGGGATATCTGCCCCTATTATGGTCGGACGTCGCAAATGTTTACGAGTTCATACCCTACTAATCGGTGGTAGAAGCCTTAGAGAGACATCACGTACCTTCAGCATAATAACAACATACGATAAAGATTTCTGTCAGAGAAACAATCAATAATTGGCGGGAAAATTTGTTTCATTGTAACACCAACCCGTTGCAGCATCTATTTAATAGCCTCGCAGAAGAATATAAGTTTACAAGAATAAGGAAACGGCAGCAAAAAAGGATCTAAAAATAGCAGTAACTAGAATTATACAAAATCATGTAAAGAGGAAACACAGACCTGGTTTCTTATTCAGTCATTGCATGATTTTCCACCGGGCTCAACCAACCTGCACATATGGTGAAGGGGAGAGGCTCCTAATTGCAAAGTATGTTAAAAGAAAGGAGTTGCCAGTGATGGTCCGTACTGTTGTCGATATGATCATGAACTAGAAGCAATCTCCAATGAACAGACGAAAGCATTAATGGTACTGTAACATCTGGCTGGGAAGACATGGAGCATGGTGAAGTGCGTCAAGGTTGAGGTCAATACACCAAAACAGAGGCGGGGAGCGTTCTAGTCATTATTTGCCGATAGCAGCCTATTAAAGCTCCGGCTCAACAACCATAAAACATCTATCTATTACCAACGTCAAGAATCTCCTACTAATCTATACTTTGCATTCTTATTGGTCAAAACAGACACAACAACAGAAATCAAATGGGTCCTCAAATTCTAAGTGCACACCACACGGCTTAGAACAGACATATTACACGTGAACTCTTACATATATTGTATTACCGATAACGACTAACAGAATATATTTCCACCTACGCGCATAACATATTCATATCCACTACAATGAAATCATAACGAACTGTAAGAAATTACAATAATTATGACCTATACTTAAATCACAATAGAATCAGAAATTTCATGTATAGCACAAATACACAAATTTATATATCGATATATCGATAGTTTCCATGTTATTATAAGAAAAATAAGTACACCTAAAATTACAATCATTTTTCACAACCTCCAAAAAGATAAGATATAAATAGTTACATTATTAGTTTTAATTTGCAAGGTAAGATTAGAGAAACACGATGAAGAAAAGCCAATTGAGGTAGACAGCACGAGATTCTGAAACACTTTTAATTCAACAATTACACTTACCAACATATATAATCAAATAGCAATAAAAAGTGAATAGCAACGTCACTTTCAAAAGCACTCTCTAAACACATTTTATAATGATTTCTCAACACGTAGCTATAAATCATAAAAGTACATATACAGCCATGTGTGGAATATCTATCTATCTATCTATCTATCTATCTATCTATCTATCTATCTATCTCTATCTATCTATATATCTATCTATCTATCTATCTATCTATCTATCTATCTGTCTATCTATCTATCTATATATCTCTCTATATATATATCACCATATCTCCCTCCATATATGTATACATATCGTCCTCACTATAAATGCATATGTATATATATATATGTGATTTTATGAAGGCTTACCAAAGCATTCCTTTCAAGACACCAATGATCACCATTAAAGATATTTTTTTTTACAAATATTATTTATTCAAATTAAATGTTTTTTCCTACACGTGTTTCACTACCAAGCAGTTACTTGCTTGGCAGATCATCAGGGAAATTAAATGTCTAGAATACTGGTTTCAACTGCCGACAAAACACAATGTGGCGTTGTAATAGTTGAGGTCACTTAAGAAAAGAAGAGGAAAAAAATAATAAAAATAAAAATAAAAGTCAAACTTAAAAAGCAAGGAAGAACAACGATAAGAAAAGAAAGTCCTAGAAAAGTCTTAGAAAAGTAGCTTGTGCATTATTTCTTCTACCAAGCCAACAAGCAAGTAGTCGGTCCCAAATACATTCAATAAAACCACAAAACCGGAACAAATGTAATTGAATGTATTTGGGACCGACTACTTGCTTGTTGGCTTGGTGGAAGAAATAATGCACAAGCTACTTTTCTAAGACTTTTCTAGGACTTTCTTTTCTTATCGTTGTTCTTCCTTGCTTTTTAAGTTTGACTTTTATTTTTATTTTTATTTTTTTCCTCTTCTTTTCTTAAGTGACCTCAACTATTACAACGCCACATTGTGTTTTGTCGGCAGTTGAAACCAGTATTCCAGACATTTAATTTCCTTGATGATCTGCCAAGCAAGTAACTGCTTGGTAGTGAAACACGTGTAGGAAAAAACATTTAATTTGAATAAATAGTATTTGTAAGAAAAAATATCTTTAATGGTGATCATTGGTGTCTTGAAAGGAATGCTTTGGTAAGCCTTCATAAAATCACATATAAATGCTCTGTACTCTGTAATCGAGTATCATCGAGCTTGTTTTTTATTGGAACAACCCCGGTCTTCACTGAATGATCTATTTTATAAGTGAAAAATCTAAATATATATATATATATATATATATATATATATATATATATATATATATGTATATTTATATATATATATATACGAAAGTTAGCGAGTAAAACACGCGCCTTTTCCAAGCTCTAGGACGTGACGAAGTGAACTGGTGGGCGGAGGCGAGAAAGCAAGTTGCAAATAAGCCAAGCAGCGCAGACTTACACCTGCCCCATAAATTAATTCGGAGAAAAGTCATTTACTCTATAATATAAAATCAACAGTACTTTTGTACGCTATCATAAATTATAAGGATAACTTATATATGAAATATAAAGGTAATAAAAATTGCCCAGCGTTTCGCGTTAAACTAAACTTTAGACTCAGCAGACCACTACCTGCCTAAGTTCCCATTGCCGACTGAAGCCAGACAAGATGATCTGGACAGCACCATTTCTCATGTAAGAGGCATCATAAAAATACATTAACACCTCCAAATCATGTGTACCTGATCTTCTACAAGTGATTGTAATAAAAACATGTTCTGATCAAATGGTCATTTTCTTCTCAAAAATCTACAAAATAAATGAGCTTCCGAATCCTTCTTCTATGTTAGCTGCACGATTTCCTCTGTAGTGGCAACCTGCCAGAATGCGGGAGATATAACTGACCCTAAGAATTATCGCTCCATCACCCTAACCCTAACCCTAACCCTAACACTCGGTCTTCGCTAAAATATTTAGATTCTCAATCAATCTAGCGATATTCTTTCATCTTGTAAATGCTAACATTTTCTGACCATCAGTATTGGTTTAGACACGCCCGGTCTACTGCGGATATTCTTATAGTAATCTCAGAACGCATATGCCATACACTTGAAAAGACATGTCAAACTAGGGCGATCTCATTTTATATATACAAAGCCTTTGGAAAAGAACATTTATTCATACCTAATTACTGAGCAAATATTTAATATAAGATGCTTCCTAACCATAATAAAGACACAGGCTGTTTTCGATTGCCGTTTATCGCAAAATGATGACATGAATGCAGGTGTGCCGAAGTGATCGATCCTTGGACCTTTATTGTGTCCGATTTTCATATGCGACCTCCCTGATGACACTGTGTCTGAGATCGGTATATTTGCTGACGGCAACCACGATCGACATACGTCATGTGGCCACAACGGGTGCGCCCATGTACGATGCAATGGGTGTGTGCTTAGAAAATGAGCTCCATTCCGTAGTGGAATGGGGTCATAAATGAATGGTAACATTTAATGCTGCTAAGATTAAGCTTATTTCCTTCAACAACTACAAGACACCTCTTCAACCACCGATAGCCATGACAAATTACACTCTACCTGTGAGGCCAACATTCCAAATCCTTTACCTTACGTTTACAGGTGACATATATTGAAATGAATGTATAGAGGATATTGTCAATGACTTCCTAAGATGCACAAATTAAATGAGATAAGAAATGCCAACACACATACACAAAAATATATTTGTGTCCCGAATCCCAGTGACCTTACATTCAGACCCATAGCAGCATGACCGACATGCTGAACAAGCAAACTGAGTAACTTAATTGACATATTACTACAACCATTCATCGAACAAGTCAGGAGCTACATAAGGAACGACATACACTTCCTCGTCTCCTTATAACACACAGTAAACTCCGGAACAAAATTAGTTACATTTGACATTAGCAGCTTATATATCAACATACCCCATGACCTAGGTAAACGGGCAATATCATACTGGATTGACAAACACCCACAGCTATTACACCCGAGATTCCTCAAACAATTCATAATCGACAGCATAGATATTATTATCAACAATATTTCATTTGAATTCAGTAACAAAAACTAGATCCATACCTAGAAGAAACCGTATATAAAAAAGATAAAACACATATATGGAAAATATATTCTAACTTTTTACATAGAATTTTAGAAAAGATACCTAGATTATTGCTTTATCCTTTCGGGACAGCATGAGGGAACATCAATAAATTATACAATATACTATAAAACATTCACCCCAAAATTAAATTCACCCTAGAACGCAGTCACACAGAATTACTCTTCCTAGAAATATTAGTTAAAATCAAAAACAATGAGAGTATCACATACATCAACCACACACTCAGAGACACCAACACTATTTTAATTTTTAGAGCCAGCACTCCGAAATCTGCCTAAAATCTATATTCTATTTCCAAGCACGTAGTATCTGTACTATAGTCAGTGACTAACCCCTCCGGATTTTTCGACTGGAGGAACTGCGGAAAGCTTTAATAAAGAGAAGATGCCCGTACAAATAATACATAAAAGTATAGAACTAGCAGAAAACATACCATTAGAACAATTACGATTTCCCAAAAAACGAAACAAAGTATATATATTAGCATATGTTTCTACACACACAAAAACGATCCAGAACTGTCCACAAAAATAACCAGAAACTTAACCCTACACACCCAAAAAACAAACTAAGCAACATACTAAAAACAACGAACATGACAAAAATCAAACGCCAACCAAAAAACCTCAAACACATTTCAACCGTATCCAAACTCTACCTACACATAACACAAGTGGTCACAAAATGCAACAAAGAAAATATGTAGAGTCTGCGACATCCAAGAAAATTACTCATACACATTCAAAAACTCAACACAAACATTCACACTTTTAACTGCACTTACAAAAATGTTATATATCTACACGAGTGCATAACATGCAACCAATCTTATATAGGCGCTACCAAAACACTTAATAATAGAGTTGCTTTACATAAAAGCAACATAAAAATCAAAGAAAATGGAAGGTGGTTTGTCTCTCAACATGTGCACTCGTGCAGCGGAGGTAAATTTAAAATAATGCCTATCTTCAAAACCTAAAATAATTCTTACCTTCTAACACAACAACAATGTATATCTAAATTAAACCCAGCATTAAACAAATCATTAAAAAAATCAGACAACATGCGGACGACACACATCTACATACATATAAGAACGAACATGCGTACATGTATAGACCGGAACTTACATGCATGCACACGCTTTTCCATGTGCGAATCCACATACATAGATCATATATATGGCACGCTTGCGTGTGTGGGTGTACATACGTGCATGCAAAAATTGATGTGGGCTTCCGTGTGTCTGTCTGTCTGTCTATCAATATGTCTGTTATATAATCATTTTTCTATTTATCCATCCATCTATCTATCTATCTACGTATCTATTAATCTATCTATATACTCATCTATATATCCATCTATCTATTTACTCATGTGTCTATCTATCCATCTACTTACATACTTATCTATCTATCTATCCATCCATCACTCTATTAATATATCGAGCTACAAACTCTACTCTATATCTATCTATATACTTATCCGTCTTACTATCGATGCATACACCTATCAATGCTAATCTATCTATATATCTATCTCTCTCTCTCTCTCTCTCTCTATATATATATATATATATATATATATATATAATTTATTTAGATACTGTATATTACATAGTTCAGCAATGTACCGCGGTTACATCCAAAAGGGCATATTTAGACATCTTTAGTAAATCTCTGTGCCCAGTGGAATCATCGGCAAGCTGAAGTGATTGTAATCACGTCCCGATAGGGAATGGCGTAAACAATGAAAGAAAACGGTGTATATCTGAGGGGGTCCCCGAAATAATCCGGTGTGGGATAGTGATTAACTAAGACTTAAGAGAGATTGATGTTACTTCGTGTATGAAAGACCTTCATTTTATTCCTTAGCAAGCTTTATTTATTCATGTATGTGTTCTCTTTTGGGTTTGTAATGTTATTGTTTTACCTAGTTTGAAAAAATACGAAATGGGTGGCTATGAAGTTTGCCGTTTGTGTTTCTGAAATTAGGGTGCTTTTTTGTTGTCGTTTTTGGGAATAAATTGAGGTATCGGATTAATTGTTCGATATAGTGCTGAAAATAATGATGCAATCATATTTTTTATGGATTTAACGTGTTTGTTTATTTTTGTTTATTGTATTGGTGTTTTCGTATTACAAACCCCAAAAAGAACAGATATGAAAATAGATAAATAAATAAAGCTTGCTAGGGAATAAAATGAAGGCCTTTCATACACGAACTAACATCAGTCTCTCTTAAGTCTTAGTTAATCACTATCCCACACCGTGTTTTTTCGGGGACCCCCTCAGATATACACCGTTTTCTGTCATTGTTGACGCCATTCCCTATCGTGACGTGACTTCAATAACTTCAGCTTGCCGATGATTCCATTGGGCACATAGATTCACTAAAGATGTCTAAATATGCCCTTTTGGATGTAACCGCGGTACATTGCTGAAATATGTAATATACAGTATGTAAATAAATTATATTAGCTCTCTTATATGATCGAGCACTTTATTTGATTTCTTTTCATATACAACCTGACATTATATATATATATATATATATATATATATATATATTCATCTTTCTATCTATC
This sequence comes from Sepiola atlantica, assembly GCA_963556195.1. NCBI lineage: Eukaryota > Metazoa > Mollusca > Cephalopoda > Sepiida > Sepiolidae > Sepiola > Sepiola atlantica. The sequence goes on from OY744515.1 coordinate 4,021,253, forward strand.
CACTAATATATCTACCAATTTAGCTAGCCATCATTCTATATATCTATGTATCTATCTACGTATATATATATATATATATATATATATACTCATCTGTTTATCTATCTGTCAATACAGCTAGCAATTCTATCTATCTCCCTATCTATATATCTATATATCTATCTATCTATTGACCTATCTACTTATATATCCATCTATATATCCCTCCATTTGTGTCCAATTAAATTCTACATTCGCAGGAATATCAGACTTTTAATTTTTTTTTGTTATGAAATATATATCTGATGAGAGCAACCAAGAAAAACTCGAAACGCGTTATAAAATCACCAAATGATAAAATAATATAATAATAAAATAACTAATATATAATTTACTTGGTGATGTTTCATGTACCCTACTTTACTCGTTACTTTGTTTCGGTCTAGCTGATAACAACTACAGGTTAGTGTTTTACTCCTGAGAATTTTTTTTATCTTTAAAGATATACACAGATTACCTCATATTACGATGGTTCTTATATTTAAAGTGCGACATTTTTTTTCGCTTTAATTTCATTTCTGACGTGTTTTAAGGAATATTTGAATAAGCTCTAGTACGTAGTAGGCTTAGTTATGAAAACAAATTTGATATGTTTTCCAATATTTAATGCGTTGTTTTGCTGTTATCGTCTTCTTAGATTTTAAGTCTTTATGCAATTATTGTTGCTAATAATTTTATAATGTGTAGTTTTTTGCATTTCACAATAATTATTGTTATTTAAGTTGTAGATTTGATGTGTTTTCTCATGGTGCGATTATTTTATATGTAATGTATTAGTCACAGGAGAGAGTGGGTGTGATATAACCTATACATTTATGTAATAACATAAATGTTCAGGAGACATACTCGAGATGGCCATCTGTATTGTTATTCAACGTAGGTTTGGTAAATAACAAATCTTCGCGTAAATGTGTTGTTGACGATGGAGTCGATGTTTACAAATTTAGTATAGTGTTTTAACAACTTAATCTGTGTGTACTGTTGTATGGGTTTTATGCATCTATTTATCATGTAAGTTATAACTCGTTAGTTTTGTTGATAGTTCCTATGTTTTGAACTTGGAAACAAGTTCATCGCGTTATTGTAAGTGATTTGTCTCATTACTTGTATACATATTTAAAATGTATAGTTTTATGGGGTTGCCAACTTTAGATTTAAACAGAGTAACCTTAATACTTACCTACTTCCGATATTTATATATATATATATATATATATATATATATATATACATGTATATATATATATATATATATATATATATATATATATATATATATATATATATATACATCATATTAAATCTAAACGTTTAATTGCGTTTATAGTGGGGAAATAACGAGGTGATTATTTTCTTTGTCTTAGAGACGTCTTTTATACCAACAAGCGTTCACCCTTCTAAGGTTCTTTGCTGTCATTCCTTTATTTGAAGTAGCTGTTTAGTTGTTGGTTTTCTCCTTGTTCTATCACATATTTCCACGATTATAACATTGTAACATAAGTGTTTCCTTCCTGTGTATGTGTTTGTGCCTTTCTTTATATTTCCTTACTACTTTTTCTTTGTATTCATTATATCTTACTAGTAGGGGAAATCAGCGGTGCACGGGGCGAAACTGTAACATATTTCTATTAAAACTGATATCTCTTTACCCATCCGTCTCTCTATTTTGAATCACCTGCACTTTTCCCCCAGCTTATTCTACTCCCTGAACATACACACACCTACACACAGACAACTCTCCTTTATTTTGATTACTTTGATAATAAGGGAAGTAGTCTTTTGCTAAGAAAACAGGGTTACTAAACTTTAGTGCACGTACATGCCTAAAAACTGCACCGATCCTGGTAAATTCTGTGTCAGTCTACGATCAAATAATATATATTTATTTTACAAATATTTGATACTAGTTATTCCGGGCTACACTGATCAAGAATATATCAACTTTGTGAGTTGTTGTAATGTAGTTATGGAGTTTTAGCTGGGCACACCCATTCACATACACACAGCTAACTTGCTTGCGTTTGAGAGGTGAAATAAAACTTTAATAGAAAACCCGAATATCTATGTATCTCATATTGAAATCAGGTGTTAGCCCCAGGAAAGTGACCCTAGATTTTTGTGAACTTCAACTGAAGTAAAATGAAACAAAAAAGAGGAAAATGCCTATAATATAATTAAGTCATTTTGTTGGTTTTGTTTATTTTTCTTCTTTCCTTAATTCATAACGTTTTATGTTACTTTTTCTATTTTTCTTACTTCTTTTTTCTATTTTATTTTGTTTTTTGTTGTCCTTTTTACATATTATTTCTGCCTTACACTTGCTTCTTCTTTTTTATCTATATACTACTAAAAGTCTATGGGTCTTGTATGTTTGCAATCAGCTTTCAGCTTTCCGGTTTTCAACATCCGGTTGCGCATGCGTAAATAGCATCGTCTTCCAATCTGTTATTCCAATTCCGTTGAACTCCTTTTATTAACGAACGCATGAAATTTTTCATTCTGGAAATGTTTATATCGCTTTAAATATAAAACAATTACATTTAATTTCATCAAATAGTTTTTTTGTTTTCTCCACGGCTAAAAACATTCAACGGCAGGACTTTGTAAAGTCTGTCGCAGTTTCAAAAAAGCTCCACCCTTTTAAAAAACAAAAACAAACAAACAAAACAACAACAATCATTATTAATATCAATAGCGGCGGTGACGAAACCACCTCCCACTTTTCCTCTCACAGATTTCACCACTCCTACTCCCTCTGTTTTCGTTACGTACGCGAGACAGCCGGTTGTACCCCCTTCCTTTCTCACCTGTTCAGTGCATATTTACCTATAAGTATGGCCAACCACTTATAATTCAGTAACTATAATTAAAAAAAAAACAATTATAATAAACAGAACGACGCATAGAAATCTATCTATATTCTTTTTTAAACAATTACATTTAATTTCATCAAATAGTTTTTTTGTTTTCTCCACAAGTGTCACGCACATACATGAATTCCATAGCTAATATAACAAACTGACCCAACGGGTCACGGGTGGTCTAGTACTTTATAGTTTTTTTAAAATCTTGTTTGTCTACTTCTTCTCATTCTCCGCCTTTGCGTATATTTATCGTTTCTTTGTTTTTTCTCGCCTTTTTCTCGCATCAATACAACTTTCTTTCATTTCGATTTTCTTTTAATTCTTTCATTAATGATGTATATTTGTTTTCTTTTTCTTCTATTTCATTCTTTTTGTATTTTTGTTGTTGTTTCTGTTTCTATTGGTTTCCTTTTTTTCAGTTTTCATTTCATATTATTTCTGACTTGCCACATCGTTTATCTTACTTGTTCTCTCTTTATTCGGCTTCGTTTCTTACTCTTTATTCTTTCTGTCTTTTTCTATTTCATTTATCATTTTCTTATTACACTCCTTCTACTTTACTCTTATCTCGTCGTCATCATCATCATCATCATCATCATCATCTCTCTCCCTCTCCTTCTCAATCTTCCATTACTTTTCCATCTAGCCCGCCCGTTACTGCTGCTGCTTCCTCTGAGCCCATCCATCAAATCGTCTCATTTATTTGTACAGCAGCCAAACGGCAGCTGTTAATGCCGACCCTAAAATATTTCCCGCCGTATCCCGCACAGATGTTAAATGGGAAACATTCCAAACACCGATGTTCAATGCGTTTCTTGTACGTTTTTAAGCCAAAAGTTTATTTATTTTTTATTCCCTCTTATGTCCTGTTCTGTCACACAGACAGAAAGAGTAATATATAAATAGGGACAACGATGGAATGGATTTAGTTGTGTCATGAGTTCAGTAATTTATTCTGTAAGGAAGACAATACACTGGTCGACTTAATAGTTTAGATAGATAAACGCATTTGTATAAAAAGTCGTTATAGGTTTGTTGGTAACGCTTCAGTGTAGAAAAGGATTCGAGTTGCTTAACGCGTACATTGAAGCAAAGTGACAAAGTGAATATGACAAGAGTCTAACTTCAGGAACGCATCTCTCTTCGTCCGTCTGTTTGTCAGCATTCTTTTGAGAATAGTATCATGATTGCTAAACGCACACATGTAACGGACGTTTTTTTTATTTGAGATGCCTTCATGCATTTATATAACAAACTGTATCGAACGGCGAAGGATACACCCTTAATTATTTATAAAATACTAAAAGTGTAACTACTTTATGATATATAATCCCTGTAATGAATTCGTGGCCGACGATCAAAAATAAATCTCCTGACAATTAGTCAATGAAATATTTACAAAGAAAACTCATACATCTTTCAGATTTCATTAAAGGTATCGATATCTATAAATATGTTTTTTAATAACGAATCCATTAAATGTTTTTTATAATTACTTCAAATGTGTTGGACATAAAACCGGAAGTATAAATGAAAGTACTTTTTAGAATGTATATGTTTCGCTGAAATGTTCTAAAATAATTACAGAGTTGAATCACAAAAAATAGTATATATATTTAAAAATTCTGTTATCATTTTTGTTTAAACGTTAGTTATGCAGAAATAGCCAGGGATAGCCAAATATGTTATTTTATATGTTTTAAAACAGAGTAAATAGTCAAAACCACTTGTTTTATACTTTTGTTTTGTTGTGATATGTTTCATGATAATTGAGCAGTAGTATCTACTGTAAATATTTGAATGTAGCTGGATTATAAGTTACATATGTAAGTTTCTTTCACAAAGGCAGAGTTATACAAAAAGCCGGTTTAATATGGTTGGAATATTGGATTGATACGATATAATATCTACCTCCGTACAAAAGGAGTTCTGTTGATCTGACCAAAGAGAGAAAAGACGCAACCCTTTGATCTTAGATAAACAGCCGAACATGAAATTGACCTTTTCTACTCATATGTTAGCTTGGAAACAGTATATTTTTTAAAATAGTGGGAACAAAACGTCGTTCATAGATGAAGTAACCCCTATTTTAACCAAAACGATTTTTCGCAATATTTTCTGAACAAGATTAGTGATTTTAAAATCCTCGATATGTCATCGTTAAGTTTTTAACATCATTTTCTTATATAAACGATAATCAATAATGTTTGCGTCTTTAAAAACCCTATTCATGGTTATATTTTATTTTATCTGAATACACGTGGATCCGAAGAGGGTCTAATCGTTCGTATTGAAAGTTAATAACAAGGAAACTACCTATTCGGTGCGTTATTTCATTTAAGTTATTATACATGATTTTAAAACGTACAATATATTATAAGATACTAGTCATGCGAATAACTGATAACTCCTTAGTTTATTTCCGCTTGCTAAACACTCAGCTTTATAAAGTTCGGATCAATTGTACGTGGAAAAATCCAGTGAATATAATGGAAGCCACTATAACATATCGATGAAAAGTGAGTGACTCGGGAGTTCTTAACTACGGCCGATTCATTAATTTGATTTAAAACAAATATTCCCATCTATTAAATGAAGTAAACGTCTACGTATATCTGTATACACAATTAAGTGAAGGGCGTCTTCCGCATAAAGTTAAACGTATATATAAATACCACATAAAATACACATTGATAAAAGCAAATACGAAATACGGTAAGTGTTTGATCGTTCATCATGTAGGCATACAGTGCAGAATTGTAAAGAATGGTTAAACATTACTTGATAAAAATCGCATTCATCATGAGAACTTTCGAAAGGGTGCAGGCAAGACGCTGTGTAATATTTAGTCATCCGTTGTGAGTGTAGAGACAGATCTAATCCATAATGAATGTGGAACGGTTAGTCTCATTACCGAAGCTCTTCACATGTGCTCTGCCATTGCAACTTATTAAAGTATGCATTCTGCTAATATTTGTACAATAAGAATGTAAGTCATTCATAGACATAACAAGAGACATACGCTCTTCACACATTTAACACATATCAGGCGATTGTAATCACCGATGTTAAGTCTAAGCAATCTATTAATGTATTTATCTATCCCTGTCTGTCTTTCTCTTTATATAAATAGTTGTGAGAAAGAGGGAGTATGTGCTTTTCAGTGTGCATACATGTATCGATAATTAAACAACATATATATATATATATATATATATATATATATCAATGTGTATAGGACTGTAATATTGACAGGTCTTCTCTATGGATGTGAGGCCTGGACGCCTTACCGGCATCACATTCGCCAATTGGATGTGTTCCACAGGAGATGCCTTAGGACAATATGCGGACTTAGTTTGAAGGACAATGTCGCTAACACCGATCTTTACAACAGATGGCATATTGGTGGAATTGAAAGTTTCCTGTTGCAGTCTCAATTGCGATGTGCTGGTCATGTAGCAAGAATGGACGAAGGGAGGATACCTAAAGCACTGATGTACAGTCAGTTAGCTTGTGATAACAGGAATGTTGGTCGGCCGTTGCACAGGTACAATGATAAATTGAAAGATGCGCTGACGGCAATTGGAGTACCCCCCAAAAAACTTTGAAGACTGTACAAAAGACAGGAAGACATGGCGAGCAGCTTGTTGCATTGGACTGGAAAGATTCAACGAGACCTGTGTGGATAATATGAGAACTGCCAGAGTTAGGCGAAAAGCTAGAGAGAGTGCTCCACACCTGGCATCCGATTACTCACACTCTTGCACTGTCTGCGGCTTTCCTTGCAGCTCTCTTGCCGGACTCAGGTGTCATAGAGACACAAATGAAAGTTGTTGGAACCTCATACGTCGCAATCGACGGGAGAGTCCATTATATATATATATATATATATATATATATACTATCCCTCCATATCCTCTACTTTACTTGAAAAGGCGCTTACCATGGCTAGAAATGAATCCAACATCACAAACTTAGAAATGGATATAATTAGACTAGCCAGAAGGACGCTAATATCCTACAATGATAAGTTATGGACTAGAAAGGATAGGGAAAACAATTTCGATATTACTATGGGGCCACCGGACTCAGCGCAGGTTACTGACCTGGTAGGGATATATATCCTCAGAGAAATTTGTATGAAAATACCTGAACTGGCGGGCGGTCTATATAGGGACGACGCTTTATTCTTTGTCAACACAAGTATAAGGAATCTTGAAACTAAGAAGAAAAAACTCAATATATTCTTCAGCTCAATACAACTTAGCGTAACTATGGATATAAACTACCGGAGGGTCAATTTTTTGGATATTACGCTTGATCTATGCAACAACACATATGAACCTTATCACAAGCCCAACCACACACTCTACTATATCGACGCTAAATCGAATCACCCACCGATGGTGAAAAGAGCCATTATTCCTGCAATATCGAGTAGGATATCTAAGCTGTCCAAGAATCAACAAATATTCGACAGCAGTAAGCAATTCTACAATGAAGCTTTAAACAGATCAGGATACAAGGAAAAAATTAATTACCTTGTGCCTCCTTCGGTTGGGAATGGGGGACTAAACGGGAGACCGATTGCCTCTCGATCAATGGTTTCATATAATAGGGCAATGGGCAAGGCTAGATATAGGAGACCTGGTGTATCCCACGGTAATGTAAACCAGGTAGGGTGGGAACCGGTTGATGATAATATTCGTGAAGTTGGAAGTAACGAATTGAACTCACATGCTACCCAAACCGGGGGGGGGGAAGGTAGGAAGAAAAATAGGAGAAGGACCACTACATGGTTCAACCCCCCCCCCCTATAGCCAGCATATTAAGACTAATATCCCAAAGATTTTTTATAGCATAGTGGAAAAAAACTTTCCAAGGGATAGCAGATTGGGGGGAATCATTAACAAAAATACTGTAAAACTGTCTTATTCAACCTGTAGAAATATAGGCACATCCATCATAGGATATAATAATTCTAAGATAACTAAAACAAGGGAAGCCATGTTCTCTTCTGGTGTTGATCCCAGTAACACCAGTTCAGTGAGAACCTCTATTATAAATAACCATAGTAGTAGAACATCCAGCAACGGCCCAGCACACAACTGTAACTGCAGAGCTTCTAACATCTGTCCACTGGGGGGGAACTGTAGAGTTTCAAGCATTGTCTACAAATGCGATGTGATAACAGAGAGTAGTAGGAAATCATATATCGGTTCAACCGGGGGTGAGTTCAAAGATAGATTCAGAAACCACATGAGTTCCTTCAGGGGAGGCCAAAGGGAAGACATAGATAGGCCTAACACTTCTGTTGGCCGTTTTGTGAGAAACCTCATTGCTAGGCAAGACCCTTTCGAACTGAAATGGTCAATTCTGGGGAGGGCTAACAAATATAAACCGAACAAAAAGAAGAGATGCAACCTATGTGCATTGGAGTCGTACCACATCATGACATCTAGAGATAATTTACTGAACGCTAGGCAGGAAATACTACAATGCTGTCTGCATAGAAACCGTTACCTGTTATCAAGCCTAAAACCTGGATAGGAGGGGAATTGGGGGAAGTATAAACTTACAGCAGAGATAGGCAGGATGGACACTTCCTGAGGCAATCTGGGGCAATAATTAGTGTATAATAGGGAGGATGAGAATTAGTAACACGTACTTATGCTAAGATATGTCTTAATTCAATTATAAGCGGATACTCGAGACTTAGGTTGGGGGTGATAAGGTAGGAATATTCTATCGGAATAAGGCCCAGTGATAGTCAACTATAGTAAATACTTATTCAGCGGAATAGAGGGGGGAAATAGTGTTACATATAAAAAGATAGTGGAATAATAAATAATAAATCACAATTTATTCTCAGAAATAGATATATTATACGAAATGCATTGGGGATTTCAAGTAATTTTAAGTGAAAAATAAGAAATTGCAACCTGGATGCTATCACTATTTAATTAAATTAGGTTAAATTAAATTAGTTTTTAATTAGATTAAAATAAATAAAACAATTTGGTGGCAGGAATGGGGAAAAGTAATTAAGGAAAAAATAATTTTAAAAACATGCATGCCGACACGGACTTAATTTCTAAAAATAGAAACAATTGAATTTTATAAAAAAAGTATTTTGTACGGGATTTTAAATTAGTAATAATAAAGTCTCCTGTCATTTAACGTGTAAGAGTGATATTTTCCCGTAAAGTTGACAAAAAAATAAACCGGTCCATTAAAAAAAAGTTTGTTTTTTTCAAAATAGAAAATAGATTTCTGATAACGATATTCCGTTGTAACATTTATTTATGGAATATAGAATAATATTCTCCACAGAGAGTTACAAACAGACACAGCCGTTAAGGAAATATTTTAAATGATTTAAAATAATAACTAGATTTTTGTAGAAGGCCTTTTTATAATAACAGTTTATTTTTGATATATGAATACAAAATTTTTAAAAACAAATTCTGCGGGATAGGCTTTTTTCGCTTCGTTAAACAACAAAACGATAATAATTCGGCAGTTAATTAAATGAAGGATATTTTCCCAAAATGTAAAATGACGTCCCAGACACTAGATGATTAATTTCTATAAGGAATAGGTTTAATAATAAATATTTTTAGAAACAGTATTTTGAATAAATAGTTTCTATATTAAGATTTTTTCTTGATGGAAGGGAGTTTTCTGCGGGATTGACATTCAACTCGTCGTGTGTTTATTTCGAAGGGTAATAAATCAACAATTGAAATAAGACTCTTTGAACTCGGACGAACATTTGTGTTGACTTTTCTTTGTGAGAAGTTGGATTTAGAATTCCCATACTATCATTGGATTGGAATGGTAACTTGTGAGCGGTATCTTGAATGATTTAGTTCTTTTGTTTTCTTGTGGGGGGGGGGATTTATTCATCATTGTACCGGCTAACGTGAAAGTGTATTATCGCACATTGTTCCGGTTTTGTGGCTTCATTGCATGTATTTGGGACCGATTACTTGCTTGTTGGCTTGGTGGAAGAAATAATGCACAAGCTACTTTTCTAAGACTTTTCTAGGACTTTCTTTTCTTATCGTTGTTCTTCCTTGCTTTTTAAGTTTGAATTTTATTTTTATTTTTTCCTCTTCTCTTCTTAAGTGACCTCAACTATTACAACGCCACATTGTGTTTTGTCGGCAGTTGAAACCAGTATTCCAGACATTTAATTTCCCTGATGATCTGCCAAGCAAGTAACTGCTTGGTAGTGAAACACGTGTAGGAAAAAACATTTAATTTGAATAAATAGTATTTATAAGAAAAAATATCTTTAATGGTGATCATTGGTGTCTTGAAAGGAATGCTTTGGTAAGCCTTCATAAAATCACATATAAATGCTCTGTACTCTGTAATCGAGTATCATCGAGCTTGTTTTTTATTGGAACAACCCCGGTCTTCACTGAATGATCTATTTTATAAGTGAAAAATGTAAATCTATATATATATATATATATATATATATATATATATATATATATATATATATACATATATATATTAGTAGTATCATTTAAATGGTTGCGGGCAATTCAAATTCCCGGTAGGATGTAAGCTGGAAGGAACAAAAATAATAAATCAAATACGAAATGGGACTTACTATTTATTTTTCTTAAATCTTACAGAACAGCAAGTGTTGTGTTAGCTCTTTGTGTGCTGTTCGGATGATTATTAAACATCATTTATTTAGTATTTCAGGAAAAGAAACTGCCCTTTGTCAACATTAATAAACACTAGAGGAAAATTCCGTCTGTGCATAGAATCTACCTTAATGTAACAAAATCGATGCCAGAGGACAGTGTAGGTGCAAATCAGTCCCGCTGAGAATAAAAATGAATAAGTTTTAAAGTTATGTTATGTATATAAATGTGGTGTTCAAAAATATGTGTGTAATATTGGATAAATGATAGCTATTGTATGGTGAGCGATTAACTGTTAGTTTTGATAATATATATTCTTTATTTTTATTTTTTTTCTTTGTTTCTGTGTGTTGTTTTATTTTCGTATTTTTTTTGTCTTTTAATTTTTTAATTTTTTTAATATAAAATAAAATAATTAATCTCTCATTTTAACTAGATTTTATTAAATTTATTGATTATCATATATTCAAAAGATATTATTAATTGTGAGTTGCATCAAATTATCGAATTAATATAATATGTTATTTATTATAGGATTATATCATCATAATGTTTTCGGGGGTGAAGAGAATATGAGGGAATAACATGTATATGTATATGTATTATTGTTTATTCATTTATTTATCTTTATTTTTGATTTAGTTTTTATCTCTTTATTTTGTGTTTTTATACATTTTATTTATTTATCTATTTAATTTATATATTTATTTATTTACTTATTAATTCTTTATTTTTAATTTAATTTTATTTTATTTTTTTATATATTTATTTATTTTTTATTTATTTATTTATTCATCTTTTAATTTTGTTAGATTAGTTAATTAATTATGCCAGGTCATGGGATGCATTATTTTGGTGGGGTAGCGGAGTAGGTTGATTATGGTTTTTGGTCGTTAGGGGTTGTCATACTCATGTGGCTGAATTTGTGTTGAGATGGATTTTCATATTGGGAGGGGCCTACTTGATTGTTTGGGTGGGTGATGACTTAAGATAGGAGGTAAGTAATGAGTGAAATGGTGGAAATGGAATATAAGTGTTGGTCAGTGGGTGAGATTGTAGATTATTATAGAATCAACGGCGAGTGGAGCTCGTGATGCTGGTTGAGTAGGGCCTTTAGTCTTGAGATGAGGATTGATTCTGTGATTCTTAGGTCCACAATGTTTCTGACAGACGCTAGGATGGAAACATGAATATCCCGTTGAGTGTTCGAGCATATCGTTGTGTGGTTGTGGAAAGAGGATACACGGGTGTTTATGCTCTCTTTGAATCCAGGTGTGGTGGTCTTGTTGTGTTTCCGATGGAGAATTTGTTACATTTATTGCACTGTAGTTAATATACACAGTTAGTGCGATAGCATAGATTAGTGTTGGGGATAAGGCAATTGGTCAGGGAGCAAGGTTCGGATGTGTGGTTAGTATGCTACTTAGATAGGTGTTAACGTAAGGAAGTGCCAGCGTGGGTGTGTTGGATATCAAGGTGTTCCTTGTGTATAGCTGTGTATAGATGGACGTAGTCATTTTATCACTAAAGAAAGGGAGTTTTAAGAAACAGATGTTAGAGAACGTGCGGTGTCTACGTGTTTTGTACTTATTTAAATGGGCTATGGTGGGTTCAGGGTATCCATTATATATATATATATATATATATATATATATATATATATATATATATATATATATATATAGTACACGTATTGTTGTAGTTTCTATCGATGTAAATCCGTTGAAACTCAAGGGTTTATAGAAAGTGCTCAACGAGATGTTCTTAAATGTAAATGTATATGTATACAAACATTATTGGTTACATATATGCATGCCTGTTTCAGTTGTACTTTTACCAGGGAGTCAACCTCTTAGAACCAAAGAAGACAGAGAAGTGAGATGGATTTGGAACACTTTCCATTTAAATAAATCCTTTCGGGGATGAGCTATTTTTATAATTGGAAGAGCTTGTTTCATACATTTGACACTATAGTTTTCCTTAGTGTCAGTATTTTCATTATTTTGCAGAAAGACGTGTGCTTTCCATCTCATTCGTCTAATTAGTTCCTCTGTTTTCATCATACACTTCAGAAGATAGTCCTTTTTGTTTGTTGAAAGTATGTTCTTGAAGGATGTTTCGAAGTTAATATTTTCTATGTTTCTGTTTAATAATCCATTTTGTAGAGAGTGCTCGACAGTAATGCACATTTATCTGTGTATAGATATATAGGTACATATTTGTGTGTTTATTTTATATGTATATATATATATATATGTGTGTGTGTGTTTATAGATTTTATGGGTACATATTTGCATCTATTAATTTGTGTGCGCGTGTGTATTTTATATGAATACACTATATTTATGCTTGAACATGTATATCTGTGTATATATGTGTGTGTCTGTGTATTAGTATATGAGTATATAAATATTTTTATATATATATATATATATATATATATATGTATGTATAAGTTTATGTATGTACTTGTGTATTTATTAATTTGTACGCACGTGTGTGTCTTATTTATTGACCAGATATTTATGCTTAAAAATAAATATATGTGTATATATGTGTATATTCGTGCGTGGATGTTTGTCTATATATTTGTGTCTGTTATGTTTTGTTTCTTATTTTTTATACTTTATGTTTTATATATGTATACATACATACATATATATATACATATATATATATATATATATATATATATATATATATACATATGTTTGTGTATACATGTGCTTGTGTATTTATTAATTCGTTCACACGTGTTTATTTTATATGAAGATAAGCTATTTATGATTGAATATGTGTGTAAATAGATGAAAACTTTGAAGTTATGAATAGAGAAGAAAGGAATCCAGGCTAACCTGGTAATACTACAATATACAAAGGACAGAATAAGAAGGCAAGTAATACAAATGATAACAAAATGAAACTAATTGAAAGAGTTTACAAATACCAAATGTAATCCAATACTAAGTTATAAAAAATATCTCATCCCAAAAAAAGATTTTATCTAAAGGGACATTTTTCCCAATCAATCACTCTTGTTTGTATTCTTAAGAGGTTAACTATGTGAGAGTACAACCGAAGCATGTATGCACAGATGTAACCAATAATGTGTATATGAATAAAAAAAGTATACTGTATATATATATATATATATATATATATATATATATATATATATATATATATAATTATTTTTATTTACACAGACATATTTGGAGAGATTCTTTCCCAATTTGCTGTAAGGATAAGATCGGATTCTAACTCTACCTGATGGGATCTCAGTTACAATAGCTGTTGATCGATAACAACGACATACTAGTGTTGAAGATTTTGTACATTTCTGTGTAAATAAAAATAATTTCATATAACAGCTCTATTTGATATTGAGACCTTTTTTATAAATTCTTTTTAAATTCTTTGGATTACTACCTGTGGGTGGTTTATCTTAATTATTATTATACATACATATATATATATATATATGTATGTATATATATATATATATATATATATATATATATATATATATACACTATATTTAGACAATTAATGGCAGATGATACATCAAGATAATCTTTTAGAGTGCTAACAATAATTTAAAAAATCATATTTGGTTTTCTTAGTCGGTAGATAAACTATTGATAAACATTATTTATCATAAAAAACACACGATAAAAAACACTTACACTGTGTTCTAGGGAACCGTTATTTCTACATATGAGAAATTAAATCACTATCGCTGTGACAGGATTCCACGTTAAATCATATTGGACATAGTGCTTCAACATACCCGTATAAAACCATAAAATAATGACATCAAACACATAAAAAGTCGGTGGGCTCAGATAAAAGTTGTTTGCGTCATATTTGGCAGGGCCTCGTTTGTTAGCAAATGTACGATCAACAGTTTGGCCTCCTGCTATATTTCCCCTGTATATTTTACTTAACAGAATACAACATGCAAAATGCAGTAAATAAATATGATCAGCACAAAGTTAAAACTACGCAGACGGAGAAATATTCTACAAATAAAATTAGACTTGAACAGGATCGCTATTATAAAACCATCCTCACACAAAGAGTCTGATTTACACATATAGAAAAATGTTCGATGTTATAACATCGATGTGTATATCTATGTATATACACACATGCATATATATAGAGAGAGATATAATAATATAGTGACAGAGTGATAGAGAGAGAGTGAGAGCGATTATAAAACTAACCTCACACAAACTATCTCCTTTACGCATATAGAAGATACTCTCTATGTTAAGCTTCTCTCTCTCACTGTTTCTCTTTCTACCTCTTTTCTATCTCTCTATCTCTATATCTCTCTCCCTCTCTCTCTATGTATCTCTCTCTTTTTCTCTCTCTCTCTCTCTCTCTCTCTATATATATATATATATATATATATATATATATAATATAAGTAAGACACTAAAAGTAAAACCTTTAGTAGAAAGAACCAATAGTGAAATGGTAAAAGCTCAATATACGAGATAGAGCAATTATAAAGTTAAATGGACGAAGAGTGATAAACATGCACGAATGTCCAAATTTATTTCAAACTTTTAATGTTCCAAACAGGGTATATTCTGTAATAAAATTATGTTTATTGTTCTTTCCTTAAGTCAAGTCTTTACAAATATCGAGATCTCATCATCAGAGGAATTATACAGATAGATAAGTTGGCAATAGAAAAGCCAAAGTTCAACATTTGAAAAAATATGAAAAAATATTCAGAAAAAGATGGGTGAGAAAATAGATATTGGGTTTGTCCGGATGTTAAATTGTCCGCCGATAAGGTGTCCAATGGAAGAGGGTTTCAATGGAGAAGAAAAAGTTTCGTAGAGTCATCATGGGTAGGCGTTCAAAAAGTAAGTAAATCCAATGGTTAAAATTGAGTTCAAATTAGTAGATAGAGCGTACTTAAATGGCCTTAAAATGAATATATCTGGCCATTAAAGGAAAGCTTACAGGCCGAAGAGAATTCCAAGTGAAACGTAGCGATGGAGAATTGAAGTAGTTCTGAAAGAAGCCCTAAGTTATAATCAAAGTCAAATTAGGAGGTGGGAAAGAAAGATTAAGTTGGAGCTAATGGTGGGAGGGTTAAATGAACAGAGCATGGCAGCTGATGGAAAATGGGGTGAGGCGGTAATATATATATATATATATATATATATATATATATAGAGAGAGAGAGAGAGAGAGAGAGAAAGAGAGAGAGAGAGAGAGAGGCAGTCAGACAGAAAGACAGACATACAGGCAGACTGCCAGAGAGACAGACAGACAGACAGACAGACAGTCAAACAGAGAGACATATATGCAGAGAAAGATCAAAGGAGTGGTAGTAAGAGATGCATTAAACCACATTTTTATTTCAAAAAATGTTAAGATGTAAGAATATATACAAATTTCTTAACAAATATAATCCAGTTTTACGAGATGTTTTCGAAAATTATTTTAGTTATTAAAAACCATTCAGTCGTTAAAGCCACATATTCTGAAATTATAAGCTATTCACTCTATATAAATTCTACTAGTGGTAACATTCCGTGGTACCGAATGGGAAATTTGTTTGGTATAAGCAATAACAATTCCCCGTTATTGTGATGCTTATAAGCGTTTACTGAGCAACTTAAAGGGACACACTCGTCAATAATTTCTATAAGATCGAGGTTGATATTAATTTCTAAGAACACCTCTTACAATTAAGTATGATATCCCAAAATGAACACCACAAACTGTATTTTATCTACAATTTGATATCTATATGTTTTTACTTCTTTATTTGAACCTATCGTGTACAATAGTGACATGGTATCTGGTATATGTATTTAGATGAAATCACTGATAAGGAACGACTTAAAATTCTTAACATCCATACATTGGTATATGCATCAAATGTATA
The DNA here is from genome assembly GCA_963556195.1 of Sepiola atlantica. Taxonomy (NCBI): domain Eukaryota; kingdom Metazoa; phylum Mollusca; class Cephalopoda; order Sepiida; family Sepiolidae; genus Sepiola; species Sepiola atlantica. The sequence goes on from OY744515.1 coordinate 4,037,740, forward strand.
CTTTTGTGATTTCATCTTGGTGTCAGTAAGTGTATGTTGCTAAGTTTGTTGGTGAACAAATGTGTGTTCATTCTAACGCTCAAGAAAATTCCTGAGCTCAGACGCTGTCCTCAACAAATAAAATATTATAATAGCTATGTATACGGAGTACTCTTGCCGCCTCTGCGATTGTACCGACGGAATACAAAATCCACTATGCTATTTTTAGAGCAGCTGCCTCACAGAAAAGATGATGTCAATCTTCATGTACTCTGTAATATTTCCATGGGCATTGCTCAACTGGTTCATTATTCTAAGGCATTCAGGACAAGAACCTTTCTTACTACTATAAATGTTAATAATTGTTATTTGCTTTCTAATATTTATCATTAAACTGACAATCAATCTATGTCATTAACCTTTATACTGAAGTAGAGTGATCCTTTGATAAGCCGTCGGTACTAGCTATACCTCTCTCATGTGCTTTTTTAAAAGAAATTAATCAATACAATAGTTTTATCTTGTTCATTAATGTTTCCAAGTGGCTCAAAGAAGGAAACAAGGTCACATGGCCACCTGTGTGCCAGTTTTACGTTACGCCAAGACTTGCAACTGAAGTAATTCATTACTGCAAAGACTCGTTTCTCTTCGTATCTGTCAGTCCAAATAACCCTGTACTATCTTTCCATATACTATTTCACTTAACTATATATATATATATATATATATATATATATATATATATATATATATATATATATATATATATTAGTAAACCAACTTTCGTTTTAAAAGGACACACTTTGTATTCATGATCTAGGACCAGATCGAATTTTTGAAGTACGGTGATCTCTACAATAAGTAGAGTATTGGCTTCTTCAACTCTTTGCAAACTCAGTATATACTAGCTCTTTTATTATGGTACGAAACAGCTTGCGGACTTGTGAAATGTTTAACATTTATTAGTCCGTAGTTTGTTAACTGCATCTAATTTATATTCTCATTACCTCTTAATTATTGTTCGTCTCGGGGGCAGAATACGCATAATTAATAAAAGTGGTTCTAATACGAGTGGAATGTCTATT